>CM046452.1:70301579-70916579 GCA_025506515.1 Flaveria trinervia
AAAATAATGAAAAAGCTTTCGAGCTCATAAATTTAATATTTTTACACGCATGTTACAACATAATTATTTAAATAAAACAAATCTAAGTAAAAGAATAAGCATATAAAAATAAAAAATAAAGGTTGAGAGCAGGATTCAAACGTCCAGCCCACCTAACAATAGGTGGAAAGGCTTAAGAAGCCAAGAAAAGTCATTTACTCTAGCCTCTATTAGTGATTATTTTTTGAAATAAAATATGTAACCAAGAAAAAATTCTGGAAAAAAGAAAAGAAAAATCAAGTTTGAAGCAATACCTTTGCAATTAAGTTATATATAATTGTTATATATATATATATATATATATATATATATATATATATATATATATATATATATTATATATATATATATATATATATATATATATATCAACATTGCGGATATTTTAATTTATTAAATCTTATGCATTTATGTTATAGATGGTGCAATACATACTCAATTTTAAACTTATACTCCCCCTTTATCTTTTTAAAATTTTTACGGTTACGATATCACCCACTAATATGTTAAACTAAAAACTTTAAATTTTTATTTGTTTAATATTTACTTTAGTCTTCATTTTATTATTTTTGGTTTTAATGTTTTTAATTGTAGTAATCATGAACGTTAAAAACAACCAAATGCATAAAATAACCGAAAACCAAACTGTGTCTGTGACCGACAAAAATGTCAAATCGTAGATTTGGTTTTTGTTCGGTTAACGATTACACAAAATCTTGCTTATTCAGTTCGGTTATCCATATAAACTGAATAATAAATGTTTCAATAGGTTTAATCGGATAACCGAACTGAATAAATTGATTTAAACGGGTTAGTCAGTTAATTTGGTTTGTTTAGGTTTACTTCTAATTCTAAAATATATTTTTAATTTTTATTAGAATTTATTTTTTTAACTTCAGAAATGTTTATATTAAGTTTTTATATAATATTTTTATTATTTTTTAAAAATATATTTTTTTATCTTTATATAAAAAGACCTTTTTTATAGGAAAAAAAACCTGTTTCTAAAATTAAAAAAAATCCAGAGGAATGTAACAAGTTTTGAAACTAATTTTTTGAAATAGAGTATGACAAGTAATAAATAGGAATGTAGATAGCATAACCTTTATGGTTATTTACAAACTTCAAAATAACAACTGAACACACTTATATAATCCTCTTACGTAATGCGGTTAGAAAACGTTTAACATGTACTAGTGTTAGAAGTTATAACATTAGATGTATATATTTATTTGTTTTTAATAGTTCTCTGTTAAATTTGACTTTCTATTTAATCCTTCTATTTTAAAATTGAATATATAGTCAAAGTGAAATGCCAAAATGCAGAAGTCAAAAATAGGTACAAGACTTTTTCAACGCGTTGTATAATGTTTTTTTTTGAGCAAGTTGTGGAGAATATACAAATATACAATCAAATCAGCATATGCGAACATCTGCTCTATTTTTACATACTTAGGAAGTTTCAAAGTATAGTCTTTTTTAATTGAAAAATTTGGATTTCAATAATCCGAAATATTACATATTTACTGATAATATTTAATACTTTTAATTTGGCAGGTAATAATCCATTTTTTATTTTTATTACCAACAACAATCCCAGTAAAATAATTATTAATAATTTACGCTTGATTTCGAATCAATTTCATTTACAATAATAAATATGAACTAAATAAAAAAACATACAAGCTAAATCAAGCCTAAAATAAGTATAAATCGAGTGTGAATATATGATAATTATGCTACTGAGGCTGTTGTTGGTAATAACAATAATAGTCAGGATTATTATCGGCCAAATCAATAATATGAATTATTATCGTTCAATAAGTAATAGTTTGGATTATTAAAATCCAATTTGTCTTATTATTTTAGAGTTGGTTCAGCTTTTTTCATGAGGTCTTAACATAAATAATTATTTTCTTTTAAAATATCAAAACATCATTATACATTAAAAGTTTTATAACTTATTATAATTTCACTTCAAAAGTTTCATTAATTGTTTCAACTTAACTTCAAAATAATAAAACTTTTGGATTAAAATTCAAACAACTTATAAAACTTTTAGACAAAAATAGTTATTTTTGACAAAATTTAGTGAGCAAAATTAAAATTAACTTCTATTTTTATTTTCCTTTAACGGCTTTTAGGACAATGGAATTCTCCGTGAAGTAATGTATATGTACATAGCATACAATGTAGTTTATAGTATATCATACCTAATTACAAAACATAAAATTGTGAGTTGCAAAACTATGTTATTGTAAAGATAAATGTTTATCAACGAACCAAAGACATGATGATGGTCTAATTATTTTGACATGAAAGTATGATGTTAGTAGGACATGAAGATGGTCCAATTATTTTGGCATTAAAGTACGATGTAAGTGGCATTGAGTGTACATGTTCATGTACTGAGTGTACAAAACATAAAATTGTGAGTTGTAAAAATGTGTAATTGTAAAGATAAACGTTTATCAAGGAACCAAGGACATATGATAGTCCAATTATTTTGACATGAAAATACGATGAATGGACATGAAGATGGTCTAATTATTTTGTTCGTTTTGTTCACGAAAAGCTTACATATTTGCTTTTGGTTATCCGGGTGCAAACTTTCTAAGGATGTCATCCATTCCTAGATCGCTGCCACCTAAGCACGTTTAACTATAGAGTTTTACTCTCATCCACAACCAATATGCTCAAAACACATTGATAATATTAGAGACCAGACATTACTTATGAATCAGGTATCTATCTTGTCCACGACATATGTGAGATTTATGTAGGGTGTCACAATCACTCCTCACACCAATAATATTTTTTGCTTACTAGAAGCTCATGGATTTGCTTTTGGTTTCTCGGGTGAAAACTTCCCAGGAAGGTCACCCATCCCTGGATTGCTCCCACTTAAGCACGCTCAACTATGGAGTTCTTCACTCATCCACAACCAATACACCCAAAACGCGTTGTTGATATTAGAGACCAGACAATCCTTATGAATCAGGAATCTATTCTATCCACGACCGATATGGGATATGTGCAGGGTGTCACAAGCACTCCCTGTTTGGACTCATCGTCCTCGATGAGCCTGAGTGTTAGGACCTGGTATTTGAACGAAATACCTGGAGATTAGCGTGTATACCAGATCAATAGTGCGGAATCCTATTTGATTGGCGATCCACTCAGTGAGAACACACGAAGAATCAATAAAGAATTGAAACTAACGTTAGAAATCGATTGGAAATCGATCTAATGTGTTCTATGAACTTGGAGAACGAATTGGGAGGTTTCTGGACGGCTAGGGTACGTCTGGAATCGTAATTGATCGAGAGTCTTTATTTTTCACGAATTGAGTTGTATTTATAGGTTGGTATTATTCAATCGTGCGACTGAACCATTAGTATGGTTCAGTCGTGCGATTGAACCATGCGGTTGATTCATTCGCACGACTGAGTGTTCAGTCGTGCGACTGAGCCAATCTTATGTTACAATCATACGACTGATCCAGTCTCCTGGTTCAGTCGTGCGACTGAGTCATTCGTATGAAGGTGTTCATGCTTATGGTCCATTCGCATGGGCCATTCGCATGATAACTTCATTATTTTAAGTTTGAATGTATTAATTAGTAAACATTATATGTAAACATTCAACCAATCACTAACCTAATTAATTAATTTAATATCAACTTATTAATGAAATATTAATCATTACAAATCACAAACACCCAATATCATTTCATTAATCATATCAAATTACACCAGAATCAGATAAACAAGATCTATTACATTTCATATCATGATCTAGGGACATACATGTATCAACAAACTCCCCCTTGGACCTAGATCTCTCTAATCTTTTGTTTTCTGCATAACCTCCTTGTATTTCTTGTACTTCTCCTCTGTTGTGACTCCAGTGTGAATCTCAAACGTGAAGCAAAGTCGTATAACGTTCTGGAACTGAAGAGCTTGTACAATATCTTGCGTATCATAGAACAGTGGCCACTTGTATAGCGTATATACATCACTTTCTGACAAGTTTGTAAGCCACATCGGGTCGAATACCCTGATAGTATCCATTTGTCCCTCTTTGCTTAAGACTATGTCCGCTTCAGCTGTTCTCCAATCATAGTACCACCACTTAAAGTGTGGAGTAAAATCCTGTGGCATTTCCCTGAGTGGGATTCTTGACATTGTGCGTGGAGGATTCCACTTCAACACTATCTTCGGCTTGCCAGTAATGGCATCAACCTCAGACCTTCTGATATACCTAGTAGGCTGTTGAGGTCTGAAGTTAACCCATCTAGTGTGGTACTCCTTCTTTAAGGCAGCCTCAAACCAGCCTGACATCTTCCTCGAGTCAGCATACAAAAGCTTTAGTTTGGCCAGCTGGTTGAGCTCAAAACCTGGTAGAGTCTTTAGATCATGTGGAAATCTAAAATACTCTATGCCCTTCTCCCTCTTAACTGCATAGACGTTAAGGTCATCAAAATATGCCCATGCTATAATCCTACCTGACACCTTATGATGTTTCTTGACTCTGTAGAGTTTGGTGTAGGAATCCTTCTTTGGTGTAGTACGTTGGGCTCTAACTTCTTCAAAACATGCAGCCCACTCAACCTTTCGAATGTCAACATCATCATTTGAGACTTGGGCTGTGTCTTCTGCTTTCTCTGTTTCTTGCTCCATATTGTTCAACACCTCAATAGTATCGCTGACAAGGGATTCACCCAGATTGGGGACCACATTACCCTCATTGTCAGCGTACTGAGGATACTCCTCGGCAGTGACATCTTCGATCTCTACATCATCAACATCGTTGAACTCTTCGTCACTAGTCGAATCGCATGTCGGAGCATCTTTTACTATTTCATCTGGATTTAGCTCGAAAAGCTCTGCGAGTTGCTCATTTGATAAGTCATGAATTATTTCCCCTTCTTCAGGGGTATAATTCACTGAACTCCTGACTATCCCTTGCAGATCAAGAATCATTGTTAGCTGAGACTTGACCTGCTGAAGGGGAGCAATGTCAAACTCATCTCTTTGGTAATTTGGATCTGTTAACATTTCACACACATAAATCATTAGTAATTCATCAAACAGAAAGGAATTAAAATAATATAAACATTAAGTACATTGTGTTCAATTACATGATTCAAATACAAAAGAAGATAAATACATAATCATCTAATCTTTACTTTTTTCTTGTATCAAGGTTTCATCACTTGTAGGGGCAGAGGTAGAGGCTGATTGATCTTGTCTTTTCTTAGTCCTGTTCTCTTGACCTGTAGCAGTGGCCAATGCAGGTGTATCCCCTCCTTCTGCTTCTTCATCATCGTCACTCTCTTTATCTTCATCCACATCATCATCATCACTATCATCACCATCTCCCTCTTTAATCTTCAGAGGCTCATCTTTAGATCCTTTAAGTTTGAGCATGATGGTCTTCTTAGCATTCTCCAACTCTTCAATTTTCTTAGCAGAAGTGACTCTATGCTCTTGGAGTTGGGCGATCTCGAGGCTCTGAGCAGCCATTTGCTGGGCCTGCTCCTTGATTAGCCGATCCTGCTCCAAGATCTGATGTGACTACACAGCAGTGACATCTGCAAGCTGTCGGATCTGTGTAGTATTCTCTTCATCAGCAGCTAACAGTCGCATCACCATACGGTTTAGCGCTGACAGCTGGTCCTCTACCCCAAATTGAGGTAGATGAGATCCATATATACGTGCGGGATCAGATGAGGGTCCTGATTGGTGGCTAGTGGTAGTGGTGGTTGTGGTAAAGATAGGGTTGGGTCTGTGAGATATTGGAGGTGATGTAGGAGTGAAAGATATGGTGGTGGTTGGCATATTTACAGTGGTGGGAGGTGTGGTAGTGGTAGTGGTAGCTGTGGTGGCTATGGTGGTGGATGGTGTGGCTGTAGAAGTGGTAGGGATGGTGGTAGATGTAGTGGCTGTGGTGGGTACGAAGGCGAGTCCTTCTCTTCTTCTTCTGGCCGTGGGGCTGAGCCATCCGTTTTTCCTCGATCCAGTCGAGGTGGATGCTCCCCCTAGAACACGGCTAGTAGACTTAGGAGCATAGCTGGGATCTACAGTCGTCTCTCCCGAATCCCTGGGGCGTTCACCAACCGCCCGGAGTCCATACTCGGTGGGAACAACCTTGCTTCCCACGGTCCTTGTCAAGGGCTCCTCATCTGACTCTTCTTCCTCCTCACCAGGTATGAAGTCCTGGTGGAAGCCTGCAGACTCAGCTATGTCCCTGTTGGGGCAGACACTGGGGGTATAACATCTGAAGTTGTGCCCCTCGTTGGAGCAGGTATATCATCCCCAACATCCCCACTATCATCATCGTCTGAATCATGCTCTGGGAGCGACAACCTCTCATCATCTGAATCGTTGTCATCGTGACGCCATTTGCGTCTACCTGGTGCCACATATCGATCATTTGCCAGATGGCCAATCAACCTTTTTACCTGGGGCTTTACCTGCTTGCCCCGATACACTCTCATGCGACCCAAAGTCGTGTCATCCATAACCTCTAGGGCAACCGCATCATGTTTCTCCTTGGGAAGTAATGGCAGCTTCTCGTTAAAGATCAGCTGTAGAAATCGGGATACATACAAAAACCCTCCTTCCCCTTGGCCTCCAGATTCTCCACCAGATACAAGAAGATCATGCTCGAGAAGCTAAAGGGTGGTTCAGCACCAGTGCCACATAGGCATTCTGAATCTGGTTTGACAGGTCATCAACCCACCCCTTCGAGAAGCAATACACTTCAGGATCACATGCGCCAAGTATTTATACTGGGGACACAGGTTGCTCTTGTTGAGCACACCTGAGTTGATGTCCCCAGCATATTTAATCCTGAGGAAGCAACCTCTGACTGTAAGTGGATGTAATCTGGTGGGTTGATCAATATCATCCCAAAATCAAGTACTCTGGATGTGCTGCTGTAATTTCAATGTCATGACCATGAATGGAGCTCCGTATGCTGTAAGGCTCATGTGAACGATCTACGGAGGCATTTTCCCAGAAAGCCTGATGTAACGACCTGTAAGGAGTACACTGTGTGGATATGGCTTTATGTATCCGAGAGCGTCGAAGGAATGCAATAATCTCTGTAAACTCGGCTCCATTCCGAGTCGTATGGTCCAAATGAGCACATATATTGTGCTTTGGATTTATGGACCATCTATCAGCCATTGACCTGAAACACAAGACACAGAACCATTTGTAAGTCATACATTCAAAATTCAGTTCAAGGTGTATAGTTTAAATTCAATCCGATACATTCGTGCGAATAAATCATGCGACTGGAGTCAGTCGTTTGTTCTTTCGTGCGACTGAGCTCGTTCGGGTGAATGAGACATGCGACTGAGTTCAATTTGCTGACGAATCTGCGATTGGTTTAGTTCGTCGGCCGACTGAACTCATTCGCATGGTTCATTCTGCCGATTGATCCAATCGCAAGATTCAATCGTGCGATTGGAGTTCATCCGAACGACCAATCGCATGACCCACTGTTCAATCGAATGAGGTCGAATCTTGACCTAATTCAAGTAATTTAACATGGTTTAATGATCCATTAGACTCGCCATCTTGTCACTAATGACCTATTAAACTTAATTTTAACATTTTGCTTAGTTTATGTAGGTTATTAGGGCATTTTTCAATCCGGTTAATGTTTCATTCGAATAACACAAATTTGACTCAAGATCTTCTGATTTCTATAAGCTTTAACTGCAATGTACCTGTATACTTGTCAATCGAATGTCAGAAGATCAATAGCAATGTGAAAACACAATCTAGAAATTTTTGGCAGGGTAACGGGAAAGAAAGCGATTTGGGTGCGATTGGGAGTGATGAGTGAAACGCGATCGACTGAGGCCCTTTAAATACTGAACCTACTTTCAATCGGCCGACTGGCCTCATTCACTTAGTTCATTCGGGCGACTGAGGTTCAGTCGTGCGATTGGCCCAGTCAGTCGCTTTCAGTTGGCCGACTGAGTCTCAGTCGGTCGACTGACTCATTCGTGCCCTTTCATTGCTTTCTCAATTAACCGACTAAGTCTCAGTCGGTTGACTGAATCATTCGCACCCTGTCATTCGGTCGAAAGGATCATTCTTAAACGCCATTCGGTGAATGACTAAATTTCATGTCCAGTCGTGCAAATGGAATCCATTCGCATGGTTGGTCCATATTCATGGCCAATCGTGCGAATAGGTCACACTTAGTAGATTTTCTGCCATTTTGAACATTTTACCTTTTTAATATAGACATTATGAGTTTTGATCATCTCAGACATGATCATTTTTAACCAATTTAGTCACCTCAGACGTGACTGCTTTAAACTTGAAAATTCATGTGGTCATCTCAGACATGACCCATTCAGTGAGTTGATCCCTTATCGATTCATGATGTAGTCCGGCAAACAAATTAACTAAAACGACTCGCTAAATTAGAAACTTAAACTAAAGACTAAAAATTAAGACTTTGTTTTGGCTTTTTGTAAGAGATAGAACCTAGGTGGAAATCTACTGGATTTGGTTCCGGAATAGAAAGCTCCAACTTAGATTGACCACACCTGGACCAATTCAATTTTGGAATCATACAGGCACATCAAATCATTTGGGACTTGTTATCAAAATCTTTTAATGCTCAATTCTTGGTGTTCATCCAGAGTCATTAGCAACTTTAGGAAATCATACTGGAACTTTTAGATTACCATATTGATTTGAACTTTCAAGAATTTGCAGCCACAATGATTGTCAAGATGTTTTTCCACTTAAATCCATACACAGACTCTTGACACAAACTGGTGATTGTTTTTGGTTTAGTTATTTCAACGAACATTTGTGGATCCCACACTTATATGGTAATCAGCATTCCTCAGGAGCTTTTGAGCGGTCTACGTTATTTTTACAAGAAGAGACTATTCTTAGAGCTTTCAAGGAGAAGCCAATCCTCAGGTCAGTGCCATCGCACAACAGAGAGGCGGAAAACAACAATGAATTCTAGAATATCTAGGTTATGCTTATCCTCAGGTCAGTGCCATCGCACAGCAGAGAGGCGCACAACCTATCTCCTTGTTAGAGCAGCTTAATTTTATTTTGCACCAAATGTACCAACAACATAAGTCATTAGCTTGATAGCATTTTTCCTTCATTTTTTCTGGTGCTTTGCTCTATTTATGGTCATCCGCACACATTGTGGCGGTTACATGCTCATTGCCCCTTATTGGAATATTGTTGATTGTGTTAACCAGCGATAAGATGGAGCTACAGTCAGTTGAACCACTTAGTTTGATCTTGAGATCACCAGTCAGGTCTAATCATCTATTGTGTTGAATCTACCGACATATCAATTGTGGTCTAGCAACCTCTAGGTCTACTCTCATTGTGTTACCTTTAGAGTTACCAGTTTTTCTATCATCTTCCCTTTGATATTGCTTAGACTACACAGACTTATACTTTGAATGTTTTTGCACCTTTTAAATTAAAATTTCAAAGTCCCTCTTGATTTGTTCCTGTGTACTATCATATTCCAAGGGGTTTGAATCGGTATCACAGATACGATCTACCTTATATCAGCTTTCCACTCCTTCTCCCTTGGTTTTTTTAATGTTGCTTGCTGACTAATTCTCCCCCTAAAATACTAAAATCATAACTGGTTTCATTATTTTAGGATTTTAATAACAACAGAATAACATAAGTTTAATTTAAACAGACTAATTTAACTACATAAGCTCAAGAAAATGAAGAATTAACTAAGCTACATCGGACTACACATGATCATCATCAGGAATAACCTCACTTCTCTTTTTAACGCCGTTGACCTCTAGCAAATATTAAAAACGTGGTTTATCAAAGGCTTTAGTATAGAGGTCAGCGCGTTGAAAATCAGTATTAATTTTTACCACATCAATTAAGTTCTTTTCAAAACAATCTCGTATAAAGTGATATTTAATACCGATATGTTTGGTCTTAGGATGTTGGACCGGATTTTTAGTTACTGCAATTGCAGCCGAGTTATCTACAAGAATAGGAGTAGAACAGAACGTTAAACTGTAATCCCGCATTTGCTGTTGAATCCAGATGATTTGTGAACAGCAACTTGCTGCGGCAACATATTCAGCTTCACAGGTTGACAATGCAACCGATGTTTGCTTCTTACACTGCCACGTAATTAATCTTCTCCCAAAGAATTGACACCCTGCTGATGTAGACTTGTAGTTCATCTTGCAGCCTCCGTAATCCGAGTCACTATACACCGTGAGCTCAAAATCATCATCATGAGGATACCACAACCCAAGTGTGGGTGTACCCTTTAGATAGCGAAAAATCCTTTTGACCCCGATCAGATGATTGACCTTAGGTTTAGCCTGATATCTAGAGCATAAACATGTTGCATACATGATATCAGGTCTAGAGGCAGTGAGATACATGAGGGATCCAATCATTCCTCGGTACATCATGGCATCCACAAGATCTCCATTTTCATCAGGTGCTATGTCGTGATTCGTAGCAAGTGGAGTACTAGCAGCAGAAGCATTCTCCATGTCAAAACGACTGAGAATGTCTCCTACGTACTTGGTCTGATGTAGGAAGATCCCATTTGGTGTTTGATCCACCTGTAGCCCGAGAAAGAACTTCATCTCCCCCATAGCACTCATCTCAAACTCTTTCTTCATAACTGCTTCAAACTCTTTGCATAACTCTTCGTTCTTTGAACCGAAATTATGTCATCAACATAGATTTGTACGTGCAGTAGGTGCCATCTTTTTCTTTATGAACAGCGTGCAGTCATGACTCCCCTGCGAAAGCCGTGTTTCACAAGGTGAGTCGAGAGTTTTTCATACCAAGCCCTTGGAGCTTGATGAAGCCCGTATAAAGCCTTGTCGAGCTTGTAGACTCTATCCCGATGATAAGGATCTTCAAATCCCTCGGGTTGACTGACATAGACTGTTTCTCTGATTTCCCCATGAAGAAATGCACTCTTCACATCTAATTGATAGACTTTAATCTTCATGTACGATGCATATGCAAGGAAGATACGAATGGCTTCCATCCTTGCCACGGGTGCAAACACCTCATTGTAATCAATTCCCTCGACTTGGCGAAATCCCTGAACAACCAGTCGAGCCTTGTTCCTGATAATGACCCCTTGGTCATCCTTCTTGCATTCAAACCCATTTGGTGCCAATGACCTTAGCACCTTTAGGTTTATCACCAGAGTCCATACTCCTAACTTCTTGAACTGAAGAAGTTCTTCTTGCATGGCACTCACCCATGCCTCATCGTTTAGTGCATCACTAACGTATTTTGGCTCAAACTGCGAGACAAAACACCGATAAGCACCATCATGAATGTATCCCTTTCCATAACAGAGGCATAATCAGCTGAGTACAGCTGATTTCGGGTTTGTACTCCTGATCGGACATCCCCAATGACATTGTCTAAGGGATGATAACATTTAGACGTGATCCTGGAGTAGTAGGAACAGCTACCTCAGAGCCAAGATGATGAACATTTGGTTCTGCATCTGAGGTAGTTGGAGTTTGAGGCTCTGAATCGAAGGTGCATAACTGAGAGGCTTGTGGACTTTCAGGAACTGGAACCTGTTCTTCCTGAATATTCTGGTTATCTTCTTCAGCTTCATCTTCAGAGGAGGAGTCACTGTCGTCGACTACTCCCCCTGACTGAGTAGATGATTCTCCCTGTGAGCTAGATGTTGGTGGATTCAAGCTATCATACATCATTCGTGTAGCTAATCGTCATCCGAGGGAGAGAGAGAGATTTGAATGACTTGAAGAATCCATCATAGTCAAGAGTAGGCGGGTCCTTTGCCAGTAGGTGGTGTGGTGAATCGCTGAACATCAACAACACCACACTTCTACTAACCCGTTGAGTTGTTGTAAACTCGCTTGTTCGGTATGTTGTATCCTAGAAAGATGCCTTCATCTGCCTTCTCGCTGAATTTACCCTCTTGTGTCTTCTTCAGAAGTGTGCACGGCGCCCAAATGGTTCGAGATACTCCAAGTTCGGTTTGCGTCTTTGTAGTAGCTCGTAACATGTTTTTCCGTGGCGTTTGACTGTCAGGACTCGATTCAGTGTATAACAAGCATTTGCCACTGCCTCATTCCAGAATTGGATAGGCAGTTTCGAGTCTGCCAGCATAGTCTGTGCTGTCTCTATCAAGCTCCTGTTCTTTCTCTCAGCAACGCCATTCATCTGAGGTGTGTAGGCAGAAGTGAATTGATGCACAATTCCCTTTTCCTTGCAGTATGTCTCCATCCACTGGTTCTTGAATTCTGTTCCGTTGTCTGAGCGTACTTGTCTAACTTTCAGCTTGTAGAGAGATTCCAGTGTGGTTACCAACTCCTTGAATGATTCAAATGTTTCTGATTTGGATTTCAGAAACATTACCCAAGTGAACCTTGAGTAGTCATCGGTGACCACAAAACAGTACAAGTCGCCTGCAATGCTCTTTGTACTGACTGGACCAAACAGATCCATGTGAAGAAGTTCAAGAGGAAGTTCTATTGAATTAACTTTCTTTTCCAAATGAGACTTCTTTGTCTGTTTACCTTTCTTGCAGGCTACACAAAAGTCAGGAAGCTGAAAGTTCTTGACATTAACACCTCTCACCAGATCCTTCTGAATCAAGTGATTCATCTTCCTTTGACTAATGTGTCCCATTCTCCTATGCCAGGAGATGGAATCCTTTTCAGTAGCTTTAGATAGAAAACACTGAACCTCATGATCCATTGTAGAAGCTGTTGACAGATCCAAGACATAAAGATCTTTATATCTTGAAGCAGTCATCAAAACTTGGTCCTCTGGATCACGTAGTCTTTCTTCAGTACGTAACACTTCTTGTTGTCGAAGATGACTTTAATTCCTTATCACATATTTGAGAAATAGAGAGTAAGTTGTTTTGAAGTTGCTGGACGTAGTTCACCCTATCAAACTTAACTTTCTGATTTCCAACTTCTCCCTGAGCTGTGATATAGCCTCCCTTGTTTCCAGCAAACGAAACATCCCTCCTTTTATTTGTTTGACGTTTGATAAAAGAGCTCTGTTTCCCGTCATGTGCCTGGATGCTCCGCTGTCTACTATCCACGTGTTAGTTTCAGCACTGTATTGAACAACCTGCACATACAAGTAAAGGATTAGTTTAGGTTAGGAACCCAAGCCTTTACTGGCTTGGGTTTCCCAGAGGTATCACACATCAGAAATTCAACCCATTGACCCTTAGAGGGTGAGGGTAGCTCAGGTTCCTTCTTGTCATCATATCAGACATAGAGATTGACTTCTCTTTCCATAAGCCAGATTTGTGCAATGCCTGTTTGTGATAAACAGTCGACTGCTAACGGTTTAACCTTCTGTTCACTAGTTCTTCTAGGTGGAGTTAAAGAGCTCCTTTTAGAAGACCTAGGTTTTGAGTCCTGAAGTTCAATCTTCTTCCTAGGTGTCTGGTAATAAGAACAATAGGAAGCAATGTGTCCACATTCTCCACATTTGTAGCACGCCCTGCTATCAACTTTATGATTAAACTTTCTTTGTGGAGACGTGTGTGACACTCTAGTAACATCACTCACTTTAGGTTTTGACTCTGGTTCTTTTGATGTTTTTACTGGTTTAAAAAATTAACTGATTTAACCTGTTTGACATCCTTTTCTTTTTGGTTAATTGGTCTTTGACTTGAAGTATGTGAAAGATTATCCTTAAAAGCCCTTTTAGGTTCTGATTTGACTCTGTTTGACCCTGACTTTAAGTTAACCTTTTCAAATTCCTTTTCCAGACTAACACAAGGCAATTTACTCTTTGCCTTTGAAGTGGCCTCCTTTTGTTTGTTTCCAGAGTCAATAGATGAGCATAAGGAATCTGGATCACTAACAAGAGGAGTAGACACTACATGATCCTTGATGGGATTACTATTTACTGGTCTAGTCTTAGTGTTCATTAAAGTCTCAGATGGTGGTGGAACCACTTTGTAACCCAATCCCTCCCCGTTGTTCCTTTCTCTCACTAAGTGTTGGACTATGTGTGAAGAACTAGTCCAACTATGCAGTTTCTGTTTTAATGAATTTACTTCTACTTCTAGAACTGGCTTTTGCTTCTTAGTGTCTTCTAAGGAGTTTAGATAGTACCTAATGTCATTAGCTTGGTTAAATGCAACTACTTCGGTTTCCCTAAGCTGTTTAGTCAAAAGGTCTATCTTTTCTTTATAACTATGCTCATTTTGTTTTAGTACCCTATTAGCCTCAGTGCACAGTTGCAAATCTTTTACTAAGTTATCATTATGATCTAATAACCTAGTAAAATTTTCATCTATGCTATTCCTAAAAGTATCACAATCAGAACAAGCATGATTATTAAACATTTGGTCAGTAGTACTTACCTGAGTTGATTCAGAAGAGTTAGCCATCAACGCAGCATCAGATGTCTCTGGTTCTGGTGATTCTGTCTTTTGTCTCTGACATGGTAGTATCCTCTTTAGGCTGGTAGCTGACCTTGGTTGCAGTTGCTTCTTCACTATGTGACATCGCTATCTCAACTGCTAGATCTCCTTCACTAGCGGAATCACTGTCAATATCTTCTACACTTGCAATGTTTGATTCCCCTGGTGAGACAAACCTAAAGCTCCAATCCTGTCCTTCATCATCATGAGCAGTCAAGGCTTTTGGATCCTTGTTTGATGAAGTAGAACTGGTAGCTTGCTTGTCTTGACGAGTGAAGGACGAGAATGGGTTCCCGTTACCCGTCTTCTTAGGCTTGACACATTCTCTTTTGAAGTGCCCCTTCTCTCCACAGTTGAAGCAGGTCACTTTGCTCTTATCCAAGCCGAATGTAGTGTCCTTAGTCGCTACTAAGTTCTGTCTGGTTTGTTTTACAAACCTCTTTGCCCTCCGGACAGCACTGGCTAAAGCCCACATTATATCCATTCTTTCAAGCTCCATTTCGTCCACCTGCTCATAGTCCTCGTCTGCCAAATGGCAGTTTCCAATCTTTCCAGCAACCAGTTCATCATATGAATGAACCACTGCTGCCAAAAGATCCATGTGCTCTCGAGCTACTTCCACAGTCACATTACCGAGGTTCTCGGTCTTTAGTCTAGTAGCATTCGCTTCAGATCCAATGTATTGGGTACAAGAAGACCCTGACGTTTCTGAACCTGAAGGAGGTGCATGTGTAGGACCCGATGAGCTAGATACAAATGCAGTCTGGAGAGGTGCTCCAGATGTCTTAGCTTGAGGCGTGGCATTGTATAAAGCTGGATTTTGATTGTACGTAGAGTTCTGAGCTCTGTACTTCATTCTAAGTGATTCTTCTCGTAACTTAAGAATGAAGTCCTTAATATCCAGTTTTGCCAGCATTCCATTCTGTCTAAGATTAGACACAAATGAAACCCATTTTTTAGGCAATCCGTCTGCAAAATTAGTAACTTTCTCTTCCATGGTAGTAGCCACCCCATGTGTATGCAGTTCACTCATCAGATGGTAGAATCTATCTATAACATCGTCCAAACTCTCGTTTCCCATCGATGAGAAGTTGTCGAATTCCTTCTTTAACTCCTTAGCCTTGATTGCCTTCAACGAGGCATTCCCGTCGTACCTCTTTTCTAGCTCATCCCATAGTTTCTTGGACTGCTTATTCTTTGAGTACTGGTGGAATATGTCTTTAGGGATAGACTGTGTAATCAATGCATAAACCCTCTTCTCTGCATTATATTTGACTTTCTGCGCGTCTGTCATCCCTCCTAAGGTTAACTTTACTCCATCGGCTCCCACCGGCTTCTATATCCAATCTCGATGGCCTCCCACAGATTCGGATCCACTCCATTGAGGTAGGTCTCAAAATGTTGTTTCCAGTGGGGAAACTCATCTAACGTTAAAAGCTTTGGTGGTTCATTATGATTACCCACCTCACTCTCAAGTAACAGCATGTTCTGGATCCTAGAGTCCTTCCCAACAGTAAAGGCTGACATTTGATCTTCCATTGTGAATAAATTTAAGTCTAATAAACAATTTTCATTGGGGTGACTGAAAGGTGCGAATGGACTAGTCGTGCGTATGAACTCTACGACTGGTTCAATCGTGCGGCTGAACTAAGTGATTAGCTCAGTCGTGCGAATGAATCTGATGCGTATGAACAGTACGACCGAAGGGTTCAATCGTACGAATGGAGATACGACTATGTCCAATCGTGCGTCTGAGCAATGCGAATGAGGTCCAGTCGTGCGAATGGCTCACTCGTGCGACTGAAGCTGCTGTTATGCGAAAATTTCTAGGTTAAACGTGTTTTAGCCGTAAAAATTTGAACTTTCGCAAGGTTTAATTGCCTAAGTCCGTAGAAACCAAACTTTGATGAGCAGGGAACGTCCAAGATCACTTTTGACACAAAAGATTGTGTTTTTAGTGCAAAAACACAAACTTTTTATCAATCTTGATTGAATCACACGTAATCAAGAGCCAAGGATCTGATACCACTTGTTAGGACCTGGTATTTGAACGAAATACCTGGAGATTAGCGTGTATACCAGATCAAATAGTGCGAAATCCTATTTGATTGGCGATCCAATCAGTGAGAACAAACGAAGAATCAATAAAGAATTGAAACTAACGTTAGAAATCGATTGGAAATCGATCTAATGTGTTCTATGAACTTGGAGAACGAATTGGGAGGTTTCTGGACGGCTAGGGTACGTCTGGAATCGTAATTGATCGAGAGTCCTTATTTTTCACGAATTGAGTTGTATTTATAGGTTGGTATTATTCAATCGTGCGACTAAACCATTAGTATGGTTCAGTCGTGCGATTGAACCATGCGGTTGATTCATTCGCACGACTGAGTGTTCAGTCGTGCGACTGAGCCAATCTTATGTTACAATCATACGACTGATCCAGTCTCCTGGTTCAGTCATGCGACTGAGTCATTCGTATGAAGGTGTTCATGCTTATGGTCCATTCGCATGGGCCATTCGCATGATAACTTCATTATTTTAGGTTTGAATGTATTAATTAGTAAACATTATATGTAAACATTCAACCAATCACTATACCTAACTAATTAATTTAATATCAACTTATTAATGAAATATTAATCATTACAAATCACAAACACCCAATATCATTTCATTAATCATATCAAATTACACCAGAATCAGATAAACAAGATCTATTACATTTGATATCATGATCTAGAAAACGTTTAACATGTACTAGTGTTAGAAGTTATAACATTAGATGTATATATTTATTTGTTTTTAATAGTCTCTGTTAAATTTGACTTTCTATTTAATCCTTCTATTTTTAAAATTGAATATATAGTCAAAGTGAAATGCCAAAATGCAGAAGTCAAAAATAGGTACAAGACTTTTTCAACGCGTTGTATAATGTTTTTTTTGAGCAAGTTGTGGAGAATATACAAATATACAATCAAATCAGCATATGCGAACATCTGCTCTATTTTTACATACTTAGGAAGTTTCAAAGTATAGTCTTTTTTTAATTGAAAAATTTGGATTTCAATAATCCGAAATATTACATATTTACTGATAATATTTAATACTTTTAATTTGGCAGGTAATAATCCATTTTTTATTTTTATTACCAACAACAATCCCAGTAAAATAATTATTAATAATTTACGCTTGATTTCGAATCAATTTCATTTACAATAATAAATATGAACTAAATAAAAAACATACAAGCTAAATCAAGCCTAAAATAAGTATAAATCGAGTGTGAATATATGATAATTATGCTACTGAGACTGTTGTTGGTAATAACAATAATAGTCAGGATTATTATCGCCAAATCAATAATATGAATTATTATCGTTCAATAAGTAATAGTTTGGATTATTAAAATCCAATTTGTCTTATTATTTTAGAGTTGGTTCAGCTTTTTTCATGAGGTCTTAACATAAATAATTATTTTCTTTTAAAATATCAAAACATCATTATACATTAAAAGTTTTATAACTTATTATAATTTCACTTCAAAAGTTTCATTAATTGTTTCAACTTAACTTCAAAATAATAAAACTTTTGGATTAAAATTCAAACAACTTATAAAACTTTTAGACAAAAATAGTTATTTTTGACAAAATTTAGTGAGCAAAATTAAAATTAACTTCTATTTTTATTTTCCTTTAACGGCTTTTAGGACAATGGAATTCTCCGTGAAGTAATGTATATGTACATAGCATACAATGTAGTTTATAGTATATCATACCTAATTACAAAACATAAAATTGTGAGTTGCAAAACTATGTTATTGTAAAGATAAATGTTTATCAACGAACCAAAGACATGATGATGGTCTAATTATTTTGACATGAAAGTATGATGTTAGTAGGACATGAAGATGGTCCAATTATTTTGGCATTAAAGTACGATGTAAGTGGCATTGAGTGTACATGTTCATGTACTGAGTGTACAAAACATAAAATTGTGAGTTGTAAAATTGTGTAATTGTAAAGATAAACGTTTATCAAGGAACCAAGGACATATGATAGTCCAATTATTTTGACATGAAAATACGATGAATGGACATGAAGATGGTCTAATTATTTTGTTCGTTTTGTTCACGAAAAGCTTACATATTTGCTTTTGGTTACCCGGGTGCAAACTTTCTAAGGATGTCATCCATTCCTAGATCGCTGCCACCTAAGCACGTTTAACTATAGAGTTTTACTCTCATCCACAACCAATATGCTCAAAACACATTGATAATATTAGAGACCAGACATTACTTATGAATCAGGAATCTATCTTGTCCACGACATATGTGAGATTTATGTAGGGTGTCACAATCACTCCTCACACCAATAATATTTTGCTTACTAGAAGCTCATGGATTTGCTTTTGGTTTCTCGGGTGAAAACTTCCCAGGAAGGTCACCCATCCCTGGATTGCTCCCACTTAAGCACGCTCAACTATGGAGTTCTTCACTCATCCACAACCAATACACCCAAAACGCGTTGTTGATATTAGAGACCAGACAATCCTTATGAATCAGGAATCTCTTCTATCCACGACCGATATGGGATATGTGCAGGGTGTCACAAGCACTCCCTATTTGGACTCATCGTCCTCGATGAGCCTGAGTGTTAGGACCTGGTATTTGAACGAAATACCTGGAGATTAGCGTGTATACCAGATCAAATAGTGCGGAATCCTATTTGATTGGCGATCCACTCAGTGAGAACACACGAAGAATCAATAAAGAATTGAAACTAACGTTAGAAATCGATTGGAAATCGATCTAATGTGTTCTATGAACTTGGAGAACGAATTGGGAGGTTTCTGGACGGCTAGGGTACGTCTGGAATCGTAATTGATCGAGAGTCTTTATTTTTCACGAATTGAGTTGTATTTATAGGTTGGTATTATTCAATCGTGCGACTGAACCATTAGTATGGTTCAGTCGTGCGATTGAACCATGCGGTTGATTCATTCGCACGACTGAGTGTTCAGTCGTGCGACTGAGCCAATCTTATGTTACAATCATACGACTGATCCAGTCTCCTGGTTCAGTCGTGCGACTGAGTCATTCGTATGAAGGTGTTCATGCTTATGGTCCATTCGCATGGGCCATTCGCATGATAACTTCATTATTTTAAGTTTGAATGTATTAATTAGTAAACATTATATGTAAACATTCAACCAATCACTTACCTAACTAATTAATTTAATATCAACTTATTAATGAAATATTAATCATTACAAATCACAAACACCCAATATCATTTCATTAATCATATCAAATTACACCAGAATCAGATAAACAAGATCTATTACATTTGATATCATGATCTAGGGACATACATGTATCAACAAACTCCCCCTTGGACCTAGATCTCTCTAATCTTTTGTTTTTCTGCATAACCTCCTTGTATTTCTTGTACTTCTCCTCTGTTGTGACTCCAGTGTGAATCTCAAACGTGAAGCAAAGTCGTATAACGTTCTGGAACTGAAGAGCTTGTACAATATCTTGCGTATCATAGAACAGTGGCCACTTGTATAGCGTATATACATCACTTTCTGACAAGTTTGTAAGCCACATCGGGTCGAATACCCTGATAGTATCCATTTGTCCCTCTTTGCTTAAGACTATGTCCGCTTCAGCTGTTCTCCAATCATAGTACCACCACTTAAAGTGTGGAGTAAAATCCTGTGGCATTTCCCTGAGTGGGATTCTTGACATTGTGCGTGGAGGATTCCACTTCAACACTATCTTCGGCTTGCCAGTAATGGCATCAACCTCAGACCTTCTGATATACCTAGTAGGCTGTTGAGGTCTGAAGTTAACCCATCTAGTGTGGTACTCCTTCTTTAAGGCAGCCTCAAACCAGCCTGACATCTTCCTCGAGTCAGCATACAAAAGCTTTAGTTTGGCCAGCTGGTTGAGCTCAAAACCTGGTAGAGTCTTTAGATTATGTGGAAATCTAAAATACTCTATGCCCTTCTCCCTCTTAACTGCATAGACGTTAAGGTCATCAAAATATGCCCATGCTATAATCCTACCTGACACCTTATGATGTTTCTTGACTCTGTAGAGTTTGGTGTAGGAATCCTTCTTTGGTGTAGTACGTTGGGCTCTAACTTCTTCAAAACATGCAGCCCACTCAGCCTTTCGAATGTCAACATCATCATTTGAGACTTGGGCTGTGTCTTCTGTTTTCTCTGTTTCTTGCTCCATATTGTTCAACACCTCAATAGTATCGCTGACAAGGGATTCACCCAGATTGGAGACCACATTACCCTCATTGTCAGCGTACTGAGGATACTCCTCGGCAGTGACATCTTCGATCTCTACATCATCAACATCGTTGAACTCTTCGTCACTAGTCGAATCGCATGTCGGAGCATCTTTTACTATTTCATCTGGATTTAGCTCGAAAAGCTCTGCGAGTTGCTCATTTGATAAGTCATGAATTATTTCCCCTTCTTCAGGGGTATAATTCACTGAACTCCTGACTATCCCTTGCAGATCAAGAATCATTGTTAGCTGAGACTTGACCTGCTAAAGGGGAGCAATGTCAAACTCATCTCTTTGGTAATTTGGATCTGTTAACATTTCACACACATAAATCATTAGTAATTCATCAAACAGAAAGGCATTAAAATAATATAAATATTAAGTACATTGTGTTCAATTACATGATTCAAATACAAAAGAAGATAAATACATAATCATCTAATCTTTACTTTTTTCTTGTATCAAGGTTTCATCACTTGTAGGGGCAGAGGTAGAGGCTGATTGATCTTGTCTTTTCTTAGTCCTGTTCTCTTGACCTGTAGCAGTGGCCAATGCAGGTGTATCCCCTCCTTCTGCTTCTTCATCATCGTCACTCTCTTCATCTTCATCCACATCATCATCATCACTATCATCACCATCTCCCTCTTTAATCTTCAGAGGCTCATCTTTAGATCCTTTAAGTTTGAGCATGATGGTCTTCTTAGCATTCTCCAACTCTTCAATTTTCTTAGCAGAAGTGACTCTATGCTCTTGGAGTTGGGCGATCTCGAGGCTCTGAGCAGCCATTTGCTGGGCCTGCTCCTTGATTAGCCGATCCTGCTCCAAGATCTGATGTGACTACACAGCAGTGACATCTGCAAGCTGTCGGATCTGTGTAGTATTCTCTTCATCAGCAGCTAACAGTCGCATCACCATACGGTTTAGCGCTGACAGCTGGTCCTCTACCCCAAATTGAGGTAGATGAGATCCATATATACGTGCGGGATCAGATGAGGGTCCTGATTGGTGGCTAGTGGTAGTGGTGGTTGTGGTAAAGATAGGGTTGGGTCTGTGAGATATTGGAGGTGATGTAGGAGTGAAAGATATGGTGGTGGTTGGCATATTTACAGTGGTGGGAGGTGTGGTAGTGGTAGTGGTAGCTGTGGTGGCTGTGGTGGCTGTGGTGGTGGATGGTGTGGCTGTAGAAGTGGTAGGGATGGTGGTAGATGTAGTGGCTGTGGTGGGTACGAAGGCGAGTCTTCTTCTCTTCTTCTTCTGGCCGTGGGGCTGAGCCATCCGTTTCTTCCTCGATCCAGTCGAGGTGGATGCTCCCCCTAGAACACGGCTAGTAGACTTAGGAGCATAGCTGGGATCTACAGTCGTCTCTCCCGAATCCCTGGGGCGTTCACCAACCGCCCGGAGTCCATACTCGGTGGGAACAACCTTGCTTCCCACGGTCCTTGTCAAGGGCTCCTCATCTGACTCTTCTTCCTCCTCACCAGGTATGAAGTCCTGGTGGAAGCCTGCAGACTCAGCTATGTCACCTGTTGGGGCAGACACTGGGGGTATAACATCTGAAGTTGTGCCCCTCGTTGGAGCAGGTATATCATCCCCAACATCCCCACTATCATCATCGTCTGAATCATGCTCTGGGAGCGACAACCTCTCATCATCTGAATCGTTGTCATCGTGACGCCATTTGCGTCTACCTGGTGCCACATATCGATCATTTGCCAGATGGCCAATCAACCTTTTTACCTGGGGCTTTACCTGCTTGCCCCGATACACTCTCATGCGACCCAAAGTCGTGTCATCCATAACCTCTAGGGCAACCGCATCATGTTTCTCCTTGGGAAGTAATGGCAGCTTCTCGTTAAAGATCAGCTGTAGAAATCTGGGATACATACAAAAACCCTCCTTCCCCTTGGCCTCCAGATTCTCCACCAGATACAAGAAGATCATGCTCGAGAAGCTAAAGGGGTGGTTCAGCACCAGTGCCACATAGGCATTCTGAATCTGGTCTGACAGGTCATCAAACCCACCCCTTCGAGAAGCAATACACTTCAGGATCACATGCGCCAAGTATTTATACTGGGGACACAGGTTGCTCTTGTTGAGCACACCTGAGTTGATGTCCCCAGCATATTTAATCCTGAGGAAGCAACCTCTGACTGTAAGTGGATGTAATCTGGTGGGTTGATCAATATCATCCCCAAAATCAAGTACTCTATGGATGTCAGCTGCTGTAATTTCAATGTCATGACCATGAATGGAGCCATATGCTGTAAGGCTCATGTGAACGATCTATGGAGGCATTTTCCCAGAAAGCCTGATGTAACGACCTGTAAGGAGTACACTGTGTGGATATGGCTTTATGTATCCGAGAGCGTCGAAGGAATGCAATAATCTCTGTAAACTCGGCTCCATTCCGAGTCGTATGGTCCAAATGAGCACATATATTGTGCTTTGGATTTATGGACCATCTATCAGCCATTGACCTGAAACACAAGACACAGAACCATTTGTAAGTCATACATTCAAAATTCAGTTCAAGGTGTATAGTTTAAATTCAATCCGATACATTCGTGCGAATAAATCATGCGACTGGAGTCAGTCGTTTGTTCTTTCGTGCGACTGAGCTCGTTCGGGTGAATGAGACATGCGATTGAGTTCAATTTGCTGACCGAATCTGCGATTGGTTCAGTCGGCCGACTGAACTCATTCGCATGGTTCATTCTGCCGATTGATCCAATCGCAAGATTCAATCGTGCGATTGGAGTTCATCCGAACGACCAATCGCATGACCCACTGTTCAATCGAATGAGGTTTGAATCTTGACCTAATTCAAGTAATTTAACATGGTTTAATGATCCATTAGACTCGCCATCTTGTCACTAATGACCTATTAAACTTAATTTTAACATTTTGCTTAGTTTATGTAGGTTATTAGGGCATTTTTCAATCCGGTTAATGTTTCATTCGAATAACACAAATTTGACTCAAGATCTTCTGATTTCTATAAGCTTTAACTGCAATGTACCTGTATACTTGTCAATCGAATGTCAGAAGATCAATAGCAATGTGAAAACACAATCTCTAGAAATTTTTGGCAGGGTAACGGGAAAGAAAGCGATTTGGGTGCGATTGGGAGTGATGAGTGAAACGCGATCGACTGAGGCCCTTTAAATACTGAACCTACTTTCAATCGGCCGACTGGCCTCATTCACTTAGTTCATTCGGGCGACTGAGGTTCAGTCGTGCGATTGGCCCAGTCAGTCGCTTTCAGTTGGCCGACTGAGTCTCAGTCGGTCGACTGACTCATTCGTGCCCTTTCATTGCTTTCTCAATTAACCGACTAAGTCTCAGTCGGTTGACTGAATCATTCGCACCCTGTCATTCGGTCGAAAGGATCATTCTTAAACGCCATTCGGGTGAATGACTAAATTTCATGTCCAGTCGTGCAAATGGAATCCATTCGCATGGTTGGTCCATATTCATGGTCCAATCGTGCGAATAGGTCACACTTAGTAGATTTTCTGCCATTTTGAACATTTTAACTTTTTAATATAGACATTATGAGTTTTGATCATCTCAGACATGATCATTTTTAACCAATTTAGTCACCTCAGACGTGACTGCTTTAAACTTGAAAATTCATGTGGTCATCTCAGACATGACCCATTCAGTGAGTTGATCCCTTATCGATTTCATGATGTAGTCCGGCAAACAAATTAACTAAAACGACTCGCTAAATTAGAAACTTAAACTAAAGACTAAAAATTAAGACTTTGTTTTGGCTTTTTGTAAGAGATAGAACCTAAGGTGGAAATCTACTGGATTTGGTTCCGGAATAGAAAGCTCCAACTTAGATTGACCACACCTGGACCAATTCAATTTTGGAATCATACAGGCACATCAAATCATTTGGGACTTGTTATCAAAATCTTTGATGCTCAATTCTTGGTGTTCATCCAGAGTCATTAGCAACTTTAGAAAATCATACTGGAACTCTTAGATTACCATATTGATTTGAACTTTCAAGAATTTGCAGCCACAATGATTGTCAAGATGTTTGTCCACTTAAATCCATACACAGACTCTTGACACAAACTGGTGATTGTTTTTGGTTTAGTTATTTCAACGAACATTTGTGGATCCCACACTTATATGGTAATCAGCATTCCTCAGGAGCTTTTGAGCGGTCTACGGTTATTTTTACAAGAAGAGACTATTCTTAGAGCTTTCAAGGAGAAGCCAATCCTCAGGTCAGTGCCATCGCACAACAGAGAGGCGGAAAACAACAATGAATTCTAGAATATCTAGGTTATGCTTATCCTCAGGTCAGTGCCATCGCACAGCAGAGAGGCGCACAACCTATCTCCTTGTTAGAGCAGCTTAATTTTATTTTGCACCAAATGTACCAACAACATAAGTCATTAGCTTGATAGCATTTTTTCTTCATTTTTTCTGGTGCTTTGCTCTATTTATGGTCATCCGCACACATTTGTGGCGGTTACATGCTCATTGCCCCTTATTGGAATATTGTTGATTGTGTTAACCAGCGATAAGATGGGAGCCTACAGTCAGTTGAACCACTTAGTTTGATCTTGAGATCACCAGTCAGGTCTAATCATCTATTGTGTTGAATCTACCGACATATCAATTGTGGTCTAGCAACCTCTAGGTCTACTCTCATTGTGCATCCTCCAGGGGTAGCGAACCCACACAATGTTGGGCTAACACCTTACAATGGCGTGTCCCGACATACAAGGCTTGCAGACTTTCTTTACTTTCATCATTCATTAATGCATGCATTTATCATGTTCCTCTTTCATTGTCTTCCACTTTACATTACATAATACTTTCATTCATTAACATTCAACGTAAAGCCACGGTAAAGATAAACATACATCATAGTAAGGACATCAACATACACAGTCATCATCATCATAAAGGGCATCAACATACATACATACATCATGCATAAACATGCAACATCATACATCATCATCATGTCCATCATAACCCCCAAGGCCTTAAAAGTAATCTTACAAGAACTTATAGGAAACTTCCACGTCAAAACTTACATCTGCACTTTCCCCCGAAAGTCAGTTTGTAAACTACATTTTTCTCGGGTACACCAGCCCTACTTGGGCGTATGGGCACCTCTCTGTCGCATGACCTCTCATGCGACTGAACACCATGCGAATGGATAATATGCGATTGAACACCTATGCGAATGAACCAATGCGGATGAATACTTGTACGAATGGACCTAATACGGATGGAACTAGGCGTATGGGCCCTAGTTGCATAACTCCCCATGCGATTGACCCTCAGTCGCACGACTGGCAGGCGTATGGGCCTCAGTCGTACGTCTCACATGCGATTGAACCTCAATCGTAGGACTGGCATGCGTGTGGACTTCAGTCGCACGACTGGCATGCCATTCGGTTGCATAGCCCTAACTGATGCAGAATGCAGTTCATCCTGAACCCAAACTACCATTTTCTACCTCCAAGCTCTTCCAAACCCATTCTAAGCCCAAATCAACCATCCTAAACCTTAGGAATGCATACCACAACACCATTCAAGCACACACAAGCTCAAAAGCAAGACCCAAACGAATCATACACATACACACACATACATAAACAGGTCAAGCACACACACACTTCAAAACGATTTTTAGATGTGTTCCAGCCCTAAAATCATTCAAAAATGTGTAAAAGAGGGGTCCTAGAACTCACACAAACCACCCGACAAGTAGAGCTTCGATTAGACCCGCTACACTTCGATTTTGCATGCTTGAATCCACTCAAACCAAGCCTTTTCTCCCTTTCTCCCTTTTTCCTCTTCTCCTCTCTTTTGGCTGATTTTGTGGGTGTGGGGAGAGGGTGAGGGTTGCCCTCTTCCTTTAAATATCTCCACTCACCCAACTTGCTCTCGTGGCGAGTTTGGTCCCTCGACTTTAGACTTTATTTCTTTTTCTCCTTTCGTCGGCTTCAAAAACAAATAACCGGGTGTTATAAGTCCACCCCCTTAAATACGTTTCATCCCTGAAACTTGTTATTCCTTGAGCATTCATGGGTGTTGCTGTCTTATCTCTTCTTTAGTCTCCTACGTTGACTCGGATCCTTTCCTGTGCTTCCACTGTACACGCACAAGAGGAACTGCTTTATTTCTCAGCCTCTTCTCTTTTCGATCGATGATCGCCACTGATTGCTTCACATAATTGAGCCATTCGTCTACATCGATATCCTCCAGTGGAACAATCATATCTTCATCTGTCAAGCACTTTCTCAGATGAGATACATAGAATGTCACGTGAATTCCATTTAACTCATCGGGTAACTCCAGTCTATAGGCCTCCTCTCCTACTCGAGCAATGATTTAGAAAGGGCTATGCACCTCGGGCTCAACTTACCCCGCTTTCGGAAATGAATGATACCCTTCCAAGGTGAGACCTTCAACATAACTCGGTCACCCATCTGGAACTCAATCGGTCTGCGTCGTTTATCAGCGTACGACTTCTATCTATCTTTGGCTGCCTTCATGAAGGCCTTGATCTTTTCAAGCTTCTCAGCCGTAGCCTCGATTACCTCAACGCTCCCTAACTCCTTCTGACAAATGTCACCCCAACAGACGGGTGTTCTGCATCTCCTACCATATAGCATCTCATAAGGTGGCATACCAATGCTGACATGATAATTATTGTTGTATGAGAATTCAACTAACGGTAAGTGTTCATCCTAACTTCCCCCAAAATCGATAACACATGCCCGAAGCATGTCCTCCAATGTCTGAATGGTTCTTTCTGACTGACCATCAGTCTGGAGATGGTAAGCCGTGCTAATATGTAACCTCGTCCCCAAAGCGTCATGGAATTTCTTCCAAAATTTAGATGTAAACCGGGTGTCACGATCAGACACAATAGACACCGTCACACCGTGACGAGTTACAATCTCCTTCATGAAAAGATCTGCCAACCTCTCAGATGAATATGTCTCGCGGATCGGTAGGAAGTGAGCACTCTTCATCAAATGGTCAACAATCACCCATTTAGCATCGTACCCTTTCGGAGTACGTGGCAGCTTCGTAATAAAATCCATAGTGATGTGCTCCCACTTCCATTCTGGTATATCCAATGGTTGGATCTTCCCATACGGATTCTGATGCTCGGCCTTCACCTATAGACAAGTAAGGCATTTACTCACATACTCCACCACGTCACTTTTCATACCCGGCCACCAATAATCCATCTTCATGTCTTGATACATCTTGGTGCCACCGGGATGAATGGAGTATCGAGTCTTGTGAGCTTCATCCATAATCTTTACTCGTAGATCCCCAAAACGAGGAATCCACACCCGTCAAAATCGGGTTTTAACACCAAGTGTGTTTTCACCCAATTCCACAACTAGACCTCTCATTCTTTCCGAGTTAAGATGATCTTCCTTCAGTGCCTCATCTTGAAACTCTTTAACTTGTTTCATTATGTCTGAGGTCATGATTAGCTGATATGCTTTCACCCGAATTAGTTCGGGTCTCTCTTTCCGACTAAGGGCATCCGCCACCACGTTGGCTTTGCCCGAATGGTAATGGATCTCGTAGTCATAATCTTTTATAAGCTCCAACCATTGTCTATGTCTTATGTTCAGGTCCTTCTGCTCAAAGAAGTAGTTCAAGCTCTTGTGGTCAGTGAAAATGGTGCACTTCGTCCCGTAAAGATAGTGCCTCCAAATCTTTAGTGCAAAGACCACGGCTGCTAACTCCAAGTCATGAGTAGGATAGTTGACCTCATGAACCTTTAACTGTCGGGATGCATAGGCTATAACTTTTCCTCTCTGTATTAACACGCACCCCAACCCCGAGTAGGAAGCATGAGAATAAACCACCAGATCTTCACTTCCATCGGGTAATGACAGAATAGGAGCTTGAGTCAATCTCGCCTTCAATTCTTCGAACGCTTTCTCTTGAGCCTGACCCCATTCAAATTTCACATCCTTCCGGGTCAACTTGGTTAGTGGAGAAGCGATCTTAGAAAAGTCTTGGATGAATCTCCTGTAGTAGCCTGCCAAACCCAAGAAACTACGAATCTCGGATGGCGTCTTTGGAGACTTCCATTGCATCACTGCCTCCACCTTTGCCAGGTCCACCATAATCCCGTCAGGATTCACCACATGACCCAAGAATTGAACCTCGCGCAACCAGAATACGCAATTGGAGAATTTAGCATACAACTTCTCCTTTCTCAACATCTCCAAAACCTCCCGAATATGACCGCATGCTCAATCTTGCTCTTCTAATAAATCAGGATATCATCAATAAACACAATCACTGATTTATCCAACATCGGCCGACACACCCGATTCATCAGATCCATGAAAGGAGCTGGCGCGTTGGTCAAATCGAAAGACATGACAAGGAACTCGTAGTGACCATAACGCGTGCGAAAAGCTGTTTTAGGGATGTCCTACTCCTTCACCTTCAACTGATGGTAGCCCGATCGAAGGTCTATCCTTGAAAAACAACTGGCACCTTGAAGCTGATCGAACAAATCATCTATTCTCGGTAACGAATATCGGTTTTTCACCGTCAACTTGTTCAGCTCATGGTAGTCAATACACATTCTCATGCTACCATCCTTCTTCTTCACAAACAAGACCAGAGCACCCCAAGGTGAGATACTCGGCCTATTAAATCCCTTGTTGAGTAACTCCTGCAGCTGTTCCATTGTCTCCTTCATCTCTGTCAGAGCTAACCGATACGGTGCCCTAGCAGTAGGTTGGGCACCCAGTATCAAGTCAATCTGGAACGCGATCTCACAGTCAGGTGGCACTCCTGGTATGCCTTTGGGAAATACATTTGGAAAGTCACACACAACCGGTACGTCAGACAGTTGTGGTGTTGGTCTATCCACATCCTTTACATAAGCCAGATAGACATTACATCCACGACTCATGCATTTTCCCGCCACCGCCATTGAGATTACTTTCGGGATCGTTGTGACCCGATCCCCATAAATCATTACTGTGACATCCGTCACCACAAGGTCCGTCAATTAACATGGTTTTTGTTAACTTTTCCTTGATCGTTCATTCCTAATCTTTATTAACTGTTCGTGTGGATATCATACTTGCTTCATCGTCCTTATTCTTGTGTTCTTATCGTTAACGAATGACACGCTTAAAAGTTTTATAAATTTCATCACCATTATCACTAATTACATCATTTTTATATAATATTAATATCATTAATAAAACCATTTTAAGTTACCAATTATCATTAAATACATTTTTATCATCAATATAATTAGCCTATATACGTCGTTTTTAACCGAAACAAATTTGGGAAACTTGGGGGCTAAGTGTAGGGACCAAGTGTGTCAATTTGCAAACTAAGGCTGGGTATATAAACCCCATTTCTAGCCCTAGCCTTCATTCTTCATCTTCTTCTTCTTCATTCTCTTCTTCACTTTTATCTTCTTCTTACATCAAAACCACCCCGTTTGGTCCCGTTTTCATCGTCTAGACTTCGAGTACAACCGATTCTACTCCATTCTTGCAGGTAGACGACCTTGGTCGTCCCTTTTCTTACTTTTTTTTTCACTGCTAGCCATTTAGGGTTTTGGGTGTTTGGGTCCAACCCGAACACATGTGGTCGCGTGGGAGCGTGTGATGTCTTTCTGCTTGTTCTTCTTGGTTGTGTATGTTAGTAGAGTGTTTTTGGAAGTCCTCGTGGTGTAAAACCCGTGCACGGAGCAGCCAGTGGCTGCTCTGCACTTCTGCAGTCGCAAATCTGCCATTCTGGCGACTGGGTCTGTCATGCGACTGAGCCGTGCGACTAGGTGAGTCGTGCGACTGTGTCATTCGGGTGAATAAGTTGTTCAACTGGGCATGTCGTGCGATTGAGTGATGTGTGGTAGAACTGAATGTCAGTCGTGCGAATGAAGGTTCAATCGTACGAATGAAGCTGATTCGTATGATTGAGAGTTGATTCGTGCGAATGGAGTGTTGAGTTGTGCGTCTGATTCTGTTGTGCGACTGAAGTGGTTGTGTGTGTGTGAATTCCTTCTCGTATGTCATGTGATGATAAGGTAACATCAACACAATTGTCATTGCTCGACCACAAAGATTAAAGTCAACGCTATCAAGGCTACAAGTACTATTCCAAATCAAATCAACCTAACATTTTACAATTATCAACAACCCATTTATGACTACTAGTATTTAACAAATGCTTCTCTTATAATAATGGATCTTTTACACAATATCACCGGCAATGGCGACGGTTTCTAGTACTTGGATCTACATAAGATCTAATACGTGTGTCAGCTTGTGTGTGTTACACACGACCGAACCAATTCAACCCGAACCGACTGGACATTACTATATACTTTTTAACATATCATTAATGCTTAACGATAACTGTCAATAGGTGTTTGATCATTCATTGCATACTACACTTAGGAAACTTTGATCATTCATACTTACCACTTAACAAGTGAGTTTCATGGCCCCTTTCTGTGCTTATACAACTTTTCAATCATTTACAAACTTAGGGGAAAAGTATGCTCACCCATTTTCATTATAATGTACAACTTACATACAATTTACATACTTGGAATCAATGTGATACTATTTTGTGAGTACTTATTTGATACATTCTTGGGTCTGCTATGTGGTTCTTTCTTTACAACCATTTAATTCCAGTGTGGGAACCGACGGATAGGTATTGGTAGTACTAATGGGTTGACACCCCACCTTTGTTGGTTGGTATACTGGTTAGTACCAACCGTAACCAGGAACGGGCCTTGGGTGAATATATTCCGATAAGATTCTGTACGTCGTTAGGTTTGGTTGTAAAGCTCATGTCATGTGATTTTGCTTACTTATAATTGTATACATGTTATTCCACAACAATTACTATACAGCATCAATTACTTATTTACTACTTAAACCTGCGAGCTCACCAACAATTTTGTTGTCCATTTTGAGCATATCTTTTCAGGTGATCATGCTAATTGAAGATGTAGGTGTGCTGCCTTACTAGAGACCCTAGGACGCATTTTGAGACTAAACATTGTCCTTTGGAACTTTGTTGTAGCTTGCTTTAAACAACATGATACTTTTGATACTTGTTCCCGGGTTGTGGGAAATACAATACAATGTTATCTTCTTGCTTATGTGAATCATGTATCATGTTATGCTTATGGCTATGTTGTCGTGAATATTGACTAAACATGACACAAGTCTCCTTTGTGTCGGGTGTCGTCATGACACGCTTTGTCATCATTTATTATATCGTATCTCTATTGTTTACCATGTGTTATGACGATCCCGTGTTGTTACATCCCCGTGTTTTCGCTTTTAGCGGGGGTGTGTCAGACTGGTATCAGAGCCATTGGTTATAGAGAATTAGGCAATACACTTGACCTAGACTATAACCTAGGAACCTTCATGTAGATTTGCATGCTAGGGTTGTGTGCATTTCATATCTTGTGTATGTGTTCCTTTTTGCTTGATTCGTTTATCTATCTGCCTTGTGATCTTTTCACCCTATGAGAGAGCCCTTATGCTCACTCTTTGTGGGATGCTTCTATTGGATATTATGTTCCCTCTACGCACCGAGTTGGTTTATCAAATCCGGGTATTAAACCCGAAGAGATCTCCACAGATCATGCTATTGCGCTTGACCTTGGACACTGGGATTTACCCTAAGGAGGTTATGTCTGAAACCTCGAAAGAGGAGGAGATAGACAACCTTTGCTAGACTAACGTGATTATATGCATGGGTTTGCAATTATTATGATGGATTACTGTTGTAACATTACCTATACATGGTGTGAGAACTACACGACTCTTATGTGATGTGTGGTAACAACAAATTGTGATATTAACTTGGAATGCTGGATTTTGATGAGTGGTATGGATTATATACTTTGAAATAGTTAAAGCTTATGTGTTTACTACTTCTATGATTAGAAAATGCCGCCTCGAAGAGTTACCTGCAACAACAGTGGCGGAAGTGAAGCCCCGAGGGTAGAGGCAGAGGCAGAGGTAGAGCACCAAGAACAAATGATGGCCCTGCCAGCAACAATCAGGGAACAGGAAACACTGACGTGGCAGCTTTGATCACTCAACAGCTGGCTGCACTGATCCCGACTATTGTGGCCCAAGTGAGCGATGCTCTTCAAAATCACCACCCCCACGGGGATGGTGGCAATGATAATGAAGATAATGGGAACCCGAATGGGAACGAGAGCAACCAGGAGACCGGGAATGGTGGTACAGCCGGTAATGAGACTGGGGTTGTAAATGCTAGAAGGGGGTGTTCGTACAAGGAGTTTGTGGCCTGCAAACCGAAAGAGTTTGATGGAAGGGTGGAGCGATAGCCCTGACCAGATGGCTTGAGAAAATAGAGGCAGTGATCGACATCAGTGAATGCCTCGACATCCAGAAAATCAAGTACGCCACGTGTTCACTACAGGGCAAGGCACTAACTTGGTGAAACACTCAAATATAGGCTAGGGGAAGAGAATCAGCGATGCAGATATCATGGGATGAGTTAAGACCTTAATCACTGAGGAATATTGCCCCCTCAACGAGCTGCAGAAACTGGAGCATGAATTCTGGAATCATGCTATGGTGGGGGCTGGGCACGCAACCTACACTGACCGTTTTCATGAGTTGGAAAGATTGGTTCCATATATGTTCACTCCAAATCAAAGAGGATCGAGAGGTACATTTGGGGACTTGCGCCTCAATTACGAGCAATGGTAACAGTAGTTGCTCCTCCTACGATTCAGACCGCAATTCTGAAGGGTGGCGCTCTAACTGATGAGATGGTGAGGACAAGAGTATTGGGAAGGGGAGCAGAGAAAGAAAAGAAGGATGTGGGGGAAACGAGCTGGTCGAGTGCCAGGAGATTTGATAAAAGGGCCAAGACAACCAGGAATTTTGTGGCCGTGACACAAGACAAGAGAGAATATGTTGGGCCGCACCCAAAAGTGATAGGTGCAACTTCTATCATCCCCAGCAATGTCGTGCCGGGTGTGCATGAACTGTAGACGCCCGGGGCATCTAGCAAGAGACTGCAGAACGGCACCGAATCTGGTGGCACCGGTCAACGCGGTTAACCCCACTTGGAATGCCAGAGGCTGTTATGAGTGTGGAAGTCCTGATCACTATAGAAACCCTGATCACTACAGAAACATATGCCCCAGACTAAATCGGGCCGGGTCAGCAAGGGAACAACCAACAACCGGTGATGGCCATAGCTCGAAATCAAGGACCGGTAAATCAAGAGAATACAGCTTGGGGACGTGCATTCGTCATTGGAGTCAACGATGCCCGTCAGGACCCGAATGTTGTCACGGGTACGCACTTACTCAATAATCACTTCACATCTATATTATTGATACTGGAGCAGACAATAGCTTTATATCTTTTGAGTTTGTGCAATTGCTTGATTTGAGTCCTAGTAGACTAGAAACTAGCTAATCCGTAGAAATGGCCAATGGTAGGGTTATTCAGGCTGATGAAATCATTAGAAAGTACTCATTGATATTGGAGGACCATGGCTTCGATATAGACTTGATACCCTTTGCGTTAGGAAGTCTCGATATGATTGTGGGAATGGATTGGTTATCGAAACATGGAGCTGAGATTGTTTGTCGGGACAAAGTATTACAAATCCCCATGCCAGACGGGAAGGTACTCAGAATTCAAGGAGAACGACCGGGAAGAAACTTAAAGCTTATCCCCTGCATGAAAGCACGCCGAAGTTTACGAAAACAGTGCTACGCTTTTCTGGCTCATGTGGTAGAAGAGAAGGAAGAAGAGAGGAAATTGGTAGATATTTCGGTAGTACGGGACTACCCAGATGTATTTCCTCATGACTTGTCTGGCTTACCTCCTCCACGACAGGTGGAATTTCGTATAGAGTTGGTTCCTGGAGCTACACCGGTAGCAAAGACACCATACCGGTTAGCGCCGTCTGAAATGCAGGAATTATCTAGTCTGTTACAGGAACTACTGGAGAAGGGTTTTATTCGGCTGAGTCACTCACCATGGAGAGCACCGGTGTTATTTGTCAAAAAGAAGGACGGGTCGTTCCGAATATGTATCGATTACCGTGAGTTGAACAAGTTAACCTGAAGAATCGGTATCCTCTCCCCAGGATCGATGATCTGTTTGACCAGCTGCAAGGAGCTTCGTATTTCTCCGAGATCGACCTTCGTTCTGGATATCATCAACTAAGGGTTTTCGAGGAGGACATACTAAAAACAGCGTTTAGAACTCGTTATGGGCACTATGAGTTCTTGGTCATGCTATTTGGGTTGACTAACGCACCAGCTGTGTTTATGGACCTAATGAATCAGGTGTGTAAACCTTATCTGGATAAGTTTGTGATTGTGTTTATAAACAATATACTTATCTACTCCCGATCGAAAGAGGATCACGAAGAACACCTTCGGGCAATACTAGAACTGTTACGAGAAGAGAAACTTTTCGCCAAGTTCTCGAAGTGTGAATTCTGGTTGCGGGAAGTGAAGTTTTTGGGTCATGTGGTTAACGAGGATGGGATTCATGTAGATCCCGACAAGATTGAAGCGGTGAAGAAGTGGGATACACCCCAGACGCCTTTAGAGATACGACAATTCTTAGGATTGGCCGGATGCTATCGTTGTTTCATCGTGAATTTTCAAAGATCGCTCAATCGTTAACACTGCTGACTCAGAAAGACAAGAAGTTTGATTGGGGACAGGCACAAGAACAAGCGTTCCAAATGTTGAAAGAGAAGTTGTGCAATGCACCGATATTGTCCCTCCCAGACGGAACTGACAATTTTGTGGTATACTACGATGCTTCACATCAAGGATTAGGATGTGTACTAATGCAGAAGGATAAGGTGATTGCCTACGCTTCGCGACAACTTAAGGTGCACGAAAAGAACTATACAACCCTTGATTTGGAGTTGGGCGCTGTAGTATTTGCAATTAAGATATGGAGGCATTACCTGTATGGAACCAAATGCATCATTTACACAAATCATAAGAGCGTCCAACATATCCTGGATCAGAAAGAGCTTAATATGCGTCAACGACGTTAGGTAGAGCTTCTTAGTGACTACTATTGTGAAATCTGGTATCATCTGGGGAAAGCCAACGTGGTGGCTGATGCTTTAAGCCGCAAAGAACATGCAAAACCACTACGTGCTCGAGCGTTGGGATTGATATTCAAACGAAATTAAAAGCTCAGATCCAAATTGCACAAAATGAGGCGTTGAAAGAAGAAAACCTTGCGGGAGAAGAATTCCGAGGGTTGGATAAACAAATGATTTGCAAGGATGATAGTATACAGTACTTCATAGATCGTATATGGGTACCTAGATGGGGAGGTGTACGTACCCTGGTCAAGGATGAAGCACACAAGACGCGATATTCTATTCATCCTAGTGCAGACAAGATGTACCATGATCTTAAGGATCTGTACTGGTGGCCAGGCATGAAGAAAGACATTGCTATGTACGTAAGCAGATGCTTGACATGCTCGAAAGTTAAAGTTGAACATCAGAAACCATCAGGATTATTGCAGCAACTGGAAATTCCCGAGTGGAAATGGGAGAACATAGCTATGGATTTTATTACCAAACTCCCTAGAACGAGCAGCGGGCATGACTCGTTATGGGTCGTGGTGGATCGGATGACGAAGTCAACTCATTTCTTAGCAATCCAAGAAGACTACAAAATGGATAAATTGGCGAGATTGTACACAAAAGAGGTCGTGACAAGACACAGAGTACTGGTGTCGATCATATCCGACCGTGACAGCCGATTTACTTCACGATTCTGGCAGACGGTACAGAAAGCGATGGGCACTCGATTAGATATGAGCACAGCCTATCACCCACAAACAGACGGCCAAAGTGAATGAACTATAAAAATGTTGGAAGACATGCTGAGGGCATGTGTAATCGACTTTGGTGGAAGTTGGGACACTCATTTACCGTTGATTGGGTTCTCTTACAACAACAGCTACCATACCATCATTGGGTGTGCTCTGTTTGAATCGTTATGGAAGAAAATGCAGATCTCCAGCCTGTTGGGCCGAGATTGGTGAAAGTCAATTAACAGGCCCAAATATCATTCAAGAAACAACCAACAAGATTTTCCAAACAAAGACAGACTAAAAGCTACTAGAGATTGCCGAAAGAGCTATGCCGACAACCGTCGGAAGCCTCTAGAATTTAACATTGGAGATCAAGTTTTACTCAAAGTCTCTCCTTGGAAGGGAATCGTTCGATTTGGAAAGAAAAAGAAGTTAGCCCCAAGATACGTAGGACCATTCGAGATTACAGAAAGAATTGGTCCAGTGGCTTACTGATTAAAGTTACCACAAGAACTCAGTGGCATACATGATACTTTCCACGTGTCGAACCTCAAGAAGTGTTTGGCTGACGAATCACTTCACGTACCGATTGAGGACATTAAGATTGATGAAAAGCTTCATTTTGTTGAGGAACCCATTAAGATCATGGATCGAAAGGTCAAGCAATTGAAGCGCAGTAGAATACCAATTGTTCGCGTGAGATGGAATTCAAAACGAGGGTCAGATTTACATGGGAACGGGAAAACCAGATGAAACTTAAATATCCACATCTGTTCGAGGATGACACTCTTAGACCTAACTCCAGCTGAATTTCGGGACGAAATTCTCTCAACTGGGGGGTACTGTGACATCCGTCACCACAAGGTCCGTCAATTAATGCGGGTTTCGTTAACTTTTCCTTGATCATTCATTCCTCATTTTTAGTAACTTTTCGTGTGGATATCATACTTTCTTCATCGTCCTTATTCTTGTGTTCTTATCATTAACGAATGACACGCTTAAAAGTTTTACAAATTTCATCACCATTATCACTAATTACATCGTTTTTATATAATATTAATATCATTAATAAAACCATTTTAAGTTACCAATTATCATTAAATACATTTTTATCATCAATATAATTAGCATATACGTCGTTTTAAACCGAAATAAATTTGGGAAACTCGGGGGCTAAGTGCAGGGACCAAGTGTGTCAATTTGCAAACTAAGGCTGGGTATATAAACCCCATTTCTAGCCCTAGCCTTCATTCTTCATCTTCTTCTTCTTCATTCTCTTCTTCACTTTTATCTTCTTCCTTACATCAAAACTGCCCTGTTTGGTCCCGTTTTCATCGTCTAGACTTCGACTACAACCGAGTCTACTCCATTCTTGCAGGTAGACGACCTTGATCGTCCCTTTTCTTGCTTTTTCACTGCTTTCCATTAGGTTTTCGGGTGTTTGGGTCCAACCCGAACACATGTGGTCATGTGGTTGCGTGTGATGTCTTTCTGTGTGTTCTACTTGGTTGGTATGTTAGTAGAGTGTTTCTGGAAGTCCTTGTGGTGTAAAACCCGTGCATGGAGCAGCCGGAGGCAACTCTGCACTTCTGCAGTCGCGAATCTGCCATTCTGGCGTCTGGGTCTGTCATGCGACTGAGCCGTGCGATTGGGTGAGTCGTGCGACTGTGTCATTCGGGTGACTGAGTTGTGCGACTGGGCATGTCGTGCGACTAAGTCGTGCGATCAAATGAATGCATGCGATTGAGTCAATGCGAATGAGTGTATGTGTGCGACTAAGTCAATGCGAATGAGTGTATGCATGCGATTGAGTCTGCGACCGAATGAATGTGTGCGATTGTGCGTGTATCGCACGACTGAAGGCCAATCATACGAATGAAGGTTCAATCGTACGAATGAAGCTAATTCGTATGAATGAAGGTTGATCCGTGCGTATGGAGGTTGAGTCGTGCGATTGAGTGATGTGTGGTACGACCGAATGCCAGTCGTGCGAATGAAGGTTCAATCGTACGAATGAAGCTGATTCGTACGATTGAGGGTTGATTCGTGCGAATGGAGTGTTGAGTTGTGCGTCTGGTCCTGTTGTGCGACTGAAGTGGTTGTGTGTGGTGTGAATTCCTTCTCGTATGTCGTGTGATGATAAGGTAACATCAACACAATTGTCATTGCTCGACCACAAAGATTAAAGTCAAAGCTATCAAGGCTACAAGTATATTCAAATCAAATCAACCTAACATTTACAATTATTAACAACCCATTATGACTACTAGTATTTAACAAATGCTTCTCTTATAATAATGATCTTTTACACAATATCACCGGCAATGGAGAGGGTTTCTAGTACTTGGATCTACATAAGATCTAATACGTGTGTCAGCTTGTGTGTGTTACACGCGACCGAACCAATTCAACCCGAACCGACTGGACATTACTATATACTTTTTAACATATCATTAATGCTTAACGATAACTTTCAATAGGTGTTGACCGTTCATGCATACTACACTTGAGAAACTTGATCATTCATACTTACCACTTAACAAGTGAGTTTCGTGACCCCTTTTTATGCTTATACAACTTTTCAATCATTTACAAACTTGGGGAAAAAGTGCTCACCCATTTTCATTATGATGTACAACTTACATACAATTTATATACCTGGAATCAACGTGATACTGTTTTGTGAGTACTTATCTGATACATGCTTGGGTCTGCTGTGTGGTTCTTCTTTACAACCATTTAATTCCAGTGTGGGAAACGACGGATAGGTATTGGTAGTACTACTAGGTTGACACCCCACCCTTGTTGGTTGGTATACTAGTTAGTACCAACCGTAGCCAGGAAGGGCCTTGGGTGAATATATTCCGACAAGAGTCTATGTGTACGTCGTTAGGTTTGGTTGTAAAGCTCATGTCATGTGATTTTGCTTACTTATAACTGTATACACGGTATTCCATAACAATTATTATACAGCATCAATTACTTATTTACTACTTAAACCTGTGAGCTCACCAACAATTTTGTTGACCATTTTGAGCATATCTTTTCAGGTGATCATGCTAATTGAAGATCTAGGTGTGTTGCCTTAGTGGAGACCCTAGGACGCATTTTGAGACTAAGTTGTGCAACTGGGCATGTCGTGCGATTGAGTGATGTGTGGTACAACTGAATGCTAGTCGTGCGAATGAAGGTTCAATCGTACGAATGAAGTGATTCTTACGATTGTTCGTGCGAATGGAGTGTTGAGTTGTGCGTCTGGTCCTGTTGTGCGACTGAAGTGGTTGTGTGTGTGTGAATTCCTTCTCGTATGTCATGTGATGATATGGTAACATCAACACAATTGTCATTGCTCGACCACAAAGATTAAAGTCAACACTATCAAGGCTACAAGTACTATTCCAAATCAAATCAACCTAAAATTTTACAATTATAAACAACCCATTTATGACTACTAGTATTTAACAAATGCTTCTCTTATAATAATGGATCTTTTACACAATATCACCGGCAATGACGACGGTTTCTAGTACTTGGATCTACATAAGATCTAATACGTGTGTCAGCTTGTGTGTGTTACACGCGACTGAACCAATACAACCTGAACCGACTGGACATTACTATATACTTTTTAACATATCATTAATGCTTAACGATAACTATCAATAGGTGTTTGATCGTTCATTGCATACTACACTTGGAAAACTTTGATCATTCATACTTACCACTTAACAAGTGAGTTTCATGGCCCCTTTTTATGCTTATACAACTTTTCAATCATTTACAAACTTGGGGTAAAAGTATGCTTACCCATTTTCATTATAATGTACAACTTACATACAATTTACATACTTGGAAGCAATGTGATACTATTTTGTGAGTACTTATTTGATACATTCTTGGGTCTGCTGTGTGGTTCTTTCTTTACAACCATTTAATTCCAGTGTGGGAACCGACGGATATGTATTGATAGTACTACTGGGTTGACACCCCACCCTTGTTGGTTGGTATACTAGTTAGTACCAACCGTAGTCAGGAACGGGCCTTGGGTGAATATATTCTAACAAGATTCTGCGTGTACGTCGTTAGGTTTGGTTGTAAAGCTCATGTCATGTGATTTTGCTTACTTATAACTGTATACATGGTATTCCGCAACAATTATTATACAGCATCAATTACTTATTTACTACTTAAACCCGCGAGCTCACCAACAATTTTGTTGACCATTTTGAGCATATCTTTTCAGGTGATCATGCTAATTGAAGATGTAGGTGTGCTGCCTTACTAGAGACCCTAGGACGCATTTTGAGACTAAACATTGTCCTTTGGAACTTTGTTGTAGCTTGCTTTAAACAACATGATACTTTTGATACTTGTTCCCGGGTTGTGGGAAATACAATACAATGTTATCTTCTTGCTTATGTGAATCATGTATCATGTTATGCTAATGGCTATGTTGTTGTGAATATTGACTAAACACGACACAAGTCTCCTTTATGTCGGGTGTCGTAATGACACGCTTCGTCGTCATTTATTATATCGTATCTCTATTGTTTACCATGTGTTATGACGATCCCGTCTCGTTACATCCCCGTGTTTCCGCTTTCAGCGGGGGTATGACAGTTACCGAACTCCCTTCAGGCGCTGATAGACAAATCATCTTCTTGCGACACACAATGTTCGCCTTGAAGTCCGCTAACCAATCCATACCAAGAACCAAATCAAAACCACCTAAGATCATCACGAACGGTCTAACAGGAAATTTATGACCCTCTAGTTTCACGTCACAATCCTCTATCATCTCGAAAATCCTGGTAGACTTTCCTATGGCAGTTTCTATATCAAAGGGCGTATCAACACGTCTACTACTAACAAGCAGCTTGGCACAGAAAGCAGCTGAAATAAAACTTTTACTGGCACCAGAATCAAATAACACAGAAGCTAAAGTTTGGTTCACTAGAAACGTACCGGACACAACATCAGGGTCTGTCCTAGCTTCCTCCTATGTCATAGTGAATGCCCTGGTGTTTGCCCTTGGTCCTTCACTCCCCGTCTTCTTTGCCCCAGAACCCTCAGCTCTCGGCTTCTTATAATCCCTACTTATGTGGCCCTCCCCGCCATAGTTAAAGCACCGGACCTTACGACAGTCCTTGGCTATATGCGCCGCCTTCCACATTTGAAGCACACGTTCGACCCCAGCCTACATTCCCCACTATGCTCTCTCCCACACCTACCACAATTCTTCATACCCGCACCCAATGTGACCACATGGCGGTCGTCCACCCGTGCCTTCTTGTTAACCGTCGTGGCATCACCCCAACCAAACATCTTCCTATTCAAATTTCGATCACCACCACCCTTCCTGCTACCTTCGGCCACCACCACCACGGCCCTCTTATCGTATAGTCTCCCCAGAAAATCCAATGCCGACCTAAATGTGCTCGGTCAGGCAGTGATCATGTGCCTGCGAATATCCGCCGGCAAGCCCTGAATATACCTCTTGATCTTTCGAGACAGAGGTGTCACCTGATCTGACACCAGACGTGCCATCTCGTTGAACTTCGTAGTGTACTGCTGATGTGTCATGGTTCCCGCCTCCAATTGCAGGAACTCTCTCTCAACTTTATCCATTTCTCTATGAGGACAAAACTCCTCGATCACCAACTTCTTCAGCTCTGACCATCTCATTCTCCTAATAGTCCTGCTACCCTCGGCTTGGACTATATTGTCCCATCAACACAGAGCCGAGTCCACAAAAGTGTGGGCAGCAAACTTTACTTTCTGATCCTCCCGACACTCGCTGATATTTAACACAACTTTCATTTCTCTCACCCACCGTGTGAGCAGCAGTAGCAGTGTTGTTACTATCAAAGGTAGGGGGCTTGCATCGTTGAAACGCCCCATAATTATAGCCTCGTGCTGCCTCCGACATAGGATCTTCTTCCTCCTCCTCATCATCAGAGAGAACCATTTCAGTCTCTGGTTGCTCCCGTCCTCCCGAAGACATATTCCTCTCTTGTCTCTCCCCTTCCCGTACCGCCTTGATAACTTCAGTCACTACAGACAGTAAGATTGTCTGCATGACCTGATGAACTTCTTCTACAACATCCTCCTTTACTAAGGCTCTCAGATTGGGGCTCTTATCGCCACCCTCCGGATGAGGAGTATCGGGTTCTTCAGGAACCACCTTTTCAGCTCTAGGTCTTCCCTCTTGGGTCGCGGCTCAACACCAAGCCCATCACGACCACCACCACAAGAGGCTTTCGAAGATCTACCACCAGCCATTCACACGCACACTGAAAGATTCAAACACCAGCACGGTCATTCAAGAGAACAACTTAGTTTATGTCAAGTATAGTAAGTCTCTAATTACAGTAGCCAGTTGTGATTAGCTACGTACTTTATTCTTCATACCCCAAGCATTACCTATCCTCACTACATCAGTATTTAAATCTACAAACAACACATAACCATATAACATGCGCACGTAATACCGGTTAACATTACAAAAATACCTGATGGCACATAACTACTCAAACTGGCATCCCTTCCCTTTTCCGTCCCATTTTCAGTTTAAGTTAAGGTTTATTTTGAAAATTTACCCATTTCACTTAAACCTGGCTCTGATACCAACTTGTAAGGCTCCGTTCCCAGGACACTTACAGCTGGTAAATCATTGCACATAAAACATATAATTACATTTATCTCAAATAAATGTTGCAGTGGAAACATTCAAAAATGACATTTCATTTCATTATAAAGGCTTTTGCAAAACAATACATCATTATCCAGTTATAAAATATATATTGCATTACATCACAAAAGCATTATAAAAATGGATGCCATCCCCAAATGAGCTGAGTAGCCACCTCGTGCCATCCTCAGCAATCATTACCTGCCAACTGGAAACATATAAAAGTCAGTGTTGCTAAGTGAGTTTTAGTTTTAAAATAAAACGTACTTTTACTTTCATTAACCATTCATTACTTTTATGTGATCATACATCATAAGTACACATAGATAATATTATTATTATCTTAATTATTCATTCGTTAACTTCTGTTCATTCATCGTGCGTCATTAACTTTTACATTCTTTCATCATTACATCTTTTCTTTCCATCAAACCATAAAGTTTACCCTTCAGTTTCCTGGTACTGGACCTAGGCCTATCATAGACCTTCTATAACGGTGCCTCGCACCTCTAGTCGCAGTACCTAAGGTAAAGTTTAGGTGTACCATTGCCATGTGCAATACCTTTCTGTTTCCTGGTACTGGACCTAGGTCTATCATAGACCTTCTATAACGACGCTTCGCACCTCTGGTCACAGCACCTAAGATATGCAGCAATCGTTCTATACAAATGGTCAATCACAAAGAAAGACCCCAATGTGCATTCTCCCGGGGTAGCGAACCCACACACCGTTGGGCTAACACCTTACAATGGCGTGTCCCGACATACAAGGCTTACAAGACTTTCTTTACTTTCATCATTCATTAATGCATGCATTTATCATGTTCCTCTTTTATTATCTTCAACTTTACGTTACCTAATACTTTCATTCATTAACATTCAACGTAAAGCCACGGGAAAGATAAACATACATCATAGTAAGGAACATCAACATACACAGTCATCATCATCATACAAGGCATCAACATACATACATACGTCATGAATAAACATGCAACATCATACATCATCATCATGCCCATCATAACCCCTAAGGCCTCAAAATTCATCTTACAAGAACTTACAAGAAACATACATCATCATCTGCACTTTCCCCCGAAAGTTAGTAAATAAACTACGTTTTCCTCGGGTACACCAGCCCTACTTGGGCGTATGGGCACCTCGCAGTCGCATGATCTCTCATGCGACTGAACACCATGCGAATGGACAATATGAGATTGAACACCTATGCGAATGAACCAATGCGGATGAATACTTGTGTGAATGGACCTAATGCGGATGGAACTAGGCGTATGGGCCCCAGTCGCATAACTCCCCATGCGATTGACCCTCAGTCGCACGACTGGCAAGCGTGTGGGCCTCAGTCGTACGTCTCACATGCGATTGAACCTCAATCGCATGACTGGCATGCGTGTGGACTTCAGTCACACGAATGGCATGCCATTCGGTCGTATAGACCTAACTGATGCAGAATGCAGTTCATCCCGAACCCAAACTGCCATTTTCGACCTCCAAGCTCTTCCAAACTCATTCTAAGCCTAAATCAACCATCTTAAACCTTAGGAATGCATACCACAACACCCTTCAAGCACACACAAGCTCAAAAGCAAGACCCAAACGAATCATACACATACACACACACACACAAACGGGTCAAGCACACACACACTTCAAAACGATTTTCAGATGTGTTCCAGCCCTAAAATCATTCAAAAACATGTAAAAGAGGGGTCCTAGAACTCACACAAACCACCCCGACAAGTAGAGCTTCGATTAGACCCGCTACACTTCGATTTTGCACACTTGAATCCACTCAAGCCAAGCTTTTTCTCCCTTTTCTCCCTTTTTCCTCTTCTCCTCTCTTTTGGCTGATTTTGTGGGTGTGGGGAGAGGGTGAGGGCTGCCCTCTCCCATTAAATATCTCCACTCACCCAACTTTCTCTCGTTGGAGAGTTTGGTCCCTCGATTTTGGACTTTATTTCTTTTTCTCCTTTCGTCGGCTTCAAAAACAAATAACCGGATGTTACATAAAACATGCATAAATCATCATCTATAAACCAAAGTAGCCAAAAAGTTTCCATTGTTGAAAAGTACCTAAAAACCAAGCCAAAGTCAAAAGTTCAAAACATGACTTTTCATCAATTAGCATCAGCTAACATCCTAGAACCATAAATTCAATCCAATTTCATTAAAATCATACAATTTTAGAAAAAGCCCCAAATAAATTTTCCATAATAAGTAGTCTCGGGTTTCGATCAAAACAACACAATTTCACAAAACCAATCCGTACAAGCATCATTATATTGAATACTAACACATAATCAATCATCAATTTCAATCAATTTCGAGTTTTGACTTGTTTGGATAATATATGGTTCATGTTCATCATGAAGATCAAAAAACATGAAATCAAATATAAAAACTTACTTGAAATGCTTAGATGATGATCCCTAATACGCGTTTGATGCAAGAAACGATGAAAATCACCATCCATATGCAAGAACAAGATCAAAGATGGTGTGTTTTATGTGTGAGGATGATTTGCAACAGAAATAATGAAGGAGAAGGTGATTGGGACGGCCAAATGGTGATTAGGGTTGGGGGTTAGGTTTTATACTTTTTTACAAGAACGGCCCCCGTTTTTTATAAAAATCATTTTAACGCTACGTGATTGAACTTTTTCTACACCAAAACCACCAAATACTCAAATAACATCTAACAAACATTAATGAAATGAAAAAATATTTATTTTTTCTAGTCAAAATGGATTTTTATAATAATTATGCGTTAAAAGCCGAAAATACGCGAAAAATACCAAAAATTCTTACTTTTCACAATAAAGCACATTATTAATCACATAATCATATAGAACATAATTTCACACCAATTATTATTGTTTGAAAAATATTTTGACAAATCACCAACATTCAGGGACAGACACGTGTACGATTCGGCAATTCTTCGAATTGTCATTACGTGAAAGGTTCATGAATGTTTGTGCACTATATGACGCATTAAGTAAACACATTATATGCATGAATTTACGATTAGAAAACTATGTTTTTGTTGATCAAAAAGTGACCGAAAATTCCGGGTGTCACACCCGAGGACTCACCATCCTCGATGAGCCCGGGGACTCACCATCTTCGACGAGGTTTGTCCCACCGTCCCGAATGACACAGAAGTGGGTCTGATACCATTCTATAACACCCGCTCCCTCGTATCACCAATATGTCTACTTTGCCCATAAGTAGCTCAAAGATTTGCTTTTGGTTGTCTGGGTGAAAATTTCCCACTGAGGTCACCCATCCCTGGATTACTACCACTTGAACACGGTTAACTGTCAAGTTCTCCTCTTATTTGAGATTTATGTAGGGTGTCATAATGCATGATAAACACGTGAATTGTATAAACTCTAACAAATGAAAGGTCGCCACTTTTAACATTTGAAAGTTGTAAGTAGCTACTCTAAGCCAAATCTAGAAACAAAAATTCATGTAATGGCCAACTTGAGACAGAAAACCTGCTAGAGAGACGATATACAAAAGTAATGTATATATCCATTTACATATCACCATGGAAAAACAGTCGCTTCCTGACCTGTATGAATATACAAAAGTAATATATATGTACGTAGCATCAAATATAGTTTACAGTATATCATACGTAATTACAAAACATAAAATTACAAGTTGCAAAACTATGTTTTTGTGAAGATAAACATAATCAAGGAACCAAGGACAGGAAGATGGTCCAACGATTTTGACATTAAAGTACGATATATGTGGCAATAAGAGTACATATGCTGGAAGTATAAGTGTATATGCATGATAAACACGTGAATTGTATAAACTCTAACAAATGAAAGGTTACCACTTCTAACATTTGAAAGTTGTAAGCAGTTACTCTAAGCCAAATATAGAACCAAAAATTCATGTATTTGCCGACTTGAGACCGAAAACTTGCTAAAAAGACAATGTATGTACCAAATGAGAATAACCGGTAGCTCTCCACTTACAGATCATCATGGAAAATCAGTTGCTTCCTGACCTGTATGAATATACAAAAGTAATGTATATTTACATGGCATAAAATATAGTTTACAGTATATCATACCTAATTACAAAACATAAAATTGCAAGTTGCAAAATGTGTTATTGTGAAGATAAACGTTGATCAAGGAACAAGGACATGAAGATGGTCTAATGATTTTGACATAAAAAACGACGTAAGTGACAATGAGCGTACATATACCGGAAGTATATGTGTATATGCATGATAAACACATGAATTGTATAAACTCTAACAAATGAAAGGTTGCCACTTTTAACATTTGAAAGTTGTAAGTAGTTATTGTAAGCCAAATATAAAACCAAAATTCATGTAATGGCCAACTTGAGACTGAAAACTTACCAAAGGGACAATGTATGTACCAAATGAGAATAACCGAAAGTTCTCCATTTGTAGATCACCATGGAAGATTAGTCGCTTCCTGACCTGTATGAATGTACAAAAGAACCCCCCCCCCCCCCACCACCAGAAAAAGAAATAAAAAACACCCCTCACGAAACAAGTTATTAGAGATAAAAGTATAATATACCATATACATAGAAAGGTTTAAGGTTTTACACTACTAACTCGAAATTAGCCCAATGTAAACTCACACAAAATGCACATATATCCCCCCCTCCCAAACCCCCACCCCCACCCCCAAGCAGTGTATGTACTAGATGTGTACAAACCTGGTTAGGGGCCCAAACCAATTCGGGTTCCAAACCGAAACCGGTTTGGTCGAATTCGGTCAAAAATGGTTTGGCCCCAAACCGGTTCAGGTTGGAACCGGTTCCAAACACAAAAAACCCAACCCTATCAAACCGGTTTGGGTCGGTTTGGAAACCGGTTCGGCCCAAACCGTTTTTTTTATTTTGAAAATTTGGATTTTTGTTATATTCAAAGAAAATTTTAAACTTTTTATTAAAAAATTTAAAACATAAAACAATTTATATAATTTAAACAATTTATAACATTTATAAACATTTAAAACATTTAAACAATTAAACATTTAAACAAGTTAAAACATTTATAAACATATATATAAAATTTATAAACATTTATAACAATTTAAACAATTAAAAATATTTATAAACAATATTTAAACATTTATAAACATTTAAAACATTTAAACAATTTAAACATTTAAGCAATATAAAAAACATTTATAAAATTTAAAAAACATACAAGGGTAAATAAAAATCTTTAAAACTAAATATTTGTAAAATTTAAAAAACATACAACGGTAAATAAATATCTTTAACTAAATATTTATAAAATTTAAAAAACATACAAGGGTAAAGTATATAAAACATTTATAAAATTTTTAAAACTAAACATTTAACATAGTCATTTCTTCGTTCGTATTATACTTGTACGTTTATTCCTCGCCACCAGAACCGGAACTATTACGAAGGTAGTCATCATATGCCACTTCATCATCAGTCATTCCTGGTGTCAATCCGCTTTCTACCTCGTCCTCGTATAATTCTGCTTCGTATTCCAGTTCTCCTTCAAGTGAACATTTGTCTTGTACTCTTTCCGCGGCATCCAAATAATCTTTCAAGCAAATTGACATTTCAACCGCTTGTGGAGTGAGTCGAGTTCGTCTTATTGATATAACCTTGCCACTAACAGAAAAAACAGATTCCGAAGCTACTGTAGAAGCTTGGACGGTTAGTAAATCTCGAGCCATGGTGGATATGATGGGAAATTGATCTTCCTTACCTTTCCATCAAGCCAACAAGTCAAAATTTTTAAAATCTTATGGAGTCATGGTCGATAAAGAGTTTGTAAGATCATACTCCCGAGTTCACTACTCGGAGTGTTACCACGTTGACGTTTATTACATTCATCCCTTAAAGTATTATATAAAGCAAACATTGGATCATTCAAACTTTTGACATTTGTCGCATGCCTTAAAGCATCATGGATTTGTGATGTTTCTCCGTATTTAATAAATAAATATCATACATTTGTTCGATTGTTTGTTAAAAGTAGCATTTAAAGTTTTACTATACATGGGTTACGAACTTCTAAATCCAATTAAAAGTATTTTATAAAGTAAAGTTTCAACCCCCGATAAATTTAAACAAGGGTCTAAAGCAGCGGCACATGTAATAACGGGAGGCATTTTTTTAAATACTTTATAAGTTTTGACAGGATCAGTGATCACAAGTTTGATGTTTATCAGAATATAAAGCAGCGGAATACACAAACGAATTAGACAAATTGTAGCAAGCAAACAATATATGTAAGCGTTAAGATAGCATACGGTATAGGGAGAGAATATGAATTTCTGATTTCTAGGATGTTTATAGATGGAGAATATTTCTAATCAAATCAATCAAACATTCCATTCAATTGCTCATATCGCTCAATGATTACAATGGGTTGTCACTCCTTATATAGAGTGCAACAGTCACTGCTGTTATCACGGAAAGTGACAACTGGCAGATCCAATACAGAAATAACTAAATCTTAACAAACTACTGAAATGTTCACAACTACTGAGAACATATCAGCAGGTTAAGTACAAAATATAAAACTACTGAAACTACAACGACTGAAGAACAAGCTCTTCAGTCGTTTTACAAAACTACTGAAACATAAAACATAAAACTACTGATATCACAACTACTGAAGAAGTACTCTTCAGCAGTTGTGACAAACTACTGAGGCTTCAGTACTTGGTCTTCAGACTTTGACCTTCAGGCGTTTCATCAGCTGATGACTTCAGTAGATATCATCAGCTGATGTCTTCAGTCTTTGTCTTCAGACTTTGTACATCAGTTGTTGATCTTCAGTACTTGTGAACTCTTCAGCTGTTGTACTTCAGTACTTTGGTCTTTCAGCTTCAGCACTTGTGTTCTTCAGCTGTTGTACTTCAGCACTTTGGTTCTTCAGCTGTTAAGGTCTTCAGCACTTGATCTTCAGCTGTTGAAGTCTTCAGTACTTGTCAACTACTGATGAGGCTTTCAGCAGTTGTTGTGATACCGTGTGGGACTTAGAGATTTTCTGATCTTGGCTCATTGGTTCTTTTGGTCCAACAAACTCCCCCTGAACCAATGCAGCCAAAACCTCTAACTTATTTAAACTCCCACTTATTGATGGCAAAAATGTTGGTCTTTTTCCTTCTTGATCAGTAGAGAAGATGACCCATGTACGCTTCGGCCTGGGAAGAACCTCAAATATTTGTTTGGCAGAGTATGAATGGGAACTCTGTTTTGGGGAACTGGACACAGAGTTGTTATCCCATTCATGAGATTCACTTCCCCATAATGAGTCTGTATGACTCACGGACATAGGCCTCAAGGAGAACAATTTGTTCCTCTTGAGAGAGTTCTTCAGCTCCTCCTTCGAAGAAGAACTCTGGACCATAGTACTCTGATAAGTACTTCATGGTCCTGCCATTTTTCAACTCCATCGTAGTTACCTCCCTGTATACAAATTCATCAGGATGGTTGCCTTCAAGGAGTAACTGGAGCTCATTCTTGGATGTCTTCAAGCTTTTTGTATAACAACCCCTTCTTAATCATCTTGTTTTCTAGTAAGCTTGAGGTGTCTTCTTTGCTTGGTGAGCTTTCTTGAATTCATCAATGATTTCCCAGGGTGAGACTACAACGGCCAGCATGATGGTAGATTCTATTGTTTTCGTACTTGGCCGTTGTATCTGTGTGGGATAGTTCTTTTATGGATTCTAGAACTCACCCTGGGGTCTGGCCATACTCTCACTCTCTCCCTCTGATACTGAAAGGTGTGTCTGAGAGTGTACAGCCTTTGAGCATGCCCTTTCATGGCTTGAATAGATGATGACTGAGGAAAATTCCTTGTCAAATCTTCAACAGTTGCTCATCGTGCTGTTTCTGCTGTTCTTCTTCTTCTATCTTACTCTGACCATTTCCCTTGAGAGTCGGGTGTGATCATGGATGACTCTGGGCTTTGGTAGCTTCAGAACAGCAGAGAGTGGCAGACTATCATCTTCATCCTCTTCTCTGCTTCTTCTTCCATCCTCAGCACCCTTCTCCTTCTACGGGGTGCATCACTGGATGATGGTTGGGTTGGTGAAGGGATTGGTTTTGAAGAGAGAGGATGTTTGGATTTTGACTTAGAGGTTGGTTGGGAGATTTGAGGGATAGGATCTGTTTGAGTGAGGTGGAAGGGAAGGTTGATCTAGCATCCTTGTAGTTAATTTGCTTTGTAAGTTTAGCCATCTCTAACCTTTTGCCAGCCCCAGCCTCATCAAGGGCTTCCACAATGATCCTTTGTGAATTGCTCAGACAGACAGATTCTGGTGGCTATAGCCAGAATGCTGTCCCTGGACCATGCGCGGATCTCCATTAATGATCTCCCAAGTATTTTGCAATGAAGCGGATCATTATTTCCAACCTCTCTTTCTCAAGAGCATCGTACCCTGCCCATCGGGTTTGTATCTCTTGTACCTCTAACCGTCTGATCTCACTATCCAGTGTGGCTGTGTCAAACCCCTGCCTGAATAGGTTGGTCAATTATCTTATCCATGGAGCGGCTGTGTGTGGTGTCAGCTTCTTTGACCAGCTCCTCCAAGGATTTTTCTCAGCAGTATGATCATCAGTCTCTTCTCTTTTGGTGTACGTGAGCAGAGGTTGCTTTTCTTGTTTCTCCTCTTCCTCAGATCTCTTCCTCTTTCTATCTTTCACTGCAGACCACCACCCCTTTTTGGTTGCATTGGAGGAAGGGGTTGTACGCAGAAAGAGTCTTGTGGACAGCAGCATCAACCAGGGGCTGTAATGTGGAGGGAAGCCTCTCATCAAGGGCTTTGATCACTATATCAGTGATTATGGGGGTGATGAGAGGGAGGGAATTTTGGAGTTAGCACCTATTTGCTCAGGAGGGTTCTGTTCCTGAGAAGTAGGGCCCGAAGCAGAGGCGGGTGGTTGATTTTGGGGTGGCTCTGTGTTTGGAAAACCTTCAAGGGAAGGTGCCATCTGTGTGTGTGTAGGATTGTGGCAGATGGACTTGCATCCTGAGACATCTTGGCCAGCAGCTCTTTGAGTCTGCTAACCTCATCCTCTAGAATGGTGTTTGAGCAACACATCAAAGAAGAAGCTCAGGTCATCATCAGTTGATACTGAATCACCTGACGTGATTAGGAGCAGAGATTTACATGCGCTGGGTGTAGACCAGTTGGTGCATGTGCCCCTTGTGCTTGGTACTGGGGACTTCCAGCTCAGGACAATGTCCATCATCAGCTATTGCCTCTAGGGAGGTCTTAGCAATGTTACCAGCCTCACTCTGGTCATGTGCTGAGTCAGAGGAGGTGGCAGCCTCACTAGATATTCTATCTCTTCTCTACACCAGGAGATAGAATTGGTAAACCCCTGTGCTGTGGGTTCTCAATACACTGTGTTCCTCCCCCTCAATTGTAGAGGCATTCCAGTAAGAAGTGGTTCTGGGGAGGGGGTGAGGAGTGCAATTGAGTCAGCACTTGAGCAACGATTAAAGTGGGCTGTGAGGGGCGGTTGTGTGGGGTACAGGCGTAGAAGCAGTGTGCACCTGGGGTGGATGGTGCTCTTCAATGGCAATCTCCTCAAGTGAGGAAGATCCCAGATAAGTAGGTGCCCCGTGGGTGCTGCAGGCTCCTGTTGAGAGGAAGCCTGAGCGGCTGTGGCTGGAGGAGTCATTGTATCCACTAGGGGGTTTGGACTAGTGGATAGATCCTGCGTTTGTTGTGCAGGGGCATCCTCAGGGGACTCAATTCCCTGAGTAGCCATTTTGGGTTTCTTTTTGGTGGGTTTGGTGGGGACATTGGATTTGGAGGTGGTGGCTGTGGGTTCCAGCTGCGTGGGTTTTCGCAGCTTGGCAGCCATTTTTAGTGTCCGTCAGAGTTGTGCCGGGAGTATACTTCTGGCAAAACAGCCGTAGCAGGGACTCCCAAGCCAACAAGTCCCTCAGCATTAAGCTGGTCTATTATAATGGCCATGATGAACCGTGGATAGAGTATCCAACGGTTGGCAGTTAGTTTTTGAGCCATATCTTTGAGCTCTGAAAATATTAATTCTGAAAAGTTCAGTGGTTGTTGCTCAAGGATAGAATACAATACCTGCTGCCATTTGGTGGACATTTGATCCCAAGACGATGTCTTAGGGGCCAACATACATTGACCATATGAAAGATCAGGCGCTCAGCGTCATTAAAATGTTTCTTCATGATGGTGGTGGCACTGAGATCACCTTGATATCCATGCTGAGCAAATGATAGATCTATGGTGCCCTTCGGATATCCAGCAGGAAAGGTAGCATCACTCAGTTGAAGAATTTTGCGGATTGTTGCAGGAGTAATCACTACTTCTTTGTGGTTGACGACGACGGAGGGATAGTGTGTGCTCTCCTTAGTTGTAACAGTAACGTTCATCCAAAATGGGTTCAAGGATTCGGCATGTAAAACGGGGTTCAGAAGAATGCCTTGTTGTATGGGGACTGGACCATAAGATCGATAGCAGTATCGAACTTAGTCCAGATCGGCGATTTTGTGAGGTAGGCAACACAGTTGTGTCGCGGTTTAATTTGCAAAGACGCCATGGAAATTTGTTGGAGAGGAACGTTAGGTTGAAGAAGATGAAGCATGGAGAGCTCAGGTTAAGGGTATTTATAGGGTACGGGTGAGGATACGACTGAAGGATGTGGTGTTAGTCATCAGTAGTTTTAAACGACCGTTGACATGGTATTATCCTTTCAGACGTTGAAACAGCTGAAGTCGCGGTGTTAGGCATCAGTAGTTTAGAAAACTACTGAAGACCGTGGTTTTGACTTCAGGTGATAGAAACAACTGAGGACATGGTGTTTGTCATCAGTAGTTATGAAACTACTGAAGACAGTGGTTTTGTCATCAGCTGTTGTAAACAACTGAAGACTTGGTATTGGTCATCAGTAGTTATAAAATACTGAAGACGTGGTTTTGCTTCAGTTGTTTAAAATGAAACAGCAGTGGTACAAACGACTGAAGGAAAGTTCTCTTCAGCTGTTTTCGTCAATTCTTAGCTTTTCAGCTGTTTCAAACTATCCTCAACACATTCATCAGTCTTTATGGCTGATTTCAGTTGTTTCATAGGACATCAGTACTTATCTGTTTTTACTGATTCAGTAGTTATGACTACATCAGTAGTTGTAACTACTTCAGTAGTTTAGAGCAGATGAAGTACTTCAGTACTTGTGAGAACTTTTAGCCTTCAGTAGTTATAAAAACTACTGAGGTTAAACGAGCTCATCAGTACTTATATGTGACGACACTCATGATCATCAATATGAATTACTGAGATCATCAGTAGTGTCACCTATTCTAGCTGCAGCATACCAAGCCTTAACACCAGGTTTTGGAAAGTTGAACTATCCAAAGGCTTAGTAAAAATGTCTGCAAGCTCATCAGCACTAGGCACAAACTTAGGATCAATCAGACCTTTTTCAAAACAATCCCTTATAAAATGGTGTCTGATCTCTATATGTTTGGTCCTAGAGTGCTGGACTGGATTTTTGACAATGCAAAGAGCTGAAGCACTATCCATTAACAATGGAGTCTTAGTCTCTGTAATGCCATAATCCAAAAGTTGGTTTTGAAGCCAGAGTACCTGAGATGTACAGCTTGCAGCAGCAATGTACTCTGCTTCGCAGTGGATGTAGCAACTGAGGTCTGTTTCTTGCTCTGCCAAGAAATCAAGCAGTTGCCTAGGAATTGACATCCACCAGAAGTTGATTTCTGGTCAACTTACACCCTGCATAGTCACTGTCAGAAAAAGCAACTAATTTACCAGAATGTTGGTAGAATACCATAAACCTAGAGATGGAGTGCCTTGCAGATATCTAAAGATCCTCTTGACTGCAATCAGATGAGACTCTTTAGGTGCAGCCTGAAATCTAGCACAAACACATGTAGCAAACATAATATCTGGTCTAGAAGCTGTTAAATACATCAAGGACCCAATCATACATCTGTAAAGTGTTTCATCAACCACTTTACCTTTCTGATCTAAGTCCAGTTGTGTGGTGCTGCTCATGGGAGTAGAACAGGGCTTACAGTTTTGTAAATCAAACTTTTGCAAAAGATCTTTTGTATATTTGATTGATGAATAAAAATTCCATCAGCCTTTTGTTTGATTTGCAACCCCAGAAAGAACTGTAATTCTCCCATGGCACTCATTTCAAACTTCTGTTGCATCAACTTTGTAAAGGCATCACACAACTTTGGATCAGAGGATGCAAAAATAATATCATCTACATAAATTTGAACAAGTAGATTATGCTGCCCAGCTTTCTTAATAATAAAGTCTTGTCTATGGAGCCTCTAGTGAAATTGTTTTCCAGAAGAAAGTTTGATAATGTCTCATACCAGGCTCTGGGAGCTTGTTTTAACCCATAAAGAGTTTATCAAGCTTATACACCCAATTAGGATGTTTGTTGTCCTCAAAGCTGGAGGTTGACATACATAAACTTCTTCTTTAACTTTTCCATACAAAAATGCACTTTTGACATCCATTTGAAAAACTTTGTTTTGATAAGCAGCATAACAAACAGAAGCTACAGTCGAATGCTTCCAGTCTGGCTACAGGGGCAAAGGTTTCATCATAATCAATACCTTCTTCTTGTGCAAACCCCTGAACAACCAGTCTGGCCTTGTTCTTAACAATAAGCCCATTTTCATCAGTTTTGTTCCTAAACACCCATTTAGTGCCTATTGCACACTTACCTGGAGGTAGAGGAACCAGTTCCCACACTTGCTGTTTCTTGAACTGAAGAAGCTCAAGCTGCATGGCATCAACCCATCCATTGTCCTTTAAAGCAATGTGATAATTCTTTGGCTCTTGCTGACTGATGAAGAGAGCATAGAAGCAGAAATTGGACAATTGACTTCTTGTTGATACTCCAGCAGTGATATCACCAATGATTTGAGACATGGGGTGATTCTTCAGATCTTGATACACAATGAGATCTGTGCAAGTGTTTGTAGCCGGTTCAGCAGCAACAGATGGTGATGGTGAATCATTTCCTTGAAACCAATCAGTGGATGGTAATTCAAAGGAAGTTGAATTCGAAGAAATCTCATCAGCATTTGTTGTGGATGGTGCTACTGGCGCTACAGGAACATCAGGTCTAGTTGACTCAGGCAGCTGATCACTAAACCTGAAGAGGTGAGTACTGCAATCATCATCATCATCAGCAGTACCACCAGGTGGTGAACTGTTGACAGGAGCAACAGCAGGAGTTTGATAAGGAACATATTGCAGTATGTCCAGATCAAATAACTCCACAGGACTTTGTGGAATCTTGTCCTTTGGAGATTCATTAAACTTAACATGTAGAGTTTCTTCAACCATCTTTGTTCTGCAGTTGAAGACTCTGTATGCTTTGCAAGTAGATGAATAACCAACAAAGTATCCTGCATCCACCTTAGGATCAAATTTGTGGAGTTGATCCTTTGTGTTGAGAATAAAACAGGGACACCCAAATGCTTTGAAAAATGAAATCAGTGGAGCCAAATGATGGAGAACTTCATATGGAGTCTTCATCAACCTCTGATTTACTAAAACTCTATTTTGCACATAACAAGCTGTGTTGACAGCTTCGGCCCAAAAGGTCAATGGCAAACCTGAGTCAGCCAGCATGGACCTTGCAGCTTCAATGAGGGTCCTGTTCTTTCTCTCCACTACTCCATTTTGTTCCGGAGTCCTTGGAATGCTGAACTGCCTTTTGATTCCCTTTGAGAGATAGAAGTCATCAAGTGTATGATTTCTGAACTCAGTTCCATTATCACTCCTAATACACTTGACTGGATGGGAATACTGCTTCTCAATGTACAGCACAAAGTGGATAATCTTCTGAGCAGCCTCATCCTTTGAGTGTAGAAAGAAAGTCCATACAAATCTGGAGTAATCATCCACAATTACCAGACAGTATTTCTTCTTTGCCATGCTCATTACTCTCACAGGACCAAAGAGATCCATATGCAGTAATTGCAAGCAGGCAGTGGACTTGGACACTTCAATAGGAGGAAATGAGACCTTGTGCTGTTTTCTTTTAAACAAGCAGTGCAAGTTTCATCACAGTGGAACTCCTTTATTGGTAAGCCTCTGACTAAACTCTTGTGGCTAAGCTGATTCATGTTTTTAAGATTAACATGACCAAGCCTCCTATGCCACAGTTTAGATTCTTGAAAAGAGGCTTTGGAAAATAGGCAAGGATTACCTTTGAGATCTATCTTCTTAGAGAGATCTAAGGCATACACTCTTCCTGTCCTGTTGGCTTTCGGGAGAGTGTGATCATCCAACACCTTGTCAATCACGGGCAAAACTTTGGATGACAGAATCCTACAGTTTTGACTTGTGAAAAGGGCAACATGGCCTTTATCACACATTTGACTGACACTCAAGAGGTTGTACTTGAGATTTTCCACATGATTAACATCATCAAATTTGATTTCTCCATTGGAGACAAAGCCCTTACCGATGATGTAACCCCTAGCATCATTGCCAAAAGAGACAAATCCCTTCTTTCCTTGAGAGTAGTCATGAAGAAGAGAGATGTTCCCAGTCATGTGCATGGATCCCCCACTGTCTACATACCAGATGCTATTTTGGCATGTTGAAGAACCCTGCAATAATAAACAATCAGTTAGTTTTAGAGACCCAAACCTTTTTGGTTTTGGGTCTGGTCTCATCAATAGATGGTAAACTAGCATGTTTATTTGTAACAACAGCCTGAGAGGAAGAAGATGGTGCAGAAGAGGAGTCCTTTGGCTTAGACCTCCTTTTCTGTGGTTTCAACATAGGAGAATCTAGTTGGTTAACTCTACCCAACAGATGTTGTACCATCATCACCAGCTGTGTCTGATTTTGTGATAAAGCTTTCAGCTCATCAGACACATTGCTAGTGGAGTTAGATAAGGTCCTATGTTGCACCTTCTTCTTTTGAGCACCCTCAGCTGTCACCTGTTTAACTCCTTCCTTTTTGGATTGCTTTAAGGACTTAAGGGTTACAGGATTTGATGTTGCTGATACAAATGTGGTCTCAAACTCAGTTTTCATTTTTACCATTTTCTCATTAATTTCTTCCTTTTGTTTGAGTTTGGAACCTCTTTTGTACCAACAATCATCTGTAAGATGATTGAACAAACCACATACTTCACATGGTTTCTTCTTCATCTTAGGTTGATCATCAACTAAAGATGGTGAAGCAACAGAAGACTTGTTCTTCAATGCTTTGGAAGCATTGGTTGCTTTCTTGACAGCATCTTTAGTAGTCTTCAAACTCTTTCTACTGCCAGTTTTCTTCTCTTCAGTACTGACAGCAGTTGAAGTTTGAACTTCAGGAGTTGAATCCTGCTCTCCAGTCCTTTCAGGACCTTCAGGATTGACTCCTGAGTTGATCAACTTATTGATCATGTGAATGTCAGCATTTGGACCATCAACATCAGCTGATAGGTTCAAAGAGGACTTGATACTGACTGCTACTTCTGATTGTGCTGTATCAGAAGGTAGATCACATGACTTGATGGATTGGTTATCACTCTCACCATCAGATTCTACCTCTGCTCTTGGGGTAAAATCTGTAGGTGGAGCAGTGTGATTGTAACCAATTCCAAACTTCACATTTGAAGCAGATTGCTTACTAAGAAGCATTTCAAAACCTTTGCATGATTGTACCCATCTATCACACTCGACCTGGGTAACTGCAAGGGTTTCTTTGAGATCTTTGTACTTCTCTAGAAGTACATCTTCTCTAGCCTTGTCATCAATTATTTTGCAATTCAGTTTATAAATCTCATCATTTTTATCTTTGAGCACAAACTCAAACTCAGCTTTGTTTTTGGAAATTTCTTGTTCTAGCTCAATGTTCTTATTAATTAAAGCTACATTTGCTTCTCTAATGGAAGCAAATGCTGCTATGCATTGTTCAGAACATAATTTGGCTTTTGCCTCAGAGGATACCTGTGATACCTGAGGTGTAGAGGCATTGGAAGATGAAGTATCAGCAGACTCCAAAGCCATAAGAGCTAGATTCCCAAAGGGACTGTCACCACCATGTTGACCAGCACCTGAGAACAGTTGATCATGACCAGACAAGTCATCCGGTAAACTGCTCCAGTCAACAACTCCTGGGGTGAAGAAGCTGTGTTGTTGAGATGAAGGTTGTTGATGAGATAGGGAAGGCTGAGGTTCTGGTAATGCATGAGGTTGTGGTGTCATAGGAACTTGAACTTGACTTGACTGTGGCATGTAATAACAAGGTACTGATAAGGCATTTGACCCTGAGGAACAAAATATGCCGGAGATTGTTGTTGAGGATGATGACTAGATGTGACAGGATGTTGCCCTCTGTTTTGTTGACTGTTGCCAGGAAAAGTCACAAAGGGTGCAGTAGAGTTTGATCCAGTTGATCTACACTCTCTAGCAAAGTGTCCAAGCCGTTGGCATTTGTGACACCTCAACTTGCTCTTGTCAAAACCAACTTTGGTTTTGCCAGAGAGTCCTGGGAATTTTCTTCCAGTTCTTTTGTAGAACTTCTGAGATCTGATATTTATCAAGGCCATTTGGCTCAAAATATCCATCTCTTCTAAGTCATCATCAGCAATCCCCTTGAGATCATCCATAATGAAACATAAGTTGTCATTATTACATCAGTGAACTGACCATCAACACTTACAAATGCAGAATTAGAAGTGCTCGAAGAGAAATTAATATGCTCATCATACTGGCATTCAGATGCAGCATATTCTGACTCATGACCCACCAAGGCAGTGTTGCCTTGAATAAAGTCTTCAGTGAGCTTTCCAGATGAAGACAGCTTTCTCTTCTGTTCTATCTCTCTCTCAAAAGTGAGCAATTTCCCATGGAGTTGGGTGAGAGATAGTTTGTCCAAACTTGCACTGGAGCGTAGGACAATAGTATATGTGTCCCATCTCTCAGGCAGTGATCTGAGAAATCTGTTATTCATCTGAATATTGGTGTATTCAAGTTTGACCATTTTTAGTTCAGAGATCAAACAAGAAAACCGCTCATATTGTTGAGTCAGTGTCTCACCCTTTCTATGAGAGAATGTCTCATATTGTTGGGCAAGAATTTCTCTATTATTTGCCAAGACCTCATCTGTTCCTCCAAATTGTTCTTTCAAAGCAATCCAGAGGTCATGGGCAGTTTCATGATGCATTAGCCCAGAATAGATTTCATTGGGCAAAGCCATGGCCAGAATTCCATGGGCTTTTGCATCAATCTCAAGCAACTTTTTATCCTCATCTGAGTATTGCTCCCTCCTCTTCGGAACCATTTGATTGGTTTCCGGGTTATTCACCATAGGCTTGTGTGGACCATGTACCACTGATGTCCAACACCCTGCGCTGTTAACAGACAGGTGATGGAGCATACGTCTTTGCCATATGTTATACTCATTCCTAACCAGCATAGGAGGCTTGGTTGAGGAACCAGTATTGTGAGGATCATTGGAGGGAGTGGTCATTTTTAGTTCAAAAACAGTTTAGTTCAAGTTTTAAAAAGTTTTAGACAAACCACAACAAACTCAATGAGAACCAAGAATAAGATCTCAGGATGAATGAGCAGAAATACAGAAAATTCAATCTCTATAACCGTTTCTTGCAAAAACAAAAGCTAATTCAATCAAACTTGGATCTAGAATAGCAGTTTCAATGATCAATTATTAGATCGATCAATGATTAACTTGCTCTGATACCATTTGACAGGATCAGTGATCACAAGTTTGATGTTTATCAGAATATAAAGCAGCGGAATACACAAACGAATTAGACAAATTGTAGCAAGCAAACAATATATGTAAGCGTTAAGATAGCATACGGTTATAGGGAGAGAATATGAATTTCTGATTTCTAGGAATGTTTATAGATGGAGAATATTTCTAATCAAATCAATCAAACATTCCATTCAATTGCTCATATCGCTCAATGATTACAATGGGTTGTCACTCCTTATATAGAGTGCAACAGTCACTGCTGTTATCACGGAAAGTGACAACTGGCAGATCCAATACAGAAATAACTAAATCTTAACAAACTACTGAAATGTTCACAACTACTGAGAACATATCAGCAGGTTAAGTACAAAATATAAAACTACTGAAACTACAACGACTGAAGAACAAGCTCTTCAGTCGTTTTACAAAACTACTGAAACATAAAACATAAAACTACTGATATCACAACTACTGAAGAAGTACTCTTCAGCAGTTGTGACAAACTACTGAGGCTTCAGTACTTGGTCTTCAGACTTTGACCTTCAGGCGTTCATCAGCTGATGACTTCAGTAGATATCATCAGCTGATGTCTTCAGTCTTTGTCTTCAGACTTTGTACATCAGTTGTTGATCTTCAGTACTTGTGAACTCTTCAGCTGTTGTACTTCAGTACTTTGGTCTTTCAGCTTCAGCACTTGTGTTCTTCAGCTGTTGTACTTCAGCACTTTGGTTCTTCAGCTGTTAAGGTCTTCAGCACTTGATCTTCAGCTGTTGAAGTCTTCAGTACTTGTCAAACTACTGATGAGGCTTTCAGCAGTTGTTGTGATACCGTGTGGGACTTAGAGATTTTCTGATCTTGGCTCATTGATTCTTTTGGTCCAACAAGTTTTTCTTTCGTTGGGGGTATCATATCGGAATAAGGTCTACCCCTACATGATATTTCATTTAATTTTGAAGTCATTAAATAAATTTGGTGAAGTACTAATGGACTCGTTGGGTAATAAACTCTAGAAAGACACGTAGTTGCGTTTTTTAAATTTTGAAGCATTTTTGTTACTTCTTCGATAATGGCCCAACCGATGGATTGTAAGAATTGCCTTCCCCGACTTACCAAACTATATGAAAGACTATTAAACTTTCTTTTTGTTCAATAGCCTTTTCAAACATGTTACAAGTGGAATTCCATCGTGTTGGTATGTCCCAATTCGGGCCTAAACATTTGGTATTTGCGTCTTTACAAAACTTGCGATATTTAGTATATCTTTGGTATTACTAAAAATATCACGTAACATTCTTTTAAAACAATTTTTAACTGTTTCAATCATTTTTAAACCGTCTTGAACGGCTAAGTTTATGATGTGCGCAACACATCGACTATGAAAAAACACCCTCACACCTTGGTTTATATTTTAATTTCAAATGATCTATCGCAAGAGTGTTATTTGATGCATTATCAAAAGATATAGAAAATATTTTGTTTTCTAATTTATACGTTTGAATAAATTTATCAATAAGATAAAAAAATATGTTGGCTGGTGTGAGGATAATCAAACAATTCAAACGCAATCGTACATTTCATCATTTGCCACAAATCGGGTTCAACCCAATGGGCGGTGACACAAATGTACGAGTCCGGTGAACCGTGAGGTGTCGACCAAACATCACTAGTTAAGTTAACACTGGTTTGTAAATTTTCAAAATAAGATATTAATCATTTTTAGATTTTTTTTCACATTTTTAAACAATCTCTTCGAAGAGTAGCACGACTTACATTGGTATAACGTGGTTGGAGAGTTCGTTGAATGAGTCGAGTCAAACGTTCGTTGTCGAAATGTTTGAATGGCAAGCTTTCTTGAATTACAAGTTGCGCCATTTGCTCCCAAACCGCATCAACGTTATAAGCCCAAATATTTCCTTCGTTTGCCATCGAAGCTTGACTTTGAGAAGGTTACCTTTTAACGCTTTACAATATTTATTTGAAATATGGTTTTTTAATATTGTATTTGCATCTTTTTTGAAAAACTTATGACAAAACTTTCAACGAGCCTTGTTTGGACGGCTAGCCATTTGACATAAATCGTAATTGCACCATACTTCGGGGTTCCTATTCGTAGGAAGGATTGCTACCACCACGTTGCTTGAAGACGCTTCACAACCAACGGATGATTGAGCACTTGTTGAAGCCATTTGAGAGATTTTTTGAGAGAGTTTAAAACGAAAGTATTTGTGAGAGCGTTTTTGAGTTTTTTGAGAGTAGAGAGTGTTATAAGTTGTTGTAATTCAACCAAAACATCAAATACATATATATACTAACCTAGTGAGGGTATAATGTTAAAAAAACATCCAAAAAACGGTCAAAAAATGGTACAAACGGCTATATAGCCGTTACCCAACGATAACCGGTTTGAAAACCGGGTACAAAACCGGGTTGAAACCTGTTCGGTTCCAAAACCGGTTTTAAACTACCAATGGTGGAACCGGTGGTTCGGGCAGGTTTCGAACCGGTTTGGGCCTTGAACCGGTTCCGGTTTTTTTTCCCAAACCGGTTCCCGAACCGGTTTTTTTGAGCATATCTAATATCCACACCAAAAACTCACTAACACCAAGACTTATGAACCCACATATCCTCTTTCCGAAAGAAATCTAAGTATTGGATAAAGTTGTTGTGAAGTCGGCTGGATCGGTAGACATCTGAGCGTGTTCTTGACGGAAGGATAAACAACAGCAAAAACCAAGAGACAATCAATAACACGAACTATAATAAATGGTTTCATTGATAAAACCTAACAATTACAAGCTCGTTACAACATAAGAATCAAGACTCTTGGCAAGGGGAGATCGAGCATGATCTCCCCTCTCATCCGACAGCCTTAGGCTCCGGGCAGACTCCCTCTCTAATCCTCCCTTTCTCTACACATTGAAACGGATATATATAGGCCTCGGCCCATATTAGATGCGACTGGGCCCATTCGTGCGATTGGACCATGCGTATGGTTCAATCGTGCGACTGGGCCATTCGTGCGATTGGACCATGCGTATGGTTCAATCGTACGACTGGACCATGCGTATGGTTCAATCGTACGACTGGACCATACTTATGGTTCAATCTTACGAATGTCCCAATCGCATCTCTCAGTCGCACGGCTGGTCCATTAGCATGGCTCAGTCGTACGACTGAGTCTCATTCGCATATGCTCCTGCGAATGACCCAGTTTCATGTGTTTACAATATATCAGGTGTATTACATTAAGCCGAGACTATTCGACAAGCGACGGACACACTATATATGACTATATATGCTCCAACAATTGTGATGAAGATTGATCCAACCACCTTTTGTATGAAAAAGAAAACGTCCATTTTAATTAATTAATTGACTTCAAATCTATTAAATTAACCTGGTTTATGGTGATTAGCAACATAAAAAACTCTGAGATAGTTATCAATGATAGAGGTTACATAGGAATTATATAACCAAGTGAAACTTTATAATTGATAGTTGACCAGGTTTAGTCATTGTTTTGGGGTTAATTCATAACAAGAACTTTATGTTGAGATATGCTATTAGAGAAGGAATTTAATACATAACAATATATCTTTCAAACATGATTAGTTATCTTAAGAGAAAGTAAGATCATTCCATCTACAATTATGTTTCCAACATATATTAGATTCTTAGTTCTATACATCGTTTCCAAGCTAGACAAATTCATATAACGGTTAGTACTTATACTATATCTTGATTAGGTTACATTTGTCTATTAATGTTTTAATATTTATTAGCGTCATTAGATTTTAATCATTATAACTTCATTTATTAGCCGTGATTAATCACAACTCAAAAAATATTTACAGATACCTTTAACTTAGAGCATATTTTCCTCCAACGACTATTTACTAACTAAGAGCTAACTCCATTAGTTTTTTATGACGTAGAATGCTTATGTGGCCAAAATAAAAAACATAAAGTTGAAATCTATCGTTAAGTTTGTTAATTAAAACTAAAACTCGTCAACCTCCACCTCCTGAATAAAACACTTGACTCGTTGGAGGTAAATTTCAGGTGACGATAGAGAAAGCGAACCTGATGGAGACTTGGTAGTGGCAAAAAAAAGCTCGAAGTTAACCACATCTTTATTTAAAAAACTAACGAGATTAACTTTCAGTTAGCAAGAGATCGTTTGAGGGAATCAAGCTCAAAGTTAAGAATGTTTATAAACATTTCGTGCGTTGTGATTAATCCTGAAAAAATGAACAATACCTGGAGATTTTGAAAATTAAATAAAAGTTGAAATTATAAAAATATGATAACCTATTTATATATATATATATATATAGGGGAATGATCAAATGAGAACTAGTTTTTTTGTGACAACTCTAGGAACCAATTTCAACCATTAATTCTCAATGGCAAAGTTGTAATTAACAATAACATATATAAAAAAATTTATAAATCAAAAAATAACATAAAAATAAAAACACAAAAATGTTCCCCAACTTTCCCTTTGTCATAAAAAAATATAAAAAAATTTATAAAAAATAAAAAAAATTCCCGTTTTTTTAGCGAAATTCGTTTTACATATGTGTAATATCGGATTTACACATGTGTATAACTAGATTTACACATATGTAAACAACGGATGTACGATTTTTTTTAGAAAAGTATATCAATATGGTAGGCGTTGGAATATATAAAAAATACTAAATTTTATGGTGAGTTTTTTTTTGATAAAATGATGTCGTGAAAAAAAGTTACGAACGTTTAAGAAAAAGAGAAATGACATGTGATTTGCATGTGATAAAAAATGAGTGGCTGAGATTGGTTTCTAAAGTTCTCACAAAAAAAATGATTCTTATATATATAGATTAATAAATAGTAGACACCCGTCACGATACAACTCTCTTTTACACGTTCTTCATGTTAATGTTTTAGAATAAACTAGTTCTAATTATATTATTCATCAAATTCAATATTATATATATAGCGAGCCAACTCCAACTTAAGACCTTAAGTAAATATCCAAAGTCCAAACCTTGCTATATACATACATCTTCATGACATGGCACTAACAAGTATGCCTTATTAATATAACAAACTTTATTCACATTGAACTACAATCCTATTCTTAACTAAATTTAGATACAAAATTACATTAATTATACAACCATCTAAACCATTTGACATTAGTTATTTTACTATTATAAAAATCAATGTTAGTTAGTCGTTAGAAAAACTTTAATATAGTCTGCCATAAAGTGTTTTGGGTCATTCAAGCTCCCCTTCAACCATAGTTTTTACTTTTTTCCAGACTGTAATCAAAACCACCCAACCAGTATGTTTACTTTTCTGTTCATGGGAACCGTTATCGTAAACTTATGAAACACGTGTAGCTTGTTCTGAGTATGTTATATTCAAGAGGTTGTGACAGAAAACCAATGATTCAAACATGAGACCCCAAGTTCAAGAACATAAGCCACCTCTACTGATGAGCAAATGTGATCACAAAAGAAATCAGAAACAATGTTCCGAATCTCCCTCGGATTGGACAAAGCAATGCTAAAACCCAAGCCAAGATTTGTGTTCATTAACTACCACCAAACAGTCTCAGTACCAAGAATACAAGAAAAGAAACGAAAACCAAAAGCAAATTTCACTATCATTTCACATGATTGCTATCTATACAACCATGGACAACTACCTATTACTCCAAGACACGTAGAGATTAACGCAAAATTTTACCATCAGATAACTTCATATTTTAAATCCATTTACTGAATAATTAGTATATGAAGAATCCAAAAAGGTTCCTTCAAGACCTTGCAGCAGCTGTGACACAAGCACCACCTATCAGTGTGCCAACTCTCTCACCCTTGATGGCTTTTGCAATGTTACCAGGTTTTCCAAGATTGAATACAACAACTACAATAAAAAAATCACTCATTAGAGGAGGTGAATGTAGATATATTAATCACCAAACTCGGTAATGTTGGGTAAGGGGTCAAAAGGGTCAGTTTGGGTTGGGTCAGGCTTACCGACAAACACCTTTTGCCTGTACTTCTTTTAAAATTTACAAACATTTAATGTGTTTTCTATGATTAAAAGAGCTATAGTGTTAGAGTAATGATCTACGATCTTGGGAATAAAATGACTTGCAGGTTTATGGCTTTGGGAATTCACTATGGTAACTTTGACCTGCCTAATTTATTCAAATTATTTTCGTTGTAGCCAAGTTTTTGCAAGTTTAGCCATTTTTACGTGTTATAGGAAACTTATAACAGCATAACCCGAGTTCGGCAAATGGGTCTAAAATCCAAATTACCTCCACTACTAGATATGATCCCCTTTTTGAATTACTAATTAAACTAGCATCTTGTGTTTACATTCTAGATTTAGAGAAAAAAAAAGATGTTGAATGGAAATACTTATTTGGTCCATGTATTCGTGAGAACAATTACGGGCCACACTAAATTATTTATCTATTTGACTTATGTACCTCATGTTCGGTCACATTTTACTGGGTGTGTTTACATTTTAACATGAATTGATGCATGTGATTGATAATATTTTTGTTTGTAAAACAATAAAAATGAGAAAAAGTTATTTAAGTTGATACCTGGGATATTATTTTCTTGGCATAAAGTGATTGCGGTCATGTCCATAACATTAAGGTCCCTCGAGGTTACTTCTTGGTAGGTAAGAGTGTCAAGAAGTCGAGCATTTGAGTTAATCCTTGGATCTTCATCATACACACCATCCACATTAGTAGCTTTTAAAACTACCTCTGCGTTAACTGCATCAACATATAATCTTCGCTTAGTATAAGAAGATACTCTTGAGAGTGTAAGCTAGGCTAGTCATTTATGGCTTGTGCTTTGATTTAAATCTGACCCAACATATCATAGAACTTGATCATTTCATCCAGTAAATTACCCAACAGATATACCCATTTACTTTGGCTAATCTACCAGTCATCTAGTCCATCCATTCATTCATTGTATTTTCAATTTAAACACCTCCATACATAAACTCAAGCACCATTTCTGACCTCCCCCTCCACAGCACATGCATTACACTTGATGGAAAGAAAGGTATACGAATATAGGGGGCCCTTAAATAGAAAACCAACTTTATGTAAGGAACCACATATGCAAGGTGCTGACTAGATGTAGTGTGACAGTGTGAGAGAAAAAGATGTGGTTATGCGATTGCGACTTATATAACACGTCTAAAGCAATAGTACAGATGTTGATGCGGTTCTCACAATTTTCTGCTTAAAATTAGTTCTGATCATAATCCAGTAAGCTAAGTCATGTGTCAAAAGATCAAAAGTTGATCCGAAATCAGAAGCGTAGGCTTTAGATTTGTCATTTGTGCAAAATTATTTCTGCGCCAAAATGATTAGAATGTGTGGCATATGACCACATAAATCTTGTTTTGAATCAGTTAATAAAGTTTATTTTACTCAATAGACATGGGTAAGTATACTTTTTTCTCTTTCCAACCTACAAAAATTTTGTAGGAGTTTTAGATCATACATTTTTCCAAACAATCCATTTTCCAACCATAAAAAGCTAAAAACTAATATGATCATTTTCCTTTGTAAGACCATGATAAGTGACCCGAGAGCAATAGTTTCCAAACTAATTTTATAGCAGCATATTGCCATAGCATCACAAACATGCTAGCCCAGAAGTTGTTAACTTGTAAATTGCATTAATAAAATAGCAATAGTTTCCATTATTTTGTCCTATAGGATTGCAACATTTCTTTAGAAGAAAACGTTCAGTTTTTAAAAAAATGCTTGAACATAGTTAAAACAAGTTTACTGTTGCTAATTGTTTTTGGTCCACTAATATACCTGTTCCAATCCAAATTTAAAGGTAACACTTATTTCAAGCTACATTGGACTGGCAAAATTAGTAGGTTGGGTACATGTCGGGTTGGTGACACAAACATTTGAGTGCACAAATTTTATGAATAGTTTAAATATATGATTAGAAAAAACTATGTTATTACAAGAATATCTAATACTTAAATTCTTAAAATGAAATGATTTAGGAGGCTACAAGCATTAATTACACACTTTGGGTAACAATCAACCCGTTTTAGGCTTTTAGCTATATTCTATATTTGACCCGTTCCAACTCATTAGGAATGAATCTACCCTTTGTTATTATCATGATATATAAAAATTAACTTACTCTCTGCACAGCGAAGGGCTGCAGCAGTATCTGTAGTGAAGAAGGGATTTCCAGTTCCTGCTGCAAAAATGACAACCCTTCCTTTTTCTAAATGCCTAACTGCCCTTCGACGTATATATGGTTCAGCAACTTCAGACATTCTAAATGCTGTCTGGACTCTTGTTGGGATCCCAATGCTCTCCATTGTTGCTTGCAAATATATCGCATTCATCACAGTTGCCAACATCCTGAACCATTGAGTTCAAAGTTTGGCATTTTATTGTACAAACAAAATCATCCAAAGCATTTTTCATTTACAACTAAAAGAATGATAGATGTTAACGACTGTTTTTCATCAACATTTGTGTATACAGGAATATGTCAAAGGAATTATGGACTAAACGCATCTGCTACTTAAAACTGAAACCTTCATGTGCCATAGGCAATAGCATGATGGAGTTGAACAAGAGATGGGTATTTTTTTATAAATTTTAACCAAACATGGGAATGTTGACATGTTTACTTATAAATAGATCAACTTGGCCTATGGTTACCTCTAAGAGGTCAAATGGGTTAAGCTGAATAATTAAATGGACCAAATATATTTAGAAGGCATCCAAAGTGTATGCAAATGGATATAATGTCCTAAATTGTTTTAAATAATAAGTGTTAACTTATTTTTGAAATCAGTTCTAGCAAAATATACATTCATAAAATTTAACAAACGAATACAAAAATGTATTCGCACACATTAACCAAGCTACAAAAAATTTGCCCCCTTGTTGCCCGAACATGTTTCAATCCATCATCAGACCCATCTATTTTGCCACGTCCATTGTAACATCAAAAAGTTCTTGTCATCCCATGATAATTCTAATGATTTGCTAAGGTCAGATAAGTAAATACAGGGTGAAAATGTCAAAATTGACTGATGGATGGCACTTACCTAATACCCCCCGTCCCATGTTTGACTTTTAAAATGCCATATTGATTTTGTTTCAAACTTTAAATTTTGGCCAAACAATTGTTACAAGCTGCAAAATGATCAACTGGCCAAACAATATTAAGGGTGAAAATGTCAAAATTGACTGATGGATTATGAAACCAAATACAAAGAATACATTTAAGTCAACTTAAAAGCAAACCGTGGAGCTCCCATCAAACAGCAAATCACAGGCCTATCACTGCTTCACATATAATCCTATTTACTAGTTATGGCATATGGCATTTTACAAGCATAACTTTTTAAAAGTTACCAAATGACCCTTACAGTAATATTATAAGTTCACTGGCAAAAGAATGATTGGTAGAAAAGAAGTAAGTGGTACCCAATGTAATCAGCAGATGAGCGATCAAGACCACTACTTCCTGCCCAAGAGGCACCACGGAAGATGTTTCCCCCACCAACAACTATGGCCACCTGAGATTTTCATGGAAAATTTATCAAACATCCCATTATCACTGATTAGGCTAATATAGCTTATTACATAACCAGTTTAAAACACCCATTCAAACAACCTTGAATCCCACATACACTTTTAGTAAGTGTCCTTTACCAACACTTGATTTGTGGATGTAGCTTATGTTTAAAAAAAATAAGTATGACAGAAAGAAATTTAGTCATTTCCAACCATCAACATTTCAGAGAAAACAAAATGGTCTAAATAATATAAATACTACTTATGAATGGTTAACTTAATTTTGGTGATTTTATCTTTATAAATAATGGTTTATAAGGAAAAAGAGCACACGTTAACTAAGTAGACATCAATTAAAGATTCAAATTCAGAAACACATTTTCTACACTTCTTAATTCCTCTCTTTTTCACAAAAAGGGAAGAATAGAAAGGAAAGTGATCTAATCAAACAGAAATTACAACTTAAATAATAACTAGTGTATGAGACTATAGTTTGTGGTTGCAGAATGTTTTTAATTTTACCTATCAGAAAAGGAGCTAAGTTTCAAATGTATTTAGAAGTAATAACTTAGTTGAGTAAATTCTCCACAAACGAATTAACAGGCGACCCTGTGAATACACAACATATGAATGAAACAAAAAGATCAGTACCTCAATGCCAAGCCTACTCACATCAGCAACCTCTCTTGCAATAGCCATTGTGACCTGTTACCAAAAGGTAGCATTATACGCCAATATAATGCAAAATATGAATATATTTATAAAAACAAAATACTATTTTTCTTACCTTTGGGTCAATATTTTGCTCACGGTCACCCGCAAGTGCTTCACCACTTACTTTGAGAAGCACCCTTTGCCACTTAACGGGAGCTCTAGACGTGCCATTTTCATTCAAACTAACATCAAAAGAATCCAAATAATCAAATTTAGGGTGTCTAAACAAATAGGAAAATCAAAGCCTCTAGAAGGTAGGATGTTGCAAAACTATGAACAAATTCAGTATGAAATCCTTATACTGAATAGTTTGATTCCTCTAAGCTCAGAAGCATATCCACAACACTTCTTAACATTTTAAAAACATGTAGTATTCAGAAGATAATAACTGAGATTAAAATATGCATTGTGACAGAAGATTTTATTCTAATTAGTCCTTATGCTTTGCTAATAATCTATTATACCCACCTCACAAACCAAAAACGAGAAAGTGTTAATCTTTCTTCACTGGGTGCTACTCGAAAGATCATTCACTAACAGACACGAACGTTTTAAATCAAGATTTTGTTCTGGGTTCATATAAATAAGTAAAATTGAAGAGCTAAAAACAAGAATGCAAACATCGAAAGAACAAGAACCCATAACAAAAATCAAATTGGGGATACCTAAAAGCCATTGAATCTGAAGAGCGACCCCTTTCAGAAGACGAACAATTGACGACCAAAGATCCGTAGTTGCTCTTAAACCCATAATTGATGTGATTATTTTGATGGGTCGGTTTAATAAACCCTAAAACTGGTGAATAACAGATGGATAGAGAAGAGATTGAGCGGCTGATGGAAGAAGAAGAAGAAGAAGAAGAAGAAGAAGATACGGCCATGGGGAAAGATTTTGAAGTAGTAAGAACACCGGAATGTATTGTTGCTCTTTGTTTAAATTCCTTTGTTGATTGATTTTACCCTAAGATCTTTCGGAATTGTGGATAAGGGGTGGTGAAAGATGTGTATATACATCCGGATTAGTTGCTTAATTTGTCTTTTCATTCTACCATTATTGATGGTGTTCATCTCCTAGATTATGGTATCAGCCATATCTTTAGCAATTATGTTATCTTTTGGTAAGTTTTTTTTTCGATTATTCAAACATCTTTTTATTATAAATCAACGCTCTCAAAACTTTGTATAGATACATATTGTTAAGAAGAAACATAAGACCGATTATAGTTTTTTCACCAACATAATGTTTTCTTCATCAAATAAGATCTAAGCTTAGCTGTGTCATTTTCTTAAATATTCATTGATGCGATTTCAACATAATGCTTAAACCTAAACAAAAACAACGGCATCGTCCATAGTTGGTCGACTTTGCCGATGGCGACTTCCCACCAATGTGAGTATCACGAATCTAGATGGAGAAGAAAAAGATATTTTGAGTATTTATTTAGGTTTAGAGAACTAAACAAAAGAATCTTGATTTAAGAGAAAGAAAATGAGTAATTATAGGGGAATTTAATTAATTACATTTTTATCCTTTGTTATAAAGTAAATATAAATTAAAAACTATATAAATCAACGATTAAGATTAGCTATTCTCATGTCAGAGGTTCTAAAAGGATCATGTCCTTATTGGAGTTTTCATCCATAACTTTAGTAAGTAGAAATCAACTACTGTTGTTATGCATTAGGTAAATTACGAATCATGAGCACAAAAAATGCTACAGTTTTGGGCAAATTAATATTGTTGCTACCGGCCCAAACAACTTATTAGAATTGACTTATTGTTGACTTGACGATTTAAGTTAAACCATTCTCATCAAAATATCTTCTATCCTCGTAGGCATGTTCAATGAAGTTTGAAGCATCTCCGTATTGCTACCACGTGATTAAAATTTAGACTACAGGTATAATAAGAAAACATTATCAATGGTATCTCATTAAGTAATCACAGGCCTACTATTCGAAAAGATTGACATTGAGGATTTTATATGTATGCAGATTTTGCAAGAATATCATCATATTTTCTCCTTCTTGAAAGGCACTTACTTCTTGTGATGTAAATATGTTCAGTGAAATTGATTTACCTCGCGACTAAACTCTAGACCATAGACAATATGACTCCATAGATCAAAATAGTACCTCAAATTTAGCGGAAAGTTATTTTAAGCAATATGTTGAGGACCCATTTTAGTTAACATCATGAGATATATTAGCAATAATGACCTTGGTATATGTGTAAGGTCCCACACTTAAAAAACCTCAGAATTAGGTTCATACATAAGTACATAATTCTTAAACTGAAACTTTTATAAACATCGTAGCAAAAACATCCATATATATATATAATCATTCTTCAAAAACAAAATATGAAATCATAGTAGGTTGTCTGATAACATAATAGGGATGGCTACCATCATTGCTTGCAAACATTCCTGTACCTTAACATCCATGTTATTATGCTAAAATGTTAGTTTCGTTAAGTGAGTTCCAATTAAGTAATTGAGTAACATAAAACATTCTTTAACATTATAATTGTAATCGCACATAGCTTTAAACATATTAGAACTTTATCTATAAGAGTTTTACACGTATTATATATTTATACAACCACATTTATATATATATATATATATATATTATATATATATATATATATATATATATATATTGTACATTTATACATAAAATCACTCTAGACAAATACACTTTACTTGTAACATACATGCAAGCATTTCTAACTTTAAACACGTCCTAGTTATAGTTCAACATATCTTTACGCGTGAAACTTAGCTTTATTTGTAACATAACTTTATACATACTATGATTTTATTCAATATCATAGCTTTATACTTAACATAATATCACTCTACCATAGATTTTATTATATGTAAACACTTGACACGCGGGGTGCAAGGCTCCTTATATGTTCTTGTATAAGATTTCTTTAGACGTTTTGCTTGTACTAACTACAAGACTCCATTATTAGTTTGTGATGGTGTTGTGAAACACATATCTTTTTATATTGAGAATATCCACATTTAAACAAGTTTTGATGTAAATTTAGAGGAACTTGATATTTAATCATACCGGTTGGTGAATTTACAAAATTTAATGAAGATTATAAGAGATGTGGTAGAAAACCAAATCCCGGGGATGAAGTTATGAAAGATTCAAATGTTTGAAGAAAGGAAAGCGATGCACCACGCATCGTAATTTGGATGTGAGCCTCATCAGGGTTGCTTGCACAAAAGATGCATGTCCTGTTATTTATTGAAGCTTAATCGCCCTAAAGTGAGGCGTTCGATCTGCATCGGCCTTGCAAAGCGGGTCACATCGCAACCACACGGCTAGAAACCCTAGTTTCTAATATTTAAACAACTTGTTTAGGATTTTTGAAAGATATACGCTTTTAACCTTCTGGAGCGACCAGAGACGAATATTGGAAACTTGGAAGAGTTTTTTGGTTTGTTAATCATTCGGTTATTAGCTTTGATTAGTTTTTCGTTATTTTTAGACTTTGTTAACATGATGTTTAGTACTTTTACTAGAACTGAATTATTTGTCATGTTTATGAGTAGCTAATTCATTAAACTATCTAGACTTGTTATAGATATTGGTAGAGTGTGTATGTTTTTGGTTATTCAATTGTATTGATTAGTTAATATTCACGTTAATGCTTTTTGTTACTGATTTTGATGTTATTAGTTGCTGCGTTTTTGGATGATTATGCTTATCATGTTCGGAGGTGATGGATTATAGGTTTATCTTGGTTATTAGGTTTTATGGTTTAGTTGCACGAGAGTGAATTAACGCTAATGATATATTAATTAGTGATAATCTAGTCAACATTAGTAACACTAGGTCGTTCCTTGCATCCCCTACACTCTCGGATGTATTGTGAATTGAGAAGTTAAGAGATAATCAATTGTGTAGACACGTGAATATTCTAATAGGTTAGTGAGACTGAGAGGAGAACTGCTCTACATTCCAATGAGCTTCACATCTCTCTTTTGAATATATTAAGGGTTATGCTAGTTAGACCGAGAGGAAATCTGGCATATCTTGATATCTTTTAAGTTGATGTATCTTTTGATTGGTTACCAATCAGTTATCCACAACCTGAGAACATTGAAATCACTAATATGATTCCTCCTCTAGATAGTTGTTTTTCCATGTTTTGTAGTTTGTTTTTAGTTTATTGACATTTTTATTGTCGTTATTTTTTGTATTTAGATTTTGCGTTTAATTAAGTTTGATATTAGTGCGTTAATTATAATTAAACATACCAACATAATAAAAATGATTAGAAGTCGCTAGAGGACCATTATCCAAAGTTGCCAAACTTGCCTCTAAGGTTTGATATCTGAACATACTAAACTATACTAAACCACGACCGATATACTTGTTGATTGTGTGAGATCTAGTTAGTAGTTCCTTTTTAAAACTTGAATTTGAGAATATATTTTCATAATTAAAGTATATTGATTTTCATAGATCAGTTTGTTGTACAAGACTCCTTTATTCTTGTTTACAACACATACAAGACTCTATTATCCACCTTTATGTGTCGATTGCAAGGCTTCTATATCCGGCATATCATCTTTATCCATAACACAACCATTTCATTCTTTATCCATGCATCATATACCATTCAACTATTCTTTTGCTTCTATAATTACTTTACTCATATTCAGCATACATCACATGATAAAAGTAAAGCGATCTATTAGGCATTATCATTCATACATAGTTATATCTATCACATAGTAACAAATGCCTAATTTGTTATCATTAGCACCTCAAATAAATATTTTACTTGACCATGCACATAAGCCCAAACCAATTAAGAACGAGGCGTCAAGAACTCACCTAAAGAATAGCTAGGAGTTGTTGTAAATCGGATGACTTTAACCCTTGTAGTAAACTAGAGTCCCTTTAACGAAGTATCATAAGTCCACTTGTGAATTGCGTCAATACTTGGGAAACTTTCATCTAAAAGTTTGAACTACTTCACCCAAAACTTTCATCCAAAACATTTGATTGCATTACCTAAAATTTAATGGAGGTGTACTTAATAAAATTGATTAGTAGCTGCAGTGAAACTTTTACCTGCAGGATTCACTTGATTCATGAAAAAAATCCTAGTTTTAACGTTATTCATCAATATTCCACCTTTTACATTCACAAACTTTATATTCGATACATGAACATATTTAAAGCATAGATGTAAACTAACATGCATATTTTTACATGAAAAATCTCATTTTTTTTGTTTGAAAACCTAGAACCAAGCTCCTAGTGTCAAAAACAACAATTTTTACTACTAATCTTACCCTCTTTTGCATCTTAGAAACCTCACAATCTTCCTTTCTTTGGAATCCAACCAAGAATAATGAACATTTGAGAATTACATGAAGAAATGATGAGAGGGACAGGAGCAATTAGGGTTAAGGGAGGAAATAAGGGTATTCAAAATTGGATATTCAAAATTTCGAATAGTAGAAATCATTATCCGTACTGTATCCGAATTTTCGGATACGAATACGGATATCCGAAGTTCATTTTTTTATTTTGTTATTTTTTAGTTTTTTTTATAATAATTAAACATATGCTATTATAAAAATAATATAAAAATCAAATCATATCATAAAAGCCCTAATATACACTAAAAATCTCAATCTAAAAGTAAAAATATGTCTAAAATAAAAAAAAATAGTTGTCGTATAATCGGATATCCCAATATTCAAAACTTTTGAAAATCATTATCTGAATCCGAATTTTCAGATATTCGAGAATTTGGATATTTTGGATTCGGATTTTCGGATCGAATTATCGGATTCGGAAATTTTTGAACACCCATAGAAATTTTTTTGTCTAACTTGTCACACCTAGCCCTCCTTTAATTGTCATTTGATCATAACAAGCTTTCATCTCATTTTTATTATTTCTCGTATTTACTTTGTCAAATATTTGTGTTACGGTATGTTTAGAAAGTAATAGAAAAATCAGTGTTATTAATTATTAATTTATATTGTTAGTTTACATCATTGCACCATATTATACTACAAAAAGTTGGCAAGGTCTCATGTTAAATTTACACTAAAGGCTTACTTAATGAAACACTTAGGTGTGACCTTTTATAATCATATATATAATGACAATATAACATATGTTGCACCTTTGACATATAGTTCCCACGATCCCTCACTGATTCAACATACATCACATCAATGTAAACAACATAGGACGTCACATAACACCCTACTTTTACCCATAGACTTGAGTGATCTAATGCAACAGTTTATTAAGATGCATGCACGTCAAAGGTAAATAGTGTACGGTAAGATTGTTAGTTATCCATCAATAGTAGACATCTCATAAGATATGAGATTTGGATAAAGATCAATTTCATATAGTGTTCAACTATTATTCTATTACTCGATTAAGATTCAAAGTAATCAAACAAACATCATTTGAGTATCTCATGCACTTCATCAAGTTGAATCAACGAGAAACCTAGAGATGTCAAAACTTCTTAGTGAATAAGGGATCATATCCATTCTTGACTGCTTGCGCCTCTAGCTATACTTCATGTTGTACTAGCTCTTATAATTGCACGGATAAAGAACAATGCCAAATTACATGAAACCACATTTTTTTGCATGAACGAGTCACTAATATGTATCTAAGGTCAGAGCCCAGAGGACACAAGCATTACCAATTTTCAAATTTTACTTGAAAGAATAATCTATTAAGTAATTTTAATCAAGATCATTTCTAATAACTATTCCCTAATAAACATATGAACTTGATCCTAACTCTTCATGCTCATTCTGATTTAAATCAACCAATCAAGTTCACAATAGTCTTAATTCAAATATTCCTGTAACTTCAATCAGCTACAAACAATTTACAATAAACTACTTATTCTTGGATTTAAACATGCTAATATAAAGTCTAACAAATCTTAATAAAAATGAATACTCCAATGCACCATATCACATAGATAATTGGTTGTATATTTCAAATATGTAAATATTAATCCACAAATTAAGATTCATCATATTTTATATATGACAGTGGCATTGAAACTACTTCCATACGTGGCCAAAATATGCATTTCAACACCATACATGGTGTTAAACTATGACCATAGATATGATCAGAACATAACTTTACAACGTCTGCAGACATATTTGTGTATATTTATAGTTTAAGTCTTTAAAAGGCCTGCAGCCCTTCTGCAAATTTATAGAAACTTAAAAGTATTGAAATCTGGCAATAGATTTATTTCTTAAAACCCAAATACTAATGTCACATACCCTGCTCCAAGCAACTTTGACCCAGGGTCCTTTTTTACAACAAAAAAACTACGTTACTCTTCAAATTCAATTCACCCTTAGTCCCTTAACACACATTACCGCAAGATTAATCTTTACAAAGATAACTAGGCCTGCTATTTTCCTTTTCTGCAATTACATATGACAGGTAGGCAAATATTGGTGAGCACACAAGGCCTAAAGTATAAAAAAGATACCAAAAGAATACTTTTTTTGAAAAAACAAATGCCGTTAACTAATTAACACAAATGTTGCTATCCCTAAACTATTTTTAATTGCCAGAAAAAGGGAACTCACAACAATGATTTGCCATGGATCCACAATTATATGGTTGATGATATCACATTATGAAATGATGCCTATTTCCTGTATAAGAAATCAGGTTTTAACTCTTTGTTCTTGTGCTGTTGTCTAATTTCTGTTTTTGCCGCCAAAACCACATCTTCCAAGAATCCTCTTTGAGGGAATTCGTCTGGTACGAGGCTTTGATACGTCAAAAACTGTTCTTCAGCTTCTTCCTTTTTATCAAGAAGGCTATAGATGATTCCCTTAATAAAAGCACAAATTTTAACAATGTTAAATGTAGAATATTCCAACAGATTCATCACATTTTCCTTTTAAAATTTACAGGACAAAGCAATAAACCCAAACACACAACATGAAAGAAAAATATCATACGAAAGAAACATAGTACAAATAAAAACAAAATCATGTTGATATTAAAGCACCTGGCAAAGATAGGGCCGAAAGTCCCGAGGATTCTCATCTATAAGATCTTTAAATTGTTTCAAAGCATCATCCAACTCTCCCTGAATAGTGCACAGGAGTTTATAATGACAATATATATCAAATAATTCAATAAATATGCCATCCAACAACCAAAGTATAAACATTTATGGATTTTAGTAACTATACTTGTTAAAAGTTTTGAGGTACTACCTTCACAACATGCATTTGTGCGATTAATATTCGTATATTCCTTTCATCTGTGACTTTTTTCTTTTGACGAGCAATTTCCAACGCGTTATTAAGCATCTCAAACACAGCTGGCCCTTCGTGATTCTTGTGCATTACCATAGCAAGCCCCTACAAACAACTTTGAACATCAAACTTCAATTCATCCTATCTACTGTAACCAACACAATCGTCAATCATCAAATAAGAACCCAAAGTTATTGATGATTGAAATCTTGATTTAAACATCTAATCTGTCAAAACCACAAGATTGATGCATACACCAACCCACATATCCCTGTAAGAGGTATATTCCTGTGATCATATGGACTTTCACAAGATGAAACATAAACAAGATTGAAATAAAACCAACAAACATACATGTAGAGCTCTAAGCAAAAGGGGCCTCTCCTTCAAAATACTCTTGAACAAACTCTTAGCCTTACTATAATCACCAATCATCTCATAACACAAAGCCTGCAACAGCCTCCATTCAACTTCCTTAGGCTCAACAGCAATCAATCTCTCCACATACTCAATCGCCTCTTAGTCTTCCCCCTTTTCATCTTCGCATGAAAAACCGACTTCAAAGCTTCCACATTCTTCCCATCACCCTCCAATAACTTCATATACATCATCTCTTCCTCATCAAGTTCGACACTTTGAGCCTCTGACGCTTGAGTTTCACCACTCACTTGTGCAGGTTTCGCCAAAGCAACATTCTTGTTCCAAGACCCCATGAAAACGAACGACCCAACAAGCAAAAGAACAATCTTTTCAGAGAAGAATTTGGTGATGTGTTTAATGGAGGATAATGGAGGATTGGAGGAGGAGATTTGGGGGTAATTGGAGATGGGTTTGTGTAGATAAGTGATTATTGAAGTGGGTTTAGGGGAGAATTTGAAGATGGGGTTGAAATGAAGGGAATTTCGAAGGTGTGTGTGAGATTGGGAGTATGTGTGAAATCTTGGGGGATAATTGAGTGAGAAGGTGTTGACGAAGGAACCCATATCGGAGAATTCGACGTCCAAGGTGCCGGAGTGGGTCGCCGGAGTGGGTAGCCGGAGAAGTGGAGGTGTTGTTAAAGTGTTAAACCCTTTCGAAGTTTTTGTGCAAGTGAAACCCCTTTGCAGGTGCACAAATTGCGTACTCTTTTTTAAGAGCATACACTAATCTAATCTCATATCCTAGAGTAAATTTATGTTTCATACTTAATTATTTTAATTATTTCAGTCTAACAATGTCCTATGGTTTTAATTTTGTAATAGTTTTGATATCTGACATTAACTCTGTTAATTTTTACAGTTAATATAATAGTATTTTAATCATTTTACATACATATACTATTTTGTAACTAGATAAATAACTTGAGGGGTTGCTTTTTATCACCCCAATATCACCCACGACACCACACCGACACCACCATCGTCATTTTCATCTCCCACCATCATCATTCTTCATCTTTCTCATTTCTTATAATCAACCATCCACCACCACCATCGTCGTCATCATTATCTTTGAACATAACTACATCTTCATTTAGGTTATGGATGGGGTATAGGAAAAATTCGATTAGGGATTCCGCCCAAATTAAGGCTTCGAATTTGTTATATTAGGTTTGGGGATTTCAAATGGATGGTGGTGGTGTAACAACGAACATGAGTGAGGCAAAGAAGGTGGCGGTTTAGGTTTTCATTAGCTTAGAGATTGATGCTATGGCGGTAATCATGGTGACCGATAGTGATAGTTGGGCTAAGTTAGGATTTGATTTTGGTCAAAAGGGGGTAAGAAGGAGGCGATGGTACCGGTGTAGCGTGGTGTGGCATGGGGATGGTACCGGTGTGGTCTGGTGTGGTATGGTGTGGCATGGCGATGGGATCAAGGACTGAAAAAGTGACGGTGATGTTGGGGGCGGTGGTTTTATGGTGGCGGTAATGGTGAAGGTGCAGGACGTGATGTTCGGCTACAACCACTGGAACCATCCCCTGTTTCATGGCGCCACCAAACTTTTAGGGCTCGGACGTGGACCCCTGTCGTTCATCTCTCAGCTCCAATCGTTATATGGCCACTCGTTATCGTACTGTCTTGTTAATCGGAATAGAAATTCGAATGTCGGTGGTAAGTTAATCTTCGGAGAAGATGAAGATTTGTTATAGTCATCGGAGTTAAACTTCACGACGTTGATCCCCAACGAAGCTCTGGTGGTGAAGAATGGTGGTAGGGCCTGTGGGGGTTTGGGTTTTAAGGTAAGTGATAAGAAGGGATTGGATAACGGTGGTAAACAATGGTGGTGGGGCCCGAGGGCGTGGTTACAATTTTACATAAACAGTTCTTTATGTGTAAAATAACCAAAATACCCTTACATGTAACCTAAAAATTAACAGAGTTAGTGTCAAGGACCATAATCGTTACAAAATGCAAACGTTGGACCTTGATATGTCTAAAGATTCTTTTTCTAAAATGGTAAACAAATCTAACCTCAGGGACCAAAAACAAAATTTACTCTATATTCTAAGTATACATAACTGAGAATCAAGTCTTAAAGGCTAAGGCGCCCACGTCGGAACCTCATGACGAGGGGCGGCACCTCACGACAACACATGTGTCGGTCCATCACGCCGATTCTCCCCTTCACCCTATGGCATGTCGATGCCGTTCCATCCCCCCTCTTTTGACCATTTAAATAGAGTCGTTGCTCCCCATCCCCACCCCAACGGTTATATTTATTTTTAGAAAATAAAATAAAATTCATACGCTGCAATTATAATTAATATTTCAAATTTTACATATCAATTCAAAAAATCTCTTCTATTTATTATCAATTTTACAAAAATATCCCATGACATTTATTTTGTTCCCTTTCCATTCTCTTCGAATAATTCCCAGTCCGATAGGTTGGAATTTTATAGTCTTCTTGTTGAACATGTCGATAAGTTGAAAGTTCGAGATTTTTTATTTGTGTTGGGGCTAATAACATTTAGAAATAGGTTTCAATTACCTCGGGATTTATTTCTATGCTTTGTTGAGTACAACGAAAGAAAATTTAAAAGGGTGCAAGAGCCCTAAGTAAAGACGTGGAACGAGCTTTCGGTGTTTTAAAAGCAAGATGACAAATAATTGCTCGACCGGCTAGGACGATGAAGATTGAAAAAATCAGAAGTTAAATGTACGTGTGTATTACACTCCACAATACGATTATAAAAAATGACGGCAACGGTATTTCTCCCGTACACATTCGAGATCCACCGAACAATCCAGAGAATGAAAATACATTTCTGATGATGAAAAATACCACTAGTCCACGGTGGGCGTCGAATTGTTATGATAAAAAAACTATTAAAGTAATTAAGTGATCAAATTAGTAAAGTGAAATAGTATGCTATTCAGAATATCAAGCGGATTAAGTATAAAATGAAGAAATATGAGTCAGGATACTAATGAAACAAAAACGATAAGTCAATGAAGAACACGATTATATACGAGGAAAAACCCTTGATGTTGTTAGATCGCCGGCAAAAAACCTCAGTGGAGCAGACAATCATCGACTGCCATGTTTGACTTTATTGATAATGAAAAATGAAAACAACTTGAGAGCCAAATCCTCATCGAACACTATGTGGTACAAGTGTTTTTTCAAGTGTATGTATATAAGCTAATAACAGTTAAAAAGATTAAGTGTTCGTGCCTAATTCGATCTGACGATCTAATTAGACCTCAATATGTAGTAAAATGAAAATAATAAGTTCTTCGATATTCTCAGCGATATCCTGATATTCTTGAGATTCTCAGCATATGACCTTTATGACTGTTGTGGACTCATTCTCCCACTTGCAACGTTCATTTCTTCACTTTCCTTACGAGTCTTATTCATTGACTCGGTCATTAACATGTTCTTGTAATATTCACATGAGCAAGAAACAAAATTTAAGTGATAATCGAAATATAATTCGTGATATGTAACCTATCTCTAATCTTCCAAATTAAGTCTGGAATATTGGTCGAGATTTTCACCCATAACAGTTATCAGAGTATATTATTAGGAACATGGTCTACAACATAAGAAGTAAATATTTGTGGTTGTTCTAAGTGAGTTTGAGATGTTTTTTTGTTTAATAGTGCGGACACGTTAAGGTTAAATGAGTTTGAGGTTGGATTAAGATGATAGGTATATGAGTTGATTTTTTTAATATAATTTTAATTAGACACCATACTCTTTAGTACAAATACAATTTTTATAGACATTTATCTATGTACTGTATACACACTGTTAAATAGATTGTATGTATGTCAACTCTATAATACGTTACTTTGTCTAGGTTTGTTTATCTAACACAATATTCTATATATGATTTTATGTAGTGTTTAGATCCGTTTAAATTTCCTGATTCATATCAACTTATAAACACTACTCGTTAACATCATGGTTTGGGTTGAGTTCTAATATTTTCCATCTCATCTCTAATTGTAAAGTTATGTAAGGCCCCGATCCCGGGACGCTTACAGCTGGTCAATCATCGCACATAAAACATGTATTTGTGTTAACTTACTAAAAACATGCAGCGGAAACATTTAAGCATCCATTTCATTTCATTATAATAGCTTTTGCAAAATAATACATCGTTATAAAATTACAAAATACTTGTTGTATTACATCACAAAAAACATTATAATAATGGATGCCATCCAAAATGAGCCAAGTAGCCGCCCCGTGCCATCCTCAGCAACCTTACCTGCCAACTGAAAAATACATAAAAAGACAGCTTTGCTAAGTGAGTTTTAGTTTTATAAAAACATTACATTACCTTTTATTCATTAAAACATTTTCATTACTATCGCACATGATCACACATTGTACATACATCAAGGTAATCATTATTATCTTCATCATCGTTCGTTTCGTACATTTCGCATGTTTCACACATTTCGTACTTATCGCACTTTTTGTACATTTATTATCTTTCACTTCTATCTAGGTCTTGTCATGTACTTAACCCCCCCTAGAGCATTAAGCAATTCATCTAGTGTTAAGCGACAAGGACCCCATATCGCACGTATGGAGTGGTCACAAGGACAGACCCCCCCTGTGTGTGAACTCTTATGGGTTCGCCAAGATCACACGCTGTATAACACACAGTAATTAGAAAATCGCACGTATTGGAGCAGTCACCAAGACTGAACTCTTACTATGTGTATGAACCCTTATGAGTTAGCCAAAATTGCACGCTGTAGACACACACAGTTGAGCTAACAACTCCTAATGAGTTGTGAACCTCCTTTCATTTGCTTGCAAGGCTTTTCATTCGTTTATTCATTATGTTCCACTTTCATTATCTTAAATTTTCACTTTGTTAAGATAATACTTTACGTTCGTTAACAATATCACACCACGTAAAGTCACATCGTCATACATAACAAGGACATAACATACATAATCATCATCACTCACACTTTATCATCATGCATAGGCATCCATCATGCATCATCATCATAAACATTATGCATCATACACTCACATACATAAACATATGCACAACAAGCATAAGTCATCATAAAACATAACTGACCCACTGCGGGACAGCGGGGGTTCGGGGGCGGCAACCCTTGATAGCGGGGTCTTAGGGGCAGCAGCCCCGAGTGGGGTCCAAGGGGCAACGCCCCTGGCTGGGGTCGCGCTGCCACGTCAGCGTGAAAAAATTTTATTTTAACAATTTTATATAGCACATTTCGTCATAGAAAATTTGATCTTTCTCTTAAAATCTTGGTCATTTAAAGCGTTTATTTAGTATGTATTTCCAGCGACAAACTAGTTTAAAACCTTTAAAATAGGGGATCTAGAACTCACCTGGACTCGATGAGTAGCTTCTCAATCAAGCTTTCAAAGCAAGGGTTGCACTACACATCATGCAGATAAGTTAACACTCAAAGGAGTTAATTTCTGCCTAATTTTGCTGCTAATTTTGATGCCAGATCAGCAATTTCGCTGCTAGTTTCGCCAGTAGTTTCGCTGCTAGTTTCGCTGGCCTCTTCGCTGGAATTTTCGCTACCAGTTTCGTCCAACTTTCGTTGGAAAACCATGTCTGCGAAACTATAATTTCGCAGGAAGATCCACAGTTTCATTGGACAAATACCTAATTTCACTAGATGAACACCTAGTTTCGCAGAACGGGATGAAAATTACGAACCACCCCATTTTTGACCCAAAAAATTCGATCTTTTACACCCAAAACCTTGGTTTATCACCCAATAAGCTTTATCTAAGATTCTTACATGTTTTCTTACACAAAATTGTGAGTTTTGGGCGAATATTTGCCGCTTTTAAAAACCCAAACCCTAGAATCCGGGTTTACATCAAAACAATGATTAAATGATGTTTCTTACCTGGATTCTTGGTGTTTTCTTGTTGTTGGATGCCCACGAACACCAATCTTCAATCCCGAGATCAACCGAGCCTTGAATATTCAATTCTCTGTACTTCTCTCTCTAGGACTAGAGTGTTGACTTGCAAATAAGAGCTGCTCAAACTGATCTGTTTATATATAACGGACATTCCCGAGACCTTAAACTCGCCAAACAATATCCCGCTAGGTTTACTCGGTCCATACTCCATTACCCGCTTATTTTCTTTAAATAGTCCCGACTAGACCTATTATTATTCATTTGCTCGTTTCGACTTTATTCTGGGAGTTACAAGTTGTATCCTAAATCTACTCCAACTTCTGCATATTTTTCATGATTTCTGACGTTATAAATTACACATTACTCTCGACTCAAAAACACTTTCTATAACATATTTGATTTTTATAAAACCCTCAAAGCTTCGGTCTAAACAGATATCAAAAGTACAATTTGATTTACCTTTATATTAATTTATAGTGAGATGAACAATTATTTCTGGGTTATCGTTTGTGATACATATGGTACCACCCACTCATGGATTACCTGTGTCTTCTATCTCCTTTTATTTTCTTATGTTTCTCTCCGTTTTTGAATGGTACACCACTATAAGAGAGAGAGGGGGGGGGGGGGTTGTCGGTGTTGGTTCATCGCTACATCTACCACCATCACTGGTTGGTTGCTAGTGTCTCCGGTAGCGGCTTCCGGCCGGTGCTAGGAGATTGATAGGCCGCTCTATGTTTCTCTAGCTGGTCATTGTAGCCTCGTCGGTGATGGCTATGACCACCATTGTTCTCTGGTTCCCGCTTTAGGTGGAGGTCAGGCTGTTTCGTTACCGTCTAGGGTTTTCGGCGGTGGAGCTGTTTCTATTCGTCGTTGGTTACCTAGGTATAGGGATGAGCATTGGTACCTAGTACGCGTACCGGTACCCATGCTGTACCGGTACTGGTGTCACACCCCAACCGATGACGGAAACATCGGGGCACGAGAAGTGATAAATTGTTCAAAGACATCATAGAACTAAAGTGACAATAAATTAAGATTAAATTTTATTTCCATTAATCAGCATAACATTACAATGTTTCAAACAAACATACAATAATTTTAAAAAATACAAGTCTAAACAAACATAACAAAATGATAGATTTGGTGTGTTTTTAAGTCCACCTAATTGAATTTCTTGATAAAGCTTCAAGCATTTCTTGCAACATGTATAAAATATCGGTCAACATATGAATATGTTGGTGAGCATACAAGTTTGAATACATAGCATAAGTATGAATAACTCTCAATTCAACATGAGTAAAGTGTACTAAAGTTTGTACATTGCTAGCATGCAAAGCCAATAATGAAAGCAAAGTGTCCACTAGCGTAATCTTAGCATTAAAAATGACCAAGACCATAAATATTAAATAACTTAACATAGACCCATCATAATAGTGCGGATGTGCTAGTCCTATAGTGCTATACATGTTAAGAGAGGTTTAGATTGCTTGCAAGATAATGTATTCTAGAATGTATTCACAAATAGTATAACAAGTAAGCATGTTTGTATGAATTAAGTTTTGAAATGATTTTGATTGAATAAATATTTGAGTGTATTTGATAATTGATACATGTTGCAACCAAAATAGTGTTAATACAAAATGGGTGAAGTATGAGTCACGGTTTGGCGAATAGAATCCACAATAATAGATTATTAAATTTAAATAATAGATTCACCAAAGGTACCGTAAAAGGTAAACAAAAGTGTGTAAGTTTAGGATTCAAAGTTTGAAATTTTAGCAATTGGAAAGTATACCAAAATTACAAATATAAGAGTACATGAAAGTATGTACTACTACTTAGACACTTATTTGGACACCATGTATTATGTGTGTTCTTTATGAGTATTAGTCACTCATTGGAAGTCCAAAATAAAGAATCATAATATTAGTATAATGTCTACCTTAACACATAACATTCAACCATGGTTTGATTGATGTTACGGTTTGGTTTTGACTAAGTAATATATAGATATAAATATAAGTCATGCATTACAGGTAGAGTGATCCACAAACCTCACGTGTTATATTCATATAAGTAATGTATTAAAGGTGGGATATCCACAAACCTCAAGATTGTCACCATTGCACAACATCTCCACTTAAGGGTGATTCGGTCATGAGTACATAAATGAAAGTACTAAAGTAAATTAACTAGTTTGACTAAGTGTTCAAGTGGGGTATGATGGATAGATTAGTTGTAAAACCAAGATGCAACATCACCATTTCATACCATAACACAAGCCTTTCAACATAGGTTGGAGGCTCTGTTTGGTTTCATCCATTTTTTGATTTGTAGATCACTTAGTCTTTTGTAAAGATGGAAGAATATGGTGTAAAAGCCTTAAAATTTTTGAAATATAATTTCAACACAAGCCTTCCAACATTGAAGTTGTTGGCGACTTGGTTTAGTATGTAAAGGCTTAAAAAACAAGACAAGAAAACATGTATGAAAAAGTCAAGTATAATATTTTCAACTTGGACCTCAAAAACAGGAGTTTACCATACTTGTGTCACCTTGGTGATTAAGTGGTTATGTCCTAGAGGTTGTTCCAAATGGTAAAAAAATGAAGAAGAAAGTAAGAAAAAAAGTATAAATAAAGAAATAAAACTCACAAGTTGTTCTTGAATATTTTCTGCAAAAAAGAATGAAGTTTTTGGATAGATTGAAAAAGTTTAAAGAGAGTTTAGAGTGATGAAAGTGATTAGAGGGGGATTTAGGTTAGTAGTTATAGATAAAAATTATGGTTGGGTATTAATGTAAGTAATTGGGAAGATGAATGGAGGGAAAATACAAAGTTTCAATTTTAACCCCTTAGCTTATTTTATTTATTAATTTGCACCATAAACTAATGATGACAAATGAGTATTCTAACATATGAATCATAAAAATAAAACTTATAAATAATCTTCTGAAAAAAAATATATAAGTCATGATAAGTTGCTCGGTTTTGCGTTGAAATGCGTATTCTCAATTGTTTAAACATTGCACATACATATAATCAACAAGAATAATATAAAAAGATATTTTCACTGTGATCAAGTCTTGAGATTACAAAGATTGATAAGGAGTAGCATTACATTAAAAAAAATAAATGTAAAATGCGAAACGTTATAACCGGTAACCAGTTGGTACCGAAATATGTATAAGGTGCCGGTGCCAGTACTCGATTTTATTATATTTCGGGAATGGTACTGGCCAGTACCGATACCGATACTTTACCCAAAAGTCTCGTATGGTCCCGATAGTAGCTGAATACGTATAGCCTATTTTGAAAAAAGGAATGATAACATAGTGATCAAATCGAAGATTAACTTTTTTGGTATTTTGAAACTTTTAGTATTGGTATTGATATTATTAGTGTTTATTATTTTACGGTGAAACTTATTGCCATGAAGCAAAAACAATTTACTATTTTTTTTGTCAGTGTTGCTTCGCAACTAATGAGTGATAAGCATGTGTGGAATTGTTTATATTTAGAAAGTATGGTCAAGTCTATGTACTATTTTTGTTGGATATCTGGATGCTTCTTTGATATTTATTTTCATTTAGTTATTATAAATTTTTAGAGGTATCGGGTACCAAACATGTACTGGGAAACGAGTATAAAAATAAGTATTGGGTATCGTGACCAAACATTCACCATGAAACAAACCTAAAAAATAATGTTGTGGATGTAACGGGTAACAAAGAGGTATCTGGTACCGAAATACCGGTACTGATACCTGCACCTATATACCAAAATCGGTATTGGTCTCGGTACTTGTTTTTAATAAAATTCGGTACCGGGTATTATCAGTATCGGTACCGTTTCGGTACATGTACGGTACCGAGCTCATCCCTACATGGGTAGACATAACTTTCCATCTTGGTTGCTTTGATGTTCACGATAACAATGGTGGTAGTGTGGCTGCTATTTCCGTTCGGTGCCCTTTGGGGTTTTTGGATCTGGCCGCATGGTGTTGGTGGTGGTTAGCTTAGCGGCGGCGATTGCCGCCATCACAGCTCCGACCTTTACCCTTTGCATTTTTCGGATCTGCCACTCATGTATGGAGGAGGTCATCACATGTCCGTCGTTGGTTTATTTATCCCGGTGATGGTGGTGTAGTGGTGGTGTTTATGTTCTCTATTGCATTAAAATATTAGTGATGACGGGTTCTGCCTCATCTAAGATTTTGTTGTATGAATCAGTCTTGCACGTTTGTTGTATGGGTATTTCGATGGTGTTATTTCTATAGTCGATGATGATGAATCATCATTCATTAGAGACGATATCTTCAAATTTAATAAGTTGTCTAATTAACTAAATAAAATTCTAAAATTTAATAAGTTGCAAGTTTATAACGATATCTTCAAATTCGATGTTAGATAAATATGCAACCATCTACTAATCACTAGTTAACCATATAAAAGTGCTTATGTCACTCAATTATGAGCCAAATTGAAACTAGAAAATTTTCATAGTAAAACAACTTATTACCTTTTCCAAAAAATTTCTAATATGTTCGGTTTTGATGCGAAAACATGAGTTTAACATGAGTTTGGTGTTTTCAATTAATTAGGAAGGGGTTCATTAAACTGCATTTAAAAACTACCCTGATGTACCAAAAGCCCATTTAATTATAACCTGTCACCTTATTTTGACCACAGAATATTCTAAAATTACCATAAAGACAATGACACTCCTCAACCCTAAAGTCCTCGTATGTTAATATTGTGGTAGTACGGCTAGTTTAAAGTGGGTTAATGGATAGGTTCGTGAGTCCAACGACGAACCTGATAAGCCTACCTGAGGTACACAGGTCGGTGTACATGAAGTACCCTATCAAGGGAACCCGGGGGCACTCCAGGTAACCTTAGACCTCAAATAAAATAATTTTTTTAATTTAATGTTAAAGGTTACAAAGTCATCCAGATATTCCCTATGTTAATATAATGGTTTTCAATTCTCATGTATTTTTCAATCATTCATATCTTCAATTAATATAGTAACTTTTTTAATTGACGCAAAATGATATATTCTTTTAGGAAAATCTATTTCTTAGATTGACCTAAACAAGGGGCATACACATTTGCCACTCATCTGTGCTAATGTGGGCCTACACCTTTGCCACCTGTCTATGCTAATGGTTGTAACTATGTGTGTACGTGCCACTTGAGTTGTAATCTAATGGTAAGCAGTAAAAGCATTTTGAAATGACATCAGTTTTAAACCTAATGGAAATTAGTTTATGATGAGTTTAACAGTAGTGTTGTTTTACTATTGAATAAAATTATTTATATATGTGGGTGTGTAATCTACTTTCGATGAATCGATCTAAAGGCAATAAGCTACACATATCTCTCCTCAACTGATGAACCCAAGAAATGGGGATTGTTTACAGATTTTAGGTATCGGAAAGAACTTGTTTAGGTAATTCAGAGATGCTGGTGGTTTAAGTAAACTTTTCTCCACCTGTTTGCATTTTGCATCGCGGAGGATTTTTTATGTTACTTTTCCTTATTTGGATTAATCATAGCAAACCCTAGCTTTGGCTCGTTTAAGCTTTATGGAAAACAAACTCAGGCCGAGCCTTTAAGCTCTTCAACAAACGCGCTCAAGCTGATCTCGATATTTAAGTTTTGTTTATGAGTGGGGCTCACTCTTGAAAACATAGGCTAAAAAGAAGCCGAGAGTTTGATCTCGAGTTGCAAAAAAAATCAAAGAGCCAAGCCTGGGTAGTGTCAAGCTTGGCTCGGCTTGGTTACACCCCTAAGCATGAACAAACATCTATGCAAATTTTGTTCCACTGACTCTTGTAAAAAGTAAGCACACAACACTATGATGTAAATTTGCATAGACTATTAACAAACAACTAGCCAACACTAACCTTCATAAAGACTGAAAAACTTTTATCTAACTCTTCTACATTGATTGAAAACGTAAGTGGAAACCTCGCCTAGATTGATTTATTGCATTTATACTTCTATCATCACTAAAATAGAAGTGTACAGACCATACATAGACTGGCAAAAATATGCACAGAAAACAAAAACGTTTAAGCACAAGAGTTTGAACTCGCAACCTCTTGGTTTATTGACCACTAAAAAAATGTCAATAGTAGACAAACCTAACTTCTCGTATTCACTCAAGAACTTCTAGCAACACTTTTTAACATTCCTGTTACATACGCTTGCTTACTTTAAACTACGTCGCTTATCACCAAAAACGCTTTCCCAAGCAATGTGGCACATCCAGTTTTGTTAAAGGTTTTTAAAAATCAAAACACAAACATTTTTGTGGCATGATTAGACAAATGGTGTCGTTGATTATCCGACAATCCATGTAAAAGAGCAATCAGCTTGTGGAGTAATGGCATGATCTGACAATCCATAAGAGATGTTTAGTAGGATAAAATGAAATTATTTCCAAATTAAAGTAAGAAATATTGTATCCTCCTAAACATTCTTCTAAAATGTTTGTAACAGACATTTCATACAGATCCATAAATCTAGAGAAGTCATTGTATAACAAGTTACAGAAGCAAATACCTGTGGGATCATTTTCAAGCTTTTCGCTTTGCGCTTGATTTCAAGTAGTTAATGGCGACCTTGGAAAAGTGGGTAATCGAGAAAACATTTGCATGTATGCACGGCTTTTCACAATGCTCTCACGTATTCCCCTCGCTGTTCTAGCTACCCTTGGTCCCGCCTGTTCGGGTTTTGTTTGGACCACCACCTGATGCATTGATGCTAACCAAGTAAAAATAATGTAAAACTCAGGCTCCAAAGCAATTGAGTAGAACTAGAGGTCACAAAATTAGTGGGCCAACACATTAAAATGGGTAATTTTTAAATAGATAAATGGTCCGTCACGCCAGCCTGCAAACACTTTTTTATTCTTTTGTTGAGTTTTAGAAATGATCAACTTTTACATATGATCAAAAAACAATGAAATTACGATGATAATATATCTTTGGAAATAAAAGGACATGGAAAATTTTATGCATTTGAATTAATTTTGGGTGAATTTCAATCCATTTTATATGTTCTACATAATTTTAAAAACTAACCCACTGGAGACAGTATATCCTGAATCGATCTGTTCACCCATAAATGGGTGGAACTGCAACCTCAGGTAAAGCCATGTGCGGGTTGAGAATATACTACTAACCTGATGGACGCATGTTTGTTAATTGACGCAATCTTTCCTCAGCCACACGAACAGCACGGGTTGAGCTTTTAACACCCTGGGTTATCTCCTGGCTGTAAACAAAGTTGACCCAAATGTGAATTAAGAAATTTGACTTGGGAATTTCTGCAACAAAATCAACTAACCCTAAATCACTGAGCTCCATAGTGAGGTCACTGATCTCCATTCCTGATAAACGAACAGCAGCCATTGTGTCAGGGAGCTCCTCCCTAGTAACATCAAGCAACTTTTCAAGAGATTCTGCTGCCCTTTTGAAAGCCTTCAGCCGACAAAATGGAGTCATAAGAGTGGTAAATGGTCAACATAAGTAATTAAGTTGAAATTTATTTTTCTTTTAAATCTGTATCTTCAATTAGCTTGACAATATCTACAACGTTATGAGTCGAGTAATCAGAAAGAGAGGACAGCATAAACTAGTGTAAGCAGGGAATAATATCAATTATAGAACTCTTGGAAGTTTGATCTAACAATAATGTTCAGAACTTCAGACGGTATATAACTGATAGTTTAATCCTAAATAACAAGATGAAAAGAATAAATAACAAAAATTCTTTATCCGAAGAATAAAAACTGGTTATTGTGGTAATCAGAGAACAAGTTCCAAACCACAACTCCAAACATCCCCTAAATTTTTCAAGGTAAAATACCAAGGATTCAAGGAATAGTCATGAAGATCAAATATAACTGCAAATGAGACAATACAAGGACTAAAAAAAAGCCACACCTTAGTATTAGAACTATGTTTGAGCATTCAACTAATGGCTGACAATTAAAATTTATACTATTCTAACTATGTCCACAGTAAACTACAGTAAACAGCAAAATAAATGTTTGGGATTCATATGACTAACCAAAAGGGTAGGTATCATAGAGCAGAAAAGCCAAGTAGCTGAAATTCCGGCCTACAGAAGAAGAATTTTAAATTAGTAATGATCATGAACTAACATCATTCCTGAATAAACATGGTTAAATACTAAGAAACTGTGGTTGAATAGAAAAAACGTATCCTTCAATTACCATTGGCATTAATGGCCACCAATTATGGGTTGCAAACTAAAACATGGCAAATAGATACACTTGCTAGCTTCATTCCAATATACAACATTTCATTAAAGAAACAAATGATCAGACACAAAACTTCCTTCTGGTAATGCAAACAGTGTAACTACTACTACTGCTATATCTGTTTGACAACAAAACCAAAACTTTTTGTTTGGCAAGACTATTAAACTTCCAAACAGCGTCTTTTATCCAAATGTAAACACAAATTATGACTGTGTTCCCATCTTGGTTGTACTACTCAAATTAGTGATTGCAATTCCTTGTAGCACAATAAGTTCAGAAGCTATAATTTAATTTAAAAAAGGTAATCTAATATACATTCCTAAAAAATATGATACATTCCTAAAAAATATGATACATTCCATCTTTCTTAGTGACAGACTGACAGGCTTTAAGTTATCTGCATCATAGACTAAACCCATAATCGTTTATTATAATCAACAAAGAACACCGGTTTCAGTATAACTTTTTAGTACATAAATGCAAACGCACACTATCCTGAAGACCTGAACCAAGCTGAAACCAACATCTTAACCGATAGCACACAAGCAGCCAATAAGCCAATACTAATAGCCTCGAGTGCACTATAATAAGGTAGGTTCCCTTCGTTCATAAAGAGATACACATTGTGAACTTTCTAAAATCAGTCTCGATAGTGTAAAAACCAACAGTTCTGAGAATTAAAAACTTCGCAATAATTATCACCAACTGCCTGTAAATTCATATCATATTTGTAAATTAGAATGTAGCTCTTCTTTAAACATGGGAGAACCTGCTTATTCAGACCTCCATGGTTAACTTAACTAACATAAAAAAATGGAACTATATGCAAACGTGAATGCGAACTCGTAGAGCATCCATCACTCCTCGTATAATTCTACTCATGAAACCTTCAGTAATTTCAAATCAACTACATAACCTTGCGAATTACATCACATATGACTGAAAACATACTTTCTATTAAAAACAAAGGACTTAAATAATACCGCACAGGCGATGAAATTGAGGACGAGGATGTGGCGTTGAGTGAGGCTCCATTGCGACAGCGGCGGAAGCACAGACGGCGGAGATCCTACGGCGGTTGTAAAGTTAGTTGAAGAAGAAACAGAAGGCTCCGGCGACGGCGAATTGGTTGAAGTTGTGGAAAGAGATGCGACGGAGAGATTGTGAGGTGTTCGACGGCGGAGATTAGCCGGACGGAGGGCGATGGATTCGCCGGAAAACTGGTGACGGTGAGAGTAATTAGGGCACGAAATTTGCCGGAGATTCAGTGAAGTGATCATCGTCTGGAAATCGCCGGAACGAGACGAGGGTGACTCACTGATTTCACTCGCACCGTGAGTACTCATTACTCAATGGTGTCGTATGATGACGATGTTTATGTTCAGTCCCTAAACCTTTCAGCAACTACATAAACGACCTCATAGAGGTAAAAATCCATGAGAAAAACACTTTTGGAAAATGGAAATATGTTAAGGGTGTGGAGTCTACTTTTTTTTCTTAAACTTGTCTGCAGTTTTAAAATTTGCAGACTGCAAAAGTAGTCTGTAATTAAAAATGTTAAATTCATCCACTATCATTATCTCCCCCCTCCTCCTTCTCTCCACCACCACAACCACCGACACCACCATTGTCTCATTCCCCGTGACTCCACTAATACATAGGTAATCAATCAACTCTCTTTTTCACCATCTTCCATAGCCTTCTACAACCATCTTCATAATCATCGATGTTAGGGAGGACCGTGTACGTACGGAGTACTAACGGATTCAGCGTGTAACCAGATCAAATAGTACACAATCCTATTTGATTGGCGATCCAATCAGTGAGAACGATAACCCGATCGATATAACAATGAACTAAACGTTAAGAATGAGTAGGAATCGATCAAGATCGAACTATGAAGTTGGAATGGCTATTTTGGACGCTCTGGACGGCTAGGGTTTATATATATTCGAAGTATCTCTCTTTGTGTTTTTTTTTCACGAATTAGGTGGTATTTATTGGTTTGTAGCTTTCATTCGTATGATTGAACCATTAGCATGGTTTAGTCGTGTGACTGACTCATGCGATTGATTCATATGTACGACTGAAGGTTCAATCGTGCGACTGAGTCAATCTTATGTCTTAATCATACAACTGATCCAGTCTCCTGGTTTAGTCGTGCGACTGGTCCATAAGTATGATATATTCATGCGTATGGTCCATAAGTATGGTCCATTAGCATGAATAATCACCCGACTAGGTTGAACACAATTCTCAATCATTATTGACTTAGAATTGTGTACACCAACCTTAAACCTATATAAAAAGTTCATACATATGAATCGAAGATAAATAAACATCAATGCATATATCATACTTCATTACATCATCACATTACACATATGTAAGACATAAATGATTTTTACATTTAAGCACATAAACTAGGAACCCATGTATTAACAAACTCCCCTTTGGACCTAGTTTAGCCTGTTGTCTAACATTCTTCACATGCTCTTGAAATTTCTTGTACTTCGCTTCTCTGGTGACTCCCGCGTGTATCTCAAACGTGAAGCAGAGTCGTATAACATGTTGGAACTGTAGAGCTTGTATAATATCTTGCGTGTCATAGAATAATGGCCACTTGTATAGAGTGTAGACATCTTTTGCAGAAAAGTTAGTAAGCCACATTGGGTCAAATACCCTGATAGTCTCTATCTTTCCTTCTTTATTCAACACTATGACCGTTTCTCCCGTCCTCCAATCATAATACCACCACTTGAAGTGTGGAGTGAAGCCCTGAGGCATTTTCCGTAAGGGAATCTTAGACATTGTGCGCGGGGAACTCCACTTCAATACCAACTTCGGTCTTCCAGATATAGGATCAACTTCAAACTTATGAACGAACCTCTTAGGTTGTTAAGGTCTGAAGTTTACCCATCTGGTGTGGTATTCTTTCTTCAATGCTGTCTCAAACCATCCCGACATCTTCCTCGGGTTGGCATACAAAAGATCTAAATTAGCCAATCTATTAAGCTCAAAACCAGGAAGAGTCTTCAGATCATGTGGATATCTGAAGTACTCAATCCCCTTCTCTCTTTTTATAGCACAAACACTTAAGTCTTCAAAATAAGCCCACGCGATGATTTTTCCAGACACTTTCTGATGTTTCTTGACTCTGTATAGTTTGGTGTAGGCATTCTGCTTTGGAGGTGCTCGCTGGGCTTTCATTTCAGCAAAACAAGAGGCCCATTCGGATTTCTTAAGATCAACATTAGCATCAGAAGCTTGGGCTTGAATTTCATCTTTCTCCTTTTCTTTCTCTATTTCGTTCAGCTTATCAAAAGTAGCACTACCAAAAGTTTCACCCAAATTGGGGATAACATTCCCCTTAGGGTTAGTGTACTTAGGATACTGGTCAGCTGTCACATCTTCAATCTCTATCTCATCGACATCCTGTAGCTCCTCATCACTTAGAACATTGACTTCGGGAGCATCTTCGATTAGTTCATCTAGATTTAGTCTAAACATATCAGCTAGCTGCTCATCGGTGAGGTCGTGGATGGTCTCTCCTTCCTCAGAAGTGTAGCTCACAGATCGTCTTACGATCCCTTGCAAATCAAGAATCATAGTGAGTTGAGTCTTGATTTGCTGAAGGGGGACGACATCGTATTCATCTGGCTGTTAAGCTTCATCTGTTTGATTAAACATTCAACACATCACACATAAATCATTAATCAAGACATTGAAACATAAATATTTATTAATTACATTAATATAATACACAATTCAAGTACAAAAGTTTCAAGTACATAAACATCTAATCATTACTTTTTCCTTGATCGGGTGTCTCTTTAGCTTGAGGAGCTGAGGACGAGGCTCTTTGATCTTGATTTCGCTTGGTGCGCTCTCCTTAGCTGATGGATTTAAGGCTGATGCAGATGCATCACCTTCTTGATCATCCTCATCATCATCATCATCATCATCATCATCTCCTTTTCCCTTTCCTTTTCCTCCTGCTTCCTCCTCCTCATCATCTTCTTCATCATCAGTAAGCTCATCATCATCATCCACATCATCACCATCATCATCACCTTCTTTAATCTTTAAGGGCTCACCTTTAGATCCCTTCAGCTTTAGCATAATCTTCTTGTTGTTTTTCTCCAGTCCCTCAATCCTTTTCACAGATGCTAGCACCAACTCGTTTTGACTCTTTAATGCATGGTGGGCTCGGCCTAATGCTCTCTCATAAAGTGCGTTCTTCTCACTGAGCTGAGCTATTTGCTTGGACTGAGCTGCATTTACTGCCATCAGCTGGTTTATCTAAGTAGCTCTCAGATCATCAGTTGCTACCAGCTGTTCCTCTAACCTGATAGCGGGTAGAGTGGAGCCATGTGTCATTGGGGATTGGGTGGATGTACTGGCTTGTTGAGTAGTGGGTGTAATGGTGGATGTGGTGAAGATGGGAGGTGGAATGGGAGTGGATAGTGGTGGAGTTGTGTTGGGTAGTGTGGGTGAGGTGGAGGTAGGTGTATAGTGGTGGTGGTAGTATTAGTGACTGTAGAGGTGGTAGTAGCTATGATTGTGGTGATTAGAGTGATCCTCTGCCTCTTGCTTTTTTTGTCGTGGGGTTGGGCCATCCTTTTCTTCCTTGAACCTTTGGCAATAGGAGCTCCCCTAGAGCTGATAGGCTTGTTAGGTGTGTAAGTAGGATCAATGACATAAGGATCATCACCTGTAGTACCAGCTAGGCGTCCACCAACCGCCTCTTTCCCTTTTTCGGTAGCCATAACTCGGTTACCGACTTCCCTGACCAGAGGCTTATCGTCAGATTCTTCCTCTTCATCAAGCAGGAAGTCTTGGTGGAAGACAGCCTGCTCAGATCCTCCTGGAGCATCAGATGTACCTTGTGGATATGATGGAGATATAGTAGAAGTTCCAGTGGCCCTTGATTGACTCGTACCAACATCTCCACCACCTTGACCATCATCATGCTTATCATCATCGTCATCTTCTTCATCAGCAGGAGCCATAATGGGCTTAACATTAGAATCACTGTCATTGTGACACCACTTCTTACGAGTGGGCGCCACATAATCCTCATTTGCCAGATGGTCAAACAGTCTCCTGACCGGGGGCTTCACCTGCTTTCCTGTAAGGCCCCGTTCCGGGCACCTTACAGCTGGTGGTTCATCGCACATAAAACATTATAAAATGTACATTAATTTTGTAGTGGAATTTAAAACATTCATTAATAACTAAAAACATGTCAATTACAACATCAGTTTTCATCTCAAAATACATGACATGTCAAAATACGGATGCCGGCCTCAAAATGCTCCCAGTAGCTTATACATCCATGCCTGCAACTCCTCAGCATCAACATACCTGCCAACTATCATGCATACAAAAGTCAGCGACGCTGAGTGAGTTCTAGTTTTAATAATAAAATACTTTTCTTTGTAAAAATCGTTCTTTACTTTATTTCAAAACATACTGCCTCTCTCATCGAGGCTCTCTGATTAGCGTTCTCATCATCGCCCTCCTGATGAGGGGTCTCGGGTTCCTCATGGGCTTCTCCTTCAACCCTAGACCTTCCTCTTGTGACCCGTGGTTCAGCACCACGTCCACCACTGCCTCCACCTCGTGAAGGTTCCGAAGATCTGCCGCCAACCATCTTCTAACACATTATAAGATTCAACACTAACGCGGTCATTCAAGGTAATAACTCAGTTTATGTCAAGTATAGTAAGTCCCTAATTACAGTGGCCAGTTGTGATTAGCCACCTACTATACTCTTCATACCCCAAGCATTTCCTATCCCGACTACATCAGTATCTAAATCTACACAAAAGCACACAGACCACATAACATGCACACATAATGCCGGTTAACATTAACTTACATAAAATGTTTACATAAAAACCTTTACCTGCAGGCACGCAGCTACTAGGACTGGCATCCCTTTTCCTTTTAGTCCCATTCTCAGTTTAAGATTAGGTTTTTCGAAATATTTACCCAATTCACTTAAACTTTTGCTCTGATACCAACTTGTAAGGCCCCGTTCCCGGGCACCTTACAGCTAGTGGTTCATTGCACATAAAACATTATAAAATGTACATTAATTTTGTAGCAGAATTTAAAACATTTATTAATAACTAAAAACATGTCAATTACAACATCAGTTTTCATCTCAAAAATACATGACATGTCAAACTACGGAGGCCAGCCTCAAAATGCTCCCAGTAGCTTATGCATTCATGCCTGCAACTCCTCAACATCAACATACCTGCCAACTATCATACATACAAAAGTCAGCGACGCTGAGTGAGTTCTAGTTTTAATAATAAAATACTTTTCTCTGTAAAAATCGTTCTTTACTTTATTTCAAAACATACCATACTTTACATCATTCGTGAGCATGCATCATACGTACATACAGATAATATCATTATTATCTTCCATCATTACGTTTGTTAACTTGTTCATTCAACGTATTATATTACCATTCATTTCTCTTCCTAGATCTGATCAGGCTTTACCCTCATCGTGGCACTCAGCCACGATTACTGAGGTCGAATGACAAGGATCCTATTCAATGCATTGTTACGATAATTCATTTACATTCTTACATACGTTCGTTCTTTCGTACATTATCTTTCGTTCATTTCTCTTGATTACTTGAATCTTGTCTCTTGCAATATCTCATGTCCGAAGACTGATGCTGTGCCGGAGCCTGCTCACAAACCCCCGAATCATTCCGAAGACTGACACAGCACCGTGATACGCGACAAAGATCCCATACGAGTCAATCATAGGGATTGAACTCCATCCGAGTCTGTTGCAACATAAAGTCACTCACCTTATCATCTCGTCTCATGCAATATCCCCGACTCATGTCCGAGGACTGATACTGTGCCGGGGCCTGACAAACAAACCCCCGACTCATGTCCGAAGACTGACACAGTACCGGGATACGCGACACGGATCTCATCATCCGTCACTTTCATCTTATGCAATACTCCCGACTCATGTCCGAAGACTGTACTGTGCCGGGGCCTGCTCACAAACCCCCGACTCATGTCCGAAGACTGACACAACACCGTGATACGCGACAAAGATCCCATACGAGTCAATCATCGGGATTGAACTCCATCCGAGTCTGTTGCAACACAAAGTCGCTCACCTTATCATCTCGTCTCATGCAATATCCCCGACTCATGTCCGAAGACTGATACTATGCCGGGGCCTGACAAACAAACCCCCGACTCATGTCCGAAGACTGACACAGTACCGGGATACGCGACACAGATCTCATCATCCGTCACTTTCATCTTATGCAATACTCCCGACTCATGTCCGAAGACTGATACTGTGCCAGGGCCTGCTCACAAACCCCCGACTCATGTCCGAAGACTGACACAGTACCGGAGTACGCAATCTGTATCCTGTCTCATGCAATATCCCCGACTCATGTCCGAAGACAGATACTGTGCCGGGGCCTGACACACAAACCCCCGACTCATGTCCGAAGACTGACACAGTACCAGGATATGCGACAAGGACCTCTTTAGAGTCTGTTGCGACACAGAGTCGCTCACCTCATACATATGCTCGGCTTTATGCCACACCCCCGAAGTTATACATAACTCGGGTAACAACACCCCTACCGAAGTAGGTAACAACACCCCTACCGAAGTAGGTAACAACACCCCTACCGAAGTAGGTAACAACACCCCTACCGAAGTAGGTAACAACACCCCTACCGAAGTAGGTAACAACACCCCTACCGAAGTAGGTAACAACACCCCTATCGAAGTAGGTAACAACACCTCTGAAGGTCAGTCACAAAGACTGGAACCCTTGCGTGCACACTTTAGCTCAAATCACACCTTCACATCATCGTACTCTAAGTACATATCGCACGGATCGCACACATAAGGAAGCCAGAATCGCATGCTATCTCATGGGTAGCCAAGATCGCACGCTATAAAAACCACATGAGGCAGCCAAAATCGCACGCTACCCTTATGCCATCCATCACACATATCGCACCAATCGCACCATCGGAGTGGTCACGAAGACCGACTCCCCCTGTGTGTGAGAACTCTCGGGGTTTAGCCAGAATCGCACACTATAATACACACACAGTTGAGCTAACGACTCTCAGTGAGTCGTGAACCTCCTTCTTTTCTTTCGCAAGCCATCCTATCGCTCATTCATTCGTTTATGCTTGCATTCATTCGTGTCGTTCCTCTTTTCATTATCTTCTAATTTACGTTACATACTACTTTCATTACATTCATTAACGTTCAACGCAAAGCCAAGGGAAGACATACATATATAATAAGGAACATATACATAATCATAAAAATACACCAATACAGGCACATACATACATAACACACATCAAACATAAGCCGTCACATTCTAACCAGGCCTATATTCCTATTTTACCCCTTAAAATCCACTTAGAAAACCTCAAGTCCAAAGTGGGCGCATGGGTCCTTCCAGGCGCATGAGTATAAAATTCTAAGTATAAAATTACCCTGGGCGCATGGGCACTATTTGGGCGTTTCTGCCCTGTTCAGGCGCATCACCAACACTTAGCCGTTTCAAGCACTTTGGGTGCATAGGCACTGCTTAGGCGCATGGCCAATACTTTGCCGTTTCAATCTCTGGGACGCATGGGCACTATTTAGGCGCATGGTCCACACTTAGCCTTTGCTTCACTTGGGCGCATAGGCACCATGTAGGCGCATGGCCAACCCTTGGGCGCATGGCCAACACTTAGACACATGGGCCAACATGCTGGGCGCATGGGCCACTATTTAGGCACATGACCCACCCTTGGGCGCATGGGCAACACTTAGGCGTCTAGCCACTCATGCTGGACGCATGGACAACTGTTTGGGCGCATGAGCCACCTCTGGGCGCATGGTCTACTGTTCGTGTTCATCAGAACATTTTGAAATCTCTTCTATGCTTCCAATTTCACCCGATTATCAATCTAAGCATACCCAAACACAGATCTAACATACTCAGACCATCTAAGCATGCTAAACATCGTCTCTAACCCATAATCAACACTATAACATGCATACATCCATACAACATACGGATATAAAGCTGTAAGTCCACGGTTTCTTTGAAAAACGTTTACTTAGTATGCATAATAGCCCCAAATCAGTTGAAAATCCGTAAAAGAGGGGTTCTAGAAACTCACCTTAAGCAGCTTTTGAGCAACAAACTTCCTGTTCGAGACCCACTTTCGGTTCAGCCCTTGAATCCCGAAAACAAACACTTTTTCAGTTTCTTCTTGCTCTTTCTCTCTCTAGAACCGAACTCTCTCTCTCTCTCTCTTCTTCTTTTCAGCCATGAAGAAGAATGAAGAAGGAAGAATGGGCAACCATGCCCTTAAATATCTTAAAATAATCAAAATGTACTTTGTACACTTTTTCCCCTTCCACTTTTGTAAAATTTCTATTCTTTCCATTAACTTTTCTTTTCCTTTCATTAAATAGAAATTTCAGGGTGTCACATTTCCTTGTGACACCCTACACATATCCCACATCGGCTGTGGACAGGAGAGATTCCTGGTTCATAAATTCGTCTGGCCTCTAACATCAACAATGCGTTTTGGGCGTATTGGCTGTGGATGAGAGAACTCCAAAGTTAAGCGTGCTCAGGTGGGAGCAATCCGGGGATGGGTGACCTCCCTGGGAAGTTTTCACCCGGACAACCAAAAGCAAATCTGTGAGCTCCTCGTGGGCAAAGCGGACAATATTGTTGATGCGAGGGGCCAGGTGTTACAGAATGGTATCAGAGCCACTCTTGTGCCGTTCGGAGTGTGGGACATACCTCACCAAGGATGGTGACTTCTCGGGCTCATCGAGGACGATGAGTCCAAATAAGGGGTGCTTGTGACACCCTACACATATCCCACATCGGCTGTGGATAGGAGAGATTCCTGGTTCATAAGGAATGTCTGGCCTCTCATATCAACAACGCGTTTTGGGCGTATTGGCTGTGGATGAGAGGAGAAATCCATAGTTAAGCGTGCTCAGGTGGGAGCAATTGGGGATGGGTGACCTCCCTGGGAAGTTTACACCAGGACAACCAAAAGCAAATCCGTGAGCTCCTCGTGGGCAAAGCGGACAATATTATTGATGCGAGGGGTAGGATGTTACACCCCCGGTACACCTTCATCCTCCCCAGAGTGGTGTCATCCATCACCTCTAATCTCACAGAATCGTCCTTCTCCTTATGCAGCAAAGGAAGTTTCTCGTCTATGATCATCTGCAAGAAACTTGGATACATACAGAAGTCTTCCTTGCCCTAGGCCTCGATGTTCTCTATCAGGTACGAGAAGAGCATGCGAGAGAAACTGAACGGGTGGTTCAGTACCAGTGCAACGTATGCATTCTGGATTTGGTCAGACATCTCATCAAATCCTCCCGCCTGAAGGCTATGCACTTCAGGATAACATGAGCCAAGTACTTGAACTGGGGGCACATGTTGCTCTTGTTAAGCACACCTGCATTGATGTACCCAATGTACTTTATCCTTAGAAAGCATCCTCAAACAGTCAGGGGATGCAACTTGGTTGGGTATGCTCCGTCCTCACCCAAATCCAACACCCTCCTCAGGTCGTCTTTAGTGATCTCAATCTCCTGTCCGAATATAGAGCTCCAGATACAGTGGGGCTCAATGGACTTGTCAATCGAGGCACCTTCCCAGAATGCCTGCTGTATAGATCGGTATGGCATGCATGGAGCAGAGATGGCCTTGTAGATCCTCGATCTATGTAGGAAGGCAATAATTCCCGTGAACTCAGAGGCATTCCGGGAAGTAGCGTATAGATGTGCACATATGTTGTGCTTGGTGCTCATCGTCCATCTATTAGCCATATTGTTACAACACAAGAAACATATACATTAGATTTGTGGATAAGAGATGACAGTTGGAACTTAAACTGTTTTGATCAAACTGGTTAAGTCGTGCGATTGAACCATGAAATGAGTTCAATCATGTGATTGAACATGCGGCTGAGTTCAGTTGTGCAATTGAGCCTGCGACTGAACTTAGTCGTATGGTACGCCATGCGGTTGAGTTAGTTGTGCGACCGAGTCACCGTTTGATTCACTCGGGCGATTGAATCGTGGGCCTGGCTCAACCGTGCGACTGAGGTTCATATGGAGTGTCTATTCACATCTTGCTCTGTTCGACACTCTAACTCTAAATACTTGTCAAAACTTTATATTAGACTTTGTGTTTAGACTCATTAGATTTGCAAGGACTCGAGATAGCTTTTAATGTCCTTTAAATCAACTTTTATGTCCATTTCAGTGGTCTATTTTTAGGGTATCGGCCCGGTTATTGATCTTAACAGTTTAGGTCATTTAGGGTTCGATTAATCCATTCATTTTGGCTGATTTCAGTTGCAAAGTACCTGTAGATGAGTAAGAAATCAGTTAGTGTCACAAATAGGAGTAATCACAACGATCAACAATTTGGCAAAGTATGTGTGTGTATGGGCGGTTTCAGAGAGTTTTGAATGGTGCTAAGGGTTACGACCGACTGACCCCTTTATTTATATTGTTTTAAATTTCAGTCGTGCGACTGGACCCATAAGCATGCTTCATTCGTGCGACTGGGGTTCAGTCATGCGACTGGCTTATACTTCTTCTTCCATTCGTACGATTCGTTCAGTCTTGTGATCCAATCGCATGGTTGTCTCATACTCATGGTTCAATCGTGTGACTGGCTCATACTTATGGTTCAAGCGTGCGATTGGCTCATTCTTATGATTCAATCGTGCAATTGGCTCATACTTATGAATCAATTGTGCGATTGGCTCATACTTATGAGCTTGACCTCATACACTTTCAAACACTTAAAATATCAACTTTTGATGTATAACATTATGACCTATGATCATCTCAGACGTGACCCCTTTAATTTAACATCATTTTATCACCTCAGACGTGATCCTTTTAGTTTAGAACCAATTGGTCACCTCAAACGTGACCCCTTTTAGTGAGTGATTCACAGATTTCATCTAGTTGTATAGTCCGACATTAACGCAAAGCAGAAAACAAAAACAGAAAAACAACTTTAATAAAAACCAAAAGAAGACATATTTTTATGTTTTGGTTTGAGGTGGATTGAAACCTTTCAGACATCATCTATCAGATTTATCCTCTTAAGCTGAACAACTTCAATTAATTTGATCATTTCTGGAAAGATTCTTATGGAATCATACATATATATCATAATTATTTGGGACCCTTTTTTATAAGTACTTTGATACTAGATTCTCATTTGTCTGAGAGTTAATAGCAGTTTTAGGAAATCATACTAGAGCTATAGGATGCACACAATGATTTTGACTGTCGAGAGTTACAGCCATGATGATTTTCAGTATATTTTTCTACTTAAATCCATATACAGATTTTTGACTCACATTGGTGATAAGTTAGGTTATATTATTTCAACAAGCATTTGTGGATCTTACACTTATATGGTAATCAATATTTCTCAGGATATTTTTGAGCAGTCTACGGGTATTTGACAAGAAGAAACTATTCTAAGAGCTTTCAAAGAGATGTCAAGCCTCAGGTCAGTGCCATCGTACAATAGAGAGGTGCAAACAACAATGAATTCTAGAATATTTAGGTTAGCAGAGAGGCACACAACCTATCATCTTGTTAGAGCATAATTTTCCTTTTGCACATAACGCACCAACAACATTAGTCATTAGCTTGATTGCGCTTAATCATTTTTTTCATGTGCTTGCTCATTTTTATGGTCAATCCACACACATTTGTGGCGTTTATTTTTGTTCGTCACCCCTTATTGGAAATGCGTTGATTGTGTTAACTAGGGATAAGATGAGAACCCACAGCAAGTTGAACAAATTAGTTTGAATTTAATTCACCAATAAAGTCTACTCGTCTATTGTGTTGAATATACCGACACATCATATAATGAACTAGCAACCCTTAGGTCTACTTTCTTTGTGTTACCTCAGTAGCATACCAGTGTACTATCATTTTTTCTTAATTTTGCTTAGACTTCTCAGACTTGTAATTTGAACATAGCATTTTGAACAATTTAATCCTTTTGATGTCCCAAACAATTTATTCCCTGTGTACTATCATTTTCCATAAACTATGAATTAAAATCATAGATTTGATTTTATTTCTTTCAGTTAATCTGCCCTTCCCCCTCATTTTTTTATATTTTTTTAAGTACATAAATACTGCAACTAAGTAAATACTAAACTAAACTATTCTCTTCCTAAAATTCTAAAACCGAAAATCTTTTTGTGTTTTTGGATTTTAATAGACAAGAAAATAAAACAAAAGAAAATAAATAATAAACTAAGAAAATACTTGTTGGACTAAGAACTTTCGTCTTCTTGAATCACATCATTTTTCTTTTTCACGCCATTGACCTCTAAAAGATATAAAAATCGAGGTTTGTCAAATGCTTTTGTGTAGAAGTCGGCGCGTTGAAAATCTGTATTAATTTTAACAACATCGATTAATTGCTTTTCAAAACAGTCACGTATAAAGTGATATTTAATACCGATATGTTTTGTTTTCAGGTGTTGGACCAGATTTTTGGTGACAGCAATTGCAGCAGAATTATCAACAAAGATAGGGGTGTTAGAAAATTGCAAACCTTAGTCACGCATTTGCTGTTGAATCCAAATGATATGCGAGCAACAACTTGTAGCAGCAACATATTCAGTTTCACATGTTGACAGAGCAATTGATGTCTGCTTCTTACACTGCCAGGTGACTAGCCGTCTACCAAAGAACTGACATCCCGATGATGTTGACTTGTAATTCATCTTGCAACCACCATAGTCCAAGTCACTATACGTTGTAAGCTCAAAGTCATCATCATGAGGATACCACTACCCTAGTGTTGGAGTACCCTTCAGATAACGAAAAATCCTTTTAACTTAGATCTGGGAGACTGAAAGCAAGTTGTTCTATAGTTGTTGAACGTAGTTGACCCTGTCAAACTTCACTTTCTCGTTTCCCACTTCGCCTTGAGCGGTGATGTAACCTCCTTTATTCCCAGCAAATGATACATGTCCCCCTTCAATTTGTTTGCTGTTAAAAAGGAGAGACAAATTCCCGGTCATGTGCCTGGATGCCCCACTATCAATAATCCATGTATTTGTGATAGCACTGTAACGGACACCCTGCACATTCAAAGGAATTGATTAGTTTAGGTTTGGGACGCAAGCCTTAACTGGCTTGGGTGACCCAGAGGAATCACACATCATGAATTCAACCCACTGTCCTTTAGAGGATGAGGGCATTTCTTTCTTCTTATTTTCCTCACTATCAAATATATTACTTGATTTTATCTTCCATAAGCCAGTTTTGTGTAAGGCTTGTTTGTGATAAACAGATGACTGGCGTATTGTTTGAAATTTAGGGTCACTAATACTCTTAGGTGGAGTATTAGATCTCATTTAAAAAAAACTTGATTTTGCATCATAAAGTTCAATTTTCTTTTTGGGTGTCTGATAATAAGGACAATTAGGAGAGATATGTCCTCGTTTCCACAACTGTAGCATTATCTCCCTTCTACAGATTGAAGAAAATTTTTATGTGGTGTTGAGTTTGGTAGGGTGTGAGGTGTGTCTGGTTGGGTTTTGTCACTTTTCTTTTGGATGTTTAAGCTTTTTAACAAATTTAATTGTTTTAACATTTTAAACATCTCTCACTTCATTTTATTTGGACTTTGGTGAGTAACACATTTTTGGTTAATTGGATTAGTTATTTTGGGTTCTAAAATTGACGTTTGTGAACCTGACTCTAAATTAACATTTTCAATTCTATCATCCAAATTCTCAATAGGCATTTTTCCTTTTCATTTCAAAGTAGAAACCTTCTGTTTAGTGATATTTTTCATAGGTTTGCTCGTGGAATCGAGATCACTAACCAGAGGAGCGGACACAACATGATCCTTTACTGGGTATTATTGATTGGTATACTTTTAGTGTTCAAAAGGACTGCATGTGGTGGCGAAACTACTTTATAACCCAAACCGTCTCCATTATTTCGTTCTTTCACCAAGTTTTGAACTATGTGAGAAGAACTAGCCAAACTATGCAGTTTTGTTTTAAAGATTCAACTTCGACTTCTAAATTTATTTTTCCTTTTTTGTTTCTTCTAAAGAATTTAAATAAAACTTTATGTCATTTTCTTGAATTAATGCAACAACCTCGGCTTCCCTTAGTTGTTTTCCTAAAAGTTCTATTTGTTCTTTAAAACTCCACTCATTTTGTTTCAAAATACGATAGCCTCAATACAGAGTTGTAAATCGTTTACTAAATTATCATTATGTTCTAATAATCTTGCTAATTTTTTATCAATGCTTTCCCTAAATTTGTCACATTCATTACAAGCATGTTTTTCAAATAATCAGTCTTTATAACTTACCTGTGAGGAATCAGACGAATCAGCCATCAAAGCTATATCTGACTCTACGTTGACTGGAGATTCTGAGTTTGTTGCTCTGAGCTCTTCCTCAACTAAGTGATTTACAACATTCATAGCTTTTTTAGCATCTGCATCGCTTGCTCAGCTATAATCTCACGTTCACTAGCAGATCCATCATCCAGTGCATTGACAAAGGCAATATTTGATTCACTTGGAGAAACAAAGTGGAAGGACCAGTCTTGCCCTTCATCACCTTGAGCAGTCATAACCTTTGTATCTTTACTTGAAGAAGGAGTTCCAATCATGTCTTTGTCTTGACGGTTGAATGTAGGAAATGGGTTTCCATTTCCAATTTTCTAGGGCTTTACACATTCACGTTTAAAGTATCCCTTTTCATCATAGTTGAAACATGTGACTTTGGTTTTATCAAAACCAAAGGTCGTATCTTTGGTGGCAACTAGATTTTGCCCCATCTTTTTGACAAACTTCTTTGCTCTTCTAACTGCACTAGCCAAGGCCCACATTATGTCCATCCTTTCTATATCATTTTCATCAACTTGCTCATAATCCTCATCTGCAAGATGATAATTTCCAATCTTACTGGCAACTAAACCATCATAAGATTGTACAACAACTGCTAGAAGATCCATGTGCTCCTTAGCAACTTCCACTGTGACATTACTGAGATTCTCAGTCTTCAACTTTGTAGTATTGCCTCAGGAACTATGTATTGGGTTCCAGATGACCCTGACGTTTTGGTTCCTGAAGCAGTGGTTTGGGAAGGATCAGAAGAACTAGACACAAATATTATTTGTAACGGTGCTCCTGAAACAGCTGGAGTCGGAATTGAGTTGTAAAGTGAAGGATTCTGAACATAAGATCCCTTCTTCGACTTGTATTTCATTCGCAGTTCTTCCTCCCTTAACTTCAAGATGAAATCATTAATGTCTAATGTCGTAAGAATGTCGTTTTGTCATAGATTAGACACAAATGAATCCCATTTATCAGGCAAACCATCAGCATAGCTTGAAACTTTATCTTCCATAGATGTTGTCACACCATAAGTGTGCAACTCACTCATCAGATAATAGAATTTGTCAATAATATCATCCAAGCTCTCATTCCTTATCAAAAAGAAATTATCAAATTCCTTTTTTAAAGCTTTAGCCTTCGGTGCTTTGAGAGTTGTGTTTCCATCATATCTCTTCTCCAACGCCTGCCATAACTTTTTAGCCTACTTATTCTCAAAGAACTGATGAAAAATGTCCTTAGGTATTGACTGAGTCAATAAGGCAAATACTTTATTTTCAGCATTGAACAGAATCTTCTGAGCTTCACTCATTCCTCCCAAAATCAACTTGACTCCATTAGCACTGACTGGTACTGTATAACCAGTCTTAATAGATGTCCAAAGATTTGGGTCAACTCTATTTAAATAGATTTCAAACCATTGTTTCCACTGTGGATATTCATCTAACGTTAACAACTTTGGCGGCTTATTATGATTTCCAATCTCATTCTCCAAAAGTAGAAGGTTTTGGATGTTTGAGTCCTTTCCGATAGTAAATGCAGCAAATTGGTCTTCCATTGCTTTAAACTTGGTACTTTTAGAACAGGATAGTTTCACTCGTGCGAATGGGTTGAGTATGGATCACTCGTGCGAATGAAGGATGCGAATGAATTCAATCGTGCGATTGGATTCAGTCGTGCATATGAACAAGACGAATGGAATCAATGATTGTAGTTGTTCATGTAGATACATTATGTCCCTAGTTTTTGAACTTAATGTAAAATGTCTTTATTGTCTTACACATATGTAATTGAATGGGTACTTAATGAAATACAATGTGTGGTTGTTCTTATAATGTTGAATATTTCATTACTTGGTATGTATAACGCTTATTGAACTAACTATATAGGTTTGTGGTTGTTTGAATAGATCTAAGTCAAATAATGATTGTGAAATATATTCAAACTTAATCATGTGAAGTTCTCATGCGATTGGCCCATGCTAATGGACCATACGCATGAACAATTCATGCTAATGAACTAGTCGTACAAATGAACCAGGAGACTGGATCAGTCGCATGATTGTAACATGAGATTGACTCAGTCGCACGACTGAACACTCAGTCGTGCGAATGGATCAACCGCATGACTCAATCGCACGACTGAACCATGCTAATGGTTCAGTCGCCCGAATGAGAAACCCTAACCTATAAATACCACTTAATTCGTGGAAAAACATGACACTTTGAATATTTCGATACCTACACGTACCCTAGCCATCTAGAGACCTCTAGCAACCTATTCCAACTTCATAGATCGCAGTAGATCGATTGCTAATCATTCTTAACGTTTAGATTCAATCTTTAATTGATTCTATGTACGTTCTCACTGATTGGATCGCCAATCAAATAGGATTCCGCACTATTTGATTCGGTACATGCGTAAATTTGTTAGTATTCGTCCAGTACACGATCCTAACAAGTGGTATCAGAGCTTTGGCTCTAGATTTACGTGTGATTCAATCGTGTTGATATAAAAATTATGTCTTTACACTCAAAAATGCAATTTTTTGTGTCAAATCGGGTTTTAGACGTCTCCTGATCATAAAGTTTAGTTTTTCCGGCATACGACAATTAGGGTTAGCAAGAAATTGGTGTTTACAAAGAAAAGATAGACCTTTTGAACAAACAGCTTAGGGAAACAGAAGTAGTAGCCTTTGACCAAGCTAATGACATAAGGTACTATCTAAACTCCCTGGAAGACACTAAGAAACAGAAAGCAGTTTTAGAAGTAGAAGTTAATTCACTAAAGCAAAAACTGCACAGTTAGACAAGTTCATCTCATATTGTTCAAAACTTAGTGAGAGAGAGAAACAACGGGGAGGGATTGGGATATAAAGTGGTTCCACCACCACATGAGATCTTGATGAACGCAAAATGTAAACCAATCAATAACAATCCAATCAAGGATCATGTGGTGTCCACTCCTCTTGTAAGTGATCCATATTCCACATGTAAATCAAGTGAATCTGGTACTAAACAACAGGAGGCCACTTCAAAGGCAAAAGGTAAAATACCTTGTGTGAATCTGGAAAAAGAGTTTGAAAAGGTTAATATAAAGTCTGGGTCAATCAAGTCTAATTCTGAACCCAAAAAGACCAAACATGTTAACCACCTACGTGTGTCAAGTCTAAGTCCAGGTAAACAAAATGGAAAAGATGTTAAAAATGTTACAACAATTAACTTTGTTAAACAAGATAACACATCTAAACAAGAAGAGTGTCAACCCAGAAAGGTTAATGTCACACGTGTGTCACACACTTCTCCACACAAACAGTTAAATCGAAAAGTTGAAAGCAGATCATGCTACAACTGTAGAGAGTATGGACACATTGCATCTAACTGTCCTTACTATCAGACACCGAGGAGGAAAGTTGAACTTCAGGACCCGAAACCTATTTCTTCTAAGAGGAACTCAGTGACTCCACCTAGAAGGGCTAGTGAACCTAAAGTTCAACCCATTAGCCAATCGTCTGTTTATCACAAACAGGTCTTACACAAGGCGGGCTTATGGAAAGAAAAATCAACCTCAATGTCTGATAATGAGAACAAGAAGACAATTGAGCTTCCCTCACCCTCTAAAGGTCAATGGGTTACATTTATGATGTGTGATGCCTCTAGGACACCCAAGCCAATAAAGACTTGGGTCCCTAACCTGAACTAATGTTTTTATTTGAATGTGCAGGGTGTTCGCTATAGTGCTGAAACCAACATGTGGATTATAGATACGGAGCATCCAGGCACATGACAGGGAACAGGGCTCTCTTATCAAACGTCAAACAAATAAAAAGAGGCCATGTTTCATTTGCTGGAAACAAAGGAGGGTATATCAGAGCTCAAGGGGGAGTGGGAAATCAGAAAGTGAAGTTTGACAAAGTAAATTATGTTCAACAACTTCAGAATAACCTACTTTCTGTATCCTAAATTTGTGATAAAGATTTTAAGGTAGTATTTGACAACAAGAAGTGTTATGTCCTGAAAAAGGACTATGTGATCCCGGAGGACCAAGTCTTAATGTCTGCCTTAAGATATAAGGATCTATATGTCTTGGATCTATCAAAGGCCTTCACAACGGATCATGAAGTTCAGTGCTTCTTGTCAAAAGCTACTGAGAAGGATTCCATCTCCTGGAATAGGAGAATGGGATACATTAATCCACGAAAGATGAATCACTTGATCCAGAATGATCTCGTGCGAGGAGTTAATGTCAAAAACTTCCAACTTCCTGATTTCTGTGTTGCATGCAAGAAGGGAAAACAGACGAAGAAGTCTCATAAGAAAAAAAAAGTTCATTTTATCGAACTTCCTCTTGAACTTCTTCACATGGATCTGTTTGGTCCAGTTAGTACAAGAAGCATCGCAGCCAACTTGTACTGCTATGTAGTTACTGATGACCACTCAAAATCTTTTGGGTAATGTTTCTGAAATCCAAATCAGAACCATTTGAGTCATTCAAGGAATTAGTAACTACACTGGAGTCCCTCAACAAGCTGAAGGTACGATAAGTACGCTCAGATAACGGAACCGAGTTCAAGAACAGATGGATGGAGGATTACTGCAAGGAAAAGGGAATTGTGTATCAGTTCACTTCCGCCTACACTGAGAGAAAGAATCGGAGCTTGATAGAGACAGCATGGATGATGCTAGCACACTCGAAACTGCCTATCCAATTTTGGAATGAAGCAGTTGCAAATGCGTGTTATACGCTAAATCGAGTTCTGGTCGTTAAACGCCATGGAAAAACATGTTATGAGTTACTACAACGACGTAAACCTAATCTAGAGTATCTCGATCCATTTGGCGCTCCGTGCACCTTACTGAAGAAGACTAAGGAGGGAAAATTCAGTGAGAAGGCTAAAGAAGGTATCTTTCTAGGATACAACAGATCAAACAAGAGAGTTTACAACAACTCGACGGGTAAGTAGAAGTGTGGTGTAACGTGGACGTTCAGAGATACACCACACCACCTGCTGGAAAAGGACCCGCCTCTTTTTCGACTGTGATGGATTCTTCAAGTCCTTTAACATCCCTCTCTCGACGTCTGATGATGAGTTAGCAACAAAGATAATGTATGATGTTCTTAACACACCATCTCAAGATTCAACATCATCCGGTTCACAAGGTCATTCTTCCAACAACTCAGGGGGAGCACTTGAAGATAATGACTCTTCCTCTGATAAGAAGCTATGGAGAATGATCCGAACAACCAGAAGGAACAGGTTCCTACTACCGTAAGTCCACAAGCATCTTATGTTGATGCCTCTGAGCCTTCGGAACCTCACACTCCTATTGCCTCAGATCCAGAACCTAACGTTCACAATCTTTATTCTGAGGTAGTTGTTCCAACCACTCCTAGATCACGCCTAAATGTCTATCATCCTTTGGATAATGTCATTGGGGATGTGAGATCAGGAGTTCAGATTAGAAATCAGCTGTACTCCACTAATTATGCCTCGGTGATGGAAAATGGATACCTTCACGACGATGCATATCGTTGCTTTGTGTCTCAGTTTGAGCCAAAGTATGTTAGTGAAGCCTTGAATGATGAGGCCTGGGTGAGTGCCATGCAAGAAGAACTTCTTCAGTTCAAGAAGTTAGGTGTATGGACTCTGGTGGATAGACCTAAAGGTGCTAAGGTCATTAGCACCAAATGGGTCTTGAAATGCAAGAAAGATGATCAAGGCGTGATCATGAGAAACAAGGCTCGACTTGTTGTTCAAGGATTTCGACAAGTCAAGGGCATAGACTACAATGAAGTGTTTGCACCCGTGGCAAGGATGGAAGCAATCCGTATCTTCCTTGCCTATGCATCGTACATGAAGATTAAAGTTTATCAACTTGATGTGAAGAGTGCATTCCTTCATGGTGAAATCCGAGAGATAGTGTATGTTAGTCAACCCGCGGGATTTGAGGATCCATATCATCAGGACAGAGTTTACAAACTCGACAAGGCTTTATATGGGCTTCATCAAGCTCCCAGGGCCTGGTATGAGAAACTCTCGACTCACCTTGTGAAACACGGTTTTCGGAGAGGTGTCATTGACTGCACACTGTTCATCAAAGAAAAGGATGGTGATTTACTGCTTGTCCAAATCTATGTTGATGACATAATCTTCGGGTCCAAGAACGAAGATCTATGTAAAGAGTTTGAAGGCTGAGTTTGAAATGAGTGCCATGGGGGAGATGAAGTTCTTTCTCGGGTTACAGGTGGATCAGACACCAAAGGGGATTTTCTTACATCAGACCAAGTATGTAGGAGATATTCTCAGTCGTTTTGACATGGAGAAGCTTCCGCAGCTAGGACTCAACTTGCTACAAACCATGATGTAGCACCCGACGAGAATGGTGATCTGGTCGATGCCACCATGTACCGAGGAATGATTGGATCTCTCATGTACCTCACTGCCTCAAGACCATGTACGCGACATGTTTATGTTCAAGATATCAGGCAAAGCCAAAAGTTAACCATCTGATAGGGGTTAAAAGGATATTCCGTTATCTGAAGGGTACACCAACACTTGGGTTGTGGTATACTCATGACGATGACTTCGAGCTTATGGCGTATAGTGACTCGGATTACGGTGGCTGCAAGATGAACTACAAGTCTACATCAGCAGGATGTCAATTCTTTGGTAGGATATTAGTGACCTGGCAGTGTAAGAAGCAGACCTCGGTTGCTTTGTCAACCTGTGAAGCCGAATACGTTGCTGCTGCAAGCTGCTGTTCACAAATCATATGGATTCAACAGCAAATGCGGGACTACGGTTTGAATTTCTCTTTTACTCCTATTTTTGTTGATAACTCTGCTGCAATTGCAGTAACTAAAAATCCGGTCCAACATCCTAAGACCAAACACATCGGCAAAATATCACTTTATACGTGATTGTTTTGAAAAGAACCTAATCGATGTGGTTAAAATAAATACTGATTTTCAACGTGCTGACCTCTATACAAAGGCTTTTGATAAACCCCGTTTTCTATATTTGTTAGAGGTCAAAAACGTTAAAAAGAAAATGATGTAATTCCTGAAGATGACCATGTGTAGTCCGATGCGTATAGTCTATATTTCTTTTAATTTTTATTTTTATTTATTTGTTTAATTTTAAATAGTTTAATTAAATTGGTGTTATTTCATCGCCTATTAAAATCCTAAAAAGCATAAATCGGTTACGGTTTTAGAATTATAGGGGGAGAATAGGTTTAGTTAGTAACATTAAAAAATAAAAAAACGAGGAGGAGGAGAGGATAGCTGATAGAAACTAGATCGTATCTGTAATACCGATTCAATGACTTTGGAAAATGATAGTACGCAGGAACAAACCAATTGGGACTTTAAAAGGTTAAATTGAATAAGATACGAAATTCAAAGTATAAGTCTGGTAGTCTGGGCAACATAAAAGAAAAAAATGGTAGTAAAACTAGCTACTACTAAGGTAACACAAAGAAAGTAGACCTAGAGGTTGCTAGACCACAGATGATATGTCGGTAGATTGAATACAATAGATGAATAGACCTTGTTGGTGATCTCAAGAACAAACTAAGTTGTTCAACAAGCTGTGGGTTATCATCTTATCCCTGCTTAACACAATCAATTCCAATAAGGGTGACGAGTAGAATAAACGCCACAAATATGAGCGTAAGACCAAAATATGAGCAAAAGCACATGAAAAAATGCAAAAGCAATCAAACTAATAATCTATGTTGTTGGTTAGATCTGTGCAAAAATAATAAAATTGCTCAAACAAGAAGATAGATTATGTGCCTCTCTGCTATGCGGTGGCACTGACCTAAGGATAAGCATAATCTATATATTCTAGAATTCATTGTTGTTTGTCGCCTCTCTACTGTGTGGTGGCACTGACCTGATGCTTGGCTTCTCTTTGAAAGTTCTAAGAATAGTTTCTTCTTGAATACTAACCTGAGACCGCTCAAAAATCTCCTGAGAAATGTTGATTACTATATAAGCGTGGGATCCATAAATGCTTGTTTGAAATAATCGAACCTTAAACTATCACCAATATGTGTCACAAGTCTGTGTATGGATTTAAGAGGACAAGCATACTGACAATCATCGCGGCTACAATTCTTGAAAGTCCAAATCAATGTGGGGATCTAATAGTACTAGTATGATTTCCTAAACTTGCTAACGACTCTAGATGAAAAACATGAATCGAGCATCAAAAGGTGTTGATAATCTGTCCCGAATGATTTGGCTTACCTATATGATTCCAAATTGAATTGGTCCATTTATGGTCTAAATGAATTGAAGCTGCCTTTTCAGGAACCGAATCCATTAGATTTCTATCTTAGGATTTACACCTCACAAAATCTCAAAAACAAGTTTTAGTTTTGTATTTCAGTTTTAAGTCTTTTATTTGTTTAATTTCTTCAATTCAGTTTGTTAGATATCGGACTACGCCATAGAATTCAATAGGGATTTTAATCACCTAAAGGGTCACGTATGAGGTGCCAATATGTGTTTTCAAATGTAAAATCAGTCACGTCTAACGTGACAAATTGTTTTAAAAGGATCATGTTTGAGGTGATCAAATGTTTTCTAAATTAAAATGATCATGTCTGAGATGACGCGAGCTTAAAATGTCTAATCAAAGGTTAAAAGGGTTTAAGTGTGGAATGGTCATAAGTCAGAATCATGAGTATGATCCAATCGCACGACTGGACCATGAGTATGGACCAACCATACGAATGGACCAAACTTATGCACTAGACAGCCAAATGGCACATGAGTATGAACCATTCACCCACATGGCATATCAGATTGAGCCAGTCTACGCGAATGGAGCTGTGCGAATGAGTCTGTCGCCCGACTGAAATCCAGTCGGCCGATTGAATGTGATCGACTGAACCAATCGCACGACTGAGGTCCAATCGCCGGAATGAACAGAGTGAATGGGTCCAGTCGGCTGATTGAAACTAGATTTAGTATAAATAGGGCCATAGTCGATCGCATAAACTCATCACCCCCTAATCGCCCTAAAATCGCACACTGTACCGTTACTCTGCCGAAATTTTCATGACCAATTTTCAACTCTAATTTCATATTCTGATGATCTCCACTTGTTATACAGGTACAATGTAGTTGTCTGTAACCGAAGTTTATTGGTTTGAGCCCTAATTGTGATTCTCGGCCTTTACAAGAATCGACACTGAGAATGGACTAATAACCTAACTAAACTATGCAAAATGTTAAAATCAAGGTTATTAGGTTATTAGTATAATGATTGCGAGTCTAAGGAACCAATACACGGCGTCTAATTTCAAGATTTGGTTCAAATTCGAATTTCAGTTGACCGAACTGGGTCATGCGATGGACACCAGGATGAACTCTAATCACGCGATTGAGCTGGTCGAATGACTCAATTGGCCGAATGGATAATACGAATGAGCTCAGACGGCCGACTGAACCAATTGCAAGCTCAGTCACCCGATTGAACTCAATCCTGCTTAGTCACCCGATTTAACCCAGTCGCATGCCAGGTCAACCGACTGAACATAGTCGTATGGTTCAATTGCATGATTGAACCAGACTGAACTCAACCAGGTTAATTATAACTTATTTTTGATATGTGGTGATCTAACGTCTATTTATCTTGTATTACAGATCTATGGCGGACAGGTGGTCCATCAACCCCAAGCACAACATATGTGCTCATTTAGATGCCACTACTCGGAATGGTGCCGAGTTTGTGGGAATCATTGCTTTCCTTAAGAGATCCAAGATATACAAGGCTATATCCATGCCGTGCACTCCCTTTAGGTCTATTCAGTAGGCCTTCTAGGATGGGGCATCGGTTGACCGTTCACACGAGCCTTACAACATCCGCAGTAGTATTTTTGGTCAGGCGATCGAGGTCACAGCTGAGGATATACGACGAGTACTTGCTTTGGGTGATGATGCTGATCACCCTACCAGACTTCACCCTCTGACTATGAGAGGGTGCTTCCTAAGGATGAAGTATGCTGGGGATATTAATGCAGGTGTGCTCAACAAGAGCAACCTGTGTCCCTAGTACAAGTACTTAGCACATGTCATCCTTAAGTGCTTGGCTTCGAGAAGGGGTGGGTTTGACTATCTTTCACACTAGATTAAAAATGCCTACGTGGCACTGATTCTGAACTACCCTTTCAGCTTCTCGAGCATGATATTCTCTTATCTGATAGAGAATCTGGAGGCTAAGGGTAAAGAGGGTTTTTGCATGTACCCTAGGTTTCTCCAGATGATCATTGATGAGAAGCTGCCCTCTCTACCTAAGGAGAGCCAAGATGCGGTGTCGTTGGAGGTAATGGATGACATGACACTAGGCCGCATGAAGGTCTACCGGGGAAACCAGGTCAAACCCCCGGTAAAGAGACTCTTCGGGCATCAAGCCCAGGTTGAGTACGTGGCGCCAGGTAGGCAAAAGTGGTGCCATGAGGAGAGTGACTCAGATGGTAAGCAGATTGCTCTACCATCTGACGACTCCAATGATGACGGTGATACTGGCGGAGACACCGGGCCCGCTCCTACTAGGGGCCCCACTACTAATGTTACTTCACCACCTAATACTAATGCCACTACTGCCAGCTTTCACCAGGACTATTGTCCTCCAGATGAGGAGGCAGAGAGTGATGAAGATCCTCTCACAAGGACTGTGGGCAGCTGGGTGGTTGCCATTGAGAGAGGTTTGAGGGCGGTTGTTGGACGCCCAGGGGAGTCCAGGGATACTGTTGCTGACTCAGATCCCTTATATGCCCCGGACCCGCCCAGCAGCCTAGGGGGAGCCTCAGAGTCGAGAGGCATAAGGAGGAAGAGGATTGCTCACCCTTACGGTAAGAAGGGGAAGCGACTAAAGTTCACTTTGACCTCTTCTACCACCACAGCCACTACCTCAGACACACCCTCCACCACTACCACCACCACTAGTACCACTACCACCATTCCACCCACCACCACTACCACCTCATACACCACACCACACCCACTCCACCAGTTACCCACTTCCCATCCACCACCACTATAGCTCATCCACAGCCATCCACATCTATACCACCCCCAATCTTCTCTACATCCACTACCACCACCACTAGCCATGGAGCTGGGACCTCATCACAGGTCCTACCTGTTTTTGGATCCTCTTACCCATCTGTCGGGTTGGAGGAGCAGCTGGCTAACTTTAACCGATTAGTGCTGAAGGTGCTGGTGACGGATGAATAATGAGCCTCTTAGCTTAATTAGCTAATGGAGATCAATGTCTCCCAAGCCCAAAGGATCGAGGCTCAGAGCCAACAGATTGAGGAGCTGCATGAGACACATGCCTCATCCATTCAGAGGATTGAGGCTAAGAGCCAAGAGATCACAGAGCTAAGAGAGATGCATACATCCTCAGTACAGAGGATACAGGATTTAGAGGCCCAGAACAAGAAGCTTATGCTGAGACTGAAGGAATCCAAAAATGAGCCTTTAAAGATCTGAGAAGGTGATAGAGATGACGGAGATGATGATGACAGTGATGATGATGATGATAATGATCAAGGTGATGACACAGAGGGAGGTGATGATATTGATGAAGGTGATGATGATGATGAAGGAGATACAGTGCTACGGGTGCCACATCAGCAAGTGAAAGGAGGACCAAGAAAGCTCAAGACAAAGGTGCCTCTACTTCATCCCTGTCAGCAGAGGACACATGATTCAAGGCAAGAGTAATGCATAGTTGTTTATGTTATTTAAAATCATGTGTATTTATATATTGTATCAAATTAATGTAATTAATGTTTATATTTGTTATTGATATTACTGCTTTGATTGTTGACTAATGGTTGATGTGTTACATGTTTTAAATCAAGCAGATCCAGATTTTCAAGGAGATGAATATGATGTTGCTCCCCTCCAACAGATCAAGACTCAACTCACAATGATTCTTGATCTGCAGGGGATAGTTAGGAGATCGGTGAATTACACTCCTGAAGAAGGAGAGATAATTCATGATCTCACCGACGAGCAACTCGCCGAAATGTTCCGACTAAATCCCGACGAGATTGTGAAGGATGCTCCTATAGTCCAAGGGGAAAGTGACGATGAGCTTCATAATGTCGATGAGATTGAGATTGAAGATGTCACGAATCAACATTATCTAGAGTACACTGACAATGAGGGTAATGTCGTTCCCAATCTGGGCGACAATCTTGTCAGTGATACTTTTGAGACTGTGGATAAAATGGAACAAGAGTCGGAAAAGAATAAAGAGCAGGCCCAAGCCTCGGACTCTGAAGTCAACATCAGAAAGGCTGAATGGGCTGCATGCTTTGAAGAAATAAGAGCCCAACGCAGTGCTCCAACATCAACTGTCTACACCAAGCTTTACAAAGTGAAGAAACATCACAAGGTGTCGGGCAAAATCATAGCGTGGGCATATTTTGAAGATCTCAACGTTTATGCAGTTAAACGTGAGAAGGGGATTGAGTACTTCAGATTCCCACACGATGTGAAGACTCTTCCTAGTTTTGAGCTTAACCAGTTAGCAAAGTTGAAATTGCTATACGCTGACCCTCGTAAGATGTCAGGCTGGTTTGAAGCAGCTCTAAAGAGAGAGTACCACACCAGATGGGTCAACTTCAAACCTCAACAACCAACGAGGTATATCAGACGATTTGAGGTTGATGCCATAACTAGAAAACCGAAAATAGTGTTGAAGTGGAGTCCTCCGCGCACAATGTCTAAGATCCCTCTACGGGAAATGCCACAGGACTTCACTCCACACTTCAAATGGTGGTACAATGATTGGAGAACAGGAGAGGCCATCATAGTGTTGAACAAAAATGGTAGTATGGAAACTATCAGGGTGTTTGACCCGATGTGGCTTACTAACTTGTCTGCTGATGATGTATATACATTATACAAGTGGCCACTGTTCTATGATGCGCAAGATATTGTACAAGCCCTCCAATTCCAGAATGTCATAAGACTCTACTTTGCGTTTGAAATACACGCAGGAGTCACAAGAGAGGAGAAGTACAAGAAATATGAGGTGCTTATGAAGGATGTAAGACAGTAGATGAAACTAGGTCCAAGAGGGAGTTTGTAGATATATTGTGTCCCTAGTTTCTGAACTTAATGTAAAATGTCTTTATTGTCTTACACATATGTAATTGAATGGGTACTTAATGAAATACAATGTGTGGTTATGCTTATAATGTTGAATATTTCATTACTTGGTATGTAATAACGCTTATTGAACTAACTATATAGGTTGTGGTTGTTTGAATGATCTAAGTCAAATAATGATTGTGAAACATATTCAAACTTAATCATGTGAAGTTCTCATGTGATTGGCCCATGCTAATGGACCATACGCATGAACAACTTCATGCTAATGAACTAGTCGTACGAATGAACCAGGAGACTGGATCAGTCGCATGATTGTAACATGAGATTGACTCAGTCACACGACTGAACACTCAGTCGTGCAAATGGATCAACCGCATGACTCAATCGCACGACTGAACCATGCTAATGGTTCAGTCGCCCAAATGAGAAACCCTAACCTATAAATACCACTTAAATCGTGGAAAAACATGACACTTTGAATATTTCGATACCTACACGTACCCTAGCTGTCCAGAGACCTCTAGCAAACTGTTCCAACTTCATAGATCGCAGTAGATCGATTGCTAATCGTTCTTAACATTTAGATTCAATCTTTAGTTGATTGTATGTGCGTGCTCACTGATTGGATCGCCAATCAAATAGGATTCTGCACTATTTGATTCGATACACGCGTAAATCTGTTAGTATTCGTCCAGTACACGATCCTAACAGTTCAGTCGTGCGAATGAGGGGTACGACTGAGTTCAATCTTATGGATGGAGTATACAATTGAGTTCAATCGTACGAATGGACCAATCGTGTGACTGAAGGCTGCTGTGTTTCTAAAATCGAATATTTTGACACTTTGACACAAAACACGAGTTTCCCAGGAACCCTAATCTGCAGTATAATGAAAAATTGAGACTTTAATGCATGAAAACGTCAAAAACACCTTTTGAAGCAAAATGGTGATTCTTTTGAATTAAAACGTAGGTTTTTAACACCAAAACTAATCGGATCCAGCGCAAAATCACAAGCCAAAGCTCTGATACCACTTGTCAGGGAGGACCGTGTACGTACGGAGTACTAACGGATTCTATGTGTAACTAGATCAAATAGTGTGGAATCCTATTTGAGTGGCGATCCAATCAGTGAGAACGATTACCCGATCGACATAATAATGAACTAAATGTTAAGAATGAGTAGGATCGATCAAGATCGAACTATGAAGTTGGAATAGCTATTTTGGACGCTCTGGACGGCTAGGGTTATGTATATTCGAAGTATCTCTCTTTTTTTATTCACGAATTAGGTGGTATTTATAGGTTTGCAGCTGCCATTCGTACGACTGAACCATTAGCATGGTTCAGTCGTGCGACTGACTCATGCGATTGATTCATACGCACGACTGAAGGTTTAGTCGTGCGACTGAGTCAATCTTATGTCTCAATCATACGACTGATCCAGTCTCCTGGTTCAGTCGTGCGACTTGTCCATAAGTATGATATATTCACGCGTATGGTCTATAAGTATGGTCCATTAGCATGAATAATCACCCGACAAGGTTAAACATAATTCTCAATCATTATTGACTTAGAATTGTGTAAAACAACCTTAAACCTATATAAAAAGTTATACATATGAATCAAAGATAAATAAACATCAATTCATATATCATACTTCATTATATAATCACATTACACATATGTAAGATATGAATGACTTTTACATTTAAGCACATAAACTAGGAACACATGTATCAACAATCGATCTCCTTCAACAATGACATTCACACAAAATATCAATATTCATCCAACTAATCAAACTCATCCATTCAATTCTGCAGAAATCAATAGACATCTATCGATCTCACTTCATCAGCTAATACTTCAATTGAAGGATCGATTGGTTGTTTGATATGAGAAGTGCGGCGGTGATGGGAGAGGGGCGGCGAAGGACGGCGATAGAGGAACAAGAGTACATAATGGAGAATATGTGGGATGATCAGAAGTTTAGAAGATGATGGAATTTGTTCGCATTGTTGGCATGGGACTTAGGGCTTGATTCTAGGGCAACAGTCTGTTAAAGGATGGCTTGCTAGGGCGTCATGATAGGTGGGCAGCATTGGGCGGCGGTGTAACACCCGGTTATTTTATTTGAAGCCGACGAAAGTAGAAAAAGAAATAAAGTCCACAGTCGAGGGACCAGACTTGCCAAAACAAGAGAAAGATTGGAAGAGTGGGGGATTAAGAGGGGAGGGCAGCCCACTCTCCTCCCCCGATACTCACAAAATTCAGCCAAGAGAGAAAAGAGAGAGAGAAAATGGGGTTTCAATCTTGGTTTTTATGGATTCGAGCGTGAAAGTTGAAGTGTAGCGGATTGGATTGAAGCTCTACTTGACGGTGTTGTTTGTGTGAGTTCTAGGACCCCTCTTTACACGTTTTCAAATGATTTAGGGCCGGAACACATAGTAAAACCCGTTTTTGTAGTGTGTGTTGAACCCGTATCTATGTGCTTGTGTGTGATGCGGGTGGAGCTTGTTTTTGGGCTTGTGTGTGCTTGAATGGTGTTGTGGTATGTGTTTATAAGGTTTAGGATGGTTGATTTGGGCTTAGAACAAGTTTGGGAGGGCTTGGAGGCCGAAAATCGCAGATTGGGTTCGGGATGAACTGCATTCTACATCAGCTAGGGCTAGGTGACCGAATGGCAAGCGACAGGAGGCCATACGGACGGAGGAGTGCGACTGAGGTCCATTCGCATGTGAGTCGTGCGACTGAGGTCCATACGCATGTGAGTCGTGTGATTGAGGTTCATTCGCATGTGAATCGTGCGACTGAGGGTCCATACGCCTTGATACTCATCCACATTGAGTTCATTCGCCCATAGTGCCCATCCGCATTAGTGCCCATCCGCATTAGGTCCATTCGCATAGGGTCCATTCGCATAGGCTCCAATCACCTGATATTCATCTGCATTATGCTCAGTCGCCTGGGAGGCCATGCGACTAAAGGGTGTCCATACGCCCAAGTAGGGCTTATGCGCCCGAAGGAACATAGTTTATTACTGACTTTCGGGGGAAAGTGCAGATGTAAGTTTTGACGTGAAAGGTTCCCGGGGGTTCATATAGATGACTTTTAAAGCCATAGAGGTTATGTTGGGCATGGATGATGATGATGCATGATGTTGTATGATTATGCATGATGTATGTTATGTATGTATGATGGTGTCTTGTATGATGATGTTGACTATTTATGATGATGTTCCTTATTATGTATGTTTATCTTTTCGTGGCTTTGTGTGTTATGGTTGAATGTTAATAAATGAAACGAAAATTATGATGTAACATAAAGTGGAAGATAATGAAAAGAGGAACATGATGAATGAATACATACATTAATGAACGATGAAAAGTAATGTAAGTCTTGCAAGCCTTGTACGTCGGACACGCCCCAATGTAGGGTGTTAGCCCAACGGTGTGTGGGTTAGCTACCCCAGGAGGATGCACATCGGGGTCTTTCTTTGTGATTGACCATTTGTATGGAACCATTGTTGCTTACCTTCGGTACTGTGGCCAGGGTGTTGTGCACCATGATAGAAGGTCTATGATAGACTTCGGCCCCATACCAGCTTTATGCATGACGGAAGGGTATGCACATGACAATGGTAGACCTAATTTTACCTTCGGTACAACGGCCAGGGTGTTGTACACCATGATGGAAGGTCTATGATAGGCTTCGGTCCAGTACCAGCTTTATGCAAGACGAAAGGGTAAAGTTCATGGTTTTGATGGGAATAAAAGATGTAATGATGAACAAACGAATGAAAGTAATGAACATGAATGGTTATGACGGACGAATGAATGAGCGAAAGTTAATGAATGATGGATGAAGATAATAATGATATTATCTATGTGTACGTATGATGTGTGAACACATGTAAAAGTAAAGTATGTTTTAATTGTTAAAATAGAACTCACTCAGCAATGCTGACTTTTATGTGTTTCCAGTTGGCTAGTAATGTTTCTGAGGATGGCACGGGGCGGCTACTCAGCTCTTTTGGATGGCATTCTTTTGTTTAAATGTTTTTGCATTGTAATTCGAACGAACAATGTTTTGAAATGAATGATTGTATTAACTTGCAAAAGCATCTATAATGAAATGAAAAGTTATTTTAACATTCCGCTACAATGTTGTGAAGGTTAAATGTAAAGTTATATGTTTTATGTGCAATGAATCACCAGCTGTAAGCGTCCCGGGAACGGGGCCTTACAGGTGGTGGTTGCGGGGTCGGTGGTGGCTGCGGTAGCCGGCTGGAATATGCATTAGAAAAGTACCGACAATTTGGAAATGTTGACATCTTGTATACGAAGAACTATATGGTAGAACAACAAGATCGGTAGTTAGAAAAAAAGTTTGAAGTTTTATGTGAAAATATTATAAAATTGATTGGTATATAGACCTGTAAATGAACCGAACGAACACGAATATCAGCATGTTCGTGTTCTTTCATTTAACTTTTATCAAACACAAACACGGACACATAATTGAATAAAACTATTTATTCATGTTCGTTCATTAATAAAATAAAAATGTTCGTGTTTGTTTATGTTCGTTCGTTAAAAAGCTAAATGAACACTTCACGAATATAAGCGAACAATAATCAAAGAACATTAATGAACAATAATAAACAAATATAACCAAACACACAAAACAACAATGTTAAATGACCATTTTGGAACTTTTAGGTGTATTAGTTGACCTTGAAGTATCACTAAACTTATAGGTTTCTAGTATAATATAATACATTTATTTTTCAAATATTAACACATAATACCCTTTTATTAATATATTAATATACATAAACTAGACCCGCGTAATACACGGTTTCAATCATTAAAAATTGCTTTTGTTTATAAAGGTTCGAAAGTCATAATATTATTGTTAATACTTTGTATATTGATTTTTATGTTTAATTTTTTTAAAATAATCTATATCTAATATTAGTAGCTTTTATTGATCAATGCTTATAAGTCTAAATGAAATAAAATAAACTTATACATAAGATCTTTAAGTGAAAAACAAATTATATTAAACATGAGAACATCTATAAATATTTAAAAACTTCTTTGTATACAAAATTTGATGTTCTGTTTCTTAGTTTATCATCATTGTCTAATATTAATATTTTTAATTCATGTCTACTTGTAAGTTGAGATAATACAACATAGAGCTTGAATTGATGCTAGGGATCAAACATGCAATGATTACATAAAAGTTTGATTATCTTTGCAATTTTTAATGTTTTGGGACAAAACTTGCAAGTTGATTAACCACAAGGACCATTTATGCAATTTTCTCTTTTTGTTGACCAAAAACATAAATCATTTTCATGCTTACATCAATTAAAAGCAAAATCAAATTTTCATGTTTTTATAAGTCAAATTGATTAAGAAAACCCAAATACTAAAGTTTATCTTGAAGTCAAAATCGAAATACATGAATCGTACGAACAGTTGCTACTATTATAATCGAGATTTGTGTATATGAGCATTAAATTGAAACTTTGTAGAAGGTTCTGATTTAAAGGTTGGGGTATGAATGAGATTAAATAGATCAATGAATGTGTAAAATGATTTGTGAGTTAAACTTGAAACATAACGTGATTTGGGTTAAATCAAAACCATAATATGCTTGTAAATTGAAAACGATATGAAATGACTAATGTTTCCATTTGAAAATCGGTATCATGATTTAGGGAAATTGAAAAGGAAACCTAAAATTTGGTTATCTGAAACCCTTGATTTGATGAAATATCTAAAATCGTTTTGGAATAGAAGACGTGTATGGGGTTTCTTCTTATTTGCATAGGACGAGTGAATTATGAAACCTTTAATTGCTTGTTTGAATAAGCAATTATCCAACATGATTCAATTCATAATTTAGTGTAATACAACGTGTAAAAACTTATTATATTACCTATTTGATAGGGATACAGTCAACTTGTTCTTGTATGGGAAAACAATCAACTATAAGTTGCAATATGTTTTAGAGTATTATTTTGAAACCATCCCAAATACCCTTGTAATGAGTTTTTCTCAAAGTAAGGTTGGAAGAAATATAATATAACAAAATGGATGTTTTAAAGAATATTTATCAAAATGGTTTTTTTAGTGGAAAGTTACTTTTTCGTATTCATAATATTATTAAATAAATGTATTTCTGTTTTTAATAATGTTATTTAAGTAAAATTAAAATGATAAAGTTTTAATAGAATAAAACTAGCATATGTCATGATTTTGAAAAATGTTTTATAGTTCGTTTTATGAAAATTTTCTTAAAACCTTTTAAATAACGTTTTCTCATACAAAAATATTAATACTCGTTAAACAATATATTTTTTATGTTTCTTTATAGAATACGTGTTCTTATATAGAAAATATCTTTTTATGAAATTAAATTATTTATGTAATTTTTTAAAAATAACAATATAGATTATATAACTGTTTTAAACATAAATTTATATATAGTAATAATCATTTATATAAGTATATACATAAAAGATAAAAATAAACATCATATACATACAACGCTAGTTCGTTTTGTGAGCTGACTCGATCTCGACATATGAAGCTCGAGCTTAAAACCATTTATTAAATGAGTTGTAAAATGAGTTCGAGCTTGTTTAAGCTTAGCTTAGTTAGAGATTTTAGCGATTCGGTCCCAAGTGGCTCACAAGACGGTGTGACGCGTTTCTCCCTTAAATGTTGTTGGGCGTCTATTAGCAACATACATGCTCTTGGTAACTCATGATTACATTTATATTTCGTAAAATAATATAAAATAAACCATTAACCTTTTTTGTATAAAAAAAATTAAGAATGTGTTTTTTTTGTTAAAAATAGTTTTTCTTATTACATTTTTAAGCTACTTAAAAACATTTTTAAAAAATATATATTTTTTAAAAGAATAAAAAAACAAGTGTGCATACTTTTGTGTGACATTGAAATAAAATTATAATGAAAAAAAATTAACTTTTCTATATGAAAAGATGATTTAAAAGTCTGAGTGAATTAAAAAATAAAAATAAGTTTTAAAATCTTTTTGTTTTTAGTTTCAACATATGAACCAAATGGTTTGACAATTTTATTAAACTTTTTACTTAACTCTTTTTAAATAATATTATTTTAAAGCGAAATAAATTTAACTAATAGCATTATATATAGTGAGAAAAAGACACTTCCTTAAACACATATTTTGGTAAATAAGTTTTCTATATATAACTAGACTAAAGACCCTTGCAATACATGTGTTAAATCATTAAAAATTGTTTTAGATTAAAATGATCCGTAAGTTATAATATTATTGTTAATATTTTATATATCGATTTTTATAAGTAACTTTTTAAACTCATCTACATCTGATATTAATAGTTTTTATTTATGAATGCTTATAAGTCAAATAGTAATAATATGATATGAGATAGAATTATAATAAGAACATTAGGTAATAAAGAAATTATAATAAGAGCATTAGGTAATAAAGAAATTATATTGAACATGAGAACATTCATAAACATCCAAAAACTTCTTGTATATTAATGTTTTGTGTGCAATTTTACCATTATTGTCTAATGTTTATAATTATAATTCATATCTACTTGTAAATCGAGATAATACAACATAGAGCTTCAATCGATGCCAGGGGTCAAACATGCACTAATTACACAAAAGTTTGGACTATCTTTATAATATTTTTAAACTTGGGGATCAAAAATGCAGTTTGATTAAACCACAAGGGCCATTTATGTAATTTTATCTTTTTGTTGACCAAAAACATAAATTTGTTACATGCCAACATCAACTAAAACTAAATCAAAGTTTCATGCTTTCAAAAACAAAACACAAATCGACATGTAACACCCCGACCGACGGCGGAATCATCGAGAGGACAAATGTGAAACGATTGTTCATAGCTCATGGAACTAAACAAGTTGAAATAATATTAAATTTTATTTTTATTGAATAATACTAGATAATTAAGTCATTACAACATAACAAAGATTTGACCAACAACATAAGATATTAAATTAAACTAAGTCCAAGTCCTATATGAACAAAAAGAATTCCTCAAGTAGCAATCCTGAAACATGTTAAAAACTAAAGGGTTAACTTTGAAAGTTGGTAAGTTTCTATGGGTTAGGCATACATATAAATATAAAAAGATTTACAAGTAGCAATTCATGTCAATGGTTATGAATTATGTGAGTCTATAGAACACATATAGTTAAAATCAAACCTTGACCAAGAATAAGTTTACAAGTTTATAACGTGTAACACCCGGTTATTTATTATTTTAAAGCCGACGAAGGAAGAAAAAGAAATAAAGTCCAAAGTCGAGGGACCAAACTTGCCAACGAAAGAAAGTCGGGTGAGTGGGAGTATATAAGGGAGAGGGCAGCCCTTACCCTCTCCCCACACACTCACAAATCAACCAAAGAAAAGAGGAGAAGAGAGAAAGGAAGAAAAGATGAAAAGTGTTGGTTCGAGTAGCCAAAATCGTCGTGTAGCAAGCCAAATCGAAGCCCTTGTCGTTGTGCTCGTTTGTGTGAGTTCTAGGACCCCTCTTTTATTTTTTTCAAACGATTTTGGGGCTGGAAAACATCTGAAATCGGGTTTTTCGTGTAGGTGGGTGTTGACCCGTTGTGTATGTGTATGTGTGTGTATGATGTGTTTGAGTATTGATTGTGACCTTGCATGTGCTTGAATGGTGTTGTGGTATGCATCCCCAAGGTTTAGGATGGTCTATTTGGGGTTAAAATGGGTTTAGAAGAGTTGGAGGCCGAAAACCCTCGGTTGCAGTTGGGATGAACTGCATTCTGCATCAGCTAGGGCTAGGCGACCGACTGGAGGCCATATGGCTGAATAGGGTGCGATTGGGGTCCATTCGCATGATTGGGGACCATTCGCACGATTGGGGACCATTCGCACGATTGAAGCTCCATTCGCACAATTGAAAGGCCAGTCGCATGGAGGACATGCGACTGAAGGACCAGTCGCATAAGTGCTCATCCACATTAATCCCATTCACATGAGGTTCATCCGCATTGTCCATTCGCACGACTGGGCGTTCATTCGTATGAATGTCCATCCGCATTGATTCATTCGCATGATGTTCAGTCACATGGAGGTCATGCGACTGAAGGGTGTCCATACGCCCGAATAGAGTTGTTGCACCCGTGGAAAGCGTACATTGACTTCTGAATTTCGGGAGAAAGGGCAGATGTAAGTTTTGACGTAAAGGTTCCTGTAAGACCATGTAAAATGACTGTTGAGACCTTAGAGAGCATGTTGGGCATGATGATGATGATGTTGAATGTTTATGCTTGTTATGTATGTATGATGTGCCCCGTATGATGATGATGAATTTGTATGATATGTTCCTTATGATGATGTATGTTTATCTTTCTTATGGCTTTACGTGTCATGTTAACGAATGAATGAAGTATTATGTAACGTAAAGTGAAAGATAATAAAAAAGGAACACGAAGTAAGAACGCATGCATTATTGAATGATGAACGAACGAAGGAAAGGCTTGCAAGCACATATATGAGGTGAGCAACCCTGTTGTTGCAACAGACTCGGATAGTGTGCAATCATTGAGATTTCTACGAGGTGAGCAACCCTGTTGTTGCAACTGACTCGGATATTGTGTAGTCGTTAGGATTGCCATGAGGTGAGCAACTTGATGGTTGCAAGAGACTCGGATGGCGTGCCATCAATGAGAATGGCAATAAGGTGAGCAAGTCGATGGTTGCAAGAGACTCGGATGGCGTGCCATCAATGAGAATGGCAATGAGGTGAGCAACTTGATGGTTGCAACAGACTCGTATAGCGTGCAATCGTTGGGATTGCAAATGAGGTGAGGGACCTTGTTGACGCAACAGACTCGGGAGGACGACGTATAGAATGAATGAAAGTTAACGAATGTAATAGAAGATAATAATTATATTATCAACGTGTATGTATATTGCATGGTCACGAACGAATGTAAAGTATAGTATGATTTTGAAGGAAAGAAAAGAATGGTTTCACGGAAGTAAAGTATGTTTTTTATAAAACTAGAACTCACTCAGCAAAACTGACTTTTTATACGTTTTCCAGTTGGCAGGTAGTAATTGCTGAGGATGGCATTGCGAGGCTACTCAGCTTTTTTGAGATGGCATCCAATTATAATGCTTTTGTGATGTGATGCAAACATGTATTTTGTAACCGGATAATGATGTATTATTTGGCAAAAGTGTTTATAATGACATGTGATGTCTTTTTGAATGTTTCCGCTGCAATATTTTCTTAAGACAAATGTGTTTATATGTTTTATGCGCGATGAATGACCAACTGTAAGCGTCCCGGAGACGGGGCCTTACATAACGATTAGTTAAGTATACTTGGTTCCCATGATGAACAAGCATAGGTCATTAGGAGCCAGCAATAACATCGGCTTTAGCATCAAATAGGCTTGTCAGACCCATAGTTCTATGACGTCGCCAGACTAGCAATAGTTAATGATTGTCAACATATAATGTCCATCATATAAGACTCACAATATTACAAGTAACCATATCAAAAAGTAAAGATCAATTGCAAGTGCGTTTACAAGTATCAAGATGTTTACAAGTGTAAGTTTATAAGTTTAACATTTTATACCCCAAAAGGTGTGAAATAAAGTAAAGAGGGTCGTAGAGAACTCACATTGAAAACTCACATTATATAATGATGGTTATAGAGTACATAAGGAAGCTTGGATGTTCAAGAGTCAAAGATGATATCCTAATGGATAAAAAGAAACAATAACTTCATATCGTAATTCATTACAAGAAGTTAGACCAATGAGAGAATTCCAAAAAGTGAAAGCGAGATTGAAAAAGGATTATTGCACCAATTTTAGTTTCTGGACAGAATGTTTGGTACACGTTTGAATAGGTTTTAAAAATAGAAAACGGTTACAACTTATAGTTGACTAGTTCAGAGTCTTCCGGGCAACTTTCATTCAGAATATTTTTATTAAAAGATCCGTAAATAGGTCTAAATAGTAGCACAAGACAGAAGGTACTTAAATACACACTTATCTTGTGAAGGCTATTGTTGAGTCGTTCGATTGAGTTTGAAGACGTATTAACTATTTTTTTAAAACTAATTCAATGAAATTTATATTAGAGTCCGGGTTTACTCAAATTTAGTTTGTTATGACCAAGTATGATTAGTTGAAGTCAGGCTATATTCTGCCAAAATTATAGTAAGGCATTTATGTGCACTTTTAAAAATTTTAAAGCATGCAACAAGTTAGAACAAATTTATTACGTTGATATATGATATATTAGATTTCATTTGAGTTATATAAAAATATTTTAACAGTTTAGCATAGCCATCATTTAGAGAAATAATTTTATGGAATAACCGAATGCGGCGGCATAGCCATCCATATGCAAACGAGATTCTTTGTTTACGTTAGTGTATTGTTAATTTGATTTAGGAATGTTAGTAATTATTATAAGGTTAGTGAATGTTAGAAGGTTAATAATCAAATGATAATGATTAAATTAAAAGAGATTGATAGAAGAAAGAATAAAAGTAAGAACATGAAAACAATTGGATGTTAGGATGATTGAAAGAATATAGAAATGCATAATATATAAGGAATATAAGATTACCTTAATATTAGAAAATTCTTGAAACTACTTGTAAAAGAAAATTCTTGAAATTGATCAAAACCAATGGATAAAAGAATGATATGTAAGTGAGATTTTTAAAGAATGAGCAAATGAAAAATGAAGCGTAAAACTTGCTTTTATAGTTGAGGTTAGGAGGAGGTTATGAATAGTGTTAATGATGAGTTATAAGTTTTTCAAAAGGGGGTTATGATTAGAATTTAAAATAAATATTAATTAAATAATTTAAATAAATAAAATAATAATTACAATTTTAAACTCTAAATTTATTAATACTCTAATTTTAATTAAACAACTTTTTTTAAATCTTTATAGACTTTATAAATCTCACAAGAACTTGTAATTTTATTATTTATTTGATTAAATATTTAAAATCTTATAAATATTAATAACCTTTCAAAATTTATTTTATAAATTATAAGATTAAATTAATTGACTAAGTGACACATTTATTATATTGGAACACAAAAATATAAAATGACTATATAATGAATTTGATTTACAAGATTGACTCAAACATGTTCGGGTTGGGATTTTAGTTTGAAAATGGGCGGATGTTACACGACAAATTGATGTAAAAAACCAAAATACTAAAATTTATTTTGAAATCAAAATCGAAATCCTTGAATCTTACGAACCCCTACTATTGTTACTATCAAGATTTGTATATATGAGCAATGAATTGAAACTTTATAGAAGAGCTGTTATGATTTAAAAACTTGGGGTATTAATGATATAATATAGATCAATGAAGGCATAAAAGGATTGGAGAGTTGAACTTGAAACATAACGTGATTTGGGGAAAATCGAAACAATGCAATGCTTATAAATTGAAAATGATATGAAATGGTTCATCTTTCCATTTTAAAATCGATATCATGATTTGGGAAATCAAAACCCTGAATTGATTATTTGAAACCATTGATTTGATGAAATATCTAAAATCATTTTGGAATAGAAGACACGTATGGGGCTTCTTCTCCTTGCATAGGATGAGTGAATTAGGAAACCTTAATTGATTGTTTCAATAAGCATGAATCCAAGATTCATAATTTTAGTGTAATACAACTTGTAAAATCTCATTATATTACATGTTTGATAGAAGTAGTGTAGAGATTAATAAAGAGGCTAATGCAACCTAAACATCTTAAGTCTATCCTGCATGCTGCACAAATACATCAAAGAAGAAGCTTAGGAAGTTTCACACATAACAGAAAATACTCTAAGTGTGACATCTTCCGAAGCCAAGACCAATATCTTCCGAAGCCAAACATGAAGTCTTCTGAAGCCTCAGAGACAAAGTCTTCTGAAGCTTCAAGTTCATGAAGACAGATTTCTTCTGAAGACTTTTAGTAACATGCTTTATCTAATGTACTGTTCCATAAAGCTGGACACCTTTCCGTTGCATCTCTGCAAATCACCAACTTACATGAGTTGGTGAAAAGGTCCATGCTTTTGGTAACTGTACATTGAGGTCTTGAGTCTGTAACTTTCTACTTTATGTACTTTATCGTTTTTGTAATAGATAAGGATGTGAGCTATGGCATGTCATAGTCCCAAGTCAAAAGGCAATCTGCCTTTTGACTCTATAATTGATTTTGTTTGTGTCTAGTCAATTGTATCTAGCTGGCTTTCAAAGTATAGCCGGCTGTAGGATGTAGTATAAGTATCTCATGTTCTTGTATCTTTTAAATATGCTTTGTAACACTTGTAATAGAACATAGAGAAAGCAATATACTGCATTCTTGAAAACCATACACTTGTGTTCTTTGTCTTCTATCTCTCTTGCATTACTTGTGTTCTTAGTATCTTAACTTGGTTAATCTAGTTTACTGTTTGATCAAAGTTTGGTTAATCCCCTCTTTGTGTTGTTGTGTTGTAACTTACACCCTTCAACGATCCTGCATTTGGTATCAGTGCTTTTTAGGCTCTTGATATAAGATCTCACCATCTTAAGATCCCTCACACACACAAATACTAAACTTTTCAAATGGCAGTCATTTCCAAAACTGATATGGAAACTGGAACCATGAACAAGTCCCCACTGATCACTCTTGATGAGTTTGACACCTGGTGTTTAATAATGGAAGGTTTCATCAGGTCTCTTGATTCAAGAATGTGGGAGTCTATTAAGAATGGACCTTTCATACCCAGCACCCCTTCTGCTACTGGTGCTGGTATGATCCCCAAAAGTGTGGCTAACTACTCTGATCAAGATAGGAAGAGAGTAGAGATAGACAGAAAAGCCATGACAACCCTTCAAACTACCCTTCCAAACTCTGTGTACAGAGGTTTCAAGAAGTGTAAAACAGCCAAGCAACTGTGGGATGCACTGAAATTGATGTATGAGGGTTCTTCTGAAGCCAATGAGAACAAGAAGGATCTCCTAAAGTAGCAGTTTGAAAAGTCATTACAGTCACAGAACCTGGAAGTTCTTCAGAGAGAATGGACATTGAGGACTCACCATCCTCACTTGCAATTGTGCATTCTCAGCAACCTCCTCAAGTTCACATTGATGTGGACTACACAGACTCCTTCATACAGAGTTTTTTTGAGGATGGGATACCAAGGGCTATGTCACCTTCACCATCTTCCAATCACATCATTGGGTGGAGGTATGACAACATCAGGAAAGCCCTAATCATCATAAGAGTTCAAGGACAACAAGAAGTCTTCAATTTTCAAACCTTGGACTACTATAAAGGTCTGGATCTAGTCAACATGCCACTTGTCAACCCAAGCCAATCAAGACAAGCTGACAGACTGGCTAAAAGAATCCAAGACAGGATCACTGCAGAGTTCAGCTTAAGAAGGAGACTCAGGCAATCAGGCAATGCCATCGGTCAACTAGATGTTGAGGCAGACCCTAAGGTTAGTTTCATAGGGGAAACCTTGACTGAAGGCCCAGTGGCAGAACCTGAGAGCCCTGTCTCATCATCATCAACTACTGTAGAGATCCACTTTCCTTCTGAGACACCTGCTGGTGAAGGTGCTTCTCAACCTCTCTCTGGCCTGAGCTCAGATGCTGCAACAAGCAATGAAGGCTAAAGCTAAGTCACAAAGGTCTGTGAGTGATAAAGGGAAAAGAAAAATGACAACTGAGGAGATTGAGGAGGAGGAGAGAGAGAGAGAGGAAAAGGAGGCTAAGGGGAGAAAGTTCCTCTGCTGAGTCTTCAAGACTCATGGAGTCTGCTATCAGGGCTGCCCCCAGACCATATACTCAGAATGATGAGTTAAGGGCAGTCAGGATAAACTATTTGCAGACTAGGAACTATGACATAGACAATGTCATTTCTCTCCCCTTAGATGAGTTGAATGAACTGGTTGACCTGGAAAGGTCAAAAGAGAAGAAGGAGGCAAAAGATGCAGAACTCCTAGTACAAGTCAAAGAAGAGAGAAGAAGAAAAAGACTGTACAAAGATATGCCTACCCTCTCCCCAGTTCAAGAAAGTCCTGTACAAGAGGATGTGATTCAACAAGAACCTCAGGTAGACAAAGAAGAAGACATGATCAAGATGATCAACTACCTGAGTGCCACAGGCTTCTATCAGGCAGATGCACTCCTTCCCTTGTCCTATGACTATGTTGAGTTTGAGTATTTAAAGCAGCTTGAACTTGAGATAATCAAGGATAGAAAGACAACTAAGAAGAAACTAAAGGAAGAAGCTACAAAATCAAGAGCCATCATCCAAAAGAGTAAGAAGAAGTCTACTGACAGGCAGAGGATGATGAGCTTCTTGAAGCTATATGGATTCTCTGGAAGGAGACTTGGCCCCATGTCTCTATCCACTATGGATGAGCATATTAGGGTGATCAAGCAGAAGATCAAAAATGGAGAGCTCATTGACTTACACTCCACTCCAAGTCAAGCCCCACCTAAAGTGGAGGTTAAGGTTGAACAACCAGAGACAACACAACCTGGACCTCCTGCTGAAACTCAGCAAGCTTCATCTTCTGATCCATAGCAGGGTCAACCTCCCTCTCCTTCTGAGCCTAAGAGAGAGGAAGTCCAAACTGAGAAAGACAGTGAAGATCAATCTGGTGCTGCAGGCCAGTCTTCTCAGTTAAAATCTGGTAAGAGAAAGAAGAGGATGGCTTCTAAACCAAAGCCAAAGAAGAAGAAGACTGCACCCTCTTCTAAATCCTAGGATGAGTCAGAACATCTTGAGATTGTGCAGCCAGAGGATGCTACATCAACTCCAATTCAAAAAGCTCCTCTAGCATCAGGAAGACCCATCTTGTCTTGGACATACACCACAAATCCAGAAAGATGGCATGTCATTAGAGATCAAGGTATTGAAGACATTTACACATGGCAAGATATGTTTCAGTTGCCTCTGCATGACCTCTTTGATATGAGAAGACACTTTGACAGCCTGAAGGACCCTGATCATCTTATAAAGAAAGGAATGATGATCATCCTAATAAGAATTGTTAATATCTAAAGTTTTCTAAGTGTTTTGGTAGCATCAGCCTAGGGGGAGTTTGTAGAGATTAATGAAGAGGCTGGTGCAACCTAAACATCTTAAGTCTATCCTGCATGCTGCACAAGTGCATTAAAGAAGAATCTTAGGAGTTTTATTTCCGCTATTTTTTGTGCTAAGATGTCTGTTAATAGTAGAAATGTCAGTGAACCATTCGATGTAGAAACCGCTATTGGCAAGTCCACGAGAATTACTAATGTGATAGAGGACTGTGCCATAGAACTAGAAGGTCATTGGTTTGCTGCTAGGTTACACGTGATGCCCCTAGGTGGATTTGATGTAGTACTAGGGATGGACCGGTTAGAAACCTATGAAGCAAACATCGTATGTCGCAAGAAGACGATTCGATTAGTTGCGCCCGATGGGAGTTTGGTTACGATTTATGGAGATCGCGTTACTACGATCCCGAAGATGATTTTGATGGTGGTGGCGGGGAAGTGCATGAGACATGGATGTAGTTCCTACTTGGCCTACGTAAAAGATGTGGATGCGTTAGTACCGCAATTATCTGAGGTGCCAGTGGTGTGCGACTTTCAGGACGTATTCCCGGAAGACTTACCCGGCGTGCCACCGGATCGCGAGATTGAGTTCCAAATTGATTTGATACCCGTTGCCAAATCACCATATCGATTAGCTCCAACTGAGATGAAGGAACTCATGAGCCAATTGCAGGAGTTGATGGATAGGGATTCATTCGACTGGGTATCTCTCCGTGGGGTGCTCCGGTATTGTTTGTAAGGAAAAAGGACAGAAGTATGCGAATGTGCATCAACTATCGAGAGCTGAACAAGTTGACGGTGAAGAATCGGTACCTGTTACCAAGGATTGATGACTTGTTTGACCAGCTCCAAGGTGCCAGTTGGTTCTCAAGAATAGATCTACGATCTGGCTACCATCAATTGAAGGTGAAAGAACAAGACATTCCTAAGATAGCTTTCCGTACGCGTTATGGACACTACGAGTTCCTCATTATGTCTTTTGGTCTAACTAACGCGCCAGCTGCCTTTATGGATTTGATGAATCGAGTGTGCTGGCCTATGTTGGATAGATTAGTGATTGTGTTCATTGATGATATTCTGATCTACTCAAAGAGCGAAGAAAAGCATGCCGGTCACATCAGGGAGGTGTTGGAGACATTAAGAAGGGAGAAGTTCTATGCCAAATTCTCCAAGTGCGCGTTCTGGTTGCGCGAAGTTCAATTCTTGGGTCATGTGATGAACCCTGATGGAATCATGGTGGACCCGGCAAAGGTGGAGGCAGTGATGCAATGGAAGTCTCCAAAGACGCCATCCGAGATTCGTAGTTTCTTGGGGTTGGCGGGATATTATCGAAGGTTCATTCAGGACTTTTCCAAGATCGCTTCTCCACTAACCAAGTTGACCCGAAAGGATGTAAAGTTTATATGGGGTCAAGCTCAAGAGAAAGCATTCGGGGAGTTAAAGGCAAGGTTTACTCAAGCTCCTGTCCTGTCATTACCCGAAGGAAGTGAGGATTTGGTGGTTTATTCAGATGCTTCCTACTCCGGTTTGGGTGCGTGTTAATGCAGAGAGGGAAGGTTATAGCCTTTGCATCCCAACAGTTGAAAGTTCATGAGGTCAATTATCCTACTCATGACTTGGAGCTAGCAGCCGTGATCTTTGCATTGAAGATTTGGAGGCACTATCTCTACAGGACAAAGTGCACCATTTTCACTGACCACAAGAGCTTGAAGTACTTCTTCGAGCAAAAAGATCTGAACATGAGGCAGAGGAGGTGGTTGGAACTCATAAAAGATTATGATTGCGAGATCCACTATCACCCAGGCAAAGCCAACATGGTGGCTGATGCTCTTAGCCGAAAGAAGAGGCCCGAGCCAATTCGAGTGAAAGCATATCAACTGATCATGACCTTCGATGTGATGAAGCAAGTCAAAGAGTTTCAAGATGAGGCACTGAAAGAAGATCATCTTAACTCTGAAAGGAGGAGAGGTCTGGTTGGGGAATTAGGTGAAAACACACTTAGTGTTAAAACTAGATTTGGACGGGTGTGGATTCCTCGTTTCGGGGACCTACGTGTGAGGATTATGGATGAAGCTCACAAGACTTGATACTCCATTCATCCTGGTGCCACAAAAATAAATCAATATGTGAAGAAAGATTATTGGTGGTCGGGTATGAAGCGTGATGTGGTGGAGTATGTGAGTAAATGCCTTACTTGTTCACAGGTGAAGGCCGAGCATCAGAAGCCATATGGGGAGATCCAAGCTTTGGATATACCGGAATGGAAGTGGGAGCACATCACCATGGATTTCATTACGAAGTTTCCGCGTACTCCGAAGGGTACGATGCCATATGGGTGATTGTCGACCGTCTGACGAAGAGTGCTCACTTCCTACCGATCCGCGAGACATATTCATCTAAGAGGTTGTCGGATCTACTCATCAAGGAAATTGTAGCTCGTCATGGTGTGCCAGTGTCTATTGTACCTGATCGTGACACCCGATTTACATCTAAATTTTGGAAGAAATTCCACGATGCCATGGGGACGAGGTTACATATTAGCATGGCTTATCATCCCCAAACTGATGGTTAGTCAGAAAGGATTTATTTACCTTTAAAAACTAGAACTCACTCAGCAACGCTGACTTTTATACATTTTTAGTTGTCAGGTAATTATTGTTGAGGATGGAACAAGGGTGAAGCTACTCGGCAAGGAAAAACTGACATCCATTCATACTTATTATTGTTGTTGTTTTGTAATGCAATTAAACAGTCCTTTTGTAATCAATTAAACAATAGTATATTGCTTAACAACAGTATTTTAATGAAATGAATGGTTTTTGTTAAAATGATTTCGCTGCTTAAGTTTGTAAATTAATTACGTTTAATGTATATAATGCTGTGAATGACCAACTGTGAGGTCCTGGGAACGGGGCCTTACATACATGCATTTTTAGCCCTAAAATAGTTCAAAACACGTAAAAAGGGGGTTCTAGAACTCACCTTAGTAGCCTTCTTTGGGTAAGACTTTCTTCAAACCTGTTCGCTACAAGTTCACACCTAGAAACCACCAAAACACACAAAACCGAACATACAAACACGCATAAGCATACAACCGAGGCAAGGCCAGTTAAGAACACCATAAACATATAAATTCTTACCTTGAATTCAAACTTCTGCACTTGTTCTTCAAAAAAACCCAAAAGCTTTCTCTCTAATTCTCTTTCTCTCTACAATCGGCAGAAAAGGTGAAAAGTGGCATGGCATGGGTGGCCATGCTACTTTTGTAGAAAATTATAATAATTTTGTACTTTGCACACTTTCAACCCCTCAACTTAGGTTAAATGGCTTTTCTTTCTTTTTCTTCACTTTATTATTTCTTTACTAACTTTAAAAGAATAACCGGGTGTTACATGGAAAGTGGTGATGGATGGAATGGTGAAAGGATTTTGAAATGTGTAGTGATAATTTAATTAGAGAATTAAAACTTTACATTTAGGGTAGTTAATTTTTTGAGTTATTAATTAAAATAGGGGTAAATAACTAAATAGATTAACAAATATATAATATATAATATATAAAAACTAAATTAAAAAATAATTCAAGCCCACCGAGCGAGCGACGAGCAAGCATACCTTTGCTCGTGCTCGGTTCATTTTCAAACCGAACCGAGCCACTCGGTTCATTTACAACCAAGCCAAAATTCGAAAGAGCAAAAATCCGAGCTTTTTTCGAACGAGTTCGAGCGAGTTTCGAGCGCCGAGCTATTTGAACGACCCTACCATTGTGTGGTGGATATGATTAGGAAATTATGTGCTTGTAGAAGATGGGAAATCAAAGGAATGTCATGCAAGCATACAGTTGCAGCTATTTGGAACAAAGTTGCCAATGGGCAATAATTTGGGTGTTAGAAAGTTGGTTGCATCTAGTTTACACATGGATAAATGGAAACAAGTTTATAGTTTCAAAATTACTTCAATTAACACCATGTCTTTGCGGGCAAAAACACAGATGCCTACAATACTATCTCCACCAACTCACCACAAACAAGTGGGGAGACCTAAAAAGGCAAGAAAGCAATCAACATTTAAAATGGATGACATCATAAAGGGAGGGAACTTGTCTAAAAATAACAGTACTGTAACTTGTGGCAAATGTTGAAAGAGGGGATATAATAGGAGGACTTGCAAAGGTCAAGAGGAACAAGGTTAGGATGTGTTATCTGGTTGGCATTTTGGAACATTTGTTTTAGCATGTTTGGTTGGTCTTTTGAACACTTTGGTTAAACATGTACTATCTTTTGGAACCTTGTTTTATTATGCATTCTATTGTGAACAATGTAACATTGTACTAAATGACAATGCAGGTTGTTTATGGCATTTTAAATTGTGTATGTTGTTTTTACCATATGTATGTAATGCATGTACCAAACTCAGTATAATACCAACCTCACAACTGGATCAATTTACTCTAAAATTCTCCAAAAATATGATGTTTCCCATTAGATATCAAACCATTAGTACGAGTGCATTATTACAACTGAAGCATTACAAGTAAACATCATAATTACAACTTAAGAGAAATTACAACCACTATGAAGCTAATCCAACTAATTATCAAACATGTCTTCCATTTTCTTTCTTTAGCTTCACTTGTTTGTAGTTTTTATTCTAGGTTGTTCTTTGCTTTAAGAAGTCCTGAAATGATGTCCATGGATCTTTCACACACTACAGGATCAAACCATCCAAAAAATCGACACTTTGATATCAGACAAGCATAGAAACGATGACTTGGTTAACGAAAGTCCATGATGCCACGATCACTGCCTTATTTCCACAACGACAAAACACCATCGTCAGCTACTAAGGTCAATTGATGATGAAGTGGGTTTTGATGATGAAGTGATTATTGATTGTGAGCCCTAATTTTGAAATTACATCTTCATATGGGAAGGCGAAGAGGGGTTAAAAGGGTGAAATGGAAGAAATGGATCCGAAATGATAATTTTGATCTCATATGCGTGTAGGGCTGGCATAACAAATCATACACGACCACGATAAGTCATGAACACGATAAGTGTTAGACACGAACATGACACGATAAGTAATCATGTCATTTTTTCCAAACACGAACATAAACTTGTTTAGAAGCAGGTACACGATAAGATCTGTTAAGAAACATGATAAAAATCACACAATTAGTAAAACAAAAAATGACTGAAGTACATCAAAATCCTAAATATACTGTAATCTTTAGCACGATAATCCTTGACATTTTTAAAACAAAAGTCAATAAAAAAGTCAATTTTAACTGATAACATAGTTTAAAGAGGTAATAGACAGAGTACAAAGAGGGCTCGGGCGGAGGCTAGAGACTCGGTCGGTGGTACTATGATAGTCGTATTAGATTGAAGCGGTTGGGTGAGGGATAAGGTTTTTAAATTGAACATGTGTGTTATAAACAGGTTTTAACATGTGCATTAACAAGTTAACATATGTTTGATATGTTAAGACACAATTTTTATTGTGTCTTTCATATGTCGACCTTTTAGTAACACGAAACCTGTTAAGCTCAAACATGAAACCTATTAACATCGTGTCGTGTCGTGTTAACAGGTTTGTGTTAGAAATTGCTAGCCCTATATGCATGGCACATGACATAAGTTAACGTTTGAAATTGACGACCGTTAAGGTAAAGGACAAAACATGTAACACAACTTAAATTCAAAGGACAATCCTTGTAATTTCCTTAGTTAAAGGATAACTACTGAAATTTGATATAAACTTAAATGACAAATTATAATTTACTCTAATTATTATGTATTTCTTTCTCTATTTTGTAACGAAAAAATATACAACCATACTTCAAATGATACATGTAATCGGATTTACTTATCCGTTTTTATAGCCGGGACCACATCCCCAACTCTCTCAAAAGTAACCCGACAACTGGAAAAACCCATAGGTTATCCTGGAGCATTTTTTTTTTTGCTCCGAGCTAGACTCAAACCCAAAATTTTATATTTAAGGTGATATACTCAAAGCAATTGAAAATGAAGAGGTTCTGGATTCAAATATCACTCTGAATATCAATATTTAAGATACAAACATAAGTTTTTACAGTCGCAAGTTTCCTTTAAATAGGTTGAGGGTGTGGCTGACTAGGAGATGAATAAATAATCTAATTTAGAGCATTCACAACTCAATACTTATTATCATCTATATAATTACACTAAAAGTTATTACTTGATCTTTCTCTTTTTTAATAAAATGATTTTTTTATACTTTTATTATTATTATTTTTTTATACTTTTATTATTATTATTTTTTTCTCATCCACTCACAACCACTTAAAATATATTAAGAATAATATAGGATTTTAAACAGTGTTTTTTAAAAATACAAATTAAACGATAACTTTTTTATATTTTAAACTTAAAACCACTTGTAACAATAACATATAATATAATATAATAAATACACTTTTATCAATTTTAAAAGAGATGATGAATGGTGTTAAGATAACAACTATCTTGAAAACAAGATGGTACATATAAAAAAGAAAAAAGAAAGAAAAAAAGTGTTAGATCTATGTGTGTTCACGAGGGTGTTTTCTTTTTCGTCTTTTGTCAGTGAGGTTAAAGGAAAGAGAAATGTTTGTCGTCTTCATGAATGTGATGTTCAGAAACAAAGAAAGACAGATACGTTGCCCCCATTTTTCACTATTTAATATATCCTCCATTGATACCCTTTTTCTATTTCTATTTCTATTTGATACCCACCCACACCACCAAATAATATGCTCAACACCCACCTTCTTCACCCTCACATCTCCCATCTCTTGCACCCTCCTCCTTCATAGCCCCACCTCAACACAAAAAGCTTCTGCAACACTTCAATTCAAACTATTTCAATGGCAGTAGACTCCACAGAACAGGTTCTTTCACTCCCCCTTCCTCTGCATTTCGATTTCAAAAAATCCTTGATTCTTTTTCCTGATTTTGTAATTTCAAGATTTCCCAATTGTTTCTTGTGTTCCCCCCCCCCCCCCCCCCCCTTTGTATGTGACTTCAGTTCCGATAAATTGAACCCCTTTATTCTTAATTTCAATCTTGTTAGTTCAATTTCGAGGTTGTTGGAAAATGTGACATTTGGGGGAAGTTTAGAATATGGATCTGTTCTACTTTGGTTTCGGTTTAGATGTGATAATGATAATGGGATTAATAGTAGTTGTAGTGCGATTAGGGTTGGTGAGTGATTGCGATTTCAAGGGCTTGGAACTGGATTAGCTTTAATGTAAATTACCTTTAATGTTATTACCTAGTTGGATTTTTAGGCTGCAATGGGCTGTCAATATCTTTTGTTGACACTAGATTGTAATAAATGAGATTGTGACAGGAGATGATGGATGCCTGCACATTGGTGTCAGCTGGAGCCATATGTGTTTTAACATAAATGATGCTGTTTGGGTAGTGGGTTGGTTATTTTTGGTACAATTTTATATGGGTCGGGTTGGGTTGGGTTGACTTGAAATCAAATATCTTTTGTCCAAAAGTTTTGTGCATATGAATAGTTGTTATTGGGCCAAATACAAATGAAATTGGTTTGTTGAACTATTCTATGGTTATTGACTTATTGTGATGTGATTTTTTTAATAAATGATTTTGCTTTGGGTGTGAGCCTTGGAGCAATTAAATTAGTAAGGTTGTTGTTTTATAACCTTGATGTCATGGGTTCAAGGTGTGAGAAACTATCTCCTGCACAAAGTGTAGGGTAAGGCTGCGTAAATCAGATCGCGAAGGGATCCGGCCCCTCCTTGAACCCTACCAAAGTGGGAGATATGTCAAGCACTGGGTACCCTGGCTTTTAACTCATGTGGTTCATTTTCATTTTAAGTTGTTTGTTTTCTTTTCACTTGAGCGGGCTGAAGAGAAAAATTACCTAAATTGACCCATGTACATGTAAATTGGTAGAGATTGCTACAGTCACATTATATCCTCTTAACCTTCTTCCTAAAGGTTTCTAAAAGACAATTGACAAAATATTCTCTTTAACTTCTTCCTAAAGCCTCCTAAAAGACAACTGACAAAGCTGAAACTCATGTTGACTTTTATAAATGTATTGTTTTTGACAAAAGTGTTTGTTAGGAGGATATATTATTTTACTTGTTTTTGAAATACATAAATTCAAAGATAAGAAAAATCAATCAACATTTTGGTCAGAAATTGCTCATTCTTGCTAACTGTAGCTTTTAGGTTTCCATTTTGATAGGAATGATGGTTTTGCAATGATTCAAGGATTTGCTTGCTTGAACTTTTGATTTTAGTAAATCAGATTTATGTTTCATTGAACCACTTGTTGCTTCACTTATCTGCTTGCTCTTTTAGGCACTGAAACGCGATGGTTACCTTCATTCATTTCAGTTATTATGAATGAAAAAATATATTGACAATTTCTTGTCTTTCCAAGTGCGAGAACGATTCTCTCTCAAATAAGCACTTGTACGCATTACGCAGTGCTTGGTGCTCATCAAATGTTGTGGTTCTCGCAGTACCTACTTAAAACTGGTTATGTATTGAGTGTCCATCTACATAAATGTATATGTATATCTGTATATGCACAAACACGCACCACTTTAAATACCCTTCATTTGCCTTAAAAAGAAATCTTCAATATTCTCTGGGCTCGGTACTCTATGTTATCATCAGTTCCTATTCCTATGTTTCTAGATCATTTAATGATTTCTGTACTGTTTTATGACAGTCCACTTTGTTCACTACCTCACAATTTTATGCAACATGGTTGTTACAACATTAAAGAAGACACGATTTTATGGATTTTCTTGCTTATCTGTTTTCGTGTATGTATGCAGGATGTGATGCTTATAGTGTTGTACTATTGTCTGATGAATGTGATAATGGACTTGAGTGTGAACTACCAATAGATTTCTCAAGTCCTGCAACAACAGAGGTTGTTATTCCACTGAAAAGCCAGCTATCATTGGATGGCCGTTTGAGCAATCAAAGTTACATCAACATGATGGTAGAAAATGCAGTTGCGTATTCCGTAGACGTTGATGATATTGAAAAAGGGAAGTCAGATAATCAAAACAATAATGAGGAAACACATGTTAAATTGAAGAATGAGCAAGTATTGACGGTGAGTAGATAGTGTTATTCTATGTCCACTAATATTAGTATGCCTCCTATTCTTTATGGGCTGGGTGAAATGGGTTTGGGTCAAATTTGTGGTTTTTTGGTCTGTGTGAGCCGTGAAGTGGGGAGGGTGACTTGGAACATTGTTTGTCCAGATTCTTTAACTTTTTGATAAATTATTGTGAAATAGGATCACAAAAAGTTTATTATCAATATATAGGAAAGCTTTCTACTTTTTTCCTTTTAGCCACTTTTTTATAAAAGTTATCTGTTTAACCTCTTATACTCATTTAAAAAATTCCATGTTAATTCATTCTAAAGACTAATTGTTTTAGATGGTTTAAAAAGTAAGTTGAGCATCCGTATGAAATTGTTACTATTCAAGAAGTAATTACCGGTAGGATTTTGCAATCTTTACATGTTAATTTCCTGTTTCTTTCCTAATTTAGCTCGTAATGGTGTTTTGCAGAAATCACTGCAGAAACAGATCAGCTTCGACATGGGAGGTAAATACATGCAGCTGTTGATGAACCACAGCCTGATGCTGTCCAAGTTTTCCACTCGAGGTTCCTAATCACCTTCTACTTCATTAACAACTTCAATCCAATTCTTGTTAGAAAAATACTATTTGAACACAGGTTAATTTAGGTTACATTTCATTGTGAAGGTAATAGATATGGTTTAAAGATCATCCCAATTATATTGAAGTTTTTACAACTTCCTACATCCTTTATATAAAAAAGTTGGATCACTATTTCAATAAACAAACATACCCATTAAATCCCACCTATAGCAAAGCTCTGGATTGTTATTTCCATTTATATTATTCAACATAACATTTGAGTAATGAATTGCTTTGTTCAACAGATAAAATTGCGATTGAGAAAGTTGTTGATGCTCCCAGATCGAGGAAGCATAAGCGTACTGCCTCTTTTAATTCAAGAAAAGTTGTTCTCCTGTTCTCAGTCTTGTAAGTTCTCACCTTATCATGATGTTAGAGATTCAAATACAACTCAAAATGACAAGAGAAACAATTTCCAATCAACCAAGGTCAACTGGCTAAACGATTTGGGCCGACTTTTATTCCAAATAGATCAAATAAAAAATTAGCTAAAAGAGGAACGGGTCTTGAAAAACACATACAACCTCCTAAATCATTGTATTAGAATAATTAGATTATTATATTAGCGAACTGATGATATTCCTCTTGTAATCATAACTAACACATTAACTACTTATAATCAATGGACATAAGATTGTTTGAGGGGGCAAACTCACCCATACAACCAAAATCAAAACTGTAATATTTATCCTCTTCGCTTTTATTGTTTATGCAGGTCGAGTTTGGGGACAATTATACTTATATATCTGACGCTGAGAGTAAGACATATGGGCGATACCTCTATTCGTTCAGAATGAATTTATCGTCACTTCCCCTCATTTTGTAAGTTCACTTTTTTGTTCCTGCGTACGAAGACTTGTTATGAAGCCGAAGAAGCATAATTCTCTCTTGATATGTACATAACTTGAGAAAAAACACTGTTGAAATGTTTAGTCATTGATTTGCTGACACCATTTGGTTAATATATCTTTACTTTAGAAGATTTTATAGTCAATTTTATTATCTTTTACTCACTTTCCTCTATTAGTGTTGAAACTATGATTTACTGTGGGCATAGTCAAAGAAGATGAACCAGCTGGACAATGAATGAGTGTTGTAAGGACTCCAATTTCAATCAAGAAAATACGAGTTTTAAGTGATTCGTATAGTGACAATTTTGACACATTTACGTAAAAATTTCTAGTTGGATATCCATAAAATTCTCATTTGTTTTTAAGTAATTTATAATATTCTAATTACCAAGTTGATTATGCAATATGAGCTTGTACATTGTGCTTCAAAAATGTTTTGTGCAAATAGGTGTTGTACCTGTTGCTTCTTTTGTGTTTCATATCCACCCCAGAACCACTCAACTAACAACCAGCTACTCATTTACATACACGTTCATATTGTTCGCAGAGAGTGTGAGAAAGAAAAAAGGGTTCCGGTGGTGGTTTCCAGTGGCCCTATGGTAGCTACGCCACGTGCCGATGAGATTAAACCTCATGATTTTACAGCTTGACGTCTTCCAATTATTTTGGTTAAGTTTATGCAACCTCTCTGAACATACAAGTCGCGATCGGAATTCCAACAACGACTTGCAACCGCCCGAAAATGCATGTCCCGATCAAGGTTTAACACTAGCGTTACCCGACAAGTCGCCTGTATTGATTTTCATGTTTCGGAAGAGATGAGAAAGATCTAAAAAAGGGTTCTCACTGTCGTAGGTGTTGATGAGTGATAGCATGGTGGTGTGGTTGTCGGAAATGGCGACGCCTTTTGTGTGGATAGAAACAAAGAGGAAAATTATGTTTGGTGTTAGTGAGTGAAACAAAAAAAAGAAAATTAAATCTGGACTTGAAAAAATATCCACTTTGACTAAACAAAATATGTTCAATTCCGTAAAATTCTATTCTATACTATTAATTTGTAAACCAAATGAATAGTGGTTTGCTGATTGTACCATCCTAATGAATAAATTGTGATTCTTTGTATACTACAACTCTATGATTCCTTAACCGTTTTTCTTTTGTCGTCGGCGGTGTAGAGGATCGGTGTTCGGTCTCCTGTCTACGCTTGAGGTTGATCTGGGTTGTGGTGCGGACGGAGATGATGTTGCATTCGCCTGCCATTTACGGTTGAAGTACAGTTTGGTGGGTGTGATGTTGCCGACGACTGTATGGAGGACTATCGTTCCATCACCGTCTCCTGTTTGGGTTGACGTGGATATGGCCGCCCATGGATGTTTTTGTCACCTGTTCGCTAGTGGCCGATTGGCTCACCCGTTTTCACCTCATGTGTAATGTTTCGCTTGATATGGTTTGTGATGGTGGGGACAAGGCCTGGTTGGCCTCCCATTTAAGGTTTATGACAATAAAAACACGATAATTAGACAATATACATTTATCCAAGCCTTGATTAATCCCGTCCGTCATGCGCGCAACGCGCGTTGAAAGAAAACACTAGTATTATACTATATATTAAAAAGCAACTATGTTGCTACAGTAAAATTTTATGGTTTTAAACTTAGAAACAGTAGAGATCGGTGGTGGTGGTGGTTTTGGTTGAAGATGGTGTTGTTAAAGCTAATGAAGTCATTAATGATAGATGCACTTTAACAAATTCAAATCAGTTCGTAATCAATGGTGATGGTGTTGTTTCAAACAATAATATGATCGAAATAGATGCAGATTCAAAAGAAATAGAAACACCGTTAAAGAGGAATTTAAAGAAGAAAGGGGGAGAAGTGAGAGGAGGTGAATTGGGGATATTTTGGTTGTTTTGTTTTAGGAACCGTGGGAGAAATGGTTGCAGTGAATCAAATATTATATAATAATTGGTAATTATAATATAAAGATTCTTGGATTGAAGTAAAGTAGGGTAATATAGTGTGATCGTGATTTTGTTTTAGCCTGGTTTATTTATACAATTATTGTTTGGACATGATAACGGTTGTGAAGGGTCTTTTTTCATAAATTATTGTTTAAAAACCGAATGCACGGTTGTGGTTAAGTTTTCTGATAATGTTTTAATATACTTCTTTTAAAAACGGAATTGTATTTAAAATTAAATTCTTTTTAGCATTTTAACTACGATAGAATTACGGTTTTTACGACAGAGTATATTTTTCTATTTGTAACACCATCTGTTGCGACATATGTTTTGTGCCTATCACGACGCGTTACAGTTTTTACGTTGAAATGACCGTCGTTACAACATGTTTTTGTATCTGCGGTTTTACGTACAAAGTCACATAGCGTAACACAAGAGAAAGCGATGAAATTAATGTAAGAGTTGTCTTCATCAAAACTCTAACTCATAACATTTGGTTGGGACGAGCACACAACTCTAATTCATACCTAATTACCAATACACCCAACCCTCACCCAGCTCATTATTAGTTAAAGCAGGAAATCAGGGACCTTATATAGTAATGAAGGCCTGAACCCTGATGGGCATTAAAGAATGCAAAAAAGCCCACCTAGCTCTATAGATTAACAATATTGTTGTTGGACAGAGTCATAGACATGTTAAAAAACTGATGAAACCGATCAAGTTGATTGAAATTAATGATTTTAGCCGGTTCAAGAGTGGAACGGTTCGGTTTAGTGTTTAAGAAAGTGGGTTTTACTAAACGATTTACGATATAAAACAGACTAAGTTATCAAGAAGATATGTATGATGAACTATGTTTTCACAATTCGATTACGATTTAGTGTTTGGATTTGTGAAACTAGATGAAGTTACAGATATGCAGTGGTCACCGTTTCTTTGGTTTTCCCCATTTAAGTCTCAAGCAAAATGATTTTTCTCAAATTGTAAATGAAGTTACGGGTCGTCAACTGTTAGAAGCTAGCTTGTAAAGTTGTATATGAACAAGTTTGATATGAGGTTTTCAATGTTTGAGCTATGCAAATTTATAATAGAATTAATGAAAGAAAAAGGTGGCTAGGATAAAAGACAGATGCGCCTCATTACTTTTGCACAATTATATGCATTAAAAGGTTACTTATACTTGTGTAAAGCACTCTTAATTCCATTAACACTGGTTGAACCCTAGAGTAAACATCAATTATATGGTCCTACTTGCAGCAATGTTAAAAATAAAGAGAAATCTTAAAATGTTCCTTTACGGGTCAAGTCTCGTCTTTTGTCCCCTCAAAACTTTTACTCTTTAAAATGTTGCTCAAATAGAGACAAACCTAGTAATATTTTCAAACAAGCACTTGCCTTTATTTAATTAGAGAAGACACATGAAAAAATATATATATATGTACGTCAATACAGGTGTGGACACATATAGAAAATCTGAGTGGCTTTTTTTTTTTATCAAAATAGGGGTGTTTGTTTTAAAAAAAAACTTTGGTCGGAACCTAGTAAGCTACGTATAATCAAAGGGCACTATACATTCTTCAACAACCAAGGCATGACACGAGTTTCATGTAAGCAAACATTCAATCAAAAGTTGCTCTCTTACATACCAGCCTTGATACATTTCTTCATAATCTTTTCATTCTTTTGATCGTTTTTACATATCCACCCTAAAGGGCGCTATTTTCTTAACATCTAGAGAAACCATTCTAATTTTAACTAACATGGTTAAGAAGCACTGTCTGCGGACCCTGAAACATTATTACCTTGTTAGCACTCCCCACCTGTGCTTCAAGTAACATAACAAATACCAACAAAGAGATGCAAAATAAATGAATGTAACAGAAATGGAACAAGAGCTCAAGTCTTTGTTTTGTCAACCATGAATGTCTTGCTCTATAGGGGCAAAATGATGAAGTTAAAAAGGTACTCTGAAGATGCATAAGACCTTCTTACCTTGATAATGTCACTTACAAATCAAAATTATCAACAAATTAACCAACCCAACCATTACAATCTATAAGACGTTGCAGCGCTCTAGCACGCACAGCCTCCACCTTGCTGCTCTGACTGCGAGGCATTGCCCGAAGATTTCAAATTCACATCAACCATGTCTTCTTGTTTTGTGGAAGAAAGAGTCTCCATCCCTGGTAATGCACCAGCAATCTTTCGAAATAAAGGCTGTATCATGTAACGCAAATGCATTCTTGTTAAGAGGTTGTTTGACTTCAAGATCAACTACCATGCCAGAGTTCAAAAGTCTTTGTGGGTCACCCCAGCCCGACACAACCCACACTAAAGAAGTACCCATTTTGATGAATTACCCCAATCTCGTATATTAAGTAACAGCATATGCACCCATGTTACCACCAAACTTACTGACTGGTAATATGTAACTAAAAAGGTTTTTCTTTCCGCAAGATTGAGGGTTTAAGTCCCATAGAGAAAAATGTGTAGATTTGAAGGTAGGATTTAGTGGTGTGTGAGTTAGCTGTTCTAAAAGAAAACTAAACAACCATTTTGCTATATAAAAGGTAACTGACTAAACCTTGATGTTGAATCCAGCTTTTGCACTAGTTTCTATAAACATGACACCAAATTCACGAGCTTTGCCATCTCCTTCTTCAATTGAAACTTGCCTATTTAATCATCATAAATCAGCATCATTAAGTAAATACGAACATTAGCTAAAAAATACTTCAACCTAAAATATGGTTCTAGTGTATTATAACATAATAGATACCAGAAAGTAAGAAAATAGAGGTGGCCATTTTGACCCAATTGCCCTCATCATGAACGGGTCGATTTTGTGTTCCTTTTCTTTACAGGGGTAACTATAAAAATTTAGTTAAAAAGAGAATTCTACAAATAGACCGAACAGATCAAGCATGTTGGGAGTGCCTTAAGTTGATTTCTAATACATACAACCACCTAATCGCTTCATTCACACTTCACAGTTTATATTATTATAATCATCAACATAAAAAAGTGGTTCCTGTAATCACATATAATGCATCAAGTATTAAAAATCAACAAAACCAACAAAAAAATGTGGTGGTTCATCCCAACCCGACCCGTCCTGTATTGATCCAATGAAAAATATGCGCTATGACATGATTCACCCATTACCCAACCCGCACATTTTGCCACCTCTAGATCGGCAGATGAAAGGTTGGCTTATAACTTCCACAAAAAACTTCAACTATGAGAGAGGTTAAAACTGTAATATCAAACCTTTTGTCAACAAGATCGGTTTTGTTACCAACAAGGACTATAATGACATCAGTGCCTCGTTCAGTGCGTACTTCTTCTATCCATTTTGCAGTATTCAAGAATGACTGTCGATCTGCAAATTAACAGATCCCATATAGGAAATGGGTTACAAAATAACAAATAAGTATGGTACATTTATATGAAAAGATTCTGGTTCCACGCAAGGGTAAATATTACAGCAACCATTATTGTTTAGTGTGTACGTGTATTCACTCAATAATAACAAAGATTCAGATGCATGCATCAAAAATAGATCCTAGAGCTTTAAGTCTAGCTAGAGGTGGCAAAATGCTTGGGTTGGGTAACATGTCAAAACTGGGTTCAAGTCAAAAGTGGTAATATATGTGAAGGTCAACACTGATTAGGTCAGACGCCAACACTCTTGTTCTTTTTTTTTATTTTGTAAATGATTAATGTAATAAGTAAGATAACAACACTCTATTACCAAATAATAAGATAAATTCTTGTGCATAAAACAATATAGAAACTTTTGGCCGTTTCAGTTTTAACTAAATTTCTACATTTGTCCAGTTAACAATTACCATCTAAAGTAACCAGTTTGATATTAACGGGTTGAAATTGCCACTTCTAATAGAGCCCGTTGAGGTTGCTCATATAAGAAAACTGTCACAGATTAGAGTTTTTGTAATCCTGAAATGCTCCATCAACTAATAAAATAAGTTCCTTTTTTATAATATCTCTATTAAGAAAAACTGTGCGCTAATTAGATAGGAAAAAAAATTATAGAAAGAAAAACATGGCTCAGAAAATTTGTGAATTTTGAGCGAGGTTCCACTCACTAGCAACATCATAGACAATGACTGCAACTGATGAATCTCTTATGTAGCTTGGAATGAGACTCCTAAATCTTTCCTGCCCTGCAGTATCCCTGAAAATCATTGAGCATATTAAATTAACTAAAATCACATGAACTTTTTTAAAAAATGATTAACAAGATATTTTACTTAATAGTTGGGGCAACTGGAAAAAAAGAAGCATCAAGTACCAAACAAGAAAGCCTACCAAAGCTGTAACCGAACTGTTCTATCTTCAAGGTACATAGTTTTTGACAAGAAATCTATGCCAATGGTAGCCTGCAATTAATATCCAAAAATATATAAATCCGAGTTTCTAGTTTGCCTTTGCTATGTGGTTATCAATTGTGAACATAATTCTGTAATAGTTTCTAAAATAATTTAAACAGGCAGACAACATTTGAACAAATATTCTCAAACATGGAATCAGTTAGTATTCTTATGAATGTATTCTAATAAGTTATCTGTCAGAAGGTTTCATTTACATCATTTATCAACCAACAACATACACACATATTTATCAACCAACAAAATACACACATATCTGTTGACAACAACTATAAAGTGGGTGTTTCTATTTTCATTTTGAATCCAAATATGTGACTATTGTGACTTCATTATATGATGTTATGGATAAACATATTCTGCTTCTGATGATCAAATTACTTAGGAGTCATTTAACCAGAGTTTAATAGTAGCTGCAACAAACCTGATTAACAAAAGGCAAAATCAAATAACCTAATTTGGGAGACCTTTACCCCCATCTCCGAAGGCCTGTATCTTTTCTGTTTTCACATGAACGTCCTTTTGGTCATTTTATATATTGATTTCTTATAAGTCAACTTCAAACAGCAAAAGAACATCTGAACACCATCTCCTACAGCCTGTTTGTAACAGTTGATTAATTGATTTTCGTCATTCAAAATCATATAATCACTTTCATAACTCTCACCCAAACAGCCCATATAGTTAAGAACTTTGGAGGTAATACAAAACTGATGCACATATATGAAGTTTTAAAAGTCTTCATCTTTGGGGATACGATATTGCCCCAACTATGAAACCTGTAACAATAAACTGTACACATATATCAACATAATTCTGACACTATTAGTGAAATGCCTACCTATAATTAAAACAAAAACAGAAAATTGTTTGTGGGAAATTTAAGTACCATCTGAGATACATTTGATGGATTGAATCAATGTCAAAACAAATTTCAATGAAGACATGATGAACTAGGTCAAAGACTCTCAAATCAAAAGAAGTTGCTGATCAAGAATGGGACATTACAAAATGAAAACTGATGCAGTTTTATAAAAATTAAAAAAAAAGATTAAAAACATAAAAATAAAAACAAACTCAAAGTAAAAGACAGTAAAATATAAATTCATATTCATTTACCGAAACTGAGCCCAAACATCAATGTTTTCCAGTTCCTAAAAAATCAGGTGCTTAAACTATGTGTACCTCTTAATAGAAACTAATCAGCTAACCTTCCTCCTTTCAATTAATAAGAACAATTTTATGCAAATTGCAAGGTACAGATAAAACCGATCATCCTAACATCGTCAGAGTTAAATCAACTAAGCTTCATCCTTCCAATTCATCAAAATACGAACATAACAACAGCAGATTCATGCAAGGTACAGATAAAACCGATCATCCTAACATCGATCAAAGTTAAATCAACTAAGCTTCATCCTTCCAATTCATCAAAAAAAAAAAGAACAGAACAACAACAAATTCACGCAACACATAGATAAAAATCGATCAGAAGCTAAATCGATGCCGATCCAATCACGAATCTTCAATTGAATAGAAATCAGAAACGAATTGATAACAAAATAAATAAAAAAACGACGAAAACACACCTGATAAGTGGTATCGAATTTGTCATACATGAATCTGGTAATGATGCTGGTTTTGCCGACGGATTGATCGCCCAAAAAGACAAGTTTGTATTTGGCAAGAGGTGACACCACCGCCATGAATAGTATTATTATTCAGGTGCTTCTCTTGGCGATCAGATCTGAATCTGTGAAATGTTAGACAACTACGGAGGAGAGAGAAAGGGGAGAAATCAAGAAAACATGGGATTCATTCAAATCAATGAGGTTTCAATGTTTCATTTATACGATAAGGAGAAGAAACCGCCAATTTTATCAAATCGTTTACGTGCTTCTTACCGAATGTTCACGCCAATATGACTCCTATACCACTAACATGTTGCATAGGTTATATAATAAACTAATATAATAAAGAATATATCAACATTTTAGAATTTTATTTTAGAATTTTTGTATAAAACGCTTGCGTCGTGTCACGTATTGCAAATGCAGAACGAACGTCAAACGAGCGGCGAGCGTTTTTAAGAGCACTTTGATGGATTGTTATGTTGTGTTAAATAATTGAAATATCACTTTATGTTAGATAATTTGTACATATATGGTGATAACAGTGAAAATCAATCAAAATTAGCAATTTAAACCAATGCTTCTTACATACCTAAAAAACTTTCAGACTTGTTCTATGCAGGATCTTACATATATGCTATTTAGTTTGTGTTGAATTTGTCACAGTATAAATAGTCAAAGATATATGATAAACAATCAATCAACAGTAAACAACGAACAAAAAAAAGCCCGGGATCCGAACAAGGATTCTAATGCAAGAGTCACAAGTGATAGCGTTGTGTGTCTTTTGGCTCATGTGGCTAGAAAAGAAACATGCCATCAAATGCGCCAGGTCGCATCTCATAAACGCAATGAGAGAATACAAGAGAAATATGTTTCTAATTGCAAATCTGATGTTTAAAGTTTGCCATTTTTATTGTATAATACACTTATTCTAACCTATTTATATGCCACAATTATTTTGTCAATAGGTTTGTGCACATATTTGTATTTTCAAGACATTCAACGAGTCCATTTCTTCATGATATTTTTAACGTGCCCTTAATTAACACACAAATCAAAGTTCTCACAACACTCAATACCTACTATTAATTAAGATGAGTCGCTCAACTCCCTATAGAATCTGAACCTCATCTCCAACCTGTTTTAGTTTCACTCTTAACTAGGTTGCTATCGGTGTGAAATTCATCATCAAGAATTGAATATCCGACCAAATCTAAGATTATATTTTTTTTATAATAACAATTTCACTTGGGAAGGAGTTACAAAAGCCCTTGCTAATGTATCTATCACCTTGCATGATGATTTTATGATGATAATACAAGGATTTCATTAAATGTGTAGTATATTTGGAGTACAACTTCAAACATAATATTTAAATGTTGGAAGAAAGGTTAAATGTTAGAAGAAAGTATAAGTAGGAACTTTCTTCCATGAAAAAAGGGTTAGAAGAATTTGTTTTTCACAGAGAAATCTGTTGATAAACTATTTGTTAAAATTATAAGGTACTCACAAAAAATCAAATAGATAAGCTCTCAGGAAGGGATCCTTGAAAACTATATTTATAACTAAAAATCATAAAAACCAAAGGTTACATATATATAAATACTAAATACGTGTTACCACGTGTACAACTACAAGTAATATGTACTTGTTTCCTAATCATTTTTGTTTCTTCGGATTTAAATTTAAAAATTTTCTGTAATGGCCTAAATTAATAAGATTAAACAATTACTCAAGTATAGTTTAAACAATAAAAAAGTAAATAATTTACAAAGTATGTAATTAGCTAGAGGTGGTTTTTACGGTTTTCAATTAACACTAACTTTACTAAAATGATTTTTAAAAAAAAGCCAGCTCGTCCATATAAAATTTCCCAGACTAAATTGACCAGAAGAAAAGGAAACAAACGAACAACAAAAGCTGTCTAATAATATAAGTTCTGAAAGACATTTCATCAGAACATGTAAAGTTCATACTAACTAAAATCTAAGACCACAAAGTCTACCTGCCTGATGGTGGCATACGAGTCCAAGGAAACTTGGATGTTGCAAGGTTGTCGCTGGTGTCACCACCTCCTCTGTGGTCTGCCGCTCCATGCCGAACCCTGCCATTGTAACCGATGGGCTTTTTAACCCCACTTCCGTCCAGCCAATGAGTCTTCTTTGTTTCATCACCTTCAACAATGGTAGACTTAGACTGCTTGTTCGTGTTCTTGCGTTCCTCTTCAATCACACGAATTGGGTACAAGTCTGGAGATATTGAAAGCGGGGTCCTTAAAGTCACATATGCTTTTTTGTAATCAGGTTTTGCGATCAAAAGCCCACCACGCTTCTTCTTCTTCCCATCCATGTTGAGGGTTCTAACCTCGTCCACTTCAAATCCATATAATGATTCCAAAACCCTCTTTATTTCAATCTGAAAATATTAAAAAAAGCACGAAAAACATCAGCTTGATCTAAGGTAAAACAAAATATGGAGAAGTAAGCTGAAAAGAAAAGTGTGTGCCTTAGAAGCAGAGGGAATGGTTTTGAGGGCGATTTCAGTGATGTTGGAGAAAGAAGTGGGCATGAGAAGCTTAATAGGAATATTAGCAAAGTTCATCACTCTTCTTCCCAATCGACTCCCCATGTTTTGGATTTGGGCACCCTACAAGTTACTAAAAATACAAATTGTGTTGATTAATAAATTGGAAAGAAACCACTCCATCCAAAGCCCTATACAGAATGGAGAACAGTTCATTAATTAAGAAAATCTACAGAAAACAAAAGATTACCAGATAGATCAAACAGATAGGCTGGGAAGACCCTTTAATCCTCATTCCGTCCAAACTTTTCTAGTTTTCTTAATTACCAGATATAATAGACAGAATCATAAAACTTTACTCTTAGTTGATTAAAAGTACTTCAACACATGGAAAGCATATAATAGCCTAACATAGAGCAAAAAGTAATGCGTGCTGATATCTGCCATATCTTATCTAGTAGGCATATTATACACTAATAATTTGTTTATATTCTCGATTGAAGTTGGCTTAATTTTGGTAATAAAGTATCATGGTGAAAGAGAATACTACTAAAAAAAGATGATGGACACATTATAGCAAGTTGGAGATAACTAATAAAATTGAATTTGGGTATAACTTCATAAAAGAAGAATTCATTTCCATTTAACTTGCCAAATTATAATTGAACAAGAACGATTAGAGGTTCCCTCACAACTTATGAAGGAACGTTTGTCTCTCGTTCTTTGAAGAGATCGTATTCGATAACATTACCAATGACTAAATAGAAGCATCGGAGGTAATGTCATTTGTCAACATTGTATCTTACTATCTTCGTTCTTTACCATGTTATAGTGTAGCAAGTTAAAGATACTAGAAAAATAACAAAACACAAAAAGAAAAATATATGTTGGTGTTTGGTCTCCAGAACACTAATTATTAGCTAATCATGTACTTTATAGATAGGTGTAGTATAGAATCAACATATAATTGGTTATTTTACAAAGAGAAATGTATTAAAATAAGATTTTATAATGTAGCCCATACACAAGTACAAAGCATTAGAGACTTGATAGTTTCAAGACATCCCCTTCTAACGTTCAGATTTCAGACCACCCACTTTGTTGATTCAAGTAAATGTTGAAAGATCTCGCTTCTTTCTTTATAAACGAAACAAGAATGATGAGATTTGATGGACAAACAATGTGAATACACCAGAAGGTAGAATATAATTAAGGTAGTGTTTGGTTTTTACAAAAAACTCTTCCCCACCTCTTCATTTGCATGCACGCAGACGCGGGAAGACGTTTTGAGATAAAGATTGTTTGATTTCAGGAAGACTTTTCATTAAAAAAGGTCTTTCTGAGGTCTGCATGAGGCAAACATAAACCATTGTCTTCACAAGTCTTCTATCATCTTCTCATTCTACCCTTAAAAAACTTCTAACCCTTTGTCCCTTTCCTCCTTCATCAAAGTCCACCTAGTAACTCCATCTTTGCAGCCACCGCCAGCCGCCGCGAACCTCCGGCCAGACCCCCTCCGGCCGCCGCGAACCTCCGGCCAGCCTCCCCTCCAGCCGCCGCCCCCTCTTGCAACACATTCCTCCAGCTGGCGTCCACCTCCAGGTTTGTGTTCCTCCAAAAAGTTTATAGATTTTGATCAAGTGAGTTGATGAAACTATGAAGCAAGTGAGTGTTTGAATGAAATTTTGCAGGGGATGATGAAGATGGCGATCAAAGATTATAAAATATAATTTGATTGAGGAAATGATTGAAAATAGGAGATAATGAAGTGAAAGATTATAAAATATTTAAGTTGAAAATATTATGTATTTTGGTTATGAAAAGGTTGAAGTCCGGTGAATATAAAAAAATGGAATACTTGGAAAATATCATTAAACTCATTTGGTATGTTTATGTATTGTAATTAATTATCATTAAATTTAAAGAAATATTGTGATCGCTTTATAATGGCTACAATATATGGATATGGAATTTGAACTAAAATGTATTTTTATGCAAAATGTGGAATCAAAGATTTAAATAAAATGTATTTTTATAATTTTATGAATATTATTACAATATTGTATGATTTTTATTTAAATTTTAATGTTGAAGTACTTTTTAAAGTTTAAAAAATATGTTTACTTTTATTACAGAATATTTTACCAGTCTGCAGATGTTAAAAAAACAAACAGTATTTTTGTTGTAGACTGCAGACGTTTGGCCCACCTCTTCTCCTGCAGATGTGGTCCACAGACTGCAGACATTTTACTGCAGATGTATTGTAATTAATTATCATTAAATTTAAAGAAATATTGTGATCGCTTTATAATGGCTACAATATATGGATATGGAATTTGAACTAAAATGTATTTTTATGCAAAATGTGGAATCAAAGATTTAAATAAAATGTATTTTTATAATTTTATGAATATTATTACAATATTGTATGATTTTTATTTAAATTTTAATGTTGAAGTACTTTTTAAAGTTTAAAAAATATGTTTACTTTTATTACAGAATATTTTACCAGTCTGCAGATGTTAAAAAAACAAACAGTATTTTTGTTGTAGACTGCAGACGTTTGGCCCACCTCTTCTCCTGCAGATGTGGTCCACAGACTGCAGACATTTTACTTCAGAAAAAACAAACTAACCCTAACTCTTCTGCATGTGGCATTCTTAGAACAATCAAATAAGAAGTAAAACCCTAAATAAAAATTACAGAACAATCACATAGCTTAAAAAATTAGAAACTACAAAGGTATGAAAAATTAATACAGTCTTCGTAGATTGAATAAAAATAATAATAATAACACTTGATATGAGGTAAAAATGATTTAACAGAAAACGAAATACAAATATCCTTGCAACTTGATCAATCATGATTGAGAGAAGATGAAGATGGTTGTGAAGTGAGTGAAGATGACGAATGTATGCTTGAAGATGAATGAGAAGATGAATATGAATACAAGCTTGTGACTTGAGCAAAAACACTGATGAAATTGAAGGTTGGAAAATGGGGGGTTCGTTCACATTGGGGAACTGTTCAAAATGGGAATTTTCAAGAATGGGACAAAGTGACAAACTGAATCATTAGCCAAACAGGTTGGGTAAGGTCTGACCATGTGGCCCAAGTACACCTCTTTTCTTTCATCTCTTCATATATTGCCGAAAAGGAAACTGAACAACTTTACAAGTAACAATGAAAGACAAATTACTGAGAGTAGTTTACCAAAACTTACACAACTCAAAATAACTACATAAAATGTTGCCAAAAAGTCTATATGTTCAGGTCTTATGAAACTTTGAGAAAACCAAATCTGAGATAAATGATATTCTCCAACTGAAACTTGCTACCATGTATCCCAATGTTAGGAGTTTGCAGTAGAAATTTCTTGAAAATAAATCAATTAGTGCTGATGCGAAACTGAAACAGTTGTTGTAGTCACAAAATACCAGTATGCAATCAAATTGATGATTCTTCAAACTCAAGCATCAAGACATACGCAGAAACTGAAGCTAATGTGGTTACCATATCATATGGCAAGAAGGCAGGTTATGTAAAGAGTAAATGTCTGTTTCTACTATTTTTCTTGAATCATGATGAAGATAAACAGAGCAGAATTATGACAGTACAACAACAAAGATCTAACATTACTTAAATTTCCAACAAAGTACAGATCGCGAAGGGAGATTTCAGCACGTAATACAAATTCGAACCGAGTATCAATGGTAACAATCAAAATATAACAAAGTATAAACCCTAATTTCACATATAACGATCAGAAAGATGAAAACACTAACCTCAAATAGCGATGCACGTAGAGTACACACGAATGATTATGTGATTTCAGAGGAATGAAGACAATCTGAAAGAAGGTGAAGATGATCGAGTGAAATCACGTATCCACCGAGCGGCGTGAAGTGAACCGTTGTTTTCATCTGTTTATGTTTTCTGTTTGGGCTTTTACATGGTCCATTGGACTATTTATCACACCACCACAAGCAATAAGCAACTAGAGTCAAGAGGTGTTTCTCATTTTTCCTTTCGAATTGCGGGGTTTAGAGATAAAAAAGTTTAATCAACTTTTTTCTTAAATCTTTTTTTAATTACCTGATATGTATTATAAAAAACTAGTTTCAACATGTGTTATACTTTCTAAATTTTTACCTATAAAATGCAAAGCACAAACTGATGAACATATACGGAGATAGCTCTGTTATTTTAACTTTATTGCAAAGATAATTTTGGTAATTTTACTTTGCTATCTATTTGAATGCATCTTCTCCTTCATTGTTATGTAGAGAGAGAAATAAAAATGGGATAGGGAAAGAGACGCTTCGTCTCAACGTCACCGTCTCGCTGCCACCGGAACGCCGCCGTCGTGCATCCGCTGTCACACCATCACCACCGCTACAACAAACCGCTAAAAGGTTAGCCATGGCAGCGGTGGTTTTGCACTCCAATCGCCTCTTTCTTTCCCGGTCTACAACATGTTACAATTGTTGAGTCGTTGTCATCGCTTAACGAGCTTTCCAAGACCATAAAAGTTATGGGGTTCGTCTGCGTTTTAGTGTTATGGCTGGTGGTAGGGGTGATGACAGTGAGGGAGTCGTCGCGCTGTCACGGGGTGATGATGGTGGTGGAGGTGATGATGCTGAGGGAGCCGGTGGTTTGGATGATGACGGTGTCTGGGTTTTCGATTCATGGATCGATTATGTCTCCAAGGGTGTTATAAGAATTCCAGGCCTTTATGAAATTGGGATGTTTGCTTGCTTGTTAGTGGCGGGAAAAACAGCGGCTACTCCGGCTTCGCTGCCAGTTAAGGTTGTTAGTAATGTTTATGACGATGGATGTATACTTGGTTTGTTTGCCATGATCTATTGTAACACGTCGATGACGATGGATTATTATCCATCTGAGACGGATCGTTGGGATGAGGACCTCTATTATTTGGGGTTTTTTGGTTATATTTATGATGGTTGATGTATACATTGTGTTGTTTGTCATGGTCATTTGTAAGATTTTGATAATGATGGATTGTTTTCATTTGAGACATGGGTCTATCATATGGTGTCTTTATGTCAATGACGAGATCTGAAGGACTTTTATTGGTTTAAGGCAACTTTTCAAGTTGAGAATGATGTTGTTTGGTTGTCATTTGTTGATGATGATGAACGATTGTTCATTTGAGACATGTCGTGCTAATGGCGCATCAGAAATGTTGAAAATATGGTTTGTACTTTGAAGTTGGTTATTTTATGATATGATTTGGGTTATGTGGTACATATATAGGTCATGATAAAAAAGGTATATGTTTGTTGGCATGCCACATCCTTTAGGTTGCGGCCACAACAAGCTACCAATTATGAGGCTTAACAACTTCGTTTGTGTCAAAAAAACCATTGTTTCAAAACGGGTTGACTGCTCGCGCAACGCACGAGTTAGAATATGCCTAGTTTAATTTTATTTTATATTCCTTTCAACTTAATAAAATATAAAAAATTTAAAAATTTTTAATCATAGAACATGAAATTACATTATATCTTTTCATTCCACCTTTTCCCCCTCAATTCTCTTTTCCTTTTATTTCGTTTAGAGAAAATTGCATAGACGATCCTTATGATTAATCAAATTGCATGTTTTTATATATTTAAAAGGTACAAAGTTAATATAAACTTTTGTATGATCATTATACATGGTCCCTAACATTTAATTCATACAAATTTTATGCATTTTATAAAGTTTAAAGTATATTTTTATTTCAACTTTAGAGACCAAAAGTGCAAAATCCACATAAAAGTTTGGACTAACTTTGCAATTATTAAAACTAGGGACCAAACTTGCAAGGACTATATAAAAGTTTTGACTAACTTTCCATTTTTTAAAGTTTGGGGACCAAATGTGCAATCTAGTCAAACCAAATAGACTATTTATAAAAAAAAGTTTCTCTTTTGTTTATATTAAACTCAGGAAAAGAACTTAGGGGTTGTTTGGTAGCCTCTTAATCAGCTTCTTAATAGTTTAGATGTCTGAATGGTTCAGCACTTAATGGTTCAGACTGTTTGTTTCGTGAACATATGTCTGAATGGTTAAGACATTTACCTCTAAATGGTTAAGCATTATACTGATGTTGAATGGTTAAAAGGTATTAAGACTTATTATCTGAATTGGTCAGACATTTGCCTTTAAATAGTTAAATGATATACTAGCTCTTAATGGTTCAAACCTCTTAATGGTTCGACACTTAATGGTTCAGACCTCTTATTGGTTCAACACTTAGTCATTTAGAAGTTGCCAAGTAGCCCCTTAGATAAAGTAGATTAAATCACATGTTAAGCCCATTTGGTACATGTATGGCCCTGAAATGAGAATTGAAAAAGAAAAGTTTTTGTTTAAAATCTTGATTGATCGGTCATTAAAGGATATCAAATTGAAAACCTTTTTACCCTTTAATCAATGGAATTAAGGGGCTGTTTGTTTATGTCTGACCGGGCTGACCCAGCTGACTCGGTCAGCGGGTCAGCCCGTTTGATACTCGCGTGGAGCTAGCTGACCGGGTCATTCTTCTGACCCAAACCTAAAAAATAAGTTGTTGAGCCAAAATCTCCACCTCCTTCTCTCTATTGCACACCACCAACACCTAAATCCAAAGCCCTGCGCTCGATCGGCCACTTCCCCTCCCCCTGCGCAACTTCCCCTGCCCGACCCTGACCTCCGCGAGCCCTAACCGAGCCCCTCCGACCTGCGCGAGCCCTAACCGAGCCCCTCCGACCTGCGCGAGCCCTAACCTAGCCCCTTCGACCTGCGCAAGCCCTAATCGAGCGCCTCCCGAGCATCTCAATACGGTAGTCATCATTTCTTTATGAATATAGATGTATATGCATATATATGTGTATGTATATGTGTATGTAGATATGTATGTAGATGTATATGTAGATGTATATATGTATGTAGATGTGTATGTAGATGTATATGTGTATGTAGATGTGTATGTAGATGTATGTGTATGTAGATGTATGTGTATGTAGATGTATGTGTATGTAGATGTGTATGTAGATGTATGTGTATGTAGATGTGTATGTATATGTGTATGTAGATGTGTATGTATATGGGTATGGAGATGTGTATGTATATGGGTATGTAGATGTGTATGTATATATGTATATTGTGTATGTAGATGTGTATGTATATGTGTATGTTAATGTATATGTGTATGTAGATGTGTATGTAGATGTATGTGTATGGAGATGTGTATGTAATAAGGTTATTTTTATCATTCAGCAGAGTCAGTTAGATACTAAATCAAACAACCAAGTTTCAGTCAGATGCAGACTCAGTCAGGACTTTTTACTGGGTCAGCTTCTGACTCAATCAAATCTTACTCAGTCAGTTTATGTTATGCTACCTTCATTAGTTTATGTAATAAGTTTCAGTCGTGTTCCCTTCATTGATGTTATGCTACCTTCATCAAATCCTTATTATTGAACAACTAAGTCAGTTTATAAAAAATCATTCAAGTGAAACCAAAAAATCAAAATTAAAATCAAAAGTCACCCAGCTGAACCAGAAATCTTAGAAAACACCTAATCGAAATATGACGATTTGATGAAAACTAACGAAAATCAAACCAAAACTATTGTAGAATGAGTGATGAATCTAGGTGTCGCTCCATCGATCAAGGTTGAAAGCGACTAGAGTTATGACGAATATTGGTATTGAACCATACGACCTATGAACCTTCCGGCCGAATTCGTTCTTTTTCATTCTAGTTCTTCTTCATGCGATCAATGTTGATTAGCTAGGGCCATGATGAACTACGAAGAAAGGTAAGGAGGGGTAAACTATCCTTTTAATATTTTAACATTTCAATTCCATCTACATATTTAACATTCAAACACATTATTATATATAGAAATATTATATCACAAGTTTGATTAAATAACGACAATTGTATGACCACACTTTGAATTATAGATTTTATTTTTTTTGGGTCCACTGGTTTATTTGCAGTTTTCGACCCCCCCCCCCCCCCCCCGAAAACAAGATAGGCAAGATAGGATAACTGTTCCATATTCCGGTAACTAGATTCACGCAGTATCCAATCCAAAAATATAGGCTTGCTTTTGCCCTCTCCCGATAGTACATTTATGCTCTTAAATCACTGAATACAAACTTTTAATCGGATGAAAAGGAATGAGCAAGCATAGGTTACTCCTAGAATGTTGTCCTGGGGAACGCAAGTTTGATTGAGGATTGGAGAAGAGAGGTGGAAGAAAAGGCTCGAGATGAATTTAGGAGTCTTTGTGCGAGCCATATGCGGTGAGAGTCATACATATGGTAACGAGGGGGGTTTGCGTTTATACGTGTAGTGTGGTGTTGGGTGTCACACCCCGAGAATCGTAGCGGAAGTTTGCGTAACGTGGTGTTAACGGAAGTTGGAGTTAATCCAACGATTATAGTCAAACACGATTAATTATACAGTCGGTTATATAGAACCATACATTACACATTCTAAAATCGTGACAAATTATCAGCAGTTTTCAAATTTTACAATCCGGGGTTAGTTGAAGTATATTGTCTTTTATTCATTAATTTAATACTACTTAAAGACATTTGACACGTTTGACCCTCTAAACACTTAGTCCATAAATTCCACACGGAGTTTACCTATGACCCTAAAAAGCATAAAGGATAATAAAGTCAACATAAAATTAGTGAGCAATTGGGGTTTTAAGTCTTATAAACATTCGATTTCAAAACAATATGATGTAACGAGATATAATATACTCAACATAGACTAATTAGGTACCATAATTAATTTAAGTCATAAGTCCAAACAGTCCAAACATATAAATTCTCTCGCTACAACCTGGCCAACACGACTAGTCGCGAGAGCGGGCCATTCTAACCCGATAGATCTACCAATATAGTTTATGGCCTCCCTGAGATTAATGATTATGGGGGGGTTTAGGGGCTCAATAGTATGTATCTATACTATTGACCCAACTTATACATTTATAACATATATCAATTTCGTTTATCCATCATATATATAAATATAGTTTTTCATGCTTTTTCCTAAAACAATTAAAATAAATGCAATATTTAAAATGAGGCCGAAGTACTCAGCTTGAATGTGATCAAAGGATAAAATCAATATGTTATGCTCTTGATTTATCAAAACCCTAAATATATATATCTTGGTCAATAAATGATAATTCATACTTATGAGAATATTTTTCACCCAACTTATTTAGTTATTTTTAAGAATAAAATATGTTTATCACACCAAAATACTTTGGTCATTTTTTCATAAAAGTTTATTTATGTTTCATAGAAAATATATGAATTATAACACATTCGGCTTATAAACTAAGGTCTAACCCTAACATATTCTTGACGTCTATTACTTATCACTTATCATATTCATTAATCTTATGTTTATTTATCATATTTATTTATTATATTTTTAACTAATTGATTTAAATTCACAAAATCTTAACTTTTCTAACTTGTATTATATATATTTCTAGTTTGACATAGTTTATTTATAACTTTACCTATTATTTGTAAAATAATGAATTTTATATAATTTTTCTTATGTTTCTTTTATAAAATTAATCTTTATAGTTACTGGGGTTATTTATTAATAAAGTATGTTTTGATGTTTATTTTTATGAAACCCATTGATTTTTAAATATATTAATTTGAGATCGTTTTAAATAATACATGTATATATATTATTTTTTAGCTTGATTTATTATTATTATTTAAAAGGTCTTGAGTCCTTATTTGTCGTTCTAAACAAGTCCTTTCGTCACAATGTTTCATTGGTCTTAAGTATAGTCTAGATCATGGTTTTTAGTTCTTAAGTAATTCTTTATCTAAATACAATTCATAGCGTGTTCAAGTACTTAACGTTTTTATTGATCTTTTTACTTTGTTTTAAACTATAATATCTTTTATTTTAACTTAATCATTCCTTATGGTGTCATATCCATCATCATTCATCCATCCTATACTATCATTTTTTAAAGATCATAATCCACCAAATCTTCCATGTACATACACATACATACATATACGACATATACATACATACATGTACATTCTTACAAGCCAAATCATACCATTAACATGATTTCATCAAATATCAACATATTCTTAACATATTTCAAATTTATTCAACAATTTCAAACACATTTTTAAATCCCAGAATCATCAAAACACAACTTTTATATAACCATTAAGTGGGTGAACTAGGGTTCATCAAGATTTTCATCTTGATCATCCATGCATGAAGAAATAATAGGAATCTAACACAAATACCTTGATGAACTAATAGATTGAACAATACCCACAAGTTTAGCACGAAATCTTCAACTCCCGATTACAACTTTGAATTCTAATCGAAGTTCCAACTAGAATCTTTATAGAGAAAATGTAGATGTGTAAGGCGCCGTTCCCGGGATGCTTACAACTGGTAAATCATTGCACATCAAACATATATTTTCATCGTATTACATAAAAACGTTGCAGCGGAAACATTTAAACAAAACATTCCATTTCAATATAATAGCTTTTGCAAAATAATACATCGTTAACCAATTACAAAACCCAAGTTGCATTACATCACAAAAGCATTATAAATGGATGTCATCCTAAAAGAGTTGAGTAGTCATCTCGTACCATCCTCAGCAATCATTACCTGCCAACTGGAAACACATAAAAGTCAACATTGTTGAGTGAGTTCTAGTTTTATAATAAAACATACATTATCTTTCGTTAAAACCGTACTTTACTTTCATGTGATCATACATCGATCATACGTACACATAGATAATATCATTATTATCTTCATTATTCGTTCTTTCTTTCACTTTTCATGTCTTCCGTACCAATACCATGTGTGCTACACCCCAAACTATATGGCTACTGGGCCGAAGTCTATAAATAGACAGCTATACATCGTGTCGCAGTACCGGGGTAAGCGGTAGAGGTTCTATACAAATGATCGATCACAAAGAAAGACCCCAATATGCATCCTCTCGGGGTAGCGAACCCGCACACCGTTGGGCTAACACCTTTTAATGACGTGTCCCTTCCATACAATTGCTTGCAAGCCTTTCATTTCTTTTATCATTTATTAATGCATGCATTCTTCCTTCATGTTCCTCTTTCATTATATTTCACTTTACGTTACATAATACTTTATTTCATTTATTAACATTCAACGTAAAGTCACGAGAAAGATAAACATACATCAAAATAAGGAACATAACATACACAGTCATCATCATCATACATGGCAATATCATACATACATACATCATGCATAAACATGCAACAACATCTTGCCTAACATAGCCTCTAAGACCTTAAAAGTCATCTTACGTGAACTTACAGGAACCTCCCTCGTCACAACTTACATCTGCACTTTCCCCCGAAAGTCAGAAAATAAACTACGTTTTCCCCGAGTGCACAAGCCCCGCTTGGGCGTATGGACACCCTTCAGTCGCATGGCCTTCCAGGCAACTGAACATCATGTGAATGGACCAATGCGGATGAACACCTATGCAAATGAACACCCATGCGAATGGACCTAATGCAGATGGACTCAATGCGGATGAGTCCCATGCGATTGGAACTAATGCGAATGAACACTTATACGAATGGGCTCTCAGTCGTGCGAATGAGCCCTCAATCGTGTGAATGAACCCTCAATCGTGCGAATGAACCCTCAATCGTGCGAATGAACCTCAATCATGCGAATGAACCCTCAATCGCACCTCAATCGGCCGTATGGCCTCCATTCGGTCGCCTAGCCCTAGCTGATGCAGAATGTAGTTCATCCCGAACCCAATCTGCCATTTTCGACCTCCAAGCTCATCTGAACTCATTCTAAGCCCAAATCAACCATCCTAAACCTTAGGAATGCATATCACAACACCATTCAAGCACGCACAAGCCCGAAACGAACTCCAAACGCATCACACACAAACACATACAAATGGGTCAAACACACACACATACAAAAACGGGTTTTCAGATGTGTTCCAGCCCTAAAATCGACAAAAAAAGTTTAAAAGAGGGGTTCTAGAACTCACACAATCAACACCGAGAAGTAGAGCTTGGTTTGGACCCGCTACATGACGATTTTGCACACTTAAATCCACCCGGACCAACCTTTTTCTCTCTTTTCTCCCTTTTCTCTCTTCTCTATTTTCTTTGCTGAGTTTTTGGAGATGTGGGGAGGGCGTGGGCTGCCCTCCCCTCTTATTCCCCTTCTCTTCCGAACTTTCTCGCATTTTGGCAAGTTTGGTCCCCCGACTTTGGACTTTATTTCTTTTTTCTTCTTTCATCGGCTTCAAAATAAATATCCGGGTGTTACAAGTCCACCCCCCTTAAATAAGTTTCGTCCCAAAAACCTATTATTCCTCAAACAAACGTGGGTAATACCGCCCCATTTCTTCTTCAGTCTCGCACGTTGACTCGGATCCTTTCCTGTGCTTCCACTGTACATGCACAAGAGGAACCACTTTATTTCTCAGTCTCTTCTCTTTTCGGTCGATGATTGCCACTGGTTGCTCCATATAATTGAGCCGTTCGTTTACTTCGATATCCTCTAGTGGAACAATCATGTCTTCATTCGTCAAGCACTTTCTCAGATGAGATACATGGAATGTCGGGTGAATTCCACTTAACTCATCTGGTAACTCCAGTCTATAGGCCACCTCTCCTACTCTAGCAATGATTCGGAAAGGCCCTATATACCTTGGGCTCAACTTGCCCCGCTTCCTGAATCGGATGATCCCCTTCCAAGGTGAGACCTTCAACATAACCTGGTCACCCACCTGGAACTCAATCGGTATGCATCGTTTATCAGCATACGACTTCTGTCTATCTTTGGCTGCCTTCATGAAGGCCTTGATCTTTTCAAGCTTCTCAGTCGTAGCCTCGATCACCTCAACACTCCCTAGTTCTTTTTTACCAATATAACCTCAACAAACGGGTGTTCTGTATCTCCTACCGTATAACATCTCATAAGGTGGCATACCAATGCTGGCATGATAACTATTGTTGTATGAGAATTCAGCTAACGGTAAGTGGTCATCCCAACTTCCCCCAAAATTGATAACACATGCCCAAAGCATTTCCTCCAATATTTGAATGGTCCTCTCGGACTGACCATCAGTCTGGGGATGATAAGCCGTGCTAATATGTAACCTCGTCCCCATGGCGTCGTGGAATTTCTTCCAGAATTTGGATGTAAACCGAGTGTCACGATCAGACACAATAGTCACCGACACACCATGATGAGTTAAAATTTCCTTGATGAAAAGATCAGCCAACCTCTCAGATGAATATGTCTCGCAGATCGGTAGGAAGTGAGCACTCTTCGTCAAGTGGTCAACAATCACCCATATAGCATCATACCCTTTCGGAGTACGCGGCAGCTTCGTAATGAAATCTATGGTGAAGTGCTCCCACTTCCATTCCGGTATATCCAAAGGTTAGATCTTCCCATACGGCTTCTGATGCTCGGCCTTCACGTGTAGACAAGTAAGGCACTTACTCACATACTCCACTACGTCGCGTTTCATACCCGGCCACCAATAATCCTTCTTCATGTCTTGATACATCTTTGTGGCACCTAGATGAATGGAGTATCGAGTCTTGTGAGCTTCATCCATAATCTTCACCCGTAGATCCCCAAAACAAGGAACCCACACCCATCCAAATCGGGTTTTTAACACCAAGTGTGTTTTCACCCATTTCTGCGACCAGACCTCTCATTATTTCAGAGTTAAGGTGATCTTCTTTCAATGCCTCATCTTGGAACTCTTTGACTTGTTTCATCACATCTGAGGTCATGATCAACTGATATGCTTTCACCCGGATCGGCTCGGGCATCTCTTTTCGACTAAGGGCGTCCGCCACCACATTGGTTTTGCCCGGATGGTAATGGATTTCATAGTCGTAGTCCTTTATAAGCTCCAACCATTGTCTTTGCCTCATGTTTAGATCTTTCTGCTTAAAGAAGCACTTCAAGCTTTTGTGGTCAGTGAAAATGGTGCATTTCGTCCCGTAAAGATAGTGCCTCCAAATCTTTAGTGCAAAGACCACGACTGCTAGCTCCAAGTCATGAGTAGGGTAGTTGACCTCATGAACCTTTAACTGTCAGGATGCATAGGCTATAACTTTTCCTCTCTGCATTAACACACACCCCAACCCCAAGTAGGAAGCATCAGAATAAACCACCAGATCTTCACTTCCATCGGGTAATGATAAAACAGGAGCTTGAGTTAACCTCGCATTAAATTCTTCAAACGCCTTCTCTTGAGCTTGATCCCATACAAACTTCACATCCTTCCGGGTCAACTTAGTTAGTGGAGAAGCAATCTTAGAGAAGTCTTGGATGAATCTTCTATAGTAGCCCGCCAAACCCAAGAAGCTACGAATCTCGAAGGGCGTCTTTGGAGACTTTCTTTGCATTACTGCCTCCACCTTTGCCGGGTCCACCATAATCCCATCAGGATTCACCACATGACCCAAGAATTAAACCTCGCTCCACCAGAACGCGCACTTGGAGAACTTAGCGTACAACTTCTCCTTTCTCAACGTCTCCAAAACCTCTCGAATGTGACCGACATGCTCAATCTCGCTCTTCGAATAAATCAGGATATCATTAATAAACACAATCACTGATTTATCCAACATCGGCCGACACACCCGATTCATCAGATCCATAAAAGCAGCTGGCGCATTGGTCAAACCAAAAGACATGACAAGAAACTCGTAGTGACCATAACATGTGCGGAAAGCTGTTTTAGGGAGATCCTGCTCCTTCACCTTCAACTGATGGTAGCCCGATCGAAGATCTATCCTTGAAAACCAACTAGCACCTTGAAGCTGATCGAACAAATCATCGATTCTCGGTAAGGGGTACCGGTTCTTCACCGTCAGCTTGTTCAAGTCATGGTAGTCAATACACATCCTCATACTACTGTCTTTCTTCTTTACGAATAAGATCGGAGCACCCCAAGGAGGGATACTCGGTCGAATGAACCCCTTATCAAGCAGCTCTTGTAACTTCTCCATCAATTCTTTCATCTCCGTCGGAGCCAACCGATACAGTGCCTTGGCAACAAGTTGGGCACCCAGTGTCAGATCAATCTGAAACTCGATCTCTCTGTCAGGTGGCTCTCCTGGTAAGTCTTCTGGGAACACGTCCAGAAAGTCACACACAACCAGTACATCGGATAGTTGTGGTGTTGGTGTATCCACATCCTTTACATAAGCCAAGTAGGCGCTACATCCACGCCTCATACACTTTCCCGCCACCGCCATTGAGATTACTTTCGGGATCGTCATGACCCGATCCCCATTAACAGTTACCAAACTCCCGTCAGGCGCTGCCAAACGAATCATCTTCTTGCGACACACAATGTTCGCCTCGAAGTCCGCCAACCAATCCTAAGAACCAAATCGAAACCACCTAAGGTCATCACGAATGGTCTAACAAGAAACTTACGAGCTTCTAGCTCCACATCACAGTTCTCTATCATCTCAGAAATCCTGGTAGACTTACCTATAGCAGTTTCTACATCAAAGGGCGCATCAACACGTCTACTAGGGCTGAACAAAAAGTTCATGGCTCGAAGCTTGCTCGAAAAAAGCTCGGCTCGAAAAAAGCTCGAATCTAAACGAGCCGGCTCAGCTCGGCTCGAATTCTAAGCGAGCCAAACTCGAGCCAGGGTTAGCTCGGTTCGAGCTCGGCTCGTGGCTCGGTTCGTTGGCTCGGCTCGTAACTCGGTGCATATAATATATGTATATATATTTATTTATATAGTATAATTATTATTATTATTTACTACTACTACTATTATTATGATTAATATTTTTATATTAGGATTTTAAAAATATTTTCTTAAAAATAAAAATGATTCTTTTAGACATATAAAGTATTTTGTTTTAAATATATATAACTTGATACTAAATTGTTTATATTCAAAATAATGAACCTTGTTATTATAAGTACGGACTACTCAACAAAATATAAAAGTCTTAATATATATTTTTTGTGTTTTCATATAAATTAATGTGAAAAATAAAAAAAATAAATTCGAGTCGGCTCGAACGAGCCACAAGCTGGCTCGAGCTTTTCACAAGCCGAACTCGAGCCGGTATTTTGAGCTCGTTAAAATTTTCAAGCTGGCTCGGCTCGGCTCGTTTACAGCCCTAACGTCTACTACTAACAAGTAGCTTAGCACAGAAAGCAGCAGAAATAAAACTTTTACCGGCATCCGAATCAAATAACACAAAAGCTAAAGTTTGGTTCACTAGAAACATACCGGACACAACGTCAGGGTCCGTCCTAGCCTCCTCCTGTGTCATAGTGAATGCCCTGGCGCTCGCCGTCGGTCCTTCACTTCCCGTCTTCTTCACCCTGGAACCCTCAGCCCTCGGCTTCTTACAGTCTTTACTCATATGACCACTCTCCCCACAGTTGAAACATCTGCCCGCACGACAATCCTTTGTGATGTGCCTTGTCTTCCCATATTTGAAGCACACGTTCAATCCCAACCTACATTCTCCCGCATGCTCCCTTCCACACTTGCCACACCTCCTTGACCCCGCACACGATGTGGTCACACGGTGGTCATCCACCCGTGCCTTTTGTTACCCGTTGAGGCATCACCCCGACCAAACCTTTTCCCGTTCTAATTTCGATCACTACCACCCTTCTTGCTCACTTCGGTCACCACCACCTCCCGTTCATCATATAATCTCCCTGCCAAATCGACCGCCGACCTAAACGTGCATGTCGGGCGACGATCATATGCCTGCGAATATCCATCGGCAAGCCCTGAATGTACCTCTTGATCTTTCGAGATAGAGGCGTCACCTGATCCGACACTAGCTGTGCCATTTCATTGAATTTGGTGGTGTACTGCTGGTGTGTCATGGTTCCCGCCTCCAGCTGTAGGAACTCTTTCTCTATCTTATCCATCTCCCTATGAGGATAGAACTCCTCAATCACCATCTTCTTCAACTCCTCCCACCCCATCCTTCCTATCGCCCGGCTACCCTCGGCTTGGACAACATTGTCCCACCAACACAGAGCCGAGTCTACGAACGAGTGGGTAGCAAACTTCACCTTCTGGTCCTCCCGGCACTCGCTGATATCAAAAACAACCTCCATTTCCCTCACCCACCGATGAGCAGCAGCAGCAGTGCCGTTACCATCAAAAGTAGGGGGCTTGCATCTCATAAATGCCTCGTAGTTACAGCCTCGTGCCGCCTCCGGCGCAGGCTCTTCTTCTTCCTCTTCTTCTTCGTCGTCAGACAAAACCGTCTCAGTCTCGGGATGTCTTCTTTCACCCGTAGGTCTATTTCTTTCTTTCCTCTCCCCTTCCCGTACCGCCTTGATGACTTCGGTCACTACAAACGGTAAGATCGTCTGCATGACCTGATGGACTTCTTCAACCACTGCCTCTTTCACCGAGGCCCTTAGGTTTGCACTCTCATCAGGGGTCTCGGGTTCTTCAAGAACCACCTTTTCAACTTTGGGTCTTCCCCTCTTGGGTCGTGGTTCAACACCACGACCTCCACCCCGTGAAGCTTTCGATGATCTACCACCAGCCATTCACACGCACACTGAAAGATTCAAACACTAACATGGTCATTCAACGGAACAACTCAATTTATGTCAAGTATAGTAAGTCCCTAATTACAGTGGCCAGTTTTGATTAGCCACTTACTTTACTCTTCATATCCTGAGCATTACCTATCCTGACTACATCAGTATTTAAATCTACAAACAACACATAACCACATACCATGCGCACAAAATACCGGTTAACATTACGAAAATACCTGATGGCACGCAGCTACTCAGATTGGCATCCCTTCCCTTTTTCCATCCCATTTTTAGTTTAAGTTTAGGTTTATTTTGAAAATTTACCCATTTCACTTAAACTTTGTCTTTGATACCAACTTGTAAGGCCCCGTTCCCGGAACGCTTACATCTGATAAATCATTGCACATAAAACATATATTTTCATCATATTACATAAAAACTTTACAGCGGAAACATTTAAACAAAATATTCCATTTTAATATAATAGCTTTTTCAAAATAATACATCGTTAACCAATTACAAAACCCAAGTTGCATTACATCACAAAAGCATTATAAATGGATGCCATCCCAAAAGAGCTGAGTAGCCATCTCATGCCATCCTCAGCAATCATTACCTGCCAACTAAAAACACATAAAAGTCAGCGTTGCTGAGTGAGTTCTAGTTTTATAATAAAACATACTTTATTTTTCGTTAAAACCGTACTTTACTTTCATATGATCATACATCATACTTACACATAGATAATATCATTATTATCTTCATTATTCGTTCTTTCTTTCACTTTCATGTATTCCATACCAATACCATGTGCTACACCCCAAACTATATGGCTACTGGGCCGAAGTCTATAAATAGACAGCTATACATCGTGCCACAGTACCGGGGTAAGCGGTAGAGGTTCTATACAAATGGTCGATCACAAAGAAAGACCCCAATGTGTATCCTCCCGGGGTAGCGAACCCGCACACCGTTGGGCTAACACCTTTTAATGGCGTGTCCTTTCCATACAATTGCTTGCAAGCCTTTCATTTCTTTTATCATTTATTAATGCATGCATTCTTCCTTCATATTACTCTTTCATTATATTTCACTTTACGTTACATAATACTTTCATTTCATTTATTAACATTCAACGTAAAGTCACGAGAAAGATAATCATACATCAAAATAAGGAACATAACATACACAGTCATCATCATCATACAGGGCAACATCATACATACATACATCATGCATAAACATACAACAACATCATGCCCAACATAGCCTCTAAGACCTCAAAAGTCATCTTACGTGAACTTACGGGAACCTCCCTCATCACAACTTACATCTACACTTTCCCCGAAAGTCAGAACATAAACTACGTTTTCCCCGAGTGCACAAGCCCTGCTTGGGCGTATGGACACCCTTAAGTCACATGGCCTTCTAGGCAACTGAACATCATGCGAATGGACCAATGCGGATGAACACCTATGCGAATGAACACCCATGGGAATGAACCTAATGTGGATGGACTCAATACGGATGAGTCCTATGCGAATGGAACTAATACGAATGAACACTTATACGAATGGGCTCTCAGTCGTGCGAATGAGCCCTCGATTGTGCGAATGAACCCTCAATCGTGCGAATGAACCCTCAATCGTGCGAATGAACCTCAATCGTGCGAATGAACCTCAATCGCACCTCAATCGGCCGTATGGCCTCCATTCGGTTGCCTAGCCCTAGCTGATGCAGAATGCAGTTCATCCCGAACCCAATCTGCCATTTTCGACCTCCAAGCTTATCTAAACTCATTCTAAGCCCAAATCAACCATCCTAAACCTTAGGAATGCATACCACAACACCATTCAAGCACGCACAAGCCTGGAAACGAACTCCAAATCATCACACACAAACACATACAAATGGGTCAAACACACACACATACAAAAACGGTTTTCAGATGTGTTCCAGCCCTAAAATTGACCAAAAAAGTTTAAAAGAGGGGTCCTAGAACTCACACAATCAACACCGAGAAGTAGAGCTTGGTTTGGACCCGCTACACGACGATTTTGCACACTTGAATCCACCCGAACCAACCTTTTTCTCTCTTTTCACCCTTTTCTCTCTTCTCTCTTTTCTTTGCTGAGTTTTTGGAGATGTGGGGAGGGTGTGGGCTGCCCTCCCCTCTTATTCCCTTTCTCTTCCGAACTTTCTCGCGTTTTTTCTTCTTTTGTCGGCTTCAAAATAAATATCCAGATGTTACAAGATGAAGGTCACTAGTGGTGGTGGTGATATGATTACGAATGTGGGTTGAGGTGTTGTTTGTGGTGGCCGCGAGAGGGGGGTGATGGTCACGATGGTTGGTGGTGATGGTGGTGATGGAGGCGACGGATGGTGATGTTGGTGGTGATGGGGCGACGGGTGGTGATGTTGGTGGTGATGGAGGCGACAGGTGGTGGTGGTGGTAGCAGCGGATGGTGGTGTTGGTGATGGGAGGTGGCGGTGACGGTGGGGTGGTGATGATGGGAGTGGAGAGGGTTGTGAGAATTTGAAGGGGTGTGTGTGTGTGTGTTATGTGCAGCATGTGTGGAGATTTGAGAAGATATGGATGACTTAGTTGTCATCCATGCATATTCCCACTTAATATTAGGGTTGAGCGAAAAACCGAAATAACCATACCGTAACTAACATAACCGACGCAACCAAACCGATAAAACCGAAACCGCTAGAAAAACGACGGTTTGGTTTGATGATTTTTAAAAACCGAATTTTTCGGTTCGGTTTGGTTTTGCTTGTAACAAAAACCGAAAAAACCGAACCCGAAACCACATAATCAAACTTGTAAATTTAGAGGTGTAATTATATAGTTATAAAAATTATTAGTCTATTAGTTACTTATTTAAATTGCCTTATCTAAAAGAGATTAAATATTTAGGTTTCAAGTATAGTATTTAATTTTTTATTTGAATTGATAGATGAAAATGTTTTATTGAATATATTTTTCTTATATTTTATGTATTGAATTTAATTTTAATGTCAACTAAATTATATAAATATATAGATAATTATATTTAGAGATCAACAAAATAATGTAAGACCAAAGTTTTTTGTTTAAATTCATTACTTTAAAACAAATTTTTTTCTAAAACTTGAAGCACAAATGGTTAAACCGAAAAAAAACCATAAACCGAACCAAAACCGAAGTTAAAACCAAAAACGAAAAAAAACCAAAAACCGAACGGTTTTAAAAACCTAAAAACCGAAATATCGGTTTTTGGTTTCGGTTTTATATCAAAACCGAACCAAACCGACCATGCACACCCCTACTTAATATTATTATTATTAATATAATTATTATAATTATTGTAATTATTATTATTATTTTTGTAATTGTTATTATTATTGTAACTATTACAATTATTATCATTATATATATAAAAGTTACCTAGACTGCAAGATTCATTAGAATCGTTAACGCAGAGTTTGCAATTAATCAGGTGTAATAATAAATAATCATAATTTATTATTAAAATAATCTCGAGTGTTGACCTGTTTGACCAAGTGTCACATTGGGATACCCACACTATTTGTTCCATGATCTATGAGTCTACTGGGGTCTACCCACTTTGATTAATTAACCAAGATTTTGATCGGATATAAAATCACTAGTGCTCGATCTAGCGGTATTTTTATAAGGATTCTATCATTGTAGGATTCTTATTCAAGATCACTGTAGTTCCTTTTCGGGCTCAACCCAAAACAATTTTATTTTAAAAGACTTAAACTTAAACCACTTATTTAAAAATCCATGACACTCTCTTTGGCTCTTTTTAGGGCTAGCATAACATCTTAGACATGACACGATGAAACACGATGATCAGATATGCTAGACACCAACACGACATGGTAACTTATCATGTCATTTTTTTTTCAAACACGAACACGAACATTTTAAAGATAGGTTACACAAAATGATCTGTTTAGAAACATGTTGATGAACACAATAATCAAATCTATTATGAACCTTAACAGGTTACACGAACCTGTTAACGATAATCAAATCTATTATAAGAACAATTAGACTATCACAATCAATAAGAATCCACTAGTGACAGTTGTTTCCTGGATGTGGGTTGTGGATTCAAGTGTCCAAATGAAGATCGATGGTTGTGGATTCGGGAGACCAGCTGCATATTGATGGTTGTGGGTTCTTACCGGATCGTCAATATTGGATACCGGGAGGCTTTGTGGTCGTGGTGAGATCGATGAAAGTTTTGTTTTCTGAGTTGGGAGCGGTGGTGGGTGAGGGAAGCTTAAGGGTAGGGTTTCGTTATAATATTATGTATATTTATTTATTTATAAAAATTAAAATACATAAACATGTTCTTAATAGGGTTTTAACCTATTGAGATACGGATTTGATCGTGTCTTAATGTGTCAATCTGCTTAAGACACAAAATCTATTAAGCTTAAACATAAAATCTGTTAACTTTATGTCGTGTCGTGTCATGTTAAGTGTAAGAAATTACCGTGCAACTCTCTTTGTAATATCTTAATTTCAGTTTTATTTCTAATCTTTCAAAAGGCATTCTTCCAACCAAAGAACCCTTAAACAAATTGTAGAGCAAGAAGACTGTAAAGGGGGAGACCGGAGACTGATTGATTTCCAGCAAAATGATGTAAGACGAAGCTCGAAATCTCTCAGACAGACGACAACAAGAAAACAAGCAATCGTGAGCCCCAATTGATATTCCTCAAATCTCCTCATCAATGGCGTCCACCAAATCCAAAGCATCAGCTTCAAATAATAACTCTGGTGTTCAAAATAAAGTCTGGTTCTATTCTTTCTTGCTCACAATTCAATACGGTGCTCAGCCGTTGATCACCAAACGCTGCATCCGGTAGGTTTTTTCACCGATTGATTATTATGTCGTCTTAATTAACAACTCGCTTTTGCTATTGATTGTTGTTGAGATTTTGGTGCTCAGTTTTGCTTGCTTATGCATTTGGTTGATGCAGTGTTTCTTCATCAACGTAAGATGTGATTTGAGGTGAAACTGCATAATTGATGTAGAAACTGTACTGAATATCATAACACCATAGCTCCTGTTTGCACCTTATCCGTTTTCAACTGATACTGATGGATATTCCTTTGATGGTGGTTTAATATTTTAGTGATCAATGATCATACTCTGAAAGTAACAGTTCAGATTAAACCATTTAGAGGTAGAGCATGAACTTGGGTAGGAAGTGCTAATCGAGGTTCATTATTTGAGGGAATCTAGAGGATTCAATAGTCATGGAATAATGATCCATCTGAAGTAGCAGAATGGTAACTTGATTTTCTTGAGACCTTGACATCTGGGCTAACTTAGATCTACGTAGGAACTATCCTGAATGAGAAGATTATCAGCTAAACTATTCGCGAAACATCATATAAAAAGATGCAGTTGAGTGAAGCTGTATATTTGTGCACATGGTTTTACTAGTAGCTCATTATCATTTTGGGGTTCGCAAAGTCCTAGGGGTCATGCAAATGTAAACATGGAACTTAAACAGGAACTTATCTTTATAATTTGTAAAAGATCAAGTCTATAGGTAATGTATAAACGCATGCCAAATTTTATATATGCATTAGCAAAAATGTAAGTATGATCGCTTGATCGATCCATAGATATAGAATTATATATGTTAAGCTTATTAAGGACATAAGCATGATTGTTAAGTTGAATATATTTAAGTGTGGTTCGTATGGAATATGAACATGTATGAATTTGTTTGTATGTTATGTATGAATTGCTGGATGTATGGTTATATGTTTGTATGTGTGACAAGAAGCATCTGAGGTTTAGTGGTACATAACATATAGAGCATTGTTCCACAGCTTAGTAATTTCTCTTGTAATCACAGGGAACAAACTTGCATAGTCACACAAAAGATATAACCATATAGGCTATGTGGTATTGTAAATGCTCGTATTGGAAAAAGCGTTCTATATCTTACATATTTCAAAGAACAAATGTAATTGAGAGTTTGCACCAAAAGAGTCATGGGATGTAGTCACATACCATCATTAATATCCTAGTGGACTCTTTGTTTCTAATGGCTAAAAGAGATCTCAATAACAAAACTTAAAATTAGGTGAACCATAGAGTTTTTTTCAAATGAGTACCATCTTATACACATTTGTTATGAAGTGAAATTTCATTGCTATATTATACTCCTCAAGTCTCTCTGTTGTACTTCCTCCTGTCAATGTGGACCATCATTCAACTACCAAACAACATTCATTTGGTACGAGGCTCACCATTTCAATGGCCTACACTCTACATTAGAGATGGTTTTGGGAGTTGACCAAACTAGTGTGGATTGTTGTATTTGTTTCTATAAACTAAAGCCAACTCAACCTCATAAATTCTAATCCTCAGAAAGACACAATTTGGAATTTGATCGACGTCTAAACCTTTCTATTAAAGACTCTGTAAATTAACGCTGCATTTGCTTAGAACAGATGTTGCATTTATTGCACTATTCAGGTTTATATAGTTACTGTTAATAATCAGGCTAAAGAAAACTAGCTGTAATCAGATTCATGATAGTGATTTTTCTAGATAGTATATTCTGAGCTAAGAAATTTTTTCTCTCTTGATGGAATACTGAATCTGTAATGCATTAACCTTTATGTCACGCAAGGCATCTCTGTTGTAATGTTAAGTTTGTTAGATGTCAGATGTGATGTTATCTTGCTAATATATGGTTTTTAAATTATAATGTCTACAATTACTTTCAGTATAACTTGATTGTATTTTAATATTCGTACAGGCGAGAAGTGATTGTGACTTCCTCTGTTTTGGCATGTGAGATTGTGAAGGTAGTTTTTGTTCTCTTTTACAGTTCTTAAGTATTCTTATCTTTTATAATATATATGTTTACATAATAGGTTTTTTGTGCACTGGTTCTCATGGCAAGAGATGGTAGTCTAAATAAAGTATTAAAGGAGTGGACTTTGATTGGCTCATTAAGTGCATCAGGATTACCTGCAGCTATCTATGCACTACAAAATAGCCTGTTGCAGATTTCTTACAGGAACCTTGATTCCCTCACATTCTCTATGTTGAATCAAACGAAGTTAATTTTCACAGCATTGTTTACATATATTATTTTAGGGTATGGTCTTGAGGTGTTTGATTACTTACCAGCTGACAGCTCATACTACTGCACACACATATTGTGTTTAGGGATGCACAAGTGGGCCTAGCCCAAATCAGTCCCAAAAATCTAGGACCTGGTTTGGTTGTATACCTGGTCAGTTTGTTGGTTTTCAGGCCCAATTATTAAATCATGGACCATTGGACCTGTTAAATCCTGGTTAAGGACTTAACCAGTATGCAAATTCTGAAAATTGATATTTTTTTTTAAAGCGTTGTACGGCCTCCCAACAGCTATATGCAGTCAGAAGTGACTTCTATCCTTCAAATTTCATTGCTTTAAAACCTTTCCGCATACGCCAAATGATGTTTTCGCCTCTTAACGGCAATGTATCCACAATTGGAGTTTTAACTTAAGAATCTTAGAATCAATATAAGTGTTGGTTTATTTTTTTATACCAGTTTGACCTTTCTATTGAGTTGGGTTAGTCCCATTACCAACATTTTTGAAAAGATATATGGTTTTTGTCTTGGACTCCCATCATATGTATCACTCATGAATGATATGAATTTATGAATAAATTCAATGTGGTTCGCAACTGTGTTTTACATGTTCATGAATAAAAAACAAAAAGTTGACTGCAGGCAGAGACAATCCATTCAACAAATTGGTGCGCTGCTCATACTTATCTTGGCAGCTGTCCTTTTAAGCATTGGGGAAGGGTCAAGAAAAGATTATGGAAGCGATGATCCTGATAAAATTGTTCTTATGGAATTATTCCTGTCTTAATAGCTTCTGTACTTTCAGGTCTTGCTTCTGCTTTGTGTCAATGGGCATCTCAGGTTTGTCAAAACATACTGGAGTCCTATACTTCCTCGGGTGTGATAAAAGAGAGACTTTTTGGTGTTTTAGGAATTTAGTGTCCAATAAATGGGTTTTGTGACAATAGCGTTGAAATTCCTTGTTTTTTTTGCTTGGGGGTGGGGTGTTGGGGTTTAGCAACTAAAACCACGATCGGCAAGATGATGGGGGCTGTAATTGGTCAAAACTGAAACAAGTGAGAGTGCGAACGATCATTTTTAGTATGGGTCTAACACATGATGGGTCAGGTTGACGCGAATACTTCGTTGTTCTTTCTTCAAAGATAAGACTTTGGCCTTTTAACGAATATGACTTGCTCCCCTTTCACTAGATTTTTAAATGTGACCCATTTAATCTGTTTGAAATAAAACACAACCCAATTGACCATTCATAGGTAAATGTGGTCTTAAGAACTAGACTTTGAGACAGTACTACAATTAGATTGGTGGTGATGAATGAGTAATTTAAAATACCAACATCATATTCCAAATATGAGACTCACCTTTATAAATCAAAATTTGTTTTTTAATGTGGAAAGTGTGTATTACTATCATATACAATTTTACCCACCTCAAATTTCATGTTTTAGGTTAAGAAACACTCATCATACTTGATGACAGTAGAAATGTCATTGGTTGGGAGCCTTTGCTTGCTAGCAAGTACTTACAAGTCTCCGGATGGCGAAGCAATGAAACAACATGGGTTCTTCTACGGTTGGACCCCACTTACGATGGTAATCATCTTTATACTTTCATATTATGTGCATTAAGATGTTTGCTTTACTTCTCAATTATTGCTCTTGTGAAAACTGAACTTGAGAAATATTTTATGATTGAACTTAGGGCTATTCAACTGGTTAGAATCCGATTAATCCAAGATAATGTCGGACCACGTGAAATGGCTCGGTATCAGTTTGGTTTAGATATCAAACTAGTTCGCCCCATATGGAGCCATGAACCTAATTTTGAAAAATAAACCTAAATGGTAAATGGCAAAAAAAACAAAAGTGAAACAAGTTTGACTTTGGATAAAACTGAATTAAGAAGTTTTAAAAGATCTGCCACAAAGTATAGCTTGTTCTGGTTCAGTTCTTGAGTTGATGGTCCTGAAAGGGTTTTTACCACCCTTAATTAACCTTGGTATGCATGCAGCTAAGTTGAATTGTTGATGTTCGTTTGATCTTGTTGAGAAACTATAGATTTATGATCTTCAACATTATTTGGCTCACCCATATACAAATAATACAAGAACACTTTTGGTGTAGTTCCTTCAAGTTGATGGATATAACTACCGACTACAGATTTTATATGCCGTGATTCACAAACTGCCTTTGTGATATCAAGTTTGAGTCTTTGCATTTTTATTGTGATTCAGATCCCTGTTTTTATCAATGCTGTTGGTGGGATTCTTGTGGGCTTGGTCACTTCATATGCTGGTGGTGTAAGAAAGGCAAGTTTGAATTGCCTCAAGTGGCAGCTTCTCTGTAAATTGAAAAAAATTATTATTGTTGACCATGGTCTTAGTTTCTTATTACTAGATGTGGAAGATGAGCGGGCAGAATGGTTTGGGTGACATCAAGATGGGTAATTTTGGTACACGTCAAACTGGGTCGGGTATTGTAATGGGTCAAATATTGTCTGCAAACTTGTCTTTTACTTTTTTTGAATGGTCTTAATACATAATGGTTTAATTAACAAACAAACAAACAAACATATCCATTATAATCCCATATGATAGTAGGGTTTGGAGAGGGTGGGGTGAGGCTAAACCTTACCTCTATCGCAAGGGGTAGAGAGGCCGCATTTTAAAACGTTCTATTCATTTTAAATAAATTCATGGGATTTTCAACCTGTTTTACCCACTTGACACATTCAACCCGTTTCCAGTTTACTGAATTCATGAATATGTATTTATTTGCCTCTTTTCCTGGTACAAAAATACATGCAGGGGTTTGTCATTGTCTCCGCCCTTCTTGTTACTGCCTTGTTGCAATTTGTGTTTGATGGGAAACCGCCTTCATTGTTTTGCCTTTTGGCTCTTCCACTTGTGATGGTCAGCATTTCAATATACCAGAAGTACCCATATCGTATTAAAGACAAGGAAGCATAGGCGCATAATCCCAAAACAAGTATCATGCTTATCCATCATATTTGGGCCAGTAACATGATGACTAGCCACACACTAACACTTTTGAGCTCCTGAGCTTCATATTCCTTAAATGTCAGTTGCTAAATGTCTTGACATGTACAATATGGTTTCAAATTGACCCTGAAACTACAGCAAATTTTCATATATAATTGTTTACTATGTAATCATTACTCGTATTGATCTTAAACCTAAAAGAGTCATCTTTTGGATGATTTCCGGTGTGAGATATAATCAAACCTCAAGTTGACGTATTTGCAAGTAAAGGAGTCAAATTTACCTTAAGCATGTATCTTTTTAGTATCAGTAAAGATGGATCATGTTAGTTGGGTTGACAAATAAAGTATCCTTTTTATTCTTTTCCTATAGCATCATACATCTACAATAAAAATGTAATATTATGGCATTATAATATTGAATGATGATAATGATAGTGATAATAAGTTGATAACAATAAGATTTCACATACTTGTTTATGTGATCCTTGGTAAAAAAGGAGTTAAAGGAGCCATATGTTGGTGATGTGGTGATTGTGGTGCCTCGTTTGTGTTATGAACTGAAATTATTGTAAGATATGGGACTTGTTTCATATAAACTATATGGCAATTGATGTGGGGTTTATAGGCCAAATAGTTTTCTCCACCCATCAGACTAGTATTTTGAGTTGAGTTCTTTCATGTGGTCCGTAATAGTGGTATTATAGCCAAACTCGAAGTGGTGGCCTGGAGAGAATTAGCTGTGACCAACGAGGACGTTGGCCCTGAAGGAGGGGTGAATATTATGTATTGAAACTATTGCGAGGTATAGGTTTTGTTCCACATTAGTTGTATGGACTATTAATGTAAGGTTTATAGATCAAATAGGTTTCTTCATTCATCAGATTAGTTTTTTGGATTGAATTTTTTCATTTGATCCATAACAATATGTTGCGGTATAAGGGTGTGGTGAGTGTGCTGCACATGGTCTAACCATGACAACATGTATGGTTGTAACGTAAGATAGACAAAATAGCCTTTTCGATTGAGTCCTTTCATTTGGTTTGTAATAATCTGCTGATTAAGGTGTGGTGAGTGTGCTGTACATTTATGGTTGTAATGTAAGAGATATATAAATCAAGTTACTTGGAGGAGTATATGTTTTTGACTTTTTTTCTAATCAAAAGAAAATTTGTATGATTATGTTTTGAGAAAATAAAGTAGGTTTATTCTTTAAAGCGGTTTCTTAAATCACACATTAATGAAGAAGATCGAACTTCTTACCTAATAGGATTGACTTCCTATTATCGAGAACTAATGAGGATATTAACGTGAATTTTTTTGGGGACACGAGACAATTGTTAGCCTTGTCATAGAGGACAACCCGGGAGGTTATTTTCATGACCCGACTCCGGCGCGAGAGTAAGTATTGATTCTAGAAAAAATACGAGGTATGTTAGTTTGAGAATGAAAAAATGAACGTTATATTTAAATAGTGTATACTTTCTCTATTTATATACCCTTGGGCACATGATGCCATTGTTACACGTGTCTTGCGCTCCCACCATCGTATTAGTTGTGCACAAAGTATATTACGTCAATTATTCATATGTGCCCCACCTTGAATGCCCTATATTCCGTGACAACTATATTTGCGTTGGTTCCTTTGATGTCATTGCCGGATCACAAATCGGTTCAGTTTATAATATTTTCCAATCAGTGTGTCATTGTAGTACCCTGATACATACTATGACTTTATTAGTAAGTAATCTGCATATCAACAAATATTGTATGATTTCCACACTAAAGGCAGCTCACATGTATGTTTTGGTTGCCTAAACAAAGACTTTAGTGGAGGTCGGTAATACTGAAGTCACTCCCACTTAAGCACATTTAATTATGGAGCTATCCTCGTATACAAAACCAATGTTCTCAAAACACATTAGTAGTGTCTGAGGTTGGTGATCCTTTATACCCCTTATGTCTTCCGTGATGAAATGACGTGAGAGCTGCCTAAGGCGTCACACATCATATGCATATACATCAAAACTCATTACGACAACTAGTCAAACTTAAAAGTTTGGCATACTATCGTGATTGTTTGACACATTGTTATATACATATACATAAAAACTCAATTACAACAACAAATCAAACTTTGAAAACTTGAACAAGCCATTGTAATCAACACTACATCAAAGCAAGCTAAGAAATATGAGTAAAAAGAAGTTATATTGCAAGACTCGTATAAAATTAAAGATTATATATATTTGGAATAAAATTGTATGATTATAATCAACACGTTAGTTTGTTTGATTATTTAAACCTAGTTTTTGTTAGATTTTTTATGCCCAAGACACATAGAACATTGATGTGGTTAGTACGTTATGATCCAAGTCGGGTCATACCAAATAACAAGCTTAGCAAACACCAAATATTATTTAATTGATGATATGATCATGCAATTAAATAAATACACCAATTTAGAAAATGAGTTTTCTAAATAAGTTGCATATGAGATTGAACAACTTAATGGATATTTTGTTCATGGATATTATTTGTAATGTTGTTTAATTTAGTTAAATAACATCAAATAATAAAAGTGTGTGTATGTTATTTAATTAAAAGATTAATTATACATCTAATTTTAATCAATTAGTTTAACACAATAAAAGGGGTGTTTTGGGGGGAAAACCCAATTTTTATTTTGGGTTTCGGCCGCCCCATAGGGTGTGGCTCCTCTTTTGCTTTCTTTTGGATGTCTTGGAACTAAGAAACCTCCCTTTTGAACACACACACACTTCATCTAGCTCTCTCTCTCTCTAATACAAAAAGGGTCACAAGAACAAAACTCTTCTTTTGGAAGAAAGAGTTCATGTTCACGGCTGGAATGAGATTCCAGCAGTCTTCTTGATACGTTCTTTTGGAAGAAAGAGTTCATGTTCACGGCTGGAATGAGATTCCAGCAGTCTTCTTGATCCGTTTTGGTGCACAAATCCTAGCAAGAATGGTGTTTGCTTGATGCTTGTGGGTATGGATGCTTGAGGACATCTTTCCTTGGTGTTTTGGCTATTCAACAACATCATTTTCTTCATCATAATCCCTTTTTCAGCAGCTTTTAAAAGGTAGTTCCATGGTTTGTTTTTTGGGTTGTTATTTCTTGTTGATAACTAGTTCATACGCATATAAATGATCCTTATGTTCTTGGGTTTGTTGTTATTATGATATATGCCTTAATTTTTCAGATTACTAATGATAATGTTAAGGTATTAATCCGCTGCATTTTCATAGTTTAAAATGGTTAAACTATGAGAAAGATATGGTCCAACAAACCCAACATTGGCATCTAGAGCCGGATATGTGGATGACTAGTTTTATTTGTCCTTGTAAAATTGGTTTTATGGGGCTTTACCAACCTTTTAGGGGCTGTTTTATGATGATGTTATAAATCCCCAACCTTTCAAGGCTATATCTAACATGCTTGTGATTAAACCTTGAAAGAAAGATATCAAATGGTTGATTGTGTTTTGTTTGGACAAAAGGACCCTAAATTCTTGGTTTATGTTGGCTGAAAATTTAGAGTCATATGGGGATTTATTTGGTTCTTGTATGTTGTATATAATGTTTCATATTAGTGCATAACCTAGCCTTGACCTTGTGTTGATTTGGTTTTGAATGGATGTTTTATTTTGGTTGTATTCATTCTTATGGGTTGTAATAATTATTCCTTTGTGCTTGTATTTGGATGTAATTTATTTATTCATTCATTTGTGATGTAGTAGATAGATTAAGTATGTTTTCCTTTATTAGAAAATTTGTATTAGGATATAAATTTTGTAAAAGAAGATGCACAAGATGGAAGCACAAAAGGAAGACACAAGAGAAGGACTTGAAGCATTTGGATGCAAGTTCAAGTGGGAGTCTTGGAGATCTCATTTTTGTGTTGTGTTCAACCCTTAGAAAAGACCAAATGACAACACTTGTGATGGCAAACAAGTGTTGTCAACATAGTGGCTATGGTTATGCACATGTGGTTGTTTGATATATGCTTGTTTGATTATTCATTTTTTGTTGATTGTTTGATATATGGATATGCTTAACAATCTAAATAAATTATCACAACAAGCTAAATTTTTTGGTTCCTAATCATTAAGTGACTAATAAAAGGTTATTAAAAGGATTAATGATTTCAAAATAAAAGAGGTTTTATTAAAAGAGAACCATAGGGTACCATATATTTGAAAGCATGCGAATACATGGTACATAGAGTTTTCATAACTAGAATTAATGGAAACTTAAATCCCTTTGGAAACAAGTTAAACACCATCCTTTTACACAACACTCGAATCACTTGAGAACTACTTGTGGGATAAAGGTCACCTAACCACTTTTAGGGAACTTGTGTGTTTGAGGTGAGCTTAACATATTTGTGGGATAAAGGTCACCTAACCACTTGTATGTGTAAACTCACACGTGTGTGTAAGTAGGACGACTTGAATTGGAAACCATATGCATAGGGTCACCGAAGCATGGCGTACAATGGTGTTGATGGGATTTTGTAGAGTCTAATGAAGAGGCTGATGCAACCTAAACATCTTTAGTCTTTCCTGCATGCTGCACAAGTGCATTGAAGAAGAATGATTCAGAAGTTTCACATGTGCAACAGAAATACTCTAAGTGTGAAATCTTCCGAAGCCAAGACCAATATCTTCCGAAGCCAAAGATGAAGTCTTTCGAAGCCTCAGAGACAAAGTCTTCCGAAGCTTCAAGTTCATGAAGACAGATTTCTTCCGAAGACTTTTAGTAACATGATTTTATCTGATGTACTATTCCATAAAGCTGGACACCTTTTTGCTGCAACTCTGCAAGTCACCAACTTACATGGTTTGGTGAAAAGGTCCATGCTTTTGGTAACTGTACATTGAGGTTTTGAGTCTATAACTTTCTACTTTATGTACTTTATCCTTTTTATAATAGATAAGGATGTGAGCTATGTCATGTCATAGTCACAAGTCAAAAGGCAATCTGCCTTTTGACTCTACAATTGATTTTGTTTGTTTCTAGTCAATTGTATCCAGCTGGCTTTCAAAATATAGCCAGCTGTAGGATGTAGTATAAGTATCTCATGTTCTTGTATCTTTCGAATATGCTTTGTAACACTTGTAATAGAACATAGAGAAGGCAATATACTGCATTCTTGAAAACCAAACACTTGTGTTCTTTGTGTTCTGTCTCATATATTACTTGTGTTCTTAGTGTCACCTCTTGTTAATCCAGTTTACTATTTGATCAAAGTTTAGTTTATCTCCTCTTTGTGTTGTTGTGTTGTAACTTATACCCTTCGACGATCCTGCATTGACAAACACAATCCAGACCAAACTACACTAACAAAGTTCTCCATAATGAGAAGTCAAAGCAGCAAGATGTTGTTGCTGTTGAAGAAGGAGGCTTTGACTAGAGCTTTCAGGTGGAAGATGCTTCTCCAAACCAAGCACTTATGGCTAATCATGATGAAGCCAAGGTATTGGAACATCTCTATACTCTTGAATGCATTGCTAAAGTTAACAAATACAGGTCCTACAACTTGGAAATGAGATCTGATGTTGAGTCCTTAAACATTTTAAAATATGATTTTAGAAAGTCTGAAAATGATTATAAGCTGAAAATAGAGGACTTAGAGAAAACCATTTCAGTTCTAAAACATGAACACACAGATTTTAGGACTCAAATCAAATATCTCATAACTAAGTTAACTGAGTGCCAGGCTGAGCTTGTGATCAGCAAAGCCAGGGCAGAAAAGAGTGTTCTTGAAGAAAAGACCTTCAAGAACATGATATCCTCATCCCTGCATAACAAAGTGTGCTATCAAAACAGGCAGGGACTGGGATCTAATGAGATAGCTCCTCCACACACAATCTTGTCAGTAAGATCTCCTAGGTGTGGAACTTGTGAAGATAAGCTTCCTCTCATAGATCCTATGAGTGAAGAGGATGAAGAAGAGATAGTGAAGAATCCCTCTACAAAGAGTGAAGAGGAGGATTCCAAGAAGGGCCACTATCCTTCTGAGGAGAAAGTGAAGACTGTGATGACCAAGTCCATGAGAAAGAACTTGATCAAGAAGAGTAAAAGAAAGGCAAGGAAGGCTCAAGAGATCAAGGCTACTTTTGACTCTAAGCAGAAACAAGTTTTTATTTCTGTAGTGTTTAAAGTGGTAGGGACCGAAGACATCAACCAAAACTCTTCTGCTAAGAGTTCTGGTTCTTGTTCATCTCATCTCAGCAGCAAGAAGAAGACTGATCTGCTATGTACCACTGCTGCACAGCCTAGACCATCAAACTCCAAGCACAGTCCTCAGCCCAAGAGGATTGTCTCATCATCTGCAAAGATGGAGGTGGAGAAGGGATGTGACCAAAGACAGTCCTATTCCAAAGGCAAGGCTCTTGTGAAGAAGAAAATGAATTGTGTCATGTGTGACAGCACCACTCACATTGTCAAGGATTGTCCCTTCAATCCTAAAGCTACTGTCCATATGACCAAAACAAAAGCTTCAAAGAGTTCTAAGAAGATTCAAGCTTCGGAAGGAAAACCTGTTTCCTTCGGAAGTTCCAAATCTAACAAGAAGGGAAGTGGAAAATTCTTTTCGGAAGAATATTTGGTCTCGGAAGAAAGGAGTTCTTCCGAAGCATTGAAGTCTGCTGCAGTGTCTGCAGAATCTTTTGAAGGTTCAGTCATCAAAACTTCTGAAGTTCCAAAAGCTTCTAAAGTTTTGAAGGTCAAGTCCAAGACTCCAAAGGTGGTGTGGATGTCTAAGAAAGACCAAGTGACTGAGATTTCTCCATCAACAACAGCTCAAGATCCTCTTAGTACAACCATAGGATCTATTACTGTTGAATTACCTTCTGCAAGTGAGCCCAAGACAAGCAAGGCTTGGGTTTCTAGATGTAACTAATCTTCTCTTTGTGCAGGGACAACTGAAGACACACAGAAACGTCTGGATCATAGACAGTGGCTGCTCCAGGCACATGACAGGCAATAGGTCACTACTCCAGAACATGGAAAGGATTGATGGAGGACCAGTTGCTTTTGGAGAAGATGAAGGCGGTTACATTTCTGGAAGGGGCAAGGTCACAAATGGTAAGATCAACATAGAAAAGGTAAACTTTGTTAAGGAGCTTGGATACAATCTTTTGAGTGTATCTCAACTTTGTGATCAGAGTCATAACATGCTCTTTACTAAGCATGAGTGCATTGTTCTTAAGCCTAGTGTGGTCATTCCTTATGAGCATATCCTGCTTAGAGCCCCCAGGAAAGGAAACATGTACAAGATGGATTTGCAAGAAACCTCCCCCTCTGAAGAAGTTTCATGCTTTTGGTCTAAAGACAAAAGTGATGAGTCTTTCCTATGGCATAAAAGAATGTGACATGTAAACTTTAAGAACATGAATAAATTGATTAAGCATGATTTGGTAACTGGAATGCCAAAGAAAGAGTTTACAAGTGATGACCACTGTGTTGCATGCCTGAAAGGGAAGCAACATAAGGTATCTCACAAGCTTAAGGAAAAGAACTCCATCACTACATCCCTACACTTGTTACATATGGATCTCTTTGGCCCCACCAGTGTAATGAGTTTAGGAAGGACCTTATACTGTCTAGTGATCATAGATGACTTTACAAGATTCACTTGGGTTTTTTTCCTTAAAACTAAGGATGAGACTCCTGAGATTCTAAAGAATTTCATCTTAAAGATTAAAAATCAATCTGATCACAAGGTCAAGATCATAAGATGTGATCAATGAACCGAATTTAAGAACCATATCCTTGATACATTCTGTGATGAAAAGGGTATTACAAGACAATTTAGTGCTCCCAGGACTCCTCAACAAATGGTGTTGCTGAAAGGAGAAACAAGACACTGATTGAAGCTGCAAGAACCATGTTGTCTGACTCTAAACTGCCCATCACCTTCTGGCCAGAGGCAGTCAACACTGCCTGCTATGTGCAGAACAGAGTTTTAGTAGTTAAGACTCATGGCAAGACTCCTTATGAACTTTGCCACAAGAGGAGACCTTTCATTGGTTTTCTCAGGTCATTTGGATGTCCTTGCACCATCTTGAATACCAAAGATCAAATTTCCAAGTTTGCTGAGAAATCATATGATTGACACTTTATTGGATACTCTTCCCAAGCTAAGGCTTATAGAGTGTACAATCTCAGAACTAGAGTTGTTGAGGAGTCAGCCAATGTGACTTTCAATGAACACACACCTTGTGTTGTTGGTTCTGGTCCAGATTGGTTGTTTGATCTTGACTTGGTTACCAACTGTTTTAACAAATCTTGTGAGAATGTTTCAGGATCTGCAGAAAATTTAAATATAGGTGATCCTGATCCAAGATTTGAGCTAGGAAGATCCTCAAGACATATATCTTCAGCTCCAGTTGGAACCACTTCTACAAATGAGGTTTCTATCAGCCCAACAATGATAAATTCAGCTGATACATCTGGTATGCCTTCAAATTCCAGCTCAGAGGCTCTACATCCAGATAAGAACACCTCAACTGTGGAAGACAACAATGGTGGTGGTGACAGTGACCAAGAATTTCTTGATGCCACTAACCACACCATAGATGAGAACATCAATGATATCACACACTGCTTGGATCAAGTTTCACTTGAAAAGTGTGCTGATGTGGTGGGAGAAACATCTATGCCAGATCTAAATTTTTCTAATTTAGATCTTTCTCAACAACTTGCTGTGATCCCTCAGCTTAGGATCCACAAGTCTCACCCTACCACAAACATCATTGAAGATGTTGTCTCAGGGGTAAAAACAAGAGGACAAACCAATAAAGCAAATGTTTGTCTTCACTCTTGTTTTCTATCCCAGATAGAGCCAAAGAAAGTTGATGAAGCTCTAAAGGATGGAAGTTGGGTTGAAGCTATGGAACAAGAGCTGCTTCAATTCAAAAGGAAGAAAGTTTGGAACCTTGTCCTCTTCCTTCTGGGAAGACTACCATTGGAACCAAATGGGTGTTTAGGAACAAGAAAGATGATAAAGGCATCATCATCAAGAACAAAGTTAGACTGGTTGTTTAAGGATACACACAAGAAAAAGGGATTGACTACACTGATGTCTTTGCTCCAGTGGCAAGATTAGAAGCTGTTAGGATATTCCTGGCATTTGCTGCATCCAAGAACTTCAAGGTCTTTCAACTTGATGTAAAGTGTGCCTTTTTGTATGGAGAGATAGATGAAGAGGTTTATGTCAAACAACCACCTGGTTTTGTAGATCCTGATCATCCTGATTATGTCTACAAGCTTGACAAAGCTCTCTATAGGCTGCATCAGGCACCCAGGAAGTGGTATGAGACACTGTCTTAGTATCTCTGTAAACATGGATACTGGAGGGATACTATAGATGGAACTCTCTTCATCAAAGGACAAGGAATAGACATATTGCTAGTTCAAGTATATGTGGATGACATCATCTTTGGTTCAACTAATCCAAAGCTCTGCAAAGACTTTGAGAAGCTGATGAAAGACAGATTTGAAATGAGTGCCATGGGGGAACTTAATTTCTTTCTGGGAATTCAAGTGAAGCAAGTTGAAGATGGCATCTTCATAAGTCAGTCAAAGTATGTTCAGGACATACTCAAGAGGTTCAACATGACTGACTGCAAGATTGCTAAGACACCCATAGCTAGAAACCATTCTCTTGGTCCTGATCTTGAGGGGGAGTGTGTAGATGAGCACTTATATAGGGCTATGATTGGGTCTCTTATGTATCTTACTGCTAGCAGGCTTGATATCATGTTTGCTTCTTGTATTTGTGCAAGATATCAAGCCAACCCTAAGATGTCTCACCTTATCACTGTCAGGAGGATTCTAAGATACCTCAAAGGTGCATCAACACTTGGACTATGGTATCCTAAGAATTCTGACTTCAATCTGTATGCCTATATAGATAGTGATTATGGTGGTTGCAACATGACTGCAAAGTCTACATCTGGGGGATGTCAATTTCTTGGTGGAAGGGTTGTCTCATGGCAATGCAAGAAACAATCCTGTGTCTCTGCATCAACTGCTAAAGCTGAATACATTGCTGCTGCAAGCTGCTGTGCTCAAGTACTTTGGATTCAAAATCAGATGCTGGACTATGGGTTAAACTTTAAGGAGACTCCCATTCACATAGACAACAACAGTGCTATCTCAATCACAGAAAATCCTATGCAGCACTCAAGGACAAAGCACATCAATATCAGGTATCATTTAATAAGAGATAACTATGAAAAGGGATTAATTAAACTGGTCAAAGTTCACACAGATGAAAAATATACTGATCTGTTTACAAAGGCCTTTGATGAACAGAGATTTAAATATCTAATATCAGCTATTGGATGATAAACTTTGAGTAAGCTTTTCTTAAAACTAATTCTTATTATTTCTTTAAAATTATGTGTGTCCTAAGTTGTCTAGTTCATCACTTTCATAAGCTCATGTTTTCTTTGGATAAAAATTTCTTTTTTGAAGACTTTCCTTAGATTTTTGAAAATTTTTGATACTTCGGAAGTTATGATTTTAACTTTGGAAGTAAATCATGCCTTCAAAATAAATAACTGTCTGAAAAATTTACTTTCGGAAGAGTTTTCAAATTTATCTTCCGAAGCTTAAATACTTGTCTTAGACATTTACTCATTTTCAAGGACCATTTACTTCCGAAGCAAAATTAACTCTCGGAAGCTTTGTTAGTTTACACACAAAGCACTCAAGTTTTAATTTTTCTTCCGAAGCAAAATTCTCAAACCTCTCAGGAAATTCTTCCGAAGTCATTTTAGCTTCGGAAGCTTTTTAATTAAAACTTCCGAAGATAATTCACCTTCGGAAGCTTTTTGTTTTCCAAGAAAACTACTTTTTGAGCAAAAGTAAACTACTTTTTCAGAGGTGGGACCGACATCCGGATTTCAAAGTTTATCCTCGTTCATTAAACTTTGTCTGAAATCCTTCTCACATATAAACCCAACGGTTTCCCCTCTCTTTCTATCATCTGTTCTTCCTCCAAACCTAAAACCCCAAATTTCTCTCTGAAATTTCTTTCTTTCTTCTTTCTTCTTTCTTCGTCCTTAAGCTACTTCAAAATGGCCAACCTTGCTCACAGAAATGATCCCAACTTTACCATGCAGCTACACAGACAACACAATCAGGTTGCTCTGTTACTCTTTGAAAAAGATCCTCATTTCTCAAAGGTTTGCCATTTCTTATCTCTGTCCAACTACTTCACCTCCCTAACCATTGATCCTCCACTCTATGAGGATCAGTTGCTTGAATTCTGGAAGACCTGCCAAGAGGTCATTATGGATGGGGAGAAGGCACTATCTGCCACAGTGCAGGGGAGAACAATCTTCATCACTCCAGCCATCATCAACCGACATCTTCAGCTGGATGATGAAGAAATGAGGTGTTTTTCCCAAGGAAGTTGTCAATCATTCCTTTGAGCAGATGGGGTATGAGAGAGAGATCTCTATAAAGACCTTCAGGAAAGGAAAGGTCTCATCCCAATGGAGATTCCTGCTCCATGTGGTCATCCACAGCTTATCAAACAAGCATGGTGGATGGGACTAGATTCTTGAAGATCTCTCCTTCATAGTCCATGGAATGGTTCAAGGGGTCAAATTCAGGTACTCTTAGTTTATTTATAAAAATTTACTTGCAATTTAGACTCCTTAGAATATTACATGTTTCCTAGATATGTCCAGTACATTCTTAACTGTGAACTGGGCTCACAGTTAAGGGAAACAGGTAACATTCTTAAATTGGGACAGATGAAGCTCGGCATCTTTAAAATACTAAGAAAGTCCACTGTTGGATTCTCTGGGGTAGAAACAGCCATGTCCCAAAATGTTAGAGCTCATTGCTCAAGGTGACAACCTAGAAGCACAAGCTAGTGTTGAACCCAAACCTACTACTTCCCAACCACCCACACAGCCTCAAATCTCTATCACCTACCAAAGAAAATCCAAACGAACCCCTGCTCAGACTATTCAGTCTGTGGAGGCCCCCATATACTCACCCATACAGGAAGAAGTGGACAATGGAGCTCCCACTTCTCCTGAGGAGCAAACCACTCCCATCTCTTCAAGAATCAGTGCTAAGGTTCCTCATGCTCAGCCTGATAAGCTCATTAGCCCTACTGCCTTAAGCCATCACTCTGAGTCTCAACACTCAAGTGACCAACCTTCAGGGGACAGTTACCATCCCCAGCCTATAGATCTCAACCAACCAATTCCCAACCTTGATTTCTACACTGATGAAGATATAGATTTTAGTGAGTCTAATGAATCTCTTTTCTTTCCCTCTACTCGAAGAGAGATGAGTACTCCTGAGTCTCCTACATCTATCCCACATCAGTCACCTACAACTGAGGTGGACACTCCTGAACCTGTTCAGGATGTCCATATGGAAGAGGCTCTCACTTCTGAAAGTGATTACATCATTAAGACCTCAACCATGGCAACTCAGCCCACTGACATCTCAACTGAGACTGCCCGTGAGCAGAGGAAATCCAATAGCCAAGAACTTAGAACTGGTCATGAGAGAAAGGACTCTGGTCCAATCTTCTTCACCCCCAGTGATTCTTCTGATGAAGATGAGGGGGATCTGAGACTGAAAGTGCAAAAACTATCCAAAACATGCACCTATTTAGTCTCAAAGGTCAGTCACCTTGAATCTCAGGTGACTACCTTACACAACAAGATCAATGATCAGCAACTTGAGATTTCATATCTTAAAGAAAAACTAGCTGGGAAACCCTTAAGAAGAGCTCAACCAGGAACACAAGAACCTGTGGATGTGATTGACCTATCTTCCAGCTCACCTATGCAAGTGGGTGATGCTACCAAAAAGGGGGAGAAAGTGATTACAACCACAGAACCTGGGAGTTCTTCAGAGAGAATGGACATTGAGGACTCACCATCCTCACTTGCAACTATGTATTCTCAGAAACCTCCTCTAGTTCACATTGATGTGGACTACACAAACTCCTTCATACAGAGTCTGTTTGAGGATGGGATACCAAGGGCTATGTCACCTTCATCATCCTTCAATCACATCATTGGGTGGAGGTATGAAAACAACAGGAGGGCCCTCATCATCATAAGAGTTCAAGAACAGCAAGAAGTCTTCAATTTTCAGAACTTGGACTACTATGAAGGTCTGGATCTAGTCAACATGCCACTAGTCAACCCAAGCAATCAAGACAAGCTGACAGACTGGCTAAAAGAATCCAAGACAGGATCACTGCAGAGTTCAGCTTAAGAAGGAGACTTAGGCAATCAGGCAATGTCATCGGTCAACTGGATGTTGAGGCAGACCCTAAGATTAGCTTCATAGGGGAAACCTTGACTAAAGGCCTAGTGACAGAACCTGAGAGCCCTGTCTCATCATCTCCAACTGCTGCAGAGATCCATATTCCTTCTGAGACACCTGCTGGTGAAGGTGCTTCTCAACCTCTCTCTGGCCTGAGCTCAGATGCTGCAACGAGCAATGAAGGCCAAAGCTCTCTCCACCCTGAGTCAAAAAGGTCTGTGAGTGACAAAGGGAAAAGAAAGATGACATCTGAGGAGATTGAGGAGGAGAAGAGAGAGAGGAAAAGGAGGCTAAAGGGAGAAAGTTCCTCTGCTGAGTCTCCAAGACTCATGGAGTCTGCAATCAGGGCTGCCCCCAGACCAGATACTCAGAATGATGAGTTAAGGGCAGTCAGGATTAACTATCTGCAGACTAGGAACTATGACATAGATAGTGTCATTTATCTCCCCTTGGATGAATTGAATGAACTGGTTGACCTGGAAAGGTCAAGAGAGAAGAAGGAGGCAGAAGATGCAGAACTCCTAGTACAAGTCAAAGAAGAGAGAAGAAGAAAAAGACTGTACAAAGGTATGCTTACCCTCTCAGCAGTTCAAGAAAGTCTAGAACAAGATGATGTGGTTCAACAAGAACCTCAAGTAGATAAGGAAGAAGACAGAATCAAGATGATTAACTACCTGAGTGCCACAGGCCTCTATCAGGCAGATACACACCTTCCCTTACCTTATGACTATATTAAGTTTGAGTACTTAAAAAAACTTGAGCTTGAGTTAGTCAAGGAAAGAAAGACAACAAAGAAGAAGCTAAGGGAAGAAGCTGCAAAATCAAGAGCCATCATCCAAAAGAGCATGAAGAATTCTGCTGATAGGCAGAGGATGATGAGCTTCTTGAAGCTGTATGGATTCTCCGGAAGGTGATTTGGACCCATGTCTCTATCCACTATGGATGAGCATATTAGGGTAATCAAGTAGAAGATTAAGAGTGGAGAGCTCACTGACTTACACTCCACTCCAAGTCAGGCCCCACCTGAAGTGGAGGTTAAGGTTGAACAACCAGACACAACACAACCCGGACCTCCTGCTAATGCTCAGCAAGCTTCATCTTCTGATCCACAACAGGGTCAACCTCCCTCTCCATCTGAAAATGAGAGAGAATAAGTCCCAACTGAGAAAGACAATGAAGATCAATCTGGTGCTACAGGCCAGTCTTCTCAGTTAAAATTTGGAAAGAGAAAGAAGATAATGGCTTTTAAACCAAAGTCTAAGAAGAAGAAGAAGCATGCATCCCCTTCTGAACCTCAGGATGAATCAGAACAGCCTGAGGATGTGCAGCCAGAGGATGCTCAATCAACTCCAACTTCAGTAGCTCCTCTAGCATCAAGAAGACCCATCTTGTCTTGGACACACACCACAAATCCAGAAAGGTGGCATGTTATTAGAGATCAAGGCATTGAAGACATTTATACATGGCAAGATATGTTTCAGTTGCATCTGCATGACCTCTTTGACATGAGAAGACACTTTGACAGCCTGAAGGATCCTGATCATTATGAAGAAAGGAATGGTGATCATCCTAATGAGGACTGTTAATATCTGAAGTTTTCTAAGTGTTTTGGGCATCGGCCTAGGGGGAGTTTGTAGAGTCTAATGAAGAGGCTGATGCAACCTAAACATCTTTAGTCTTCCTGCATGCTGCACAAGTGCATTGAAGAAGAATGCTTCGGAAGTTTCACATGTGCAACATAAATACTCTAAGTGTGAAATCTTCCGAAGCCAAGACCAATATCTTCCGAAGCCAAAGATGAAGTCTTCCGAAGCCTTAGAGACAAAGTCTTCCAAAGCTTCAAGTTCATAAAGACAGATTCTTCCAAAGACTTTTAGTAACATGCTTTATCTGATGTACTGTTCCATAAAGCTGGACACCTTTCGCTGCAACTCTGCAAGTCACCAACTTACATGGTTTGGTGAAAAGGTCCATGCTTTTGGTAACTATACATTGAGGTCTTGAGTCTGTAACTTTCTACTTTATGTACTTTATCATTTTTGTAATAGATAAGGATGTGAGCTATGGCATGTCATAGTCACAAGTCAAAAGGCAATCTGCCTTTTGACTCTACAATTGATTTTGTTTGTGTCTAGTCAATTGTATCCAGCTGGTTCAAAGTATAGCCAGCTATAGGATGTAGTATAACTATCTTATGTTCTTGTATCTTTCAAATATGCTTTGTAACACTTGTAATATAACATAGAGAAGGCAATATACTGCATTCTTGAAAACCAAACACTTGTGTTGTTTATGTTATGTCTCATATTACTTATGTTCTTAGTGTCACCACTTGGTAATCCAGTTTACTGTTTGATCAAAGTTTAGTTTATCTCCTCTTTGTGTTGTTGTGTTGTAACTTATACCCTTCAACGATCCTACAGATTTACATGCGACCAAACATAAGATTGTTTAACCGATCCCATAAAGCTAGAAGTTGCAATAGGTTGCAATTATCGAATGTTGATACCTTGTTAATTTAAATAATAGGATAAAGGTCAACCATCATTAAATGTAACGTTGTTGGATTTAGATTTTATTATTAGTTGTCTATGAGACGTGTAAAGGTTATTAATAATTGAAATGCAATTTTTCAGAAATACTAAAATGAACTTTGTAATTTTGTAGAAATGGCCGCAAACAATAATGCTACCACCCGACCGTCCCTATCCTATCACTGAGAACAATCTTAGAAAGGATCGTCTTAACCATAATAACTTTAGACTGGTACAAAACTTGAGAATTGTTCTCAAGTAAGAGAAAAGGGCCTATGTCCTTGACGATCCTATTCCTGACCAACCGACCCCGAGGATGTTGAGGCCTACAACGATTGGCTTCAATACACTGAGGATTCTATGCAGGTTTCCTGCCTCATGTTGGGAACTATGATCCCGAACTCCAAAAGGACTTGGAACAACTTGGGGCATATGACATAATTACCCAGTTGAAGGAATGTTCCTTCAACAAGCTAGGGTAGAGCGCTTCGAAACGATTCGAGCGCTTCATGTGTATCATATGGAAGAAACCCAATCGGTATCATCTTATGTTCTGTTGGACCAAAAGAACCAATGAGCCGGATCAGAAAAACCTTAAGTCCCACAGACTTCATAACAACTGCTGAAGTCCACAACAGCTGAAGACAAAGTCTGAAGACAAGTGCTGAAGACAAAGTCTGAAGACAAGTGCTGAAGACAAAGTCTGAAGACAAGTGCTGAAGACAAAGTCTGAAGACAAGTGCTGAAGACAAAGTCTGAAGACAAGTGCTGAAGACAAAGTCTGAAGACAAGTGCTGAAGACAAAGTCTGAAGACAGTGCTGAAGACAAAGTCTGAAGACAAGTGCTGAAGACAAAGTCTGAAGACAAGTGCTGAAGACAAAGTCTGAAGACAAGTGCTGAAGACAAAGTCTAAAGACAAGTGCTGAAGACAAAGTCCGAAGACAGTCTGAAGACAAAGTCTGAAGACACAAGTGCTGAAGACCAAGTATCAGACGTTGTCACAACAGCTGAAGAGGTCTTCTTCAGTATTGTAACGGTTTTCTTCTTCAGTAGTTTTATGTTTTCGTTTCAGTAGTTTTGTAAAACGACTGAAGAGCTTGTTCTTCAGTCGTTGTAGTTTCAGTAGTTTCGTATCAGTAGTTTTATGTTTTGTACTTAGCACTCTGATATGTTCTCAGTAGTTGTGAACATTTCACTAGTTTGTTAAGTTTTAGTTATTTTTGTAATAGATCTGCCAGATGTCACTATCCCGTGATATCATCAGTGATTGCACTCTATAAAGGAGTGTCAACCTATTGTAATCGGTGGAATGATTGAGCAGAAACATTTTATATTATTGAAACATTCCTTTCACAGAAAGATATTCTCTCATTACAACCGTATTTGTTCTTATGCATACGAATATCAAATTCTTGCTATAATTTGTCTAATTCTTGTTTTTATTCCGCTGCGTTACACTCTAATCCATCAAACTTGTGATCACTGATCCTGTCAAATGGTATCAGAGCAAGGTTAATCATTGATCGATCTAATATTGATCATTGAACTGCTATCCAAGATCCAAGTTTGATTGAATTAGCATTTTTTGCAAGAAACGGTTATAGAGATTGAATTTTCTGTGTTTTTGTCATTCATCCTGAGATTTATTCTCAGTTTTCACTGAGTCTGTTGTGGTCTGTGTAAAACCTTTAAAAGCTTGAATTAAACTGTATTTGGACCTAAAATGACTACTCTTTCCAATGATCCTCACAATACTGGTTCCTCAACCAAGCCTCCGATGCTGGTTAGGAATGAGTATAACATATGGCAACGACGAATACTCCATCACCTGTCTGTCAACAGCTCAGGTTGTTGGACATCAGTGGTACATGGTCCACACAAGCCTATGGTGAATAACCCAGAAACCAATCAATGTTCTGAAGAGGATGGAGCAATACTCAGATGAGGATAAGAAATTGTTTGAGATTGATGCAAAAGCCCATGGAATTCTGGCCATGGCACTGCCCAATGAAATCTATTCTGGGCTAATGCATTATGAAACTTCCCATGACCTCTGGATTGCCTTGAAAGAACAATTTGGAGGAACAGATGAGGTCTTGGCAAATAATAGAGAAATCCTTACCCAACAATATGAGACATTCCTCATAGGAAGGGTGAGACACTGACTCAACAGTTTGAGCGGTTCTCTTGTTTGATCTCTGAATTAAAAATGGTCAAACATGAGTACACCAATAGCCAGATGAATAACAGATTTCTCAGATCACTGCCTGAGAGATGGGGACACATATACTATTGTCCTACGCTCCATGCAAATTTGGACAAACTATCTCTCACCCAACTCCATGGGAAATTGCTCACATTTGAGAGAGAGATAGAAGAAACGAAAACTGTCATCATCTGGAAAGCTCACTGAAGACTTTGTACCAGGCAACAATGCCTTGGTTGGTCATGAGTTAGAATATGCTTCATCTGAATGCTAGTATGATGAGCATATTGATTTCTCCTCAAACACTTCTGATTCTGCATTTGTGAGTGGTGATAGTCAGTTTACTGGATGTAATAATGACAATCTATGCTTCATCATGGATGATCTCAAGGGGATTGCTGATGATGACTTAGAAGAGATGGATATTTTGAGCCAAATGGCCTTGATAAATATCAGATCTCAGAAGTTCTATAAAAGAACTGGAAGGAAATTCCCAGGACTCTCTGGCAAAACCAAAGTTGGTTTTGACAAGAGTAAGTTGAGGTGTCACAAATGCCACAGGCTTGGACACTTTGCTAGAGAATGTAGATCATCTGGATCTAATTCCTCTGCACCCTTTGTGACTTTCCCTGGAAATAGTCAACAACACAGAGGACAACATCCTGTCAATTCTGGTCATCACTCTCAAACACAATCTCCTGCATATTTTGTTCCTCAGGGTTCAATGCCATATACTTACCCTTGTTATTACATGCCACAAACCAGTCAGTTCAAGCACCCATTGCTCAACAACCACATGCTCTTCCGAGCATCAACCATCTCAATCTCATCAACCTCCTCAACCTCAAAACACAGCTTCTTCACCCTGGAGTTGTTGACTGGAGCAGTTTACCAGATGACATGTCTGGTCATGAACAAATGTTCACAGGTGCTGGTCAACATGGTGGTGAAGTCCTTTTGGGAATCTAGCACTTATGGCTCTGGAGTCTGCAGATGGATCATCCTCAAATGCCTCTTCATCACAAGTATCACATGTATCTTCTGAGGCTAAGGCCAAACTATGTTCTGAAACATGCATAGCAGCATTTGCCTCGATTAGAGAAGCAATGTAGATTTAATTAATAAGAACATAGAGCTAGAAAAGATCATTTCCAAAAGGAAAGTTGAGTTTGAGTATATGCTTAAAGAGAAAAATGATGAGATTTATAAACTTAATGCCAAACCTCTGATGATAAGGCTAGGGAAGAGGTACTTTTAGAAAAGTACAAAGACCTCAAAGAAACCCTTGCAGTCACCCAAGTAGAGTGTGATCGATGGGTACAATCATGCAAAGGTTTTGAAATGCTTCTTAGTAAGCAATCTGCTTCCAATGTGAAGTTTGGCATTGGTTATAATCACACTGCTCCTCCTACCGATTTTGCTTCAAAAGCAGAAGTGAAATCTGATGAAGAAAGCAATAACCAATCCATCTCATCATGTGATTCATTTTCTGATAGAGCACCATCAGAAGTTGAAGTTAGTATTATTCCCTCATTGAACCTATTAGCTAATCTTGATGGTTCAAATACTGACACTCACATGATCAAAGAATTGATCAACTCAGGAGTTATTTCTGGAAGTCCTGAAAGGACTGGAGAGCAAGATTTAACACCTGAAATTCAAACTCCAACTACTGTCAGCACTGAAGAGAAGAAAATTCTCAGTAGAAAGGGTTTGAAAACTACTAAAGAGGAAGTCAAGAAAGCAATTAATGCTTCCAAAGTACTGAAGAACAAGTCTTCAGTAGTTTCATTCTCTTTAGTTGATGATCAACATAAGATGAAGAATAAATCATGCGAAATTTGTGGTAAATTGAATCATCTTACAGATGATTGTTGGTACAAAAGAAGATCCAAACTCAAACATAAAGAGGAAATTCAAGAGAAAATGGTTAAAATGAAAACTGAGTTTGAAGCCACATTTGTACCAGCAACATCAAATCTTGTAACCCTTAAGTCCAAAAGAAATCTAAAAAGGAAGGGGTTAAACAGGTAACAGCTGAGATTACCGAAAGAAGAAGGTGCAACATAGGAACTTATCAAACTCCAATGCCAATGTGTCTGGAGAGCTGAAAGCTTTATCACAAAATCATACACAGCTGGTAATGATGGTTCAACATCTATTGGGAAGAGTTAACCAATGGGTGTTCCTATGTTGAAACCACAGAGAAGGAGGTCCAAGCCAAAGGATTCCTCTTCTTCACCATCTTCTTCCTCTCAGGCTGTTGTTTCCAACAAACCTGTTAGTTTACCATCTGTTGATGAGATCAGGCCCAAACCAAAAAGGTTTAGGTCTTAAAATCTAACTAATTTGTTGTGTCTTGCAGGGTTCTTCAGCATGCCAAAGAAGCATCTGGTATGTTGACAGTGGAGGATCCATGCACATGACTGGGAGCAGCTCTCTTCTTCATGATTACTCTCAGGGAAAGAAGGATTTGTCTCATTTGAAAATGATGCTAAAGGCTACATCATTGGAAAGGGATTGTGTCTAATGGAGATATTAGATTTGATGATGTCAACCATGTGGAGAATCTCAAATACAATCTGTTGAGTGTCAGTCAGATGTGTGACAAAGGACATGTTGCTCTTTTCACAAGCCAGAACTGTAGGATTCTGTCTTCCAAGGTTCTGAGCCTGATTGACAAAGTACTGGATGATAATGCTCTCCTGAAGGCTAACAGGATAGGAGAGTATATGCCTTGGATCTGTCAAAGAAAATTGAGTTAAGAGGCCATCCATGCTTGTTCTCCAAGGCCTCTCTCCAAGAATCTAAACTGTGGCATAGAAGGCTGGGTCATGTTAATCTCAAAAACATGAATCAGCTGATCCACAGAGTTTAGTGAGAGGTCTTCCAATAAAGGAGTTCAATTATGATGAAATCTGCACTGCATGCTTAAAAGGGAAACAACATAAAGTGTCATTCCCAACCATAGAAGAATCCAAGTCTAATTCCTACTTACAACTACTGCACATGGATCTCTTTGGCCCTGTGAAGGTAATGAGTATGGCAAAGAAGAAATACTGTCTGGTAATGTGGATGATTACTCTAGATATGTATGGACCCTCTTCTTGCATTCAAAGGATGAGGCTGCTCAGTCCATTATGAACCTTGTGTTACACATTGAAAAGCAATATTCCCTACCAGTTAAGTGTGTGAGGAGTGACAATGGTACTGAATTCAGAAACCACACTCTTGATGAGTTTTACTTGTCAAAGGGAATCAAGAGGCAGTATAGCATCCCAAGAACTCCAGAGCAAAATGGAGTAGTGGAGAGAAAGAACAGGACCCTCATTGAAGCTGCAAGGTCTATGTTGGCTGATTCTGTCTGCACTGACCTTTTGGGTTGAAGCTGTCAATACAGCCTGCTATGTACAGAATAGAGCCTTAGTAAATCAGAGGTTGATAAAAACTCTTATGAAGTTTTACATCATTTAGCCCCTTTGATTTCATTCTTTAGAGCATTTGGGTGTCCCTGTTACATTCTCAACACAAAGGATCAACTCCAAAAGTTTGATTCTAAGGTGGATGCAGGGTATTTTGTTGGGTATTCATCCACTTGCAAGGCTTATAGAGTATTCAACTGTCGGACAAAGATAGTTGAAGAAACCTTGCATGTGAAGTTCAATGAATCCCCTAAGGATACAATTCCACAAAACCCTGTGGAGTTGTTTGATCTGGACATTCTGCAATATGTTCCTTATCAACCTCCTGCGGTTGCAGATCATATGAATCCATCATCTTCTGTGCTAGTCATCCATCTGGTGTTACTGATGATGATGATGATACCAGTAATCACCTTTTCAAGTTTAGTGATCATCTGCCTGATACAACTAGACCTGATTTCCTGTAGCTCCAGTAGCACAATCCAACAAATGCTGATGAGATTTCTTCAACTTCAACCTCCTTTGAATTACCATCTACTGATTGGTTCCAAGGAAATGCTTCACCATCACCATCTGTTGCTGCTGAGCCTGCTACAAACACTTGCACGGATCTTATTGTGTACCAAGATCTGAAGAATCACCCTATATCTCAAATCATTGGTGATATTAATGCTGGCGTTTCAACAGAAGTCAATTGTCAAATTTCTGCTTCTATGCTCTCTTCATTAGTCAGCAAGAGCCAAAGAACTATCACATTGCTTTAAGGGACAATGGATGGGTTGAAGCCATGCAGCTTGAGCTTCTTCAGTTCAAGAAACAGCAAGTGTGGGAACTAGTTCCTCTACCTCCAGGTAAGTGTGCAATAGGCACTAAATGGGTGTTTAGGAACAAAACTGATGAAAATGGGCTTATTGTTAAGAACAAGGCCAGACTGGTTGTACAGGGGTTTTCACAAGAGGAAGGTATTGATTATAATGAAACCTTTGCCCCTGTAGCCAGACTGGAAGCAATTCGATTGTTTTTAGCTTATGCTGCTTATCACAACCTTAAAGTTTCTCAAATGGATGTTAGAAGTGCATTTTTGTATGGGAAAATTAAAGAAGAGGTTTATGTATGTCAAACCACCAGGTTTTGAGGACAATAAACATCCTAATTGGGTGTATAAGCTTGATAAGACTCTCTATGGTTTGAAACAAGCTCCTAGAGCCTGGTATGAGACATTATCAAACTTTCTTCTGGAAAATAATTTCACTAGAGGCTCCATAGATAAAACTTTATTCATTAAGAAAGCTGGGCAGCATAATCTACTTGTTCAAATTTATGTAGATGATATTATTTTTGCATCCTCTGATCCACAGTTGTGTGATGTCTTTACAAAGTTGATGCAACAAAAGTTTGAAATGAGTGCCATGGGAAAATTACAGTTCTTTCTGGGTTTGCAAATCAAACAAAAGGCTGATGGAATTTTTATTCATCAGTCCAAATACACAAAAGATCTTTTGGAAAAGTTTGATTTACAAAAGTGTAAGCCCTGTTCTACTCCCATGTGCAACACCACACAACTGGATACAGATCAGAAAGGTAAAGTGGTGATGAAACATTTTACAGATGTATGATTGGGTCCTTGATGTACTTAACAGCTTCTAGACCAGATATTATTTGCTACATGTGTTTGTGCTAGATTTCAGGCTGCACCTAAGGAGTCTCATTTGATTGCAGTCAAGAGGATCTTTAGATATCTGCAAGGCACTCCATCTCTAGTTTTATGGTATTCTACTAGACATTCTGGTAAATTAGTTGCTTTTTCTGACAGTGACTATGCAGGGTGTAAGTTGACAGGAAAGTCCACTTCTGGAAGATGCCAATTCTAAGGCAACTGCTTGATTTCTTGGCAGAGTAAGAAACAGACTTCAGTTGCTACATCAACTGCTGAAGCAGAGTACATTGCTGCTGCAAGCTGTACATCTCAGGTACTCTGGCTTCAAAACAATTATTGGATTATGGCATAACAAAGACTAAGATCCCATTGTTAATGGACAGCTCTTCAGCTCTTTGTATTGTCAAGAATCCTGTCTAGCACTCTAGGACTAAACATATTGAAATCAGACACCACTTTATTAGAGATTGTTTTGAAAAGGTCTGATTGATCCAAAATTTGTTCTAGTGCTGATGAGCTTGCAGACTTTTCACTAAGCCCTTGGACAGCACAACTTTCCAAAACCTAGTGTTAAGGCTTGGTATGCTGCAGCTAGAATAAGTGACAACTAGTGATGATCTCAACTCACAAGTACTGATGCTCATTAGTTTATTGTTGTCAATATATAAGTACTGAAGTTATTTACCCTCCGGAAGTTTTCTTTAAACTACTAGAGCGTCTCAGTACTCAAGTACTTTATTCTAGTTAAAACAGCTGAAGTAGTTACAACAGCTGATGTAATCACAACAGCTATGTAGCTACAACTACTGATGTCAGAAATGTAGATAAATACTGATGTCCTATGAAACATCTGAAAGCAGATGAAAACGTCTGATGAGTATGTGTTGAGGACAGTATGAAACAGCTGAAAAGCAATGAATTGACGACAACTACTGATGAGCCTTTTTGTCTTCAGTAGTTTCCCAACTGCTGTTTCTTTCTAAACAACTGACGCAAAACCATGTCTTCAGTAGTTTCACAACTACTGATGACTAACACCAAGTCTTCAATTGTTTACAACAACTGATGGTAAAACCAAAGTCTTCAGTAGTTTCTCAACTACTGATGACTAATACCAAGTCCTCAGTTGTTTCACCTCCTGAAGTCAAAACTGTCTTCAGTAGTTTTATAACTACTGATGACTAAATCAGAGACTTAGCTGTTTCAACGTCTGACGGTCAAAACCAAGTCATCTGTTGTTTTATAACAACTGTTGATCACACCAATACGGTCAGTCCAAACCTCTGAAAGTTAATACCATGTCATCAATAGTTTCAAAAACTGATGATTAACACCAAAACCTTCAGCCGTTTTCTAACCCTACCCTTTAAATACCTTATCCCACCTTCAGAGTTTTTACCTTCTTCTCTTCTCAACCTAATGTTCAAAAAAAAACTCTGTAACCTCTCTTCATCAATGGCGACCATGCAACTAAAACCTCGACACAACTGTGTCGCACATCTCACAAAATCGCCATTCTGGACCAAGTTTCACGACGCCATTGATTTAATGGTTCAGTCACCTTACGAAACGGCCTTTCTGTTAAATCCCACCATATATACCGAATCTCTTAACCAATTCTGGACAAATGTCACTCTTGTCTCTGAGGAGAACGACACAGAGTCTCTTCAATCGGTTGTCCATCGTCAAAAAGTGGTCATTACTCCGGACATTCTTCGCTAAACCCTCGATCTGGATGATGCCACTTTCCCAACTGGTTATCCAAAGGGCACAATAGATCAATCATTTGCCCACCATGGATACCAGGGTTACCTGAGTGCATCTACCATATTGAAGAAACATTTCCAGGATGCTAAACGTCTCATATTTCACATGATAAATGTCTGCCTGACCCCCAAGACTTCATCATGAGATCAAATGTCTACAAGGTGGCAACAGGTAATGTACTCCATCCTTGAGCAACAACCTTTAAATTTTTCTGAAATACTATTTTTAGAGCTCAAGGATATGGCCCAAAAACAACTTCCTAACCGTTGGCTATTATATCCTCGGTTCATAATGGCCATAATTGAAAACCAGCTTCAAGCTGAGGGACTTGTTGGCCTGGGAGTCCCTGCTACGGCTGTATTGCCTGAAGTATACTCCCGGCACAACTCTGACCAATCACTAAAAATGGCTGCCAAGCTGCGCAAACCCACGCAGCTGGAACCCAAAGCCACCACCTCCAAATCCAAGGTCCCCACCAAACCCACAAAAAAGAAGCCAATAAAGGCTACTCAGGGAAGCGAGTCCCCTGAGGATGCCCCTGCAACACAAACACAGGCTATATCCACTAGTAATAAACCCCTAGTGGATACAAGGACTTCACCAGCCACAGCCACTCAGGATTCCTCTCAAAAGGAGCCTGCAGCAACCAAAGAAAGGGTACCCACTAATCTGGGATCTTCCTCATTTGAGGAGATTGCCATTGAAGAGCACCATTCTCCCCAGGCGCATACTGCTTCTACCCCATCACCCACTGCAACCGCCCCACAAAGCCCTACTCTTATTATTGCAACCGTGCTGACTCAGCTGCATGCCTCTCCTCATCCCCAACAAACACCAACAAAGGGGAAAACCACAACAATTGAGGAAGAGGATCAGCATGCTTCTGACAGCCCATAGCACAAGGGTTTAACTGTTCTATCTCCTGGTGTGGATATGGAGACCAGAACATCTGGTGAGGCTGCCACCTCTTCTGAATCAACACATGATCAGACTGAGGTTGGTAACATAGCTAAGACCTCACCAAAGGCAACAGCTGATGAAGGACATCGTCCTGAGGTGGAAGTCCCCAGTTCCAAGAAAAAAGGGGCACATGCTAAAACTGGTCTACACCCAGTGCATGTGCATCCTGCTAAAAGCAGGAGGTCAGGTGATTCAGCATCTGCTGATGATGACCTGGGCTTCTTTTATGATGTTCTGGTCCATACACAATTCTTGAGGAAGAAGTCAGTAGACTCCAAAGACTACTTGACCAATTCTCTCACACAGCAAGTCCATCTGCCACCAACATAAACCCACAGATGGCACCTTCACCTGAAGGTCTCCCACACATTCAGCCACTCCAAACTTCCGAGCCACCAGCCTCTATTTCTGGCACTGCTTCTCAGGGACAGAACCCCTCTGAGCAAACAGCTGCTATCTTTCAGCAATCCCTACCTCTCATCACCCCAATGATCACAGACATTGTGATCAAAACCATGGATGAGAGGCTTCCTTCAATCATACAACCCCTGGTGGAGGAAATTGTGAGCACAAGGCTTTCTGCTACTCAAACCCTTGCAACCAATGCAACCAAAAAGGGGGAGAGTCAGTCAGTGAAAGCAAAGAGGAAGAGCATAGAAGGGAAGAAAGAAAAAGAGACTGAGAAGGAAGAGGAGTTTGTAAAGGGAGCTGACATTGATCAAGTGGGTGAAAGTCATAAAGACTTTCATGTCACATATAAGAAGAGGAAGGGTGAAGGAAAAGAAAAAGAACTCGAACTAGATGACATGATCAAAATGGCGGATGCCACACACAGTAAATCAATGGACTCCATTATTGATCAACTGTATAGACAAGGGTTCGATACTGCACAGCTTGACTCAGAGATTAGGAGACTTGAAGTTGAAGAAATTAACTCAAGATGGGCAAGCTATGATGCATTAGAAAGAGAAAGACTAGAGATCATGATCAGATTCATTGAAAATACCTTGGGAGATCATTGATCGAGATTAAATCATGGACCAGGAACAGTATCTTGGCAGTAACCACCAAGATCTGTTCGTCTGAAGCATACACTAAGGGGTTAGTAGTCGAAGTTTGAATGAAGCAGGAGCAGGACTCAGTTAGCCAAACACTCAAAAGCCACACTCACCTCCAAAATGCTAACTCAGCCTGACAACATTCCCTCTCCAAAACAACCACAACCACAACCCACAAAACAACTCCCTTACCCTCAAAACCTACAGCTGATGATGCACCCAAGAAGAAGAAGAGAAGGGTGTTGAGGCTAGAACAAGAAGAAGAAGAGGATGATGAGGAAGAAGATAGGCTGCCTCTTTCTGCAGTCCTAACTTTGCCTAAAGCCAAACCTATGCCCATCACTCTCACCTCACAGATGGAAGCTGTGAGAGTAAAGATAGAAGAAGAACAACAACAAAAGCTTCATGATGATGAGATGCTGAAAAGCATAGACAAAACTTACGCTGCTTCTTCATCAATAATCAGTATGAAGAAAGAAGCTCTGAGATTGTACACCCTTGCTAACACATTTCAATATCAAAAGGAAAAGGTGAGAGTATGGCCTGATCCTAGGATGGCTCACAGAATTGTGAAGAAAGACATTCCTTCGAGATACAAGGGCCAAGTAAAAAGGATCGTAGATGAAGAGATCACAGTGGTCCTTGTAGTATCACCCTGGGAAATTGTTGAAGATTTCAAAAAGGCCTATGAAACTAAACAGCCACCCCAAAAGATGTTAGAGAACAGAGTAATTAAAAAGGGGTTAGTCTACAAGAGGCTTGAGAACTTCAAACAAAATGAGCTCGGTCTGTTACTTAAAGGTACTCACCCAAATGAGTTTGCATACAGACAGATTACAACAGTTGAGCTCAAAAATGGCAAACAGGCTAAGTACATTTCAGAGCTGTATGGGCGTGAAGGACTGTTTGATGGTGGAGCTGAAAATCTTACCATGGAAGAACAAATTATGTTTCTCAGAGCATACACCAGAGAATCCTACAGGCTTATACATGGGAAGTAGATCTCATGGACGGGGGAACAGCTCGGTGTCCAATTCCCCAATACAGAGCTCCCATCCATACATTGCCAACCAAATCATCACAGACTCATTCCCAGGCCAGTGCTTATATGGGTCATCTTCTCAACTGATCAAGAAGGAAAAAGACCAACCTTTCTGCCAACAATAAGTGGGACCTCAATAAAGTTAAGGTTTTGGCTGCATTGGTTCAGGGGGAGTTTGTTGGACCAAAAGAACCAATGAGCCGGATCAGAAAAACCTTAAGTCCCACAGACGTCACAACAACTGCCGAAGTCCACAACAGCTGAAGACAAAGTTTGAAGACAAGTGCTGAAGACAAAGTCTGAAGACAAGTGCTGAAGACAAAGTCTGAAGACAAGTGCTGAAGACAAAGTCTGAAGACAAGTGCTGAAGACAAAGTCTGAAGACAAGTGCTGAAGACAAAGTCTGAAGACAAGTGCTGAAGACAAAGTCTGAAGACACAAGTGCTGAAGACCAAGTATCAGACGTTGTCACAACAGCTGAAGAGGTCTTCTTCAGTAGTTGTAACGGTTTTCTTCTTCAGTAGTTTTATGTTTTCGTTTCGGTAGTTTTGTAAAACGACTGAAGAGCTTGTTCTTCAGTCGTTGTAGTTTCAGTAGTTTCGTATCAGTAGTTTTATGTTTTGTACTTAGCACTCTGATATGTTCTCAGTAGTTGTGAACATTTCAGTAGTTTGTTAAGTTTTAGTTATTTTTGAAATAGATATGCCAGATGTCACTATCCCGTGATATTAGCAGTGATTGCACTCTATATAAGGATTGTCAACCTATTGTAATTGGTGAATGATTGAGCAAAAACATTTTATATTATTAAAACATTCCTTTCACAGAAAGATATTCTCTCATTACAACCGTATTTGTTCTTAATGCATACGAATATCAAATTCTTGCTATAATTTTTCTAATTCTTGTTCTTATTCCGCTGCGTTACACTCTAATCCATCAAACTTGTGATCACTGATCCTGTCATGTTCTTAAGATGAAATGCCACGTTGATCGCCTCGAGAGGCTTAATTGTCCCGTCTCAAAAGAGCTAGCCACGGATTTGATCCTTAATGGTCTAACCAAAAGGTTGAGACGTTCATAATGAATTACAATATGAACGGGTGGGACAAGAGTATTGGTGAGCTTCACGCAATGCTCAAAACAGCCGAGGCAGGGATGGGTGGAAAGGTTCTACCTGTTCTCTCGATCAATGAGGGAGGCAATAAGAAAAGGCCATTCCCTGATCCCAAGGCAAATGTTGCCAAAGGAAAGGGTACATCAAAGAAAAGGGGAAATGAAAGGCTAAAGCGGAACCTCCAAAGCCTAAGCTTAAGAAGCCTAAGGTAACGGAGAACGATCCATGCTTTGAGTGAGGAGAGATAGGACATTGGAAAAAGAATTGTCCAACCTATCTCAAAAAGTTAAGAAACAAGAGGGATGCGGGCAAACCTCATGTACAACTTTCATAATTCACATTGGTTGAAATGTTATTTCTTCAAACACATGGGTATTGGATACCGGACGTGGAACTCTTTTTGCAATTTGTTGCAGGGGTTCATAGGAAATAAGCACTTCAAGAAGGGAGACACAAGTCTCTACATGGGCAACGGAGCAAAAGTTGATGTTGAAGCCCAAGGAGACAATATTTTGAAACTTTCAAATAGTTTGAAAGTTGTCATTAAGAACATTTTGTATGCTCCTAGTTGACTAGGAACATAATTTAGATTTCCCTTTGGTTATGAATTAAAGTTTGTTAACAATGGTATTTATATTGTATGGATGATGTATTTTATTTCAAGGCTATGCCTTTTAATGGAATCTATGAATTGGTTCATGATGATTCATCCTATAATAGCTCATTATACCAAACAAGCACCAAAAAACTTAAAATGGGTTTAAGTGATTTTTATCTTTGACATTGTCGTCTTGGTCACATAAACAAGAATCAGATTCAAACTCCTCAAAAGAATGGTCTTTTGAAAATCAAATAAAAATATTTCATTTGACAAGTGTGAATCTTGTTTACAAGCTAGATGACCAAGTCGCCCTTTAGTGGCACTAACGAGAGGGCAAAAGACTTATTGGGTATCATACATTCTGATGTATGTGGCCCTTTAAAGACAATGACTAGAAATGGTGAAAGATACTTCATTACCTTTACCGATGATTATAGTCGCTATGGTACATGATGACACACAAACATGAAGCTTTTGAAATGTTCAAAACCTTCAAGAATGAAGTAGAAAATCAACTCAATAAAACTATCAAAGTTCTTTGTTCAGATAGAGGAGGTGAATACCTCAGTGATGCTTTTAGTACCATCTAAGAAGTTGTGGGATCATCTCACAACTTACTCCACCTGGATCACCGCATCATAATGGTGCGTCTGAAAGGAGAAATCGAACCCTATTGGATATGGTTCAATCTATGATGGCTATAAGCTCACTACCTCTATCATTTTGGGGTTTCGCAATGCTCTCCGAGGCTCGTATTTTGAATATGGCCTTGACTAAGATAGTCGATTCACTAAGTGTATATTTGTTGGATATCCCAAAGATTGTATAATATACTACTTCTTTGATCCAACAGAGCAAGAGTAATTATTGCTCGAAAGGCTGAGTTCTTGGAAACTAAGTTTCTTATGGAGGAATAACGTATAGAATAGTGGAATTTGTGAGGATCAAGATCCACAAGCCGATACACATTTAGTTGACACAAGAAATCAACAAGTGTTTGTTGATGATGATCAAGAGGTTGATCAATACACACAAAACGTTCGCAGATCTGGTAGAGTTAGCATTCCACCTGAAAGATATGGATCTTTCATGAATGGATGCTATGTGGTTGACTCCGATGAGTCAACTACATACCATGAAGCAATGTCCAATTTGGATTGTGACAAATGGCTGGATGCCATGAACGTTGAGATGCAATCCATATATGACAATCAAGTTTAGGAATTGGTTGACCCTCCACTTAACTCCAAACCGGTTGGATGCAAATGGGTTTCAAGAATAAAATAGATATACATGGAAACTTGGATACTTACAAAGCAAGACTTGTAGCAAAAGGTTTCAATCAAACTCAAAGGGTTGATTATGATGAAACCTTCTCGCCTGTGGCAATGCTAAAGTCAATTAGGATATTATTTGCCATAGCTGCATATTATGACTATGAGATTTGGCAAATGGATGTCAAAACTGCTTGTCTTAATGGAGATCTTGAAGAGACTGTCCATATGGTTCAGCCAGATGGTTTTGTCGATCCACAACATCCTAAAAGTATGCAAGTTAAAGAAGTCAATCTATGGATTGAATCAAGCATCGAGAAGTTGGAATCAACGTTTTGATGAAGAGATCAAGAAATTTGGTTTCATCAAGAACGCTGACGAGGCTTGTGTATATACGAAGGCTAGTGGGAGCATAATAACATTCTTAGTATTGTATGTTGATGACATACTACTTTTTGGAAATGATATTCCAACCATGGAAGGTGTCAAAACCTGGCTTGGAAGTTTTTCTTCCATAAAATCTCGGTGAAGCCGCCTATATTTTGGGAATATAGATCTGTAGGGATAGATCGAGGCGGTTGATAGGTTTAAATCAAAGTGCATATATTAATAAAGTCTTGAAAAGGTTCAAGATGGAAAAACTCTGAGAAAGTTATGGTACCTATTCAAAGAGGGACAATATAGAGTACATCTCAATGTCCAAGCTCAAAGGATGAGCAAGATCGAATGAAGGACATCCCATATGCATCAGCTATAGGATCCATCATGCGATGATATGCACTAGATCACACGTGTCATGCGCGTTAATCATGACGAGCAGATATCAGTAGAATCCAGGTAATAGCCATTGAATGGCTATTAAAAGTATATGGAAATACCTTAGTAGGACTAAGGAAATGTTTCTAATATACGGATCTGATAAAGAGGAACTCGTTGTAAAGGGTTACACGGATGCGAGTTTCCAAATCGTTCGAGATGATTCTCGATCACAACCGGGGTATGTCTTCATTATGAATGGAGTAGCATTGTCCACTACAAAGTCCGAATACATAGCCGCATCATCAACAGCTCAGGAAGCTACATGGATAAAGAAATTTATTGCCTACCTAGGGTGGTCTCTACCATTCAAGACCCCTAGAAATCCCTTTGTGATAATGAGGGTACGATTGCATAAATCTAGGTACCCTGTGCACTTCAAAAGGCTAGGCACATTGAGCGGAAATTCAACTACATACGGGATGAAGTTGAAAAGTGAAAAATATGTATTCGTAAAGTTCACACCGATCAATACATGCGGATCCACTCACGAAGCTCCTTGAATGGGCAAAGCATGAAAGTCATACTTGTGCCTTAGGACTTCGATATTCTAGTGATTGGAATTGATCTGTTTAGTATTAAAATTTTGAAATAATGTAATATTTAGCTCTTTATATACTTGTGATATTTTGAGTTATATTCATTTTAGCATGTATACATCCATGAATATGTTTATTATTCTAAATGTCCGTAGTCGGTCATGTTTGTGGGAACAAATATGAACGTAAGACTATTATGAACATGGATTGGTGGATATTCATAAGGAATGAATATAGAGCAATTGGTTGCTGCCAAGGTTCATAGATATTTGTGGGATACAAATATTGGACTGACCCGCATCTCAATTTTACTACATGAAATCTTCTGATTGATCATAAGTAAATTTGAGTAAAGGCGAATATCATTGGTATCCTCCGACCTGAGATACATATTGGGTTTTGATATTCACCATATGTTATACCTTGAGCTAGTTATTTGCTGCTCTGAAATAATGGGCAGTACATAAGGCTATGTTCAGGTGTGACACGAGGTGATTGTGAAAAACATATGTAGTCAAGATGGAATTTATTCCTCTTATTCGTTGAGAGCAAAATGTCTAAGGCCTGATTAAGTTAAATCAACAAGGAATGATCATTTTATGTCCTTGGATTTAACATGACATCTGTAACAAAAGGATAAATGATTGATTCACCTAAATCGTTTCAAGTTGGATACTTGAAGGGGATGATGTTATTGAATGGCTTCCAGTCATGCGTATTAGGGTATAAACCGTTGTTAGGCGGTATTTACTACTTGCATCAATGTTCTATGAATCTTGTGCAAGTGGGTGATTGTTGGATTCTTTATGCCCAAGACACATAGAACATTGATGTGGTTAGTACATTATGATCCAAGTCGGGTCATACCCAATAACAAGCTTAGCAAACACCAAATATTATTTAATTGATGATATGATCATGCAATTAAATAAATACATCAATTTAGAAAATGAGTTTTCTAAATAAGTTGCATATGAGATTGAACAACTTAATGGATATTTTATTCATGGATATTATTTGTAATGTTGTTTAATTTAATTAAGTAACATCAAATAATAAAAGTGTGTATAATGTATTTAATTAAAAGGCTAATTATACATCTAATTTTAAATAATTAGTTTAACAAAATAAAAGGGGTGTTTTGGGGGGAAAACCCAATATTTATTTTGGGTTTCGGTCGCCCCATAGGGTGTGGCTCCTCTTTTGCTTTCTTTTGGATGTCTTGAAACTAAGAAACCTCCTTTTTGAACACACACATTTCATCTAGCTCTCTCTCTCTCTCTCTCTAATGCAAAAAGGGTCACAAGAACAAAACTCTTCTTTTGGAAGAAAGAGTTCATGTTCACGGCTGGAATGAGATTCCAGCAGTCTTCTTGATCCGTTTTAGTGCACAAATCCTAGAAAGAATGGTGTTTGCTTGATGCTTGTGGGTATGAATGCTTGAGGACATCTTTCCTTGGTGTTTTGGCTATTCAACAACATCATTTTCTTCATCATAATCTTGTTTTTCTACAGCTTTTGAAAAGTAGTTCCATGGTTTGTTTTTTGGGTTGTTATTTCTTGTTGATAACTAGTTCATACGCATAAATAATCCTTACGTTCTTGGGTTTGTTATTATGATATATCCCTTAATTTTTCAGATTACTAATGATAATGTTAAGGTATTAATCCGCTACGTTTTTATAGTTTAAAATGGTTAAACTACTTTGATATGGTCCAACAAACCCAACAGTTTTTTTGTTCTTTATCCAATATTTTAAAAATCTATAATTTGAGTTTGACAGTGTTTTTTTGTTCTTCAGATTTGAAACCATTAACTACAGAAGTATCTATCTAGAAATTCTATTATAACACTTAATTTCATAAAAGTACAAATTACAAATTTTTTATGTCACTTACAGTATGAATAAAAAGACAATTTTGCCCCTGCCGCGGAACATAGATATTTAAAGAGACACAGGAGTGTTGAGAGTAAGAATAGCTTTCTTGATTCTATCAACAGCGGTTTGTAGGTTTGAGAGGGATGCTGCATATGAGATCCTGATGCAGGTGTCATCCCAAATGCATCTCCAGGGACAAGGGCAACCTGGGGATTTCATAACCAAATAAAATTCCAAATATATACACTACATATGTATCTCTAATTTTCTCTTAGCTATTATTTAAGAATTCATAATGTTATAACTTGCGTGATAACTTAATCAACAGTTCATAGATCTGCGGGAACCATGTATGCACTTGTACGTAGTATTAACAGTAACGGGTTCTTAACTTGAGATTGGGCATGTTTGATGGCCACAAGGGCCTTTTGGGACTAGTTATGGTCCTTGGACGATCTATGCATCCATATGTACTTGAACAAATATGGTCGTTTTCCCAAAAGAACAATTCCGAATGAAGAGCAATATGACAATAATGACTTTTAAAATGATGTGAAATTATTTACCTGACCCTTTTCCAGCAAATACCGACACAGAGACTCTGAATCCTTAATCAAACCAAATCCATCAACCTCGGTGCCGTAGTAATAGCTGAAATCAAGAAATAGGTAGAACGCACCCTGCAAAACCAAAATGTTACAATCGAGATTTATCATTAACTGTGAAGGGGACGGATTATGAGGGAAACTTGTTCACTTCAGAACCAATATTATCTTGAGCAGACTATACATAGTGTGTTAGATACCAGAATCGGCAGCTTTGATTCACTAGAACAATTTACAAGAACTACCACATTTGAGAGGGCAAATCCCCAATACAACACTAACACACAAACTTCCAAACCCCTCTATACGATGCAGGTACACTCCTATTTAAATTAAACATTGACGGGAACTGTTAACCCCACTCCTTAATTTGCTGAATTTTCAATTGTGTTTCGGCTCCCAATTTCCCTCCGCCCCGGTTTCTTTTATCCAGCAGCAGCCGGGTCGGACCCTCATTCTTGGGCTCGTATCATAGTGCTTCAAAGGGAGACGTAAAATTGGCAAAAAAAAAACTTACGATTTATTTCACTCTCTTACGCCTTTTATTATATTTTATGTCAACTTTCTTATTTTTTTATATATAGTATAATAATGTGCACATATGCATGTAGTGTGTGTGTAACATATATGCACATGTGACAATGTTATCAACACCATAGTTTTTAAGAAAACAATTGAAATGCGTTAGTTTATACTAAGGGGGAACTCGTGCTTTGTGACGGGATATGATCTTTACTCGCTCATGGATACATATTAAACACTTAAAAAAGAGCAAAGAAAGTGAACATGCCTTTGTAAAAAGCCACAAGTTTGATGGTTTTGTAAAAAAGGTTAAAAGAAATAATAATAAAAAATCTAATTTATTACAATAATTGAACGTTTTTAAAAATCGTTTTCATAATGCATTTTTGAAAGAAATTAATAAATATTTCTTGGAAAACTAAATAAAGATCTATTTAGAAAACATTCTAAAATTTGAAGGTATCATCCCTTAAAAGAATAAAAAACTTTTTAAAGTAGCGAATGAGAATAGGAGTGAAAAACAAGAAAGTTTTAAAACTACAGTATTTTGGTAAAATATTTTTTTAACTACATGATTTCGATAAATAAGTTTTCCACCTATATCATTTTGGAAAAGAACTCCTGAAAAAATTGTAATTGTACCTGGGGTTCGGATATTTTTACGTTGTCCAATTCGCGGAAAGCTGAGACCAAAAAATCTCGCCGTTCACGAAACGCTTTGACCCTGTGTGACATGGCTTCTCCACCAGCATGGCCCATTCCTAAAGCAGCAACTGCAGCTTTTTGGGCTATACTACTCGCACCTGAAGTGGACTGAAACAACAAATAGAGAGACCGTTTGTGTTGCTACGCAAAAAATATCATATTCAACAGAAAGATTGAAAAACAATGATTCTTTAAAGTACTTTCAACGTGATACTATGTACCTGACTTTGAATTTTATCACATGCAGCAACCAAGTTTTTAGGACCAGCAATATATCCAAGTCTCCAACCAGTCATTGCAAAAGCCTAGGGAAATGCATATTAATATGGTATTTACTTCATGATTATTAATAATGATGCTAGATTATTGAAGAAAGCCCTTTTGAGTGCATTGTAGAAAACCTAATCATTTAATGCAACTGCATACTTTAGAAAACCCATTGACTGTTAGTGTGCGTTCCCACATGCCAGGCAAAGATGCAAAGCTCGTGTGCACAGCTGGTGCATATATTATGTGCTCGTATGTTTCATCAGATATCACCTGAATAAAAGAACCAACAAACATAAGGTTCACATTACTCAAAACTAGTTTTACTTATGACTGATCAATTCAGGTTTGAGTAATCAAGCTACCTAAAAGGAGAATGAACTACATGGTTTAAAGTTGCCCAATATAAATTTTGAGTGCATACAAGTATACAACCGTCTAAACTTTTTTTCCTTTTACCGAAAAGTCTTTCGCCTAGTGGTGTTTGTGGGTTCAAGTCCTAACAAGGACAAGTGTGAGTGTATGCACTTCAAAGAAATAAAACTGCCCTTTTTCAAAGAAAATTATGATTGTTACAAAAAAGAATTATAAGATCATTAATCCAACAATTTTAAAAAAGGAAGAAAGTGTTTTGCAAGTCGATGCAACCTGACTCGTTTTCACCCATCATCCAACCTGGCTTGCCCACCCATCTGGTCACCTCTATTAAAAAGAAGCATGCTGAAGTAAGAGGTGAGATCGATGTGTGATTTTCCTACCAAGATTCTTGGATGCTTAGCAACAACTCTAGCAATTTCTTGAAGCAATTTCTTAGAATAAACCGAGCCTGTTGGGTTAGATGGAGAACAAAGAATTAGCAGTCTTGACTTCTCAGTAAGTTTAGATTCTAGAAGCTTTGGATCTAATAGAAAATTTTCTGAAATGCTTGCAGGAAGAATCACAGGTGTTGCATCAGCCAACCTTGCCATTTCAGGGTAACTCACCCAAAAGGGAGCTGGAATTATAACCTGAAAACGGAGCAAGCTATAAGATAAACCAGACACCAAACAATAATTCGACAAAGCTTCCGCTGGGTTTTATGCCTTTGAACTCCTTTGAAGGTCACCTTCCCAGCACAAGCTGTGTTTTACCTGATATAGTTGGTTAGCATGGTATTGGCGAGGTCTCGTGAGTTTTCCAGTAATGGGTTCTCATAGTAACCAAAGAAAACAATAATCCCACATCTAACATAAACAATAATTTATCTACAAATACCCTATATTATATACAACAAAACTGAAAAATTAGGTAGCAATTGACCTCGTCTCCCGGGGTACAAACAGCAAGGATTGCTTGTAGTATACTCTGCTTTGCCCCATTACTAACCACAATCTGGTCAGGTGTGTAAGAAATATCATTCTCTTCTACAAAAGACAATGAAAGGAATATATCTTATAGAGTATTTATAAAAGAGATAATGACCTCAATATTCTTCACTCCATATTAGTCAAGCTGGAGAACATTGTTGTAATGTCTCAAATGATGGAACTTACCCTTTAGTTTCTTACATATTGCTGTTCGTAGTTCCAGGGTACCAGCATTAGGCGTATACCTCGTGTAACCTTCACGGATTGCATTTATTCCAGCCTATAAAAGTATTTATAAAAGAGATATAACTATTTAAACTACAGTAAAGAAAAGAGTGGATTAGATCGGATAAATAACTATTAAATCAACCACCTCAACAATAACCGCGGGGGTGTCAAAATCAGATTCTCCAGCAGCTAAACGAATGATAGGAACACCAGCTTCTACAAGTGAAATTGCTTGGTCAATTATAGCCAATGTTTTTGAAGGTTTTATTGAGTTGACTCTAGGGCTTAGAGTGGTATCAAGCTCCATTTGCTCAAAGTTGTCTTCTACTATTACTGCTGAACAACTTGTGAAGGACTTATGAAGTCTTCTAGTCTCCAAATATCTACTCCAAAATACAAATAAAACCAAAATAATCATATTCTGCTACGATCTACACTGACTAATTGCGCTTATACCTAGTACGATGGTATAATCTATAGATGAACAATTCTTTTAGCACCTAAATGAAAATTTTCTACAGTAATTTACACAATCTGCATCATAAATTTTTGTAACATTAACACAAGCACAGTAACAATATTTTGAAGCCTTCAAATCCAAATCAGAAGCACAAGTTACAGGTATAGGAGATCATTCAATCCAATGTCAGCAAGTTGCAAAGTGAAATCAAAGCATATCTACAACATAATCATGTGAAGTTCAATAATTATAAGAAGTAAGTTAAAAGCATACCAATAATAACCAGAAACACATATTACAATCCAATGTTAGCAAGTTGCAATGGAAAATCAAAGCAAAGCTACAACATAATCAAGTGAATTTCGATAATAACATGAAGCAGGATAAAAGTATACCTGATTGAGGGATTTCCGATGAGCCTAAAGGAAAACGAGATTGTTAATGATCCGGTGGAGCTGAGTGAATCAAAAGCGAGTAGATCTCGGAAGGAGGCAGTGGAGCATGTGAAAGAAATGCAAGAAATTTGAGCAGACATGCTTCTTTCTGAGTTGATAGAATTTGCATTGGAGTCATATTGATGGATATATATGAAGAACAGGGGTTGAGTTTTGGTGATGTAGGCAGTAGGTGGGTTGATTCGACAACTTGTCTATAATATTCGTCACACAAATAAAAGTATATATTCTGTAACATCCTTTGATGCTACAAAGATGTGTCAGTGGACCCACCTCATAGATAGGCTCATGCTCAGATAATAATAAAACAGAATAACAAATGATATGTATATATTAAAAGTCAACTGCTAAAGAATTGATAATATATAATACACACACACATATATAGTTAAATATACATATATATAGTTATATATAATAGTTAATAAATAAAATAGCTAAATATACGTCTATACACAACCTATTAAATAATATATAAATAACAAAGGAGCACCACTCAAAACAAGCCATGAAAAGAATCAGATACAATAACAGCTCATGTAAAGACATCAATAAATTATTACACCCGTAACATGTATCATCAGCCATGTTGATTTATGATGGTGTATGTCCTAGAGTGGGCAATTTATAGTGATGGACTAATAGGTTCGTTAGGCCAAACCAACCCATATCAACCAAAGGTATAGTGGTTTCACAGGTTTCCTGTCTATAAATAAGGACTCACAGTCACTCACTCCTGCACTTCAAGGCATCCTATTCGTCATTAACAAAACTCACTTGGCATCTCAAGCCTCTCTCTTTTAATTTTAAATCAGCTATTTCAAAGCTCACTTCACAGCTTCTTGCTGATGACCTTCTCATACCTTGTTTCGCATCTTCTTATTGGTAAATCAACTTCTTCCCATTATGCTTCTTCTCCACTCCCTATCCTTTATATATACTTATATGTTTGCCTAAACTTTATACACATACATGCTCATAATGTAAAAGCCACTGACTTGAGCATTGAAGGGTGTTCCCAATGCCCTGCCTCCGCTCACCTTTTAACATGTTCTTTACATGTTACAATTCGTATCTAAGCTCAAAAACAGCCAGGGAGCAGCCAGATGTGACCTAACCTGACAACAATACCCCAACCTAATATGGATATAACAAGTTCTTTACATGTTACAGAAGTTAAAAAATAAAGTGTTACCAGTCAATTCAACCCAACCCCAAATCCAAACACGTCAAAATAAATTCTTTTTCACCTGTTGACCTACCCACCTAGCCCATCCATATCACCCCATATACACAAACAGCAAGCCTCTCACATCACCATTCTAAATAAGAAGCTAGGAACAATGATACAGAAAACCATTGTTCTTGGTTTTGCAACATACTCCATGTAATATAATGTCTTCTATAAAAGATTAAACTTGATCAAAAGATTGATAAAATACACTCTTGATGACCTAAATTGAACATAACTATAATAAAAAAAACTCGAGGGGCATACGAATTTCGACTACTTAAGCCAAAGCAGACTGTTTAGCTTCTTCAGTTGCCTGCTCTTCCTGTAACTTCTTCAGGGATGGTCGTGGTCTTGGCACAATGCTCTTTCTCCATTGCCGGTCAAGCTTCCATGATTGCCTGGTTGGCTGGTTGCCTCTTCCCGATACCGTCATCCTTGGTTTAAAAAGCGTTAAGCGCTCCGATGCTTTTAAGTCTGAAAAGCCGAGGCGCTATGTGTGAGGCATGAGGCGAGAGCCTCACATATGCGAGGCGTTGTTCTATGTACAACAAAATAAGACGTGCGCAGCCAAAAGTTGCATTTATCTTAACTGCTTTACATATTGGCTTTTTTTACCATGTAAATCATTCATAACTCATCATCCCTTGGTTATTTCAACGTATTATCCTTTTACAGACCCCAATCTTGACCAATGTTGACCTAGATGTGCATGAGGAACTGCCTCAAAGCCCTGAGGCGTTTTCCTAATTGCCTCTAGAGCCTCACGCCTTAAGCGCGCCTTAACTTGCATACGAGCAACCTATCAACATAAAAAAGATGAATTCAAGACCATATTTTCTTGATAATCTTTTTTAGAAATGCAAAAGTATGAAGTGCTACTAGATGGGCTAAAGAAGGAAGCTTTTACCACCTAGTCACCCACACTGGAAATCTTTCCTTTTTCAACTTGCATTGTGTTTATTACATGGACCAGAATAACGGGTTTATTCACAAAATAAGAAATAGTGATGTATACAAAAATCGACCTGTTTTTTAGAGGCAGATGACATCTAATCCAAGTATCCAACCCTAATGCAATAAGAAAATCAGCAAAATACTTGATTTCTCCTGGTCTCTATTTATAGAGTTACTTGATTATGAATAAACAACTATTTGCATAAATTAGTTATAAGATGATCATTGCCTGTTTTGATATGGAAATACTATTACTGACTTGACATAGAAAAACTTTTCTTGATGTGTTATATTTCTATTTGAAAATAAGAATAAGAGGGGATTTTGAAGTTCTTTTAGGGTTTTAGGATAAGTTGAATCGAGACAATGTTACATGAATACCATTGTGTGTACTTCTTGAACATAGCTCGTCATTACTATTGCAATATTGGTCAATTTTGATGTCACCGGCGAAAAAAATCTCTGAATCCACCCATATGGGTCTTAACAAGAATATGATCACTCTATTGGTATAAAACATATTGGCATCAATTAAAATTAAAGAATACAATGTTGGCGTTGCCCCCTACAACATATAACTACTTTTCTTTTAATACGTTTTAGCTTAAGATGATTATAAAAGAATCCTTCCACCTATTCCATGAATATAACACCACCGCTCATACCAACAATTAAATATACTAGTTTTATGTACAGATTCAAGGTCAATAACCAGTTCATGTTTCAACTTCAGTTCCATTTGCAAGTTATGTTTGAAGTAAAACTCAAAGGGCAGTGATCAATAGTTGATTCAAGTAATAAAAGCATGTTGAAATGCAAATCAATTAGCGCAATTTCAAATTTTGAAGTCAAACAATGAAATGCCCTCCAATTGTTGAACAAAACCCAAAATTTGTTCAAACAATTGGTCAAAAATGGCAATTTAAACCACAAGTATTCAAAATCAAATCCCTAAATCAAATAACAGGATACTCTTTTACGCATTCGACGGGACTCGGAGCTCATTTCTGGCGGAGCTCTGAAGACGGAGCATAAACACTAAAGAGGTCTCCTTTAAGATCGACAATTTGATCGTTGATTTGTTGGGTGGTTTTAGCTCTAATCTCTTTCAGTTGTTCTTCTCTCTTGGCCATCGTTACAAACTGTGATATTACGGCGCGTTGTTGTTGGGTGACATGAGAAGGTGAGAAATTTGTCGCCATTGGAGGAGGATTTGTGGGTGATGGTTGCAAAGTGAAGGTGGTGTTGGTGGCGAATGTGAATGCCGACAGGACAGGGTTTAACTATATTTAAATATATAATTAAATATAAGTAATTGATATATGTTTTATATTTTTATATATGTATTTTTTAGTTATATAAAGTTTAAGTATATTTGTATATTCAACGTACTAATTTATGGTTTAACATTCTGTTTTTACCCACTAAAATAAAAAAACCAAAAACGGTCCAGTTTTCCGGTCCGACCAGCGGTTCGGGACGAACCGGCCGGTTCGACCACTAAAAAACGATCCGTAGCAGACCGGACCGACCACTGGACCGATCCCCGGTCGAACCGGCCGGTCCGATCTGGTCTCCAAAACATTGTTGAAAGTGAAATATTGACGTTAATCTATAAATTTGATTATTTATTATTTGATACTTATAAAAAAAGATTTACATTTTTTTGAAGTGTTTTGAGTGTAGTAAAGAAAAATAATAATAATAAAGTTAAAAATATATTATTTAAATAAAAAAATAGAAAAATAATGATTTTTAATGTAAACTATCTATAAATAATGAATGAATAATGAATATTATAATTTATCTATATTAATATAGCAACATCTAATGAGCCACATTGTACATTTTAAAGGATGCTAATTGTCACGTGACAGACTATAAGGTATTATTCGTTTAAGGGCGTTTGATTTAGGCATGGATCTAAACAAGGTCCGGTATACCCGTTTAGATATGGTATACTCGTTATTTCATAAAAACCAAACAGTTGTTTTTGACGACTTGTACGCTCGATTTCAAGGATTTACGTAACACTCGAAAGTCGCAAAAAAGTAAATAAAGGGAATAAAAATGAAGAAATGTCTAGTTCTATGGATTGATGTGTTGTCACCGGCATTGACCGCCACTACCCACATTGGCTAAGTGTTGGTCATCCGCATATGATGTCTACACTAATTGTTATTCATTCGCATTCACTGTTACCTGATTTAACTATTGTCCACATTGTACATTAATAATCCACACTAATTGTTTGTTCATCTGCATTCATCGTTACCTGCATTGACTACTGTTCGCATAGGATATTGGTCGTCCACATTAAGTGTACGTTCATCCGAATTCATTGTCACCCGCATTGACTATTGTCCGTATTAGACTAAGTTGTCTACATCAAATGTTAACTCACTGCATTCAGCTTGGTACTTACACTATGATATTGTTACCCGCATTCGGTGATTCTTTGGATATTTTTATCAAGGATTTCAACTAAATGTTGACTAAGAGTTCAGTGTTATTTAAGATGATTGTTCTACTCTATAAGTTTTTTGTATACGTAACTTATAATAAGAGGTTATTAATGCTACATGTTATATGATGAAATGGATTGTATGTTAAAAGTATTAATGCTTATTAAAGTGGAAGTTAAAGGATTAAGAAGTAATGACAATAACACCTAACGAATATTACACGAGCCCAACATAATTAATAAAAGCCTTGTAGATGAGTGAAATGGACTTGAATCATGAGTAGGTTGTGTGTCTTACGGTGAGTGTCAACTTACAAAAGTTGGCTACCATAATAAATGTTTACTAACTGGGTTGACTTTTGCTGCTAACCATAAGGTAAATTTTTGTTTTATAATAAACCCAGTTTACAAAAAGATGAAAGATAAATAATTCAAAAAAAACATTGAACATGATAAAATATATTATATGATAAAGGATATTATGATAGTCAATATGACTTATATAAATGAAAATTGTGTGTTTACTAAATGAAATGAAAGTACATTTTCTATATATTTTATTCAAAACTAGAATTTACTCAGTAATGTCGACTTTATATACATATTAGTTGGCAAGAAATGAAAAAACTGATGATGACATGAGAGACCAGGTTACTTGACATCAAGAGACTGAAATTCATATCATATGAAGTGATGTTGTAATTAAGAAGAGCAATTTTAGTGTTTTGAACTGAAGACAAATGTTTGTTTTTGGACAAGTATGATTATGAATGTTGATTTAAGTTTTTTCGCTGCACGGTTTTAATATAAAATATCTATGTTATGATTGATCAACTATGAGGGTTTTTAGAAACAGAGCCTTGCAACTTGTATATTAGTATTCACTTCACAGTTTCAAAAAAATTATTATCGGAAACTTAGATAAAAATAATAATGTCGAAACAATAATAAAAATAATCATGTTGTAATTGTAAATATTAAAAATTTTAGGACAACATATTTTGAAAATTGTAAGAGAAAAAAATCAAATTCTTGAAGCGGCTTTGACAATTATACTTTGTGTTTCGATAAATTGTATAATATTACGCATGATTTCGTTTTGAATAAAGTTTACATCAACATGTAGATACAAATAAGTAAGTCGTAACGTTATATTTAAAATTTATAAAGACATCATATTTTAGAAGTTATATAAAAACAATAAAATACAATTAAAATAAGTAAGTGTAACGTTATATTAAAATTTATAAAGACATTAGAAGTTATATAAAAACATAAAATACAATTAAAAATAATTATAATGTTAAATATTAAATAAACAATAAAAAAGTTCAAACATGAGTTGATTGGGGTAGACAATGGTGGTTATTAGTAACTACTAACTAAATATATTAATTTCTAATAATTAACTAGTCGTTCAAATAAAACATGTCATTAAGTTTGCCCTTGCCACATCAAATAATTACAATTTTGTCTATGGAATAATTATTTGTACACAAAGCTTTTAAACTTTGCTTTATGACTTTTAAAGTATACTTAATTAATATCTATATATATTGTAAAAGAAATACCTTACGCACATTTTACTTATGTTTCAAAAATAAAAAAAAGGCTACTTCTAAATACTCCAGCTCATGAAATCTTCTATTTTTTTATCAAATGTAAGTACAAACATTTGGCTATTAATAAGTTTGGTATTTATGATTAAATTGATAGTTAATCGTATATTATATTATATATTTAAAAAATAGTTACAATAATAACTAATTTATTGTCACCGCAATTGCTAGAGTTAATAAGAATTTACCTCAGGTGCTACTAATTGTTATTATAAGTTTAATAGTAATAACTAGTTTTATTCCCGCACGTGTTGCGGCGGTGGTTCGTTTGGTTGCTAGAGTTAATAAGTTTCACCTCTTGTGGTGTTGCGAAAGTCATCTTCATGTTTAATTCGAATCTAATTTTACAATGCAAATGAATAATTGAGATAACCAACAAATTAACTAATTCAATAAAGACATGTAAACAAAATTTACATGTGTAAACACTTGAATCGCCAAACATAAATAGAATGAAAAAGGTTCATGTTAAGAATCTTGCAACCAATGATAAAAGTGATCAACTCATCTTACTCAGCTAACGATGACATGTAGTTACAGTCGTGTCAAAAACTAATATTTTTCAAGAACTTGTGTGAATCTTCTAATGAATTAAACTTGACCATCATTCGCTTGTGCAAGCGTAGGTGTGAATCTTTTATAAGTCTAGAAAAGGCAATTGTTAAAATTAATTATATAATTCATCAACAATCCTCTTTAAATTTAAGGTACTAACTTGATCCTGATTCTATATTATATGTTACTTATTTAAAGAATGAAAGTTGAAGGGTCAAAGCTGGTTATTTGACATCATTGTTGTTGTAGTCACAGGTCTTTGTTTATTCAAGGAATCAAGGGGACAAAATGTGATCTACAACCTATTTTTATTCTTCGTGCTTCATTAGGGATCGATCAAAAAAGAGAAACCCTAGTCAGTTGTTTTGTGTCGTATTCTACTTGTGTTCATCTCTATCTATTATTGGTCTTCAATCTCTCTGGTTGAGAGAATCTAGATCTGTTGCTTTTTGTGTTCTTGTGAGCATGAAGCTTTGGTCTCATCTTTATGTCTTTATGAATTTGTGTTGACAACCATTAGGTTCATTGGTTTCTTGTGTTCAAATCATTATCATCAATAAAAATTCGATAGCAATCATAATGAATATAATTGTGTTCAAATCATTATCATCAATTATGCACCCATTTTGGACTTAGTATTTTTTAAGTGGTTTTAAGGGGTAAAATCAGGAGATAGACCTTATTATGACGTGATGGGACTTATGCTTGATATGTGCATGGTGATGTGATGAAATTATGATGTGTATATGTGTGAGTGATGTTTTATCTTTCTTCGTCAAAGAGTTTTCAAACGTACGTATTATGTTTTATATACATTATGTATGACTTTACGTGGTGTGATGTATGAGCGGATAAATTAGCGAACGCAAAGTATTATGTAACGAAGTGAAAGATAACGATAAAGTACGAAACGAACGAATACGATAAAGTACGAAATGAACACATGAGATAACATATGGTGAACATGAAAATGACGGATGATGAGATCCGTGTCACGTACCCCGGTACTGTGTTAGTCTTCGGACATGAGTTGGGGGTTTGTTTATCAGGTCCCGGCACAGTATCAGTCTTCGGACATGAGTCGGGGGTATTGCATGAGACAAAATAGGATGATGAGATCCGTGTCGCGTACCCCAGTACTGTGTCAGTCTTCGGACATGAGTCGGGGGTTTGTTTATTAAGCCCCGGCACAGTATCAGTCTTCGGACATGAGTCGGGGGAATTGCATGAGACGAGGTATCCCGGTGCTGTGTCAGTCTTCGGACATGAGTCGGGGGTTTGTGTACAGGCCCCGGCACAGCATCAGCTTTCGAGCATGAGTCGGGGATATTGCATGAGACAAGATTCGAGTAATGAAGAGTAATGAGCGAAGAAATAAAAGAATGAAACAATGAAAGTATGAAAGAACGAACGAATAAGAACATAAATTGAGTGTACGCATGTTGTATGACCACGAATGAATGTAAAGATAGTTTTTTAAAGGAAATAAAATATTTTATTATAAAAACTAGAACTCACTTAGCATTGCTGACTTTTGTGTGCATGATAGTTGGCAGGTATTTTGTTGATGCTGAGGAGTTGCAGGCATGGATGCATAAGCTATTGGGAGCGTTTTGAGGCTGGCATCCATATTTTGACATGTCATTGTATTTTGAGATGAAAAAGAATGTTGTAAATGAATGAAATGCCATGTTTTTAGTTATTAATAAAAGTTTTAAATTTCGCTGCAAAATAAATATACGTTTTAAAATGTTTTATATGCGATGAATGACCAACTGTGAGGTGCCCGGGAATGGGGTCTTACAGATATTCCCATAAATAAAGTCCCATGTGTGACTAAGGACAACTAAGTAAACCATAAACCAAGATGTGAATCCTAGCCAATATCAAAATTATGAGTCCTTTGAAAAGTTCTTGACTTTTATTTGGCAACTCTAAGATCTCTGTACACCAATTATGTCCTTGGAGATGTGTAAGTCTTAATTTGTTTGATATGTTCGTTTCAAATAATTTTCGGTCTATCTTTGCTCCTCTCTTCTCGTTCGTTGTGAAATTTTTTAGTCTCCTTACATGTGTGATGTTTCTATTTCCTACACATTTCCGAACCCTCTTAATCTCTTATTGATTATCTTCTTTGAAATGCATGCAAACGCTAACTTGTCCCTAACATCTTTTGCTCCTTATAGAGTTTGATCTTGTATGTTTGCATGTCCACTACAAAATTGCCATATCTACTACCTCTAACTTTCATGCTTACATATTTTTTATTAGCTAGCAACCAGGCGCATTAAACATAGTGCTCTTATTACAATTTTATGTCATTACCGCTTTAATTTCTATGGAAATCTCTTGTCATGCAAAAACACCTGTAGTTCTTGCACCAATCATCATGTATGTGTGAGTCACATTGCAATCAACACTACTTTTCCTTTTGTAGTGTGTGTATAGCTTTCATAGTGGATCTTCCTGGTATAAAACAAATTGGTTTTTTATAACCTGTCTTTAACACTAATCTTATCTTAATCACTGTTCTTATAATCATAGTATGGATCGATGATCATTCACCTTATTTGAGCAAAAAAGACAATCAGAGAGAAGCATAGAGATAGAGGAGGTATCACAGCAATAACCCTAGAGAGTGTCAAAGTTGGTGGGTATGAAACCCAAATCTCTCAACACCTATCTCTAGATATGTATCAAAGACAGCAAAGGAGGAGCGTGGGTGGCGGCGAGTCAACAAAGATAAACGAACGCCACTGGTTGTTCAATCGGACATGGACATGTGCCGAGGAATAAAACAAAGATTAAAGGGTGGTGTGTTATGTTTGGTAGGGGTTGTTTTGCACATGGGATATGATCATGGTGGTTATGCAGAGAATTAACCTAGTTTTTGAGTTGTGTATCTTACTTATTATGTGCTAAGGTTTTGTTTGGGTGTACGAATAAGTGAGTATTACGTGTAACATTACAACATGATAAATGTGCTAAGGTTTTGTTTGGGTGTACGAACAAGTGTGTGTTTACGTGTAACATTACAACATGATAAATGCGAGGTGTAGTGCATTGGGTTATGTTAAACATGTTGTGAGTTATTCAAACGTATTTATGTGTGTGGGATAATATGTGGGTGTGATTTCATTATGCATGATGGATTGAAACAATGTGTGTGTAGAGGTGTTCAATAAATCCGATATTCGAAAATATTTGAAATCCGATCAGTATCCAAATCCGAATAAATCGATCTGAATCCTTATTCGGATATTCGGATCGGATCTCATCCGAATCCAAATTTTTTATTCGGATATCATAATTATTTCCATTCAAATTATTCGGATATCCGATTAATCCAGATAAGAATTCAATTATTTTTCTAGCGTAATACTCATTACCCAACTACCTATTATGTTTTCAAATCATATTCAAGAATTTGACACATTTCAATTCTCTAATCCTAAATAATTATACAATAATCGATTATTGTTCAAAATTAGAGATTCTAATCTTTGGGTTTGTACCACTACCTATTATGTTTTAATTTTGTTCAAGTCAAATTTTTATTGTTTGGTTTCATATTTTATTGTTATTTTAAAGTTTAAAATGTTACGAATAAAAAATTAGCCAAAAACAATTTGGAAACAAAAAAATAAGTAAATTTGTTATTTGATTTATTCAAATTATTTGTACAATTCAGATTATTAGGGTATATCTGAATCCGATTCGAATTGAGTTCAAATATATCTGAATCGGATAAAGATATTTTTATTCGTATCAAATCAGATTTCGAATAAAGTCATGAAATTTTCAAATCTGAATAGTCCGATTTGAATAATCTGAATAATCTGTTATCTGATCCGATAAACGCCCATATGTGTGTGCAATGTGTGTGTAGTGAGTTGTATGTTTATGTGATTGGAATGACTTAGGTAGAGGGATGTAAATAGTTATACCAGTGAAGTTAGTATGAATGGAATTTTATTGGTGAGTTTATATGAACTTGTTTGTAAGGGATATCATGTAAGAATTTTCATTTGAATGCATACATGAGCTTGTGTAACAATATCTATGCAAGTTCATTTCTAAAAGTGTGTAAGTTAACATTAATAAGCGAGTTGTATAAAAACAAGCATGGTTTAATATTAAACATGGGTGAATAACTAATTGTAGATTGTTACACCCATAGTATGGGTTACACATTGTTGTGCGCGTACTTAGTGTTGTTAGTATTAGTGAGAAGTCCATGTAATATGGCAAATGAGTGTGTGTGAAGTCCATTCCGGCAGAACAAGTGTGTGGAGTCCATTTTGCAGGATCGGATTTTGTCACTAAACACTTGGTTTTTCTCTCAAACTCATTTGAACTACACTCGGATGAATTAGAGTCTATAAGAGTTGATAATAATATAATAAGTAACAATGAACACAAAAAGATAATTTTCAAGGTACTTGCATATATTGCTTCTCAACTCAAAGTATTACAAGACTCTTACAAGAATCATCTTATGAGTTACAATAAGAAACTATATATAATACTACCTACAGCCGGATATACTTGATACTAGCTAGAATCCTCTAACTAAGAAAATACTACAAAGCTATAGTTTAAGGTATCTTAGGATCATGGTCCGTGTTCCTCTGGGCAAATCAAGAAATTGATCTCTTGTGAAGGAACATGAAGATCCATCAACATAAGTCAGTTTGACAGAGTCTTCTTCATAAGAGATGTCACTCAGGGTTGTACAGTTTGAGAGCTTTGTCTTGATTGCCTTGAATTCCTCTAGGGAGAGATGTTTAGAAGGATGAGGGGATGGTTAGGAAGGTTTTTGGTAGATTGAGGTAAAGTGGTTCTGGAAAGTGTTTTGGGTTGAAGGATGGGTAATTTGGGTGGTTGAGGTGAAGAAGTGGGTATGGATAGTGGTGTAGGTTCAGGTGTGTAGGGTTCAGTTTTGATGGTGAATGGTGAGGGAGTTTGTTCAGGTTGGGGTTGAGTGGTTGGCTTAAGAGCATCCCCTGTACCCTTCTATACATCTCTTTCCTTTTGCCCAAATGAATGTCAGCCTTGATTTCACTGATAATTCGCTGGAGTGTCTTTTCAGACATGGGTCCCACCTGCCTGCCAGAGAAGCCGTGAGCTCAGAGATAGTATTTCATCCAGGCTTTTCACCTATCTTCTTGGTCGCAGTGACCTTAGCTTCTTCTTCTTCTCCTTTAACTTCTCTCTTGCAGTTTTCTTTCTCTCCTTCTCCAGTAAATCCTGCTCTTTGTTGAAAAGCTATAGGATCGTCTCATCATTGTGTGGAATAGTTCTTGAAGAGAGAAACCTCGGGAGATTAGGAAAGCTATCCTTTCCCTCTGAGCTATATGTCTGCTTCCCTCTTTTCTCTTTCTTTCTCTTCCTCTAAGACCAACCGTGCTGCTTTCTTATGTTGCTCATTTCGCAGCATGGTTGCCTTTTCCAGCTCTACCAACTCCTCTAATGGTAGCAGGAGTATGTCTACATTGGCAGCTCTAAGCTTGATGAGTTGATCAGTGATCTTTACTCTCTTCTTATTGTTGATTGCCTCCTGGTTGGCTACAACTGCTTTGGAACTGGCAGCTAACAGCTTTGCAGTTGGAAGTCTGCCTTTTCTTTTAAGCTTTTCAATCCTTTCCTCCTCCTGAAGCTCTTCCGCAGTCATTTTCTTCTTACCTTTATCATCCTTTAAAGTGCTTGACTTTGGTGGTTCTTGGAGAGAGGATTTAGATTGTGAGAGAGGTAGTGAAGGTGTCTGAGCTAGAGGTTGATTGACAAAGTCATCACTATTCACCTCATATGCCAGCTCTAAATTGCATCTGTAATGATTAGATCCTCGGACAATGAGAACAATCCTTCTGCAGCTTCCATTTCAGCTTCGGAAGACTCAGCTTGTTCTTCCGAGGCTTTGACTTTGGCTTCAGAAGTTTGAGGGAGTGCAGTTTATGTCCCAAATTTTTCAGTTGTTGGGCCATAAGTCCTTATTTCCCCTTCGAATTGAATCTTAGGTTCCATTTTGACCTTAGATTGACCATCTTCTTCCACAGTGATAGAAGGTGCACATAGCCTCTGAAGCTCTTCAGCTCCAAAGTACATCATAGCCGCATCAGGACTAGGCTGATCTACAAAGGATCTCAACAGAAACTTGGAGAAGAGTCTGTAGAGATCTCTGAGCATCCTTAGGTCAATTTGCAGTACGACTTGGGATGGCTCAGTAAATGCAGTTGCAATGGGAGCCGAAAGTTTGGAAGTTGAAGTTGGCTCGGTGGTTCCTCAGATGTTTGTCTCTAAACATTCTCCCCCTTTTTGGTAGCATTATCTTGAGAGCTAGATGAGCTAGAGGAAGAGGTCAAGGAGACCTGAATGGGAACATGCCTAATAGATCTCTCAATCTATTTCTCAGCTAGTTGAGCCTTGAGATTGTCAATCTCAAGTTGCTGAGTGGCAGACCTATCCTCTAAAGTCCTAACCTTGGATTCAAGTTTTGAGACTTTAGAAAGCAGGTCTTGTATAATGAGTTGCAGTCTTCCCTCATCTTCTTTTGAAGAAACACGGGGAGATGAGGTAACATACCTAGTATGTTCAGCCTCACCACCAGATGTGGTTTTTTGGCACCCTGGTTTCATGTGCTTAATGATGTCTCTTTCAAAGTCATCAAAAGGCATGGTTGCCACAGATTCAGTCTCAAAAATGTTACCATTGTCCAGAAGGTCCATCGAGACATCTTTTGTAGTGGCAGTTGAATCTGCATGAGTCCCTTCCACATCAGTGGGACTCACCTTAGTAAAGGTTTGCTGATGGGGGCTAGGGATAAGAGGTCTCTCTAGGCTTGGTTGATCTTGGAGAGAGTGTTGTAGATCAACTTAATTGCCATGAAGAGAAGTAATATCTTCATCAGTTTTGAAAAGAAGGTCAGTGAAAGATAGAGAAGGTAAACCTACTAACCCGGGATCTTGATCAATGTCTACAGACATTGAGCCTCTGGTGGGGCTGTCCCTTTGAGGTTTCTTAGAGGAGTATAAATACTCACCTTGAGGGCTTTTAGATTGGGTACTAGACTCATAGGTTTGAGACTGAGGAGACTCAAGACCCATATTGAGGTCAATGGTGAAGGATGGTGAGACCTCAGACTGAGTGGAAGCCAAAAGTTTCACTTTAGACTTTTGGATTGAACAGGAGGAGCTTGTTCAATCAGAGTAGATTGAACAAGGGTTCGTTTGGGGCGTCTTTGGTAAGTGATGGTGATGGGGTGAGAAGGTAAAGTAGGCAGTGTGGGGGCAGTTGCTGGTGCGGGTTCATCACCTGTGGGGTTAACAGGGATGTCACCAGAAGCTATTTGCTCAGTCATACCTAGAAGTAGAGAGGTGTACCTTCCAATGAAGTTGGTGGACACCTTCTTCAGAGTTTTGAAGATGGTAGGCCTCATTTGAGGGACAGTAGAGTGGCTGCACAGATAAGTCGACTCTGGTCCAGCTCACAGTTAATAATGTGCTAGATAAATCTGGGATACATAAAGAATGTTTCCCTTTGGAGATTTCCAATAAGATTGGTCAGCACAAATCTTGAGTAGTTGAAACGGAGGCCTCTCACCATTCCATGAACTAGGCACCCTAGTTCGTACGGAATTTGGTCCCATCCCCGAGATTTATTGGACAGACTGTGAAGAACAAGATGCAAGAGGAACTTCCAGTTGTATGAGAAGTTAAATTTGTAGACAAATGACCTGCTGGCATCTCCACCATATCCCATTAGAATGTAAGTGTTGTTTAAATCTGCTTTGGGGAACTCTGTGGGTGCACCCTCATCATGAAGCTCGAGATGCTTCTTGATGAGTTGTTCAGTACTGACCAAATCTTGGTCGCAAATGCTGGATTGTATTACACGAACCCCATTTAGGGTTTCAACCTGACCGTTTCCCCAAAATTCAGCCATGTGATTGGTGTACACAGTGGGATTAACAGCCAGGGTAGTGTAGTAGGATGATTGGGTGAGGAAGGAGATGATTTCAGAGTAGTTCGTATCTCTTGAGGAGTCAAGAAGTGTGACTTGATTGTGTTGAGGGTTTATTTCCATTTGTGAAAGTGAAGGTAGATGAGTTTGAGCTTGGGTGAATTGGGGATGAAGGAAACTTTTAGGGTAGTAAAAATTATGGTAAGAAGATGAAAGTGAATAGTCGGGATTATTTAAAAAAGGGTGAAATGGCGGTAATGGGGTTAGTATAAGGTGATGTGATGTTTTAGTGGATGAAGTGACAGGGGGGTAAGGTTTAATTCAGTTAAATAATTCGACATTATTAACAATATCTTTACTTTTTATAGTGTGGGACCCAAGAGATTTCCGTTACACAGTAAAATCTCTCTTCCGAGAATAAAACATTTCCGAAGGTAATTTGTCTTCCGAAGGCAATTACTACTTCTGAAAGTAAAGAGTTACTTCCGAGAGTAAAGATTGCTTTCCGAATGGAGAGTTTTGTAAGCTTCGGAAGTAGATCTGATATGTATCAACCGCTTCTTCCGAGACTAAAAACTCTTCCGAGAAGAAAAGTATCCTTGGAGGAATTTTGATTCGGAAGATATGCAAGAGATCTTCCGAAGGTTAATTCCTTTTTGAAGAATTTGTACTTAGCAAAGATTTTCAGAGAGAGACCTTTTGTAACAGGGCTTAGATTGTATTGACATAAGACATTACACATTAAAAAGGTTTTTCAAAAGAGGTAATCTAATCAATGTTTATCATCCCAATAGCTGTTATGAGATATTTAAATCTCTGTTTATCAAAAGTTTTGTTGAACAAGTCAGCATGTTGTTCATTTGAATCAACTTTGATTAGCTTAATCAGATTTTTCTCTTGAATATCTCTAATGAAATGATACCTAATATTAATATGCTTTGTCTTGGAGTGCTTCACAGGATTTTTAGTGATGGAGATAGCATTGTTGTTGTCAATATGGATAGTAGTGCTCATAAAGTTGAATACATAGTCTAACATCTGATTTTGAATCCACAGCAGCTGAGCACAGCAACTTGTAGCAGCAATGTATTTAGCTTCAGCAGTTGATGTACAGACATAAGATTGTTTCTTACATTGCCATGAGTTGATCCTTCCACCAAGAAATTAACATCCTCTTGATGTTGATTTCTTGTCAATGTTGCAGCCATCATAGCCACTGTCAGAGTATCCATAAAGATTAAAATCATTATTCCTAGGATATCAGAGACCTAGTTTAGGTGCTCCTTTGAGGTATCTGAGGATTCTCTTGGCAGCAGCTAGGTGAGACACCTTTGGAGCAGTCATCTTGCACAAATGCAAGTTGCAAACATGATATCAGATCTACTAGTTGTGAGATACATCAGAGAACCAATAATCGCCCTATACTAATGTTGATCAGTATCCTCCCCCTCAAGATCAGGACAAAGATTATGGTTTCTGGGTATGGGTGTCTTGGCTGGCTTACAATCTTTCATTTCAAATCTTTCTAAGATGTCATTGACATACTTAGATTGATTGATGAAGAACCCATCCTTCAATTGCTTCACCCGAATTCCTAGGAAAAAGTCTATTTTTCCTATGAAACTCATCTCAAACTTCTTCTTCATAATGCTTTCAAGTCTTTGCACATTTGGTCGTTTGAAGAACCAAAGATGATGTCATCAACATAAACTTGAACAAGTAAAATATCCTTTCCAGACTTCCTTATGAAGAGAGTCTTGTTAATGGTTCCTCTAGTGTAACCATTCTTTAGAAGAAACTAAGACAAAGTCTCAAACCACATCCTAGGTGCTTGGTGCAGCCCATATAGAGCTTTATCCAATTTGCACACATAGTTGGGATGCTGTACACGTACACTTCCCTATTTATATCCCCATATAGAAAGGCACACTTGACATCAAGTTGGTAGATAGTAAAATTCTTGGATGCAGCATAAGCAAGGAAGATCCTAACTGCCTCAAGTCTTACAACAGGTGCAAAGACATCAGTATAATCAATTCCTTCCTCTTGAGTGTATCCTTGAACTACCAGTCTTGCCTTGTTCTTGATAATCAAGCCTCTGTCATCTCTCTTGTTCCTGAAAACCCATTTAGTGCTTGTGGGTAGTTGACTAAATGGTAGTGGACACATGTTCCAAACCTTTTGTCTCTTAAATTGAAGCAGCTCCTCTTGCATCGATTCAACCCAGCTACTATCTTTCAAGGCATCTTCCACCTTCTTGGGTTCCATCTGGGATAGAAAGCATGAGTACAAGCAGACGTTCCCATGATTAGTCTGCCCTCTTGTTCTCACACCTTCAGAGACATCCCCTATGATGTTCTCAGCTGGATGGGTGTTATGAATCCTTAGACAAGGAATGACTTCCAGTTGCAAAGATAAATCCAGATTGGACATATTTTATTCAGGAACTGGAACACTATGTCTAACTGTTGTTTCAAACTCATTCAATGAGACTGATTGAATGAATGAGAAACATCATCAATTGTTGGCTGTGAAGTAGCATTAACAGTTGCCCGTTCCTTCAAGATGCTACGTCCATCAGCTTGGTGTTATGCAGGATCACCTGATGAGTTTTGAAGGTCAGCAGGTGATTCACTGGTTGAAGCTTCACTATCCCTTGAAATAGTTATACTATCAGATCAGCCAATAGTGGAAGTTTGATTTGTCATAGCTCTTAGAGAACTTGTGCGGGACCGGTGAAGGGGGTTCACTTACAACACAACGAAACAAGAGGAGATTAACTTAAACTTAAACAAACAGTGAACTGGATTAACCACAATAAAGACACTAAGAACACAAGTAATATAAGAGACTAAACACAAGTATATGGTTTTCAAGAATGCAGTATATTGCTTTCTCTATGTTCTATTACAAGTGTTACAAAGCATATCCATAAAGTTACAAGAACATGAGATACTTATACTACATCCTACAACCGACCATAATATGAAAGCCAGGTTGATACAATTGACTAGACTCGAAACAAAATCAATTGTAGAGTCAAAAAAGGCAGATTGCCTTTTTGACTTTGTGACTATGACATGCCATAGAATATTTGGCTTCAAAAGATATTGGTCTTGGCTTCGAAAGATTTTACACTTAGAATATTTCTATTGCATGTGTGAACTTCCGAAGTATTCTTCTTCAGTACTTGTACAGCATGCATCAAGAAGTCTTTGGTTGCTTCAGCCTCTATGCATATTCTCTATAAACTCCCCCTAGGCTGATGCTACCAAAACTTTTGAAGACTTCAGATATCAACAGGCGTGATCAGGTTGATAACCAACCCTTTCTTCATGAGATGATCAGGATCCTTCAGACTGTCAAAATGTCTTCTCATGTCAAAGAGATCGTGCAGAGGCAACTGAAACATGTCTTGCCAAGTGTAGACATTTTCAATGCCATGATCTCTGATGACATGCCATCTTTCTGGATTTGTAGTGTATTTCCAGGACAGGATGGGTCTTTCTAATGCAAGAGGAGCTATTTGAATAGGAGATGATGGAGCATCCTCTGGCTACACATCTTTAGGATGTTCTGACTCATCCTGAGGTTTAGAAAAGGATGCAGTCTTTTTCTTCTTCTTTGGCTTTGGTTTAGAAGCCATCCTTTTCTTTCTCTATACAACTTTTAACTGAGAAGACTGGCCTGCAGTAACTAATTGATCTTCTTTGTCTTTCTCAGTTTGGTCTTCAACTCTCACAGGTTTAGATTGAGAGTGAGTCTGACCCTATTGTGGATCAGAAGATGAAGCTTGTTGAGATTCAGCAGGAGGTCCAGGTTGTGAGGTCTCTGGTTGTTCAACCTTAACCTCCACTTCAAGTGGGGCTTGACATGGAGGGGAATGTAAGTCAACCAGCTCTCCACTCTTGATATTCTGCTTGATCACCCTGATATGCTCATCCATAGTGGATAGAGACATCGGGCCAAGTCTCCTTCGAAGAATCCATACAGCTTCAAGAAGCTCATCATCCTCTGCCTATCAGCAGATTTCTTCATGCTTTTGTGGATGATGGCTCTTGACTTAGCAGCTTCTTCCCTCAGCTTTCTTTTAGTTGTCTTTCTTTCTCTAACTATCTCAAGTTCAAGTTGTTTGAGATACTCAAACTCAACATAGTCATAAGACAGGGGAAGAAGTGCTTCTGCCTGGTAGAGGCCTGTGGCACTCAGGTAGTTGATCATCTTGATCATTTCTTCTTCTTTATCTACCTGAGGTTCTTGTTGAACCACATCCTTTTGTGCAGGACTTTCTTGAACTGAGGAAAGGGTAGGCACATGCTTGTATAATTTTTTTCTTTTTTCTTTCTTCTTTTATATGTACTAGAAGCTATGCATCTTCTACTCTTCTTCTTCCTTCTTCTTTCTTGACCTTTCCAGGTCAACCAGTTCATTTAACTCCTCCAAGGGGAGAGAGATGACACTATCTATGTCATAGTTCCTTGTTTGTAGATAGTTTATCCTGACTGCCCTTAACTCATCATTCTGAGTATCTGGTCTGGGGGCAGCCCTGATTGCAGTCTCCATGAGTCTTGCAGACCCAGAAGAGGAACCTTCTCCCCTTAGCTTCCTTTTCCTCTCTCTCTCTTCTCCTCCTCAATCTCCTCAGATGTCATCTTTCTTTTCCCTTTATCACTCACAGACCTTTGTGACTCAGGGTGGAGAGAGCTTTAGCCTTCATTGCTTGATGCAACTTCTGAGCTCTGGCTAGAGAGATGTTGAGAAGCAGGTGTTTCAAAAAGGGCATTGATCTCTGCAACAATTGTTGGTGATAAGACTGTGCTCTCAGGTTCTGTCACTGGCCTTCAGTCAAGGTTTCCCCTATGAAGCTAATCTTAGGGTCTGCCTCAACATCTAGTTGACTAATGGCATTGCCTGATTCTCACAGTCTTCTTCTTAGGCTGAACTTTGTAGTGATCCTGTCTTGGATTCTTTATGCCAACTTGTCAGCTTGTCTTGATTGGCTTGGACTGACAAGTGGCATGTTGACTAAATCCAGACTGTCATAATACTTCAGGTTCTGAAAGTTGAAGATCTCTTGTTGTCCCTAAACTTTTATGATGATTAGAGCTTTCTTGTTACTATCATACCTCCACCCAATGATGTGATTGGAGATGGTGGAGATGACATAGCCCTTGGTATCCCATACTCAAACAGGCTTTGTATGAAGGAGTCTACGTAGTCCACATCAATGTGGACTTGAGGAGGTTGCTGAGAATGCACAGTTGCAAGTGAGGATGGTGAGTCCTTAATGTCCATTCTCTCTAAAGAACTCCCAGGTTCTTTAGCTATAATGACTTTCCCCCCCCCTTTTTGGTAGCATCACCCACTTGCATAGGTGAGCCAGGAGTTAGGTCAATCACATCCACAGGTTCTTGTGTTCCTGGTTGAGCTCTTCTTAAAGGTCTCCCAGCTAGTTTTTCCTTAAGATATGAAATCTGAAGTTGCTGATCATTGACCCTGTTATGCAAGGTAGTCACTTGAGATTCAAGATGACTAACCTTGGAGACTAATAGGTGCATGTTTTAGACAGTTTATGCACCTTTAGTCTTAAATTCCCCCTCATCTTCATCAGAAGAATCATTGGGGGATGAGATGATTAGATCAAAGTCCTCTCTCTCACCACCAGCTTCAGGTTCTTGGCTACTGGATTTCCTTTACTCACTGGCAGTCTCAGTTGAGATGACAGTGGGCTGAGTTGCCATGGTTAAGGTCTTAATGATGTAATCACTTTCAAAAGTGAGAGCCTCTTCTATATGGACGTCCTGAACAGGTTCAGAAGTGTCCACCTCAGCAACAGGTGACTGATGGGGGCTAGAAGTAGGAGCCTCGGAAGCACTCATCTCTCTTTGAGTATGGTAAAAGAAGAGAGAATCATGGTACTCACTGAAACCTAGATCTTCATCAGTGTAGAAATCAAGGTTGGGGATTGGTTGGTTGAGATCTAAAGGCTGGGGATGGTAACTGTCCCCTGAAGGTTGATCACTTGAGTGTTAAGACTCAGAGTGATGGCTTAAGGTAGTTTGGCTTATGAGCTCATCAGGTTGAGCATGAGGAACCTTAGCACTGATCCTTGAAGAGATGGGAGTGGTCTGCTCCTCAGGAGAAGTGGGAGCTCTAGTTTCCACTTACTCCTGTATGGGTGAGTGTATGGGGGCCTCCACAGACTGAATAGTCTGAACATGGGTTTGTTTGGATTTTCTTTTGTAGGTGATGGTAATTTGTGGTTGTGTATGTGGTTAGGAAGTAGCAGGTGTGGGTTCAATACTAGCTGGTGCTGCTAGGTTGTCACCTTGAGCAATGAGCTCTAACATTTTTAGGACCAGGGTTGTTTCTACCCTTGAGAAGCCAACAGTGGGCTTTCTTAATATTTTAAAGATGTCGGGCTTCATTTGTCCCAGTTTAAGAATGTTACCTGTTCCCCTTAACTGTGAGCCCAGCTCACAGTTAAGAATGTACTAAACATATCTAGGAAACATGTAATATTATAAGGAATCTAAGTTTGCAAGTAAGTTAGTATAAACAAATTGAGAATACCTAAACTTGATCCCCTGAATCATTCCATGGATAATGAAGGAGAGATCCTCAGGAATCTGGTCCCATCCACTATGCTTGTTTGATAAGCTGTGGATGACCACATGGAGGAGGAATCTCCACGTGGATGAGATCTTCCCTTTCCTGAAGGTCTTAACAGAGTAATCTCCCTCATACCCTATCTGCTCAAAAGAATGATTGACAGCTTCTTTGGGAAAGAACCCCCACCTTCTTCATCATCCAGCTGAAGATGCATGTTGATGATGGCCGGAGTGAGGAAGACTGTTCTACCCTGTACTATGGCAAACAGTGTCTTCTCCCCATCCATTACGACCTCTTGGTCGGTCTTCCAAAATGCAAGCAGATGATCCTCATAAAGTGGAGGATCAATGGTTAGGGAGGTGAAATAGTTGGACAAAGCTAAGAAACGGTAAACCTCTGAGAAATGAGGATCTTTCTCAGAGCTTAACAGAGCAACCTGGTTGTGTTGCCTGTGGAGCTGCATGGTAAAGTTCTGGTCATTTTTGTGAGTGGGGTTGGCCATTGTGAGGTAGCTTAGGATGAAGAAAGAAAGAAAAAAGAAATTTCAGAGAGAAATTTGGGGTTTTAGGTTTGGAGGAAGAAGCAGATGATAGAAAGTGGGGGAAGCCGTTGGGTTTATATGTGAAAAGGATTTCAAATAAAGTTTAATAAAAGAGGATAAACTTTGAAATCCGGATGTCGGTCCACCTTTGAAAAAGTAGTTTACTTTTGCTCAAAAAGTATTTTTTTTGGAAGTCAAAAAGCTTCCGAAGGTAAATTATATTCGAACGTTTTAATGAAAAAGCTTCCGAAGGTAAAATGACTTCGGAAGAATTTCCTGAGAGTTTTGAAAATTTTGCTTCGGAAAAGAAATTAAGACTGGAATGCTTTGTGCACAAAAGAACAAAGCTTTCGAGAGTTAATTTTGCTTCGGAGAAGAAGGTCCTTGAAAACATATAAGTGTCTTAGACAGTCATTTAAGCTTCGGAAGATACATTAGAAATCTCTTCCGAAGGTAAAATTTCTTAGACAGTTATTTGTTTTGAAGGCATAATTTTCTTTCAAAGTCAAAAGCAGACCTTTCAAAGGATCAAAATTTTCATAAATCTAAGGAAAGTCTTCAAAAATATTTTCATCCAAAGAAAACAAGAGCTTATGAAAGTGATGAACTAGACAACTTAGGACACACATGTTTTAAGAATTAGTTTTAAGAAAAAGCTACTTAAAGTTGATCATCCCAATAGCTGATACAAGATATTTAGATCTCTGTTCATGAAAGGCCTTTGTGAACAGATCAACATATTGTTCATCTGTGTGAACTTTGACTAGTTTAATTAATCCTTTTTCATAATTATCTCTTATTAGATGATATCTGATATTGATGTGTTTGGTCCTTGAGTGCTACACAAGATTCTCTATGATTGAGATAGCACTACTGTTGTCTATGTGAATGGGAGTCTTCTTGAAGTTGAATCCATAGTCCAGCATCTGATTTTGAATCCAAAGCACTTGAGCACAGCAGCTTGCAGCAGCAATGTATTCAGCTTCAGCAGTTGATGCAGAGACACATGATTGTTTCTTGCATTGCCATGAGACAACCCTTCCACCAAGAAACTGACATCCCCCAGATGTAGACTTTGCAGTCATGTTGCAACCACCATTATCACTATCTGTATAAGCATACAGATTGAAGTCAGGATTTTTAGGATACCATAGACCAAGTGTTGAAGCACCTTTAAGGTATCTTAGAATCCTTTTGACAGTGATAAGATGAGACATCTTAGGGTTTGCTTGATATCTTGTACAGATGCAGGTGGCAAACATAATATCAGGCTTGCTAGGAGTAAGATACATAAGAGACCCAATCATAGCCCTGTATAAGTGTTCATCTACACATTCCCCCTTAAGATCAGGTCCAAGGGAGTGGTTTTTGGTATGGGTGTCTTAGCAATCTTACAATCAGTCATGTTGAACCTCTTGAGTATGTCCTGAACATACTTTGACTGACTAAGAAGATGCCATCTTCAACTTGCTTCACTTGAATTCCCAGAAAGAAATTGAGTTCCCCCATGACACTAATTTCAAATCTGTCTTTCATCAGCTTTTCAAAGTCTTTGCAGAGCTTTGGATTAGTTGAACCAAAGATGATGTCATCCACATATACTTGAACTAGCAATATGTCATTTCCCTGTCCTTTGATGAAGAGAGTTCCATCTATAGTATCTCTCCTGTATCCATGTTTGCAAAGATACTCAGATAGTGTCTCAAGCCACTTCCCGGGTGCCTGATGCAGCCCATAAAGAGCTTTGTCAAGCTTGCAGACAAAATCAGGATGATCAGGATCTACAAAACCAGGTGGTGTTTGACATAAACCTCCTCATCAATCACTCCATAAAGAAAAGCACACTTCACATCAAGTTGAAAGACCTTGAAGTTCTTGGATGCAGCAAATGCTAGAAATATCCTAATAGCTTCCAGTCTTGCTACAGGAGCAAAGATGTCTGTGTAGTCAATCCCTCCTTCTTGTGTGTACCCTTGAACAACTAGTCTAGCCTTCTTCGTTATAATAATTCCTCTATCATCCTTCTTGTTCCTAAACACCCATTTGGTTCCAATGGTAGTCTTCCCATGAGGAAGAGGACAAAGGTTCCAAACTTTCTGCCTTTTGAATTGAAGCAGCTCCTGTTGCATAGCTTCAATGCAACTACCATCCTTTAGAGCCTCATCAACTTTCTTGGCTCTATCTGGTATAAGAAACAGAGTGAAGACAAACATTTGCTTCATGGGTTTTTCCTCTTGTTCTTACCCCTATGACAACATCTCTAATGATGTTTGTGGTGGAGTGGGACTTGTGGATCCTTAGCTGAGGGATCACAGCAAGTTGCTGAGCTAGATCTAAATTATAAAAATTTAAATCTAGCATAGATGTTTCACCCACCACATCAGCACACTTATCAAGAGAGACTTGATCCAAGGAGTGTGTGACATCATTGATGTTATCATCTATGGAGGGGTTATCAGCATCAAGAAAATCTTGATCACTGTCACCACTACCATTATTGTCTTCTGCAATTGAAGCATCTTTATCTGGTTGTGGAGCCTCTAAGATGGAATTTGAAGGCATACCAAATGTATTAGCTGAGTTTGTTATTGTAGTGCTGATAGAAACCTCATTTGCAGAAGTAGTTCTAACTGGAGCTGAAGATGTGTTACTTGAAGGTCTTCTTAGCTCAAATCTTGGATCAGGATCACATGTGTTTAAATTTTCTGTAGATTCTGAAACAGTCTCACAAAATTTATTAAAATAGTTGGTAACTAAATCAAGATCAAAGAGCCAATCAGGACCAGAACCAGCTACACAGGGTGTGTGTTCATTAAAAGTCACATTGGCTGACTCCTTAACAATTCTAGTTCTAAGATTGTATACTCTGTAAGCCTTAGCTTGGGAAGAGTATCCAATGAAGTGTCTATCATCTATTTTCTCAGCAAATTGGCAATTTGATCTTTGGTATTCAAGATGGTGCAAGGACATCCAAATGACCTGAGAAACCAATGAAAGGTTTCCTCTTGTGCCAAAGTTCATAAGGAGTCTTGCTATGAGTCTTAACCACTAAAACTCTATTTTGCACATAGCAGGCAGTGTTGACTACCTCTGCCTAGAAGGTAATTGGCAGGTTAGAGTCAGACAACATGGTTCTTGTAGCTTCAATCAGTGTCCAGTTTCTCCTCTCAGCAACACCATTCTGCTGAGGAGTCCTTGGAGCACTGTATTGTCTTGAAATACCTTTTTCATCACAGAATGCATCAAGGATTTGGTTCTTGAATTCAGTTCTCTGATCACATCTTATGATTTTGACCTTGTGATCAGATTGATTCTCAATCTTCAAGATGAATTTTTCAGAATCTCAGGAGTCTCATCCAGAGGGTGGCGACAAAGGCGCCAATCTGAGAGCCTCAGTAAAGGAGGCCATTGTTGAGGAAGTCCACCAGGTCATGCAGACGATCTTACAGTCTGTGGTGACCGAAGTTATCAAGGCAGTACGTGAAGGGGAAAGAAAAGAAAGAAACAGATCCTCTGGAGAACGGGAACAACTAGAGCCGGAAACGGTTCTATCTGATGACGAAGAGGAAGAAGAAGAACCTGCGCCGGAGACGGCACGAGGATGTAATTATGGGGCTTTTATGAGATGCAAGCCCCCTACTTTTGATGGGAACGGCACCGCTGCAGCTGCTCACCGGTGGGTGAGGGAAATGGAGGCTGTTCTCGATATCAGCGAGTGCCGAGAGGACCAAAAGGTGAAGTTTGCTACCCACTCTTTTGTGGATTCAGCTCTGTGCTGGTGGGACAACATTGTCCAAGCTGAGGGTAGTAGGGCCATTGGGAAAATGAAATGGCCTGATCTGAGAAGGTTGGTGATTAAGGAATTTTGTCCTCATCGGGAAATGGACAAGGTCGAAAGGGAGTTTCTGCAGTTGGAGGCTGGAACCATGACACACCAGCAGTATACCACCAAGTTTAATGAAATGGCACGACTCGTGCCTGATTAGGTGACGCCTCTGTCTCGGAAAATCAAGAGGTACATTCAGGGCTTGCCGGGGGATGTTCGCGGCATATGATCGCCGCCCGACCAAGCACGTTTAGGTCGGCGGTTGATTTGGCAGGGAGGCTGTATGACGAGCGGGAGGTGGTGGTGACTGAAGCGAGTAAGAAGGGTGGTGGTGATCGAACTGAATGGGAGGAGGTTTGGTCGGGGTGATGCCTCGACGGGTAACAAAAGGCACGAGTGGATGACCGCCACGTGGCGACATCGGGAGTGGGATCAAGGAGGTGTGGTAAGTGTGGAAAGGAGCATGCGGGAGAATGTTAGGCTGGGTTTGAACGTGTGCTTCAAGTGTGGGAAGACAGGGCATATGGCGAAGGATTGCCTGTCGGGAAAATGTTTTAATGTGGTGGAAACTGGTCATATGAGCAGAGATTGTAAGAAGTCGAGGACTAAGGGTTCAGGGTGAGGAAGACGGGAAGTGGGGACCGAGGGCGAGCGCCAGGGCATTCACTATGACACAAGAGGAAGCTAGGATAGACCCTGATGTCATGTCCGGTACGTTTCTAGTGAACCAAACTTAGCTCTGTGCTATTTGATTCTGGTGCTAGTAGGAGTTTTATTTCTGCTACTTTCTGTGCTAAGCTGCCTACTAGTAGTAGACGTGTTGATGCGCCTTTGATGTAGAAACTGCCACAGGTAAGTCTACCAGGATTTCTGAGATGATAGAGAATTGATGTGGAACTTGAGGGTCATAAGTTTCCAGTTAGACCGTTTGTGATTACCTTGGGTGGTTTTGATTTGGTTCTTGGGATGGATTGGTTGGCGGAATTCGAGGCGAACATTATGTGTCACAAGAAGATGATTTGGTTGACAGCGCCTGACGGAAGTTTGGTAACGTTTTATGGTGATCGAGTCACGACAATCCCGAAGGTGATCTCAATGGCAGTAGCGGGAAATTGTATGAGGCGTGGATGTAGCGCCTACTTGGCTTTATAAAGGATGTAGATGCACCAACACCACAACTGTCTGATGTACCGGTTGTGTGTGAGTTTCCAGACGTATTCCCGGAAGACTTACCAGGAGTACCACCTGATAGAGAGATTGAATTTCAGATTGATCTAATACCGGGTGCCCAACCCGTTGCCAAGGCACCATATCGGTTAGCTCCGACGGAGATGAAGAGTTGATGGAACAGTTGCAAGAGTTGCTTGATAAGGGGTTCATTAGACCGAGTATCTCTCCTTGGGGTGCTCCGGTCCTGTTTGTAAAGAAGAAGGATGGTAGTATGAGGATGTGCATTGACTACCGTACCTGAACTGAATAATTGACGGTGAAGAACCGCTACCCCTTACCGAGGATAGATGATTTGTTCGACCAGCTTCAGGGTGCCTGTTGGTTTTCAAGAATAGATCTTCGGTCTGGCTATCATCAGTTGAAGGTGAAGGAACAAGATATCCCTAAAATAGCTTTCCGCACGCGCTATGGTCTTATGAGTTTCTTGTCATGTCCTTTGGTTTGACCAACGCGCCAGCTGCTTTTATGGATCTGATGAACCGTGTGTGTCAGCCTATGTTGGATAAATCAGTGATTGTGTTTATTGATGATATCCTGATTTATTTGAAGAGCGAGATTGAGCATGCCGGTCACATTCGAGAGGTTCTAGAGACGTTGAGAAGGGAGAAATTGTATGCTAAATTCTCCAAGTGCGTGTTTTGGTTGCGCGAAGTTCAGTTTTTAGGTCATGTGGTGAATCCTGACGGGATTATGGTGGACCCGGCGAAGGTGGAGGCGGTTATGCAATGGAGGTCACCAAAGACGCCATCCGAGATCCGTAGCTTCTTGGTTTGGCGGGCTACTATAGAAGATTCATCCAAGACTTCTCTAAGATTGCTTCTCCACTAACTAAGTTGACCCGAAAGGATGTGAAGTTTGTATGGGGTCAAGCTCAAGAGAAGGCATTCGAAGAGCTGAAGGCAAGACTGACTCAAGCTCCTGTTCTGTCATTACCCGATGGAAGCGAAGATCTGGTGGTCTATTCTGATGCTTCCTACTCAGGGTTGGGGTGTGTGTTAATGCAGAGAGGGAAGGTTATAGCCTATGCATCCCGACAATTGAAAGTCCATGAGGTTAATTATCCCACTCATGACTTGGAGCTAGCAGCCATGGTCTTTGCACTAAAGATTTGGAGGCACTATCTCTACGGGACGAAGTGCACCATATTCACCGACCATAAGAGCTTGAAGTACTTCTTCGAGCAAAAGGATCTGAACATGAGGCAGAGGAGATGGTTGGAGCTTATAAAGGATTATGATTGCGAGATCCATTACCATCCGGCAAAGCCAATGTGGTGGCGGATGCCCTTAGCCGAAAGGAAAGGCCCGAACCGATTCGGGTGAAAGCTTGTCAACTAATCATGACCTCTGATGTGATAAAGCAAATCAAGGAGTTTCAAGATGAGGCATTGAAAGAAGATCACCTTAACTCAGAAAGAATGAGAGGTCTGGTTGGGAATTGGGTGAAAACACACTCGGTGTTAGAACTCGATTCGGTCGTGTGTGGATTCCTTGTTTTGGGATCTACGGGTGAAGATAATGGATGAAGCTCACAAGACTCGATACTCCATTCATCCTGGTGCCACAAAAATGTACCATGATATGAAGAAAGATTATTGGTGGCCGGGTGTGAAGCGCGACGTGGTGGAGTATGTGAGTAAGTGCCTTACTTGCTTACAGGTGAAGGCCGAGCACCAAAAGCCGTATGGGAAGATCCACCTTTGGATATACCGGAATGGAAGTGGGAGCACATCACCATGGATTTCATTACAAAGCTGCCACGTACCCCGAAGGGGTATGATGCCATATGGGTGATAGTTGATCGTCTGAGGAAGAGCGCTCATTTTCTACCGATCCGCGAGATGTATTCATCTGAGAGGTTGGCTGATCTGTTCATCAAGGAAATTGTAGCTCGTCATGGTGTTCCGGTATCTATTATGTCCGATCGCGACACTCGGTTTACATCTAATTTTGGAAGAAATTCCACGATGCTATGGGGACGAGGTTACATATTAGCACGGCTTATCATCCCCAAACCGATGGTCAGTCAGAAAGAACCATTCAGACACTGGAAGACATGCTCCGGCACGTGTGATCGATTTTGGTGGAAGTTGGGATGACCACTTACCGTTAGCCGAATTCTCATACAACAACAGCTATCATGCCAGCATTGGTATGCCACCATATGAGATGCTATACGGTAGGAGATGTAGAACATCCGTTTGCTGGGGTGATATTGGTCAGAAGGAATTGGGGATGTCGAGATAATCGAGGCTACGACAGAGAAGCTTGAAAAGATTAAAGCCTTCATGAAGGCAGCCAAAGATAGACAGAAGTCGTATGCCGATAAGCGACGTAGGCCAATTGAGTTCCAGGTGGGTGACCGGGTTATGTTGAAGGTCACACCTTGGAAGGGTATTATCAGATTCAGAAAGCGGGGCAAGTTGAGCCCAAGATATATAGGCCCTTTCCGGATCATTGCTCGAGTAGGGGAGGTGGCCTATAGATTGGAGTTGCCAGATGAGTTAAGTGGGATTCACCCGAGATTCCATGTATCTCATCTGAGAAAGTGTATAGCTGATGAAGACATGATTGTTCCACTGGGGACATTGAAATAGATGAAAGGCTCAATTATGTGAGCAACCAGTGGCAATCATCGATCGTAAAGAAAAGAGGCTGCGAAATAAAGTGGTTCATCTTGTGCGTGTACAGTGGAAGCACAGGAAGGGATCCGAGTCAACGTGGGAGACTGAGGAAGAAATGAGACAGCATTATCCACGTTTGTTCGAGACTAACAAGTTTCGAGGACGAAACCTATTTAATGGGGGTGGACTTGTAACACCCGAATATTTATTATTTTGAAGCCGGTGAAGAAAGAAAAGAAAATAAAGTCCAAAAGTCGAGGGACCAAACTCGCCAACGAAAGAAAGTCGGGTGAGGGGGAGTATATAAGGGAGAGGGCAGCCCTTACCCTCTCCCCCACACTCCAAATCAGCCCCAAAGAAGGGGAAAAGAGAGAAAGAAGAGAAAAAGAGGAGAAGTGCGGTTGGGTTGGTTCGGGTTGGTTCGGGTCGCCAAAAATCGTCGTGAAGCAAGCCAAATCGAAGCCCTTAAAGTTGTGCTCGTTTGTGTGAGTTCTAGAACCCCACTTTTACTTGTTTTCAAACGATTTTGGGGCTGGAAAACATCTGAAATCGGGTTTTTGGGTATGTGTATGTTGACCCGTTTGTGTATGTGTATGTGTATGTATGATGCGTTTGTGGCTTGATTGTGAGCTTGTGTGTGCTTGAATGGTGTATGGTATGCATTCCTAAGGTTTAGGAGGGTCGATTTAGGCTTAAAATGGGTTTAGATGAGTTGGAGGCTGAAAACCCTCGGCTGCAGTCGGGTCGAACTGCATTCTGCATCAGTTAGGGCTAGGCGACCGACTGGAGGCCGAATGGAGGCCATACGGCCGATTAGGTGCGATTGGGGTCCATTCGCACGATTGAAGGTCCATTCGCATGATTGAAAGGCCAGTCGCATGGAGGTCGTGCGACTGAAGGTCCAGTCGCATAAGTGCTCATCCGTATTAATCCCATTTGCATGAGGTCCATCCGCATTGTCCATTCGCACGAGTGGATGTTTATTCGCAAAATGTTCATCCGATTGAGTTCAATCGCATGATGCTCAGTCGCATGGAGGCCATGCGACTGAAGGGTGTCATGCGATGAGGTGTCATACGCCCGAATAGGGCTGTTGTACCCGAGGAAGGTATAGATTGACTTCTGACTTTCGGGGGAAAGTGCAGATGTAAGTTTTGACGTAAAGGTCCCCATAAGAGCATGTAAGATGACGCTTGAGGCCTTAGAAAGCATGTTGGGCATGATGATGATGATGAGGTGCAAGTTTATGCACGTTATGTATGTATGGTGTTGCCCTGTATGATAATGATGATGTGGTGTTATGTTCCTTATTATGATGTATGTTTATCTTTCCCATAACTTTACGTGTTATGATAAGGAATGAACGAAGTATTATGTAACGTAAAGTGAAAGATAATGAAAGAGGAACACGATGTTGAATGCATGCATTAATGAACGAATGAAACGTCTTGCACGCATCGGATAACGGGTCTTCTTTGTGATTGACCCTTAATGTAGAACCTCTACCGCTCACCCCTAGTACTGTGGCATACATTTAGCTGTTCATTTATTGACTTCGGCCCAGTAGCTAAGACTGATGGTTACTCCTAGTACCGTGGCATACGTTTAGCTATTCATTTATTGACTTCTGCCCGGTAGCTACGACTAACCTGGGTGTAGCACATGGTATTGGTACGGATGATGTCCGATGCGCAAGTAAAGTCATAAAGAGCGAATGAACGAATGAATGAATGAAGAAGATAATAATGATATTATCTATGTGTACGTATGATGTGTGATCATGTAAAAGTAACGAATGGTTTTATATGAAAGTAAAGTATGTTTTGTAATAAAACTAGAACTCACTCAGCAACACTAACTTTTTATATGTTTTCCAGTTGGCAGGTAATGTTTGCTGAGGATGGCACACCGTGAAGCTACTCAGCTCTTTTGGGATGGCATTCTTTTGATTAATGTTTTTGCATTGTAATGCGAACAGCTATTTTGTAATGAATGTTGTATTAACTTGCAAAAGCATTTACATGGAAATGAAAGATTGTTTTAGTTTTCCGCTGCGATTTATGAAATACAAATTCAATTATACGTTTTATGTGCGATGAGAACCCAGCTGTAAGCGTCCCGGGAACGGGGCCTTACACTGAGCTTACCATTTGTGACCTTGCCCCTTCCTGAAATGTAACCACCTTCATCTCCTCCAAAGGCAACTGGCCCTCCATCAATCCTTTCAAAGTTCTGGAGTAAGGACCTATTGCCTATCATGTGCCTGGAACAACCACTGTCAATGATCTAGATATTTTTGTTTGTCTTCAGTTGTCCCTGAACAAAGAAAATGATTAGTTATATTTGAAAACCCCAGCCTTACTTGTCTTGGGCTCATTTAGAGAAACAGAAGGTATGCAATAGTAATAGATCCCATGGTTGTGCTAGGAGGATCTTGAGCTGTTGTTGATGGAGAATTCTCCGTCACTTGGTCTTTCTTAGACTTCCACACCACCTTTGGAGTCTTGGACTCGACCTTCAATACTTTGGAAGCTTTTGATACTTCGGAAGTTTTGATGACTGAGCCTTCGAAAGAATCTGCAGACACTGCAGCAGACTTCAGTGCTTCGGAAGTATTCCTTCCTTCCAAGACCAATTTTCTTTTGAAAGCAATTTTCCACTTCCCTTCTTTTTAGATCTGGAGCTTCCGAAGGAAACAGATTTTCCTTTCGAAGCTTGAATCTTCTTGGAACTCTTAGAAGTCTTTGTCGGTTATGTGAAGAGTACCTTTAGGATTGTATGGACAATCCTTAGCAAGATGAGCAGTACTTTCACACATGACACACTCAATTTTCTTCGTCCCAAGAGCCTTATGCTGGGAACAAGACTAACTTTGGTCATATCCCTTCTCCACCCTCATCTTTGCAGATGTGAGACAGTCCTTTTGGGCTGGGAATTGTTCTTGGAGTTTGATGGTCCAGGCTGTGCAGCAGTGGTACACAGCAGATCATTCTTCTTCTTAGTATTGAGATGATTTGAACAAGAACCAAAACTCTTAGCAGAAGAGTTTAGGTTGATGTCTTTAGTCTTTGCCACTTCAAAACCTATAGAGATAAACATTTGTTTCTACCTGGAATCAAAAGTAGCCTTGATCTCTTGAGCCTTCCTTGCTTTTCTCTTGCTCTTCCTAATCAAGTTCTTTCTTATTGACTTGGTCATCACAGTCTTCTTCTTCTCCTCAAAAGGATAGTGGCCCTTCTTAGAATCCTCCTCTTCACTCTTCTCAGAGGAATTCTTTACTATCATTTCTTCATCCTCTTTACTCAAAGGATCTATGAGAGAAAGCTCATCTTCACAAGTTTTACACCTAGGTGATCTTACAGACAAGATTACGTGTAGAGGAGCTATCTCATTTGATCCTAGTCCCTGCTTGTTTTGATAGCACACTTTGTTGTGCAGGGATGAGGATATCATGTTCTTGAAGGTCTCTTCTTCAAGAACACACTTGTCTGCCCTTGACTTGCTGATCACAAGCTCAGCCTAGCACTCAGTCAGCTTGGTTATAAGATCCTTGATCTGAGTCCTAAAATCTATATGCTCATGTTTTAGAACTGAAATGGTTTTCTCTAAGTCCTCATCTTTAGTTTATAATCATTTTCAGACTTTCTAAAATTAGCTTTTAAAATGTTTAAGGAATCACGATCAGATCTCATTTCCAAGTTATAGGACCTGTATCTATTAACTTTAGCAATGCATTCAGGGGTACAGAGATGTTCCAATACCTTGGCTTCAACATGATCTGCCATCAGTGCTTGGTTTGGAGAAGCATCTTCCACCTGAAAGCTCTAGTTAAAGCCTCATTCTTCAACTGCAACAACAACCTACTGCTTTGGCTTCTTATTCTTAGGGGCTTTGTCAGTGTAGTTGGGTGTAGACTGTGTTTGGCCACCATTTGTTCTAGGTGCCTTACACTCCCTGGCAAAGTGGCCATCAAGTTACAGTTGTAACACTTGACTTTGCCTTTGTCCAGGCCAAACTTTCCACTGGTTGCATTGCTTGGAAACTTCCTTCCAGTCCGCTTGTAGAACTTCTTGGCTTTGTGAGTGAGAAGAGCCATCTGCTGGACTATCTCCATGTACTCCAGATCATCTGGATGGATACAGTCCAGGTCTTCAAGGGTGAACAGGAAGCTGCCACAACTTTCATCAGAATACACAAATGCTTGAGAAGAACTTGCTCTTGGAATGGGCTTCCTTGGGTGTAGTTCTCCCTTGGTGTCTCTAGGAAGGTGATGAAAGGACCCTTTGGTGAGTTGTTAGGGTAGCATATGAGATGATGTTGGGGTTCTATGCTATCCTTTTCAACCACATGCAGGCTGAACCTATTTGATTGTTGGAGTTGCCAAATGAACCTTGCATGTTCATTTCCATCTATTAGCCACTGAGAATCCCATATACTCTATCAAAGTAAGAGTTTTAGATTCTCAATCCTCTTGATCACCACACAGTAGCGTGTCCACTGCCTAGGAAGTAAGAACATGAACTTCCTTACAATGTCCCTATTCTCAAGAGGAACTCCTCCACCCATAAGGGTATCCACAATCTCAACATACCAGAAGTATAACTGAGTCATGGTTTCACCTGTTTTAAAGGTGAAGTTTTCAAACTGCTGCTTTGGGAGATCTTTCTTGTTCTCCTTGGCTTCAGAAGAACCCTCATACATTAGTTTCAGTGCATCCCATAACTGCTTCGCTGTTTTGCACTTCTTGAAACCTCTGTATACTGAGTTTGGAAGGGCAGTTTGAAGGGCTGTCATGGCTTTTCTATCAATCTCTACTCTTTCCTATCTTCATCAGAGTAGTTTGCCATATCCTTGGGGATCATACCAGCACCAGTAGCAGAAGGAGTGCTAGGTATGAAAGGTCCATTTTCAACAGACTCCCACATTCTTGAGTCCAGAGACCTGATGAAACCTTCCATTCTTAAACACCAGGTATCAAAGTCATCAAGAATGATCAGTGGGGACTTGTTCATGGTTCCAATTTCCATATCAGTCTTGGAAATGGCCGCCATTTGAAAAGTTTAGTATTCTTGTGTGTGAGGGATCTTAAGATGGTGAGATCTTATATCAAGAGCCTGGAAAGCTCTGATACCAATGCAAGACCGTGAAGGAGGTTCACTTACAACACAAGAGGAGATTAACTTAAACTTAAACAAATAGTGAACTGGATTAACCACAATAAAGACACTAAGAACACAAGTAATGTAAGAGACAGAACACAAGTATATGGTTTTCAAGAATGCAGTATATTGCTTTCTCTATGTTCTATTACAAGTGTTACAAAGCATATCCATAAAGTTACAAGAACATGAGATACTTATACTACATCCTACAGCCGACCATACTATGAAAGCCAGCCGGATACAATTGACTAGACTCAAAACAAAATCAATTGTAGAGTCAAAAAGGCAGATTGCCTTTTTGACTTTGTGACTATGACATGCCATAGCTCACATCCTTATCTATTACAAAAAGGATAAAGTTCATGAAGTAGAAAGTTACAAACTCAAGATCTCGATGTACAGTTACCAAAAGCATGGACCTTTTCACCAACTCATGCAAGTTGGTGACTTTACAGAGATGCAACAGAAAAGTGTCCAGCTTTATGGAATAGTACATCAGATAAAGCATGTCACTAAAAGTCTTCGGAAGAAATCTATCTTCAAGAGTTGAGGCTTCGGAAGACTTTGTCTCTAAAGCTTCGGAAAACTTCATCTTTGGCTTCAAAAGAATTTGGTCTTGGCTTTGAAAGATTTTACACTTAGAATATTTCTATTGCATGTGTGAACTTCCAAAGTATTCTTCTTCAGTACTTGTGCATCATGCATCAAGAAAGTCTTTGGTTGCTTCAGCCTCTATGCATATTCTCTACAACTCGGAAGAGGTCTGGGTAGCTCAAACAGTTGATCAGCTAAAGCATCATTTTGAGCACCTGTTCCAACTGAAACATTCTCACAAGATGGTTTAGAATAGTTTGAAAATAATTCTAAATAAAATATGATTAGGGTCACTCCCCCTAACACAAGGAGTGTGCTCATTAACAACAATATTAGATGATTCCTCAAATTGTTGATTCTTGATGTTGTAAACTCTATAAGCTTTAGCGCTAGAAGAGTATCTAACAAAGATGCATCATCCGACTTTTCAGCAAATTTTGCCAAATTGTCCTTGTGTTAAGTATGATACCCTGCTGCCAAAGGACCTTAGAAAGCCAATGAACGGTGGCCTCTTGTTCCATAACTCATAAGGTTTTTCCATATGGCTTAACTACAGAACTCTATTCTGCACATAGCAGGCAGTGCCGACTGCCTCCGCCCAGAATGCTAGAGGTAGTTTGGAATCAGCTAACATAGTTCGAGCAGCCTCAATAAGTGTCTTGTTCCTCCTCTCAGCAACACCATTTTGTTGAGGAGTTCTAGGAGCACTGTATTATCTGGCAATTCCTTTTGAGTTACAGAATGAGTCAAGAATGAAGTTTTTAAACTCAATCCCTTGATCACTTCTAATTATCTTAACCTTATGATCAATTTGATTTCCTATTTTAAGAATAAAAGATTTTAACGTTTCAGCAGTTTTATCTTTAGATCTTAAAAAGAATACCCATGTAAATCTTGTAAAATCATCAACTATGACAAGGAGGTATGATTTCCTTCCAATGGAGTAGTGATGGAGTTAACACTTTTGGATTTGTGAGATGCCCTGTGTTGCTTCCCTTTCAGGCATGCAACACAGTTATCTTTGCAGAAAAATTCCTTTTTGGGCAAACCATGTACCAAGTTATTTTTAGCCAATTTATTCATTGTTTTAAAATTTACATGACACATACGTTTATGCCAAAGTGTTGACTCATCACTATCAGCTTTGGAAAGAAAGCATGATACTTCACCCATTGGGAAGCATTGTTCATATCTAGCTTGTACATATCCCCTTTTTTGGGAGATCTAAGAAGCACCAATTCCGGAAGAATTGTCATCCCAGGTTTAAGGATAATTCACTCATGTTTTGTGAAAAGCATTTGATGCTTTTGATCATAGAACTGAGAAACACTTAACAGATTGTGTTCAAGCTGTTTGACAAAGTGGACTTTGTCGACCTTTAACTTTCCGTTGGATATACTCCCTCTGCCATAAATATATCCTCCGGCCTCACCTCCAAACTGACAGGACCTCCATCATAATGTTGAAATTGTTGAAGGAGAGATCTGTTCCTTGTCATGTACCTGGAGCATCCACTATCTACAATTCAACATTGTTATTTTTGTCATATGGATGTCCCTGGACACAAGACGAGATAATTAGTTTTGATTGGAAACCCAAGCCTTGTTGGTCTTGGGTTCTTCTAATGATAGTGATGTTAGGACCTGGTATTCGACTAAAATACCTAGAGATCACGTGTATACCAGATCAAATAGTGCGGAATCCTATTTGATTGGCGATTCAATCAGTGAGAACACACGAAGATCAATCAAGGATTGAAACTAACGTTAGAAATCGATAAGGAATCGATCTAATGTGTTCTATGAACTTGGAGAACGATTTGGAAGGTTTCTGGACGTCTAGGGTTCGACTTGAATCGTACTTGATCGAATGTCCACGTTTTTCACGAATGTTGTATTTATAGGTTGGGCTCTATTCAATCGTGCGACTGAACCATTAGTTTGGTTCAGTCGTGCGATTGAACCATGCGGTTTTCATTCGTGCGACTGAGTGTTCAGTCGTGCGCCTGAGCCAATCTTATGTTACAGTCGTACGACTGATCCAGTCTCCTGGTTCATCGTGCGACTGAGTCAATCGTGTGAAGTTCTTCATGCTTATTGTTCATTCGCATGAGCCTTCGCATGAGAACTTCATTAAGTTAAGTTTGAACGTTTTAGAGTTACTTAATATAATTATATGTAATCATTCAAGTAATATCAACCCAATCAATTCAGTCCGCCTCATATGAACTATTAAACATTATAACCATCAGAAACTATCAATATCAGTTCATTAATCATACCAAACAGATCTATTACATCACTATCATGATCTAGGACATACATGTATCAACCACTCCCCCTTGGGACCTAGATCTCTCTCTGTCTTGGTTTTCTTTCTTCACCTGCTCATATTTCTTGTACTGTCCTCTTGTGTGACTCCTCCCGCTTCATAATCAACGCGAATGCAAAGTCGTATAACTTTTGAACTGGAGGGTTGTACATGTCTGTGGGTCACAAGCATAGAACTTGGGCCACTGTATAATTATAGACATCATTAGTAACACAAGTTGGTTAGCCACAGGTCGAATCACCTGACAGTATCCATTTATCCCCTTTGTTCAGAACTAGACTGCTTCCAGCAGTTTCTCCACCATCAGAGTACCACCATTGAAGTGTGAGTGAAGTCCTGTGGATTTTCCCTGAGAGGGATCTGGACATAGTTCGGGATGACAAATCAGTGATCACAAGTTTGATGTATTAGAGTTCAAAGCAGCGGAATACGAACAGGAATTAGACAAATTGTAGCAAGCAATCGATACTTGTATGCATTAAGAGCACATACGGTTATAGGGAGAGAATATATTTCTGATTTCAAGGAATGTTATAGATATAGAATATTTCTAATCAAATCATTCAAAACATTCATTCATTCTTCACCTATTACAATAGGTTGTCACTCCTTATATAGAGTGCAACAATCACTGCTGTTATCACGGAAAGTGACAACTGGCAGATCTAATACAAAAATAACTAACTCTTAACAAACTACTGAAATGTTCACAACTACTGAGAACATATCAGAGTGTTAAGTACAGAATATAAAACTACTGATTAAACTACTGAAACTACAACGACTGAAGAACAAGCTCTTCAGTCGTTTTACAAAACTACTGAAACATAAAACTACTGAAACTAGAAATATAAAACTACTGATATCACAACTACTGAAGAAGTACTCTTCAGCAGTTGTGACAAACTACTGAGGCTTCAGTACTTGATCTTCAGACTTTGACCTTCAGATGTTTCATCAGCTGATGACTTCAGTAGATATCATCAGCTGATGTCTTCAGTCTTTGTCTTCAGACTTTGTACATCAGTTGTTGATCTTCAGCACTTGTAAACTCTTCAGCTGTTGTACTTCAGTACTTTGGTCTTTCAGCTTCAGCACTTGTGTTCTTCAGCTGTTGTACTTCAGTACTTTAGTTCTTCAGCTGTTGAAGTCTTCAGCACTTGATCTTCAGCTGTTGAAGTCTTCAGCACTTGTCAAACTGCTGATGAGGCTTTCAGCAGTTGTTTGATACCATGTGGGACTTAGAGGTTTTTTGATCTTGGCTCATTGGTTCTTTTTTGGTCCAACAAACTCCCCCTGAACCAATGCAGCCAAACCCTCTAAATTATTTATTATCCCACTTATTGTTGGCAAAGTGTTGGTCTTTTTCCTTCTTGATCAGTAGAGAAGATGACCCATGTAAGCTCCGGCCTGGGAAGAAATCTCAGATATTTGTTTGGCAAGGTATGAATGGGAACTCTGTTTTGGGGAACTGGACACAGAGTTGTTATCCCATTCATGAGATTTACTTCCCCATAATGAGTCTGTATGACTCTCGAACATAGGCCTCAAGGAGAACAACTTGTTCCTCCTGAGAGAGTTCTTCTACTCCTCCTTCGAAGAAGAACTCTGGACCATAGTACTCTGATAAGTACTTCATGGTCCTGCCATTTTTCAGCTCCACCGTAGTTACCTCCCTATATACAAATTCATCAGGATGGTTGCCTTCAAGGAGTAACTGGAGCTCATTCTTCTGGATGTCTTCAAGCTTTTTATATAACAACCCCTTCTTAATCATCTTGTTTTCTAGTAAAGCTTGAGGGGTCTTCTTTGCTTGGTGAGCTTTCTTGAATTCATCAATGATTTCCCAGGTGAGACTACAATGGCCAACATGATGGTAGAATCTATTGTTTTTCGTACCTGGCCATTGTATCTGTGTGGAATAGTTCTTTTATGGATTCTAGAACTCACCCTGGGGTCTGGCCATACTCTCACTCTCTCCTTCTGATACTGAAAAGTGTGCCTGAGAGTGTACAGCCTTTGAGCATGCCCTTTCATGGCTTGAATAGATGATGACTGAGGAAATTCCTTGTCAACCATCTTCAACAGTTGCTCATCGTGCTGTTTCTGCTGTTCTTCTTCTTCTATCTTGACTCTGACCATTTCCCTTTGAGAGTCAGGTGTGATCATGGGTTGACTTCGGGGTTTTGGTAGCTTTAGAACAGCAGAGAGTGGCAGACTATCATCTTCATCTTCCTCTTCTTCTTCTTCTTCCATCCTCAGCACCCTTCTCCTCCTTCTGGGTGCATCACTGGATGATGGTTGGGTTGGTGAAGGTTGGTTTTGAGAATGAAGATGTTTGGATTTTGGCTTAGAGATTGGTTGGGAGATTTGAGGGATAGGCTCTGTTTGAGTGGGTGGAAGGGAAGGTTGATCCAGCATCTTTGTAGTTAGTTTTGCCTTTGTGAGTTTAGCCATCTCTAACCTTTTACCAGCCCCAGCCTCATCAAGGGCTTCCACAATAATCCCTTTGTTGAATTGCTCAGACAACAGATTCTGGTGGCTATAGCCAGAATGCTGTCCCTGGTCCATGCGCGAATCTCCATTAACGATCTTCCTAAGTATTTTGCAATAAGCGGATCATTATTTCCAATCTCTCTTTTTCCAGAGCATCATACCCTGCCCATCGGGTTTGTATCTCTTGCACTTCCAACCTTCTGATCTCACTATCCAGTGTGGCTGTGTCAAACCCCTGCCTGAAGAGTTGTTCAATTATTTTATCCATGGATCGGCTTGTGTAGTGTCAGCTTCTTTTACCAGCTCCTCCAAGGATTTGTCTTCAGCAGTATGATCATCAGCACTTTTCTTTCGCTTGTAAGTGAGCAGAGGTTGCTTTTCTTTCTCCTCCTCTTGGGCTTGCTTCTCTTCCTTCTTTTCCTCTGTTCTTTTCCTCTTCTTTTCTTTCACTGCAGTACTCTCCCCCTTTTTTGATGCATTGGAGGAAGGGGTTTGTACCGCAGAAAGAGTCTTTTGTACAGCAGCATCAATCAAGGGCTGTAAAGTTGAGGAAAGCCTCTCATCAATGGCTTTAGTCACAATATCAGTGATTATGGGTGTGATGAGAGGGAGGGAATTTTGAAGTACAGCACCTATTTGCTCAGGAGGGTTCTGTTCCTGAGAAATAGGGCCTGAAGCAGAGGCAGGTGGTTGAGTTTGGAGTGGCTCAGTGTTTGGGGAACCTTCAAGTGAAGGTGCCATCTGTGGGTGGGTAGAGGCAGATGGTCTTTCTCCTTGTGAGAGTTGATCAAGTAGGTTTTGCAGCCTACTGACTTTCTCTTCAAGGATTGTGTTCTGGGCAAGAACATCATAGAAAAAGCCCAGGTCATCATCAGCCGAAGCTGAATCATCTGACCTCCTGCTTAGAGCAGGATTTACATGCACTGGGTGTAGACCAGTTGATGCATGTGCCCCTGTGCTTGGTACTGGGGACTTCCAGCCTCAGGACAGTGTCCATCATCAGCTGTTGCCTCTAGTGAGGTCTTAGCAATGTTACCAGCCTCATTCTGATCATGTGCTGAGTCAGAGGAGGTGGCAGCCTCACTAGATATTCTAAGCTCCTTGTCTACACCAGGAGATAGAAGTGGTAAACCCCTGTGCTGTGGGTTCTCAAGTGCACTGTGTTCCTCCCCCTCAATTGTAGAGGTTTCCCAGTAGTAAGTGGTTTCTGGGGAGGGGGTGAGGAGTGCAGTTGAGTCAGCACTTGTGCAACTATTAAAGTTGGGCTGTGAGGGGCGGTTGTTTGGGGTGAAGGGATAGAAGCAGTGTGCACCTGGGGAGGTTGGTGCTTCAATGGCAATCCCCTCAAGTGAGGAAGATCCCAGATATGTAGGTACCCCTTGTGTGGTTGCTGCAGGCTCCTGTTGAGAGGAAGCCTGAGCGGCTATGGCTGGAAGAGTCATTGTATCCACTAGGGGGTTTGGACTAGTGGATATATCCTGCGTTTGTGTTGCAGGGGCATCCTCAGGGGACTCAATTCCCTGAGTAGCCGTTTTGGGTTTCTTTTTGGTGGGTTTGGTGGGGACTTTTGATTTGGAGGTGGTGGCTGTGGGTTCCAGCTGCGTGGGTTTTCGCAGCTTGGCAGCCATTTTTAGTGTCTGGTCAGAGTTGTGCCGGGAGTATACTTCCGGCAGAACAGCCGTAGCAGGGACTCCCAAGCCAACAAGTCCCTCAGCATTAAGCTGGTTTGTAATGATGGCCATTATGAACCGTGGATATAGTATCCAACGGTTGGCAGTTAGTTTTTGAGCCATATCCTTGAGCTCCAAAATATTATTTCTGAAAAGTTTAGCGGTTGTTGCTCAAGAATAGAATACATTACCTGCTGCCATTTTGTCGACATTTGATCCCAAGACGACGTCTTAGGGGCCAAACATACATTCACCATGTGAAAGATTAGGCGCTCAGCGTCATTGAAGTGTTTCTTCAAGATAGTGGAGGCACTGAGATCGCCTTGATATCCATGTTGGGCAAAGGATAGATCTGTGGTGCCCTTCGGATATCCAGCAGGAGAACTAGCATCATTCAGATGAAGAATTTTGCGGATTATTGCAGGAGTGATGACTACTTCTTTGTTGTTTACGACCGACTGGAGAGATGGTGTGTTGTTCTCCCCAGTGGTAATAGTAACGTTCATCCAAAATTGTTGAAGGGATTCGGCATGTAGTATGGGATTCAGAAGAAATGCCGTATTGTATTGGGACTGAACCATAAGATCGATAGCAGTATCGAACTTAGTCCAGATGGGCGATTTAGTGAGGTAGGCAACACAGTTGTGTCGCGGTTTAATTTGCATGGACGCCATTGAGAAGAGGGAAGTTTTTGAGAGGAACGTTAGGTTTGAAGAAGATGAAGCATGAGAGGCTTAGGTCAGGGATATTTATAGGGTACGGGTAAGAAAACGACTGAAGGATGTGGTGTTAGTCATCAGTAGTTTTAAACGACCGTTGACATGGTATTATCCTTTCAGACGTTGAAACAGCTGAAGTCGTGGTGTTAGGCATCAGAAGTTAGAAAACTACTGAAGACCGTGGTTTTGACTTCAGATGATTGAAACAACTGAGGACTTGGTGTTTGTCATCAGTAGTTATGAAACTACTGAAGACAGTGGTTTTGTCATCAGCTGTTGTAAACAACTGAAGACTTGGTATTAGTCATCAGTAGTTATAAAACTACTGAAGACATGGTTTTGCTTCAGTTGTTTAGAATGAAACAGCAGTTGTACAAGACTGAAGAGAATTTCTCATCAGCTGTTTTCGTCAATTCTTAGCTTTTCAGCTGTTTCATACTGTCCTCAACACATTCATCAGCCTTTTTGGCTGATTTCAGTTGTTTCATAGGACATCAGTACTTATCTGTTTTTACTGATTGCAGTAGTTGTAGCTGCATCAGTAGTTGTAACTACATCAGTAGTTTAGAACAGATGAAGTACTTCAGTACTTGTGAGACTTTAGCCTTCAGTAGTTATAAAACTGCTGAGGGTAAAAGAGCTCATCAGTACTTATATGTGACATAGTTACTAATGATCATCAGTACTTATTACTAAGATCATCAGTAGTTGTCACTTATTCTAGCTGCAGCATACCAAGCCTTAACACCAGGTTTTGGAAAGTTGAACTATCCAAAGGCTTAGTAAAAATGTCTGCAAGCTCATCAGCACTAGGCACAAACTTAGGATCAATCAGACCTTTTTCAAAACAATCCTTATAAAATGATGTCTGATCTCTATATGTTTGGTCCTAGAGTGCTGGACTGGATTTTTGACAATGCAAAGAGCTGAAGCCTATCCATTAACAATGGAGTCTTAGTCTCTGTAATGCCATAATCCAGAAGTTGGTTTTGAAGCCAGAGTACCTGAGATGTACAACTTGCAGCAGCAATGTACTCTGCTTCAGCAGTTGATGTAGCAACTGAGGTCTGTTTCTTGCTCTGCCAAGAAATCAAGCAGTTGCCTAGGAATTGACATCCACCAGAAGTTGATTTCCTGGTCAACTTACACCCTGCATAGTCACTGTCAAAAAAAGCAACTAATTTACCAGAATGTCCAGTAGAACCATAAACCTAGAGATGGAGTGCCTTGCAGATATCTAAAGATCCTCTTGACTGCAATCAGATGAGACTCTTTAGGTGCAGCCTGAAATCTAGCACAAACACATGTAGCAAACATAATATCTGGTCTAGAAGCTGTTAAATACATCAAGGACCCAATCATACATCTGTAAAGTGTTTCATCAACCACTTTACCTTTCTGCTGTATCCAGTTGTGTGGTGCTGCACATGGGGTAGAACAGGGCTTACAGTTTTGTAAATCAAACTTTTGCAAAAGATCTTTTGTGTATTTGGACTGATGATGAAAATTCCATCAGCCTTTTGTTTGATTTGCAACCCCAGAAAGAACTGTAATTCTCCCATGGCACTCATTTCAAACTTCTGTTGCATCAACTTTGTAAAGGCATCACACAACTTTGGATCAGAGGATGCAAAAATGATATCATCTACATAAATTTGAACAAGTAGATTATGCTGCCCAGCTTTCTTAATGAATAAAGTCTTATCTATGGAGCCTCTAGTGAAATTGTTTTCCAGAAGAAAGTTTGATAATGTCTCATACCAGGCTCTAGGAGCTTGTTTTAACCCATAAAGAGCCTTATCAAGCTTATACACCCAATTAGGATGTTTATTGTCCTCAAAGCCTGGAGGTTGACATACATAAACCTCTTCTTTAATTTTTCCATACAAAAATGCACTTTTGACATCCATTTGAAAAACTTTAAGGTTTTGATAAGCAGCATAAGCTAAAAACAATCGAATTGCTTCCAGTCTGGCTACAGGGGCAAAGGTTTCATCATAATCAATACCTTCTTCTTGTGCAAACCCCTGAACACCAGTCTGGCCTTGTTCTTAACAATAAGCCCATTTTCATCATTTTGTTCCTAAACACCCATTTAGTGCCTATTGCACACTTACCTGGAGGTAGAGGAACCAGTTCCCACACTTGCTGTTTCTTGAACTGAAGAAGCTCAAGCTGCATGGCATCAACCCATCCATTGTCCTTTAAAGCAATGTGATAATTCTTTGGCTCTTGCTGACTGATGAAGAGAGCATAGAAGCAGAAATTTGACAATTGACTTCTTGTTGATACTCCAGCAGTGATATCACCAATGATTTGAGACATAGGGTGATTCTTCAGATCTTGATACACAATGAGATCTGTGCAAGTGTTTGTAGCAGGCTCAGCAGTAACAGATGGTGATGGTGAATCATTTCCTTGAAACCAATCAGTGGATGGTAATTCAAAGGAAGTTGAATTCGAAGAGATCTCATCAGCATTTGTTGTGGATGGTGCTACTGGAGCTACAGGAACATCAGGTCTAGCTGAATCAGGCAGCTGATCACTAAACCTGAAGAGGTGAGTACTGCAATCATCATCATCATCAGCAGTACCACCAGGTGGTGAACTGTTGACAGGAAACAGCAGGAGTTTGATAAGGAACATATTGCAGTATGTCCAAATCAAATAACTCCACAGGGCTTTGTGGAATCTTGTCCTTTGGAGATTCATTGAACTTAACATGTAGAGTTTCTTCAACCATCTTTGTTCTGCAGTTGAAGACTCTGTATGCCTTGCAAGTAGATGAATAACCAACAAAATACCCTGCATCCACCTTAGGATCAAATTTATGGAGTTGATCCTTTGTGTTGAGAATAAAACAGGGACACCCAAATGCTTTGAAAAATGAAATCAGAGGAGCCAAATGATGGAGAACTTCATATGGAGTCTTCATCAACCTCTGATTTACTAAAACTCTATTTTGCACATAGCAAGCTGTGTTGACAGCTTCAGCCCAAAAGGTCAGTGGCAAACCAGAGTCAGCCAGCATGGACCTTGCAGCTTCAATGAGGGTCCTGTTCTTTCTCTCCACTACTCCATTTTGTTCTGGAGTCCTTGGAATGCTAAACTGCCTTTTGATTCCCTTTGAAAGATAGAAGTCATCAAGTGTATGATTTCTGAATTCAGTTCCATTGTCACTCCTAATACACTTGACTGGAAGGGAATACTGCTTCTCAATATACAACACAAAGTGAATAATCTTCTGAGCAGCCTCATCCTTTGAATGTAGAAAGAAAGTCCATACAAATTGGAGTAATCATCCACAATTACCAGACAGTATTTCTTCTTTGCCATGCTCATTACTCTCACAGGACCAAATAGATCCATATGCAGTAATTGCAAGCAGGCAGTGGACTTAGGCACTTCAATAGGAGGGAATGAGACTTTGTGTTGTTTTCCTTTTAAACAAGCAGTGCAGGTTTCATCACAGTGGAACTCCTTTATTGGTAAGCCTCTGACTAAACTATTGTGGGTAAGCTGATTCATGTTTTTGAGATTAACATGACCAAGCCTTCTGTGCCACAGTTTAGATTCTTGAGAAGAGGCTTTGGAAAATAGGCAAGGATTGCCTTTGAGATCTATTTTCTTAGAAAGATCTAAGGCATACACTCTTCCTGTCCTGTTGGCTCTCAGGAGAGTGTGATCATCCAACACCTTGTCAATCAAGTGCAAAACTTTGGATGACAGAATCCTACAGTTTTGACTGGTGAAAAGAGCAACATGGCCTTTATCACACATTTGACTGACACTCAAGAGATTGTACTTGAGATTTTCCACATGATTAACATCATCAAATTTGATTTCTCCATTGGAGACAAAGCCCTTACCAATGATGTAACCCCTAGCATCATTGCCAAAAGAAACAAATCCCTTCTTTCCTTGAGAGTAGTCATGAAGAAGAGAGCTGTTCCCAGTCATGTGCATAGATCCCCCACTGTCTACATACCAGATGCTACTTTGGCATGTTGAAGAACCCTGCAATAATAAACAATCAGTTAGTTTTGGAGACCCAAACCTTTTTGGTTTTGGGCCTGGTCTCATCAATAGATGGTAAACTAACAGGTTTATCTGAAACAACAGCCTGAGAGGAAGAAGATGGTGTAGAAGAGGAGTCCTTTGGCTTGGACCTCCTTTTCTGTGGTTTCAACATAGGAGCATCTAGTTGGTTAACTCTACCCAACAGATGTTGAACCATCATAACCAGCTGTGTCTGATTTTGTGATAAAGCTTTCAGCTCATCAGACACATTGCCAGTGGAGTTTGATAAGTTCCTATGTTGCCCTTCTTCTTCTGAGCATTCTCAGCTGTCACCTGTTTAACCCCTTCCTTTTTGGATTTCTTTGAGGACTTAAGGGTTACAGGATTTGATGTTGCTGATACAAATGTGGTCTCAAACTCAGTTTTCATTTTTACCATTTTCTCATTAATTTCTTCTTTTTGTTTGAGTTTGGAACCTCTTTTGTACCAACAATCATCTGTAAGATGATTGAACAAACCACATACTTCACATGGTTTCTTCTTCATCTTAGGTTGATCATCACTAAAGAGGGTGAAGCAACTGAAGACTTGTTCTTCAATGCTTTGGAAGCATTGTTTGCTTTCTTGACTGCCTCTTTAGTAGTCTTCAAACTCTTTCTACTGGCAGTTTTCTTCTCTTCAGTACTGACAGCAGTTGAAGTTTGAACTTCAGGTGTTAAATCCTGCTCTCTAGTCCTTTCAGGACCTTCAGAATTAACTCCTGAGTTGATCAACTCATTAATCATGTGAGTGTCAGCATTTGAACCATCAACATCAGCTGATAGGTTCAAAGAGGGCTTGATGCTGACTGCTACTTCTGATTGTGCTGTATCAGAAGTAGATCACATGATGTGATGGATTGGTTATCACTCTCACCATCAGATTCTACTTCTGCTCTTGGAGTAAAATCTGTAGGTGGAGCAGTGTGATTGTAACCAATGCCAAACTTCACATTGGAAGCAGATTGCTTACTAAGAAGCATTTCAAAACCTTTGCATGATTGTACCCATCTATCACACTCTACCTGGGTAACTGCAAGGGTTTCTTTGAGATCTTTGTACTTCTCTAGAAGTACCTCTTCTCTAGCCTTATCATCAATTATTTGGCATTCAGTTTATAAATCTCATCATTTTTATCTTTAAGCACAGACTCAAACTCAGCTTTGTTTTTGGAAATTATTTGTTCTAGCTCAATGTTCTTATTAATTAGAGCTACATTTGCTTCTCTAATGGAAGCAAATGCTGCTATGCATGGTTCAGAACATAATTTGGCTTTTGCCTCAGAGGATACCTGTGATACCTGAGGTGTAGAGGCATTAGAAAATGAAGTATCAGCAGACTCCAAAGCCATAAGAGCTAGATTCCCAAAAGGACTGTCACCACCATGTTGACCAGCACCTGAGAACAGTTGATCATGACCAGACATGTCATCTGGTAAACTGCTCCAGTCAACAACTCCTGGGGTGAAGAAGCTGTGTTGTTGAGGTTGAGTTTGTTGATGAGATTGGGATGGCTGAGGTTCTGGTAGTGCATGAGGTTGTGGTGCCATAGGAACTTGAACTTGATTTGACTGTGGCATGTAATAACAAGGGTACGGATATGGCATTTGACCCTGAGGAACAAAATATGCCGGAGATTGTTGTTGAGGATGATGACTAGAAGTGACAGGATGTTGCCCTCTGTGTTGTTGACTATTGCCAGGAAAAGTCACAAAGGGTGCAGTGGAGTTAGATCCAGTTGATCTACACTCTCTTGCAAAGTGTCCAAGCCTTTGGCATTTGTGACACCTCAACTTGCTCTTGTCAAAACCAACTTTGGTTTTGCCAGAGAGTCCGGGAATTTTCTTCCAGTTCTTTTATAGAACTTCTGAGATCTGATATTTATCAGGGCCATTTGGCTCAAAATATCCATCTCTTCTAAGTCATCATCAGCAATCCCCTTGAGATCATCCATAATGAAGCATAAATTGTCATTATTACACCCAGTAAACTGACCATCAACACTCACAAATGCAGAATCAGAAGTGCTTGAAGAGAAATTAATATGCTCATCATACTGGCATTCAGATGAAGCATATTCTGACTCATGACCACCAAGGCAGTGTTGCCTGGTACAAAGTCTTCAGTGAGCTTTCCAGATGAAGACAGCTTTCTCTTCTGTTCTATCTCTCTCTCAAACGTGAGCAGTTTCCCATGGAGTTGGGTGAGAGATAGTTTGTCCAAACTTGCACTGGAGCGTAGGACAATAGTATATGTGTCCCATCTCTCAGGCAGTGATCTGAGAAATCTGTTATTCATCTGAATATTTGTGTACTCAAGTTTGACCATTTTTAATTCAGAGATCAAACAAGAGAACCGCTCATATTGTTGAGTCAGTGTCTCACCCTTTCTATGAGAGAATGTCTCATATTGTTGGGCAAGAATTTCTCTATTATTTGCCAAGACCTCATCTGTTCCTCCAAATTGTTCTTTCAAGGCATTCCAGAGGTCATGGGCAGTTTCATGATGCATTAGCCCAGAATAGATTTCATTGGGCAGTGCCATGGCCAGAATTCCATGGGCTTTTGCATCAATTTCAAGCAACTTCTTATCCTCATCTGAGTATTGCTCCCTCCTCTTCGGAACCATTTGATTGGTTTCCGGTTATTCACCATAGGCTTGTGTGGACCATGTACCACTGATGTCCAACAACCTGCGCTGTTAACAGACAGGTGATGGAGCATTCGTCTTTGCCATATGTTATACTCATTCCTAACCAGCATTGGTGGCTTGGTTGAGGAACCAGTATTGTGAGGATCATTGGAGGGAGTGGTCATTTTCAGTTCAAAAACAATTTAATTCAAGCTTTTAAAAGTTTTACACAGACCACAACAAACTCAATGAAAACCAAGAAAAGATCTCAGGATGAATGACCAGAAATACAGAAAATTCAATCTCTATAACCGTTTCTTGCAAAAACAAAAGCTAATTCAATCAAACTTAGATCTTGAATAGCAGTTTCAATGATCAATTATTAGATCGATCAATGATTAACCTGCTCTGATACCATTTGACAGGATCAGCGATCACAAGTTTGATGTATTAGAGTTCAAAGCAGCGGAATACAACAGGAATTAGACAAATTGTAGCAAGCAATCGATACTTGTATGCATTAAGAGCACATACGGTTATAGGGAGAAATATATATTTCTGATTTCAAGGAATGTTTATAGATATAGAATATTTCTAATCAAATCATTCAAAACATTCATTCATTCTTCACTATTACAAGGTTGTCACTCCTTATATAGAGTGCAACAATCACTGCTGTTATCACGGAAAGTGACAACTGGCAGATCTAATACAAAAATAACTACTCTTAACAAACTACTGAAATGTTCACAACTACTGAGAACATATCAGAGTGTTAAGTACAGAATAAAACTACTGATTAGAACTACTGAAACTACAACGACTGAAGAACAAGCTCTTCAGTCGTTTTACAAAACTACTGAAACATAAAACTACTGAAACTAGAAATATAAAACTACTGATACACACTACTGAAGAAGTACTCTTCAGCAGTTGTGACAAACTACTGACGCTTCAGTACTTGATCTTCAGACTTTGACCTTCAGATGTTTCATCAGCTGATGACTTCAGTAGATATCATCAGCTGATGTCTTCAGTCTTTGTCTTCAGACTTTGTACATCAGTTGTTGATCTTCAGCACTTGTAAACTCTTCAGCTGTTGTACTTCAGTACTTTGGTCTTTCAGCTTCAGCACTTGTGTTCTTCAGCTGTTGTACTTCAGCACTTTGGTCTTCAGCTGTTGAAGTCTTCAGCACTTGATCTTCAGCTGTTGAAGTCTTCAGCACTTGTCAAACTGCTGATGAGGCTTTCAGCAGTTGTTGTGATACCATGTGGGACTTAGAGGTTTTCTGATCTTGGCTCATTGGTTCTTTTGGTCCAACAGAGGAGGACTCCACTTCACACAATCTTGGTTTCCTCCCAGTAAGGCAATCCATTTCAGACCCTTCTAATATACCTTGTAGGTTGTTGAGGTCTAAAGTTAATCCACCTGGTGGGTACTCTTTCTTAGGGCAGCCTCAAACCGCCTTACATATCTTTTCTCAGTTCAGCATACAAAGCTTCACTTTGGCCAGCTGGTTAGCTCAAATCCTGGTAAGTCCTTTAAGATCATGTGAATCTAAATTACTCTATGCCCTGTTCCCTCTAACGCAATAAACGTTAGATCGTCCAAATATGCCAGCTATAATCCTGCCTGACACCGTGATGTTTCTTTGACGCAGTAGAACTTGGTGTAGGCATCCGTCTTTGTGCAGCACGTTGGGCTTTGACTTCTTTAAAACATTCAGCCCACTCAGCCTTTCGATGTATACGTCATCGTTTGAGGCTTGGGCTGTTCCTTCGGTCTTCCTACTTCCCCTCCATCTTGTCTAGTACCTCAAACATATCACTGACTAGACTCACCCAGATTGGGGACCACATTACCCTTGTTGTCAGCGTACTGAGGGTAATCTTCAGCAGCAATATCTTCAACCTCAACTTCATCAACGTCGTGTAGTTCGTCGTCACTGGTTGAATCAACTGTTGGAGCATCCTTGACAATATCCTCAGGATTGAGTCTGAACATCTCTGCCAGTTGCTCGTTAGATAGGTCGTGAATTATTTCACCTTCTCAGGGGTTAACTCACTGACCTTCTGACAATCCTTGCAGTATGCCTCCATCCCTTGATCTTGAATTCTGTCCCGTTGTCTGAGCGTATTTGTCGAACTTTGAACTTGTAGAGTGATTCCAGTGTGGTTACTAATTCCTTGAATGTCTCCAAAGTTTCTGATTTTGATTTCAGAAACATTACCCAAGTGAACCTTGAGTAATCATCAGTGACCACATAATAGTACACGTCGCCTGCAATGCTCCTTGTACTAACTGGATCAAACAGATCCATGTGAAGAAGCTCAAGAGGAAGTTCTATGGAATGAACTTTCTTTTCCTTATGAGACTTCTTTGTCTGTTTGCCTTTCTTACAAGCTACACCAAAGTCAGGAAGTTGGAAGTTCTTGACGTTCACTCCTCTAACTAAATCCTTCTGAATCAAATGATTCATCTTCCTTTGACTAATGTGTCCCATTCTCCGATGCCAGGAGATGGAATCCTTCTCAGTAGCTTTAGATAAGAAACACTGAACCTCATGATCCGTTGTGGCAGCTGTTGACAGATCCAAGACATAAAGTCTTTATATCTTGAAGCAGTCATCAGAACTTGGTCCTCTGGGATCATATATTCTTTCTTCAGCACGTACACTTCTGGTTATCGAAGATGACTTTAAAACCTTTATCACAGATTGAGAAACAAAAGTAAGTTGTTTTCTGAAGTTGTTGAACGTAGTTCACTTTATCAAACTTAACTTTCTGATTTCCTACTTCTCCCTGAGCATGATATAGGCTCCTTTGTTTCCTGCAAAGGAAACGTGCCCTCCTTTTATTTGTTTGACGTTAGATAAAAGGGCTCTATTTCCTGTCATGTGCCTGGATGCTCCGCTGTCTATAATCCACGTGTTAGTCTCAGCACTATATCGAACACCCTGCACATACATAGTAAATGAATCAGTTTAGGTTAGGAACCCAAGATTTGACTGTCTTGGGTTTCCCAGAGGCATCACACATCATAAACTCCACCCATTGACCCTTAGAAGGTGAGAGTAACTCAGGTTCCTTCTTGTTATCAGTATCAGACACGAGGGTGGTTTTTTCTTTCCATAAGCCAGATTTGTGCAATGCCTGTTTATGATAAACAGTCGTCTGGCTTACAGGTTGGACTTTAGGTTCACTAGCTCTTCTAGGTGGAGTTACAGAACTCCGCTTAGAAGGCCTAGGTTTAGAGTCCAGAATATCAATTTCTTCCTAGGTGTCTGATAGAAATGACAGTCGGAAGCAATGTGTCCGCATTCCTCCACAGTTGTAGCATGACCTGCTATCAACTTATTATGATAGACTTTCTTTGTGGAGAAGTGCGTGACATTCTAGTAACATCAATCACTTTAGTTTTTGACTCTTGGATGTTTGATGTTTTCTCTGGTGTAACAAACTTTACTGATTTAACCTGTTTTCCCTTTTGGTTAACTGGTTTTTGACTTGAAGCATGTGAAAAAGTAACATTTGAAGTCCTTTTAGGATCTGATTTGACTCTATTTGACCCTGACTTTAAATTAACTTTTTCAAATTCATTTTCCAGGTTAACACATGGCAATTTACCCTTTGCCTTTGAAGTGGCCTCCTTTTGTTTCTTACCAGATTCAGTAGATGAACATGAGGTGTCTGGATCAGTAACAAGAGGAGTAGTCACCACATGATCCTTGATGGGTTATTATTTACTGGTCTAGACTTGGTGTTCATCAAGGTCTCAGGTGGTGGTGGAACCACTTTGTAGCCTAATCCCTCCCCGTTATTCCTTTCTCTCACTAAGTGTGAACTATGTGTGACGAGCTAGTCCAACTATGCAGTTTCTGTTTTAATGAATAACTTCGACTTCTAAAACTTCCCTTTGTTTCTTAGTGTCTTCTAGGGAGTTAAGATAGTACCTAATGTCGTTTGCTTGGTTAAAAGCCACTACTTCGGTTTCCCTAAGTTGTTTGGTCAATAGGTCTATCTTTTCTTATAACAATGCTCATTTTGTTTTAGTACTCTATTTGCCTCAGTGCACAGACGTAAATCTTTTACTAATTATCATTATGATCTAATAACCTAGCAAATTTCTCATCGATGCTATTCCTAAACGTGTCACAATCAGAACAAGCATGGTTATTAAAAACTTGGTCAGTGGTACTTACCTGAGTTGGTTCAGAAGAGTTAGCCATCAGTGCCGCAACAGATGATTCTGGTTCTGTCGACTCTGGCTTTTCTGTCTCTGATGTGGAAGCTTCCTCATTTGGCTTGTAGCTGACCTCGGCTGCAGTTTTTCTTCACTATGTGACATTGCAATTTCAACTGCTATATCACCTTCACTCGCAGAATCATCGTCAATATCCTCAACACTGGCAATATTAGATTCTCCTGGTGAGACCAACCTGAAACTCCAATCCTGTCCTTCATCATCATGAGCAGTTAGTGCTTTTGGGTCCTTGTTTGATGAAGTAAATTAGAGGGTTGCTTGTCCTGGCGAGTAAAGGATGAGAACGGGTTCCCATTCCCCGTCTTCTTTGGCTTGACACATTCTCGTTTGTTGAAGTGCCCTTCTCACCACAGTTAAAGCAGGTCACTTTACTCTTGTCGAAGCCAAAGGTGGTGTCCTTAGTAGCAACCAAGTTCTGTCCAGTCTTTTTCACAAACTTCTTCGCCCTCCGGACAGCACTTGCTAAGGCCCACATTATATCCATTCTTTCAAGCTCCATCTCATCCACCTGCTCGTAGTCCTCATCTGCCAGATGGCAGTTTCCAATCTTCCCAGCAACAAGTCCATCATATGAATGAACCACTGCTGCTAAGAGATCCATATGCTCTCGTGCTACTTCCACGGTCACATTACCGAAGTTCTCGGTCTTCAGTTTGGTAGTGTTTGCTTCTGATCCAATATGATGGGTACATGATGACCCAGACGTGTCTGATCCAGAAGGAGAAACATGTGAGGGACCTGACGAGCTAGACACAAAAGCAGTCTGGAGGGGTGCTCCAGATGCCTTAGCTTGAGGCGTGGCGTTGTATAAAGCTGGATTTTGTGTGTACGAAGACTTCTGAGCTCTATACTTCATCCTTCGTGCTTCTTCTCGCAATTTAAGAATGAAGTCATTTATATCCAGCTTTACAAGGATTCCATTCTGTCTCAGGTTAGACACGAATGTAGCCCACTTATCAGGCAACCCCCTGCGAAGTTGCTTACTTTCTCTTCCATGGTAGTAGCCACTCCATGTGTATGCAATTCGCTCATCAAGTGGTAGAATCTGTCTATGACTTCGTCCAAACTTTCATTACCAATTGATGAGAAGTTATCGAATTCCTTCTTTAACTCCTTTGCCTTGATTGCCTTCAATGATGCATTACCATCATATCTCTTCTCTAGCGCATCCCACAGTTTCTTGGACTGCTTGTTCTCGGAATACTGGTGGAATATGTCTTTGGGGATGGACTGAGTGATCAATGCATAAACCTCTTTTCTCTGCATTGTACTTTACTTTCTGTGCGTTTGTCATCCCGCTTAATGTTAGTTTAACTCCATCAGCTCCCACCGGTGTACTATAGCCTATCTCAATGGCTTCCCACAATTAGATCTACTCCATTAAGGTAGATCTCAAAACGTTGTTTCCAGTGGGGAAACTCATCTAAAGTCAAGAGCTTTGGTGGTTTATTGTGATTCCCCACCTCACTCTCAAGCAGCAACAAATTCTGTATCCTTGAGTCCTTCCCAGCAGTAAAGGCTGACATCTGATCTTCCATGATGAATAACTTATAATCTAATCAAACAAACTTTCACTGATGCGACTGAAGGATGCGAATGAGCTAATCGTGCGTATAAGCTCTGTGATTGGTTCATCGTGCGAATGAACTGGGCGATTGGTTTAGTCGTGCGAATGAATCTGGTGCGTATGAGCTATGCGAACGAACGGTTCAATCGGCCGAATGAAGGTGCGACTAGGTCCAATCGTGCGTATGAGCAATACAAATGGAGTCCAGTCGTACGAATGAATCAGTCGTGCGATTGAAGCTGCTGTTTTGCGAAAATTTCTAGGTTTGACGGGTTTCAGCCGTAAAAGTTCGAAATTTCACAAGTTCTAATCGCCTGAGTCTGTAGAAACCAAACTTCGATGAGCAGGGAACTTTCAAGATCACTTTTGATGCCAAAAGATTGCATTTTTAGTGTAAAAACACAAACTTTTATGCAATCTTGATTGAATCACACGTAATCAAGAGCCAATAGCTCTGATACCACTTGTTAGGACCTGGTATTCGACTAAAATACCTAGAGATCACGTGTATACCAGATCAAATAGTGCGGAATCCTATTTGATTGGCGATCCAATCAGTGAGAACACACGAAGAATCAATCAAGGATTGAAACTAACGTTAGAAATCGATAAGGAATCGATCTAATGTGTTCTATGAACTTGGAGAACGATTTGGAAGGTTTCTGGACGGCTAGGGTTCGACTTGAATCGTACTTGATCGAATGTCCACGTTTTTCACGAATTGAGTTGTATTTATAGGTTGGCGCTATTCAATCGTGCGACTGAACCATTAGTTTGGTTCAGTCGTGCGATTGAACCATGCGGTTGTCATTCCGTGCGACTGAGTGTTCAGTCGTGCGACTGAGCCAATCTTATGTTACAGTCGTAACGACTGATCCAGTCTCCTGGTTCGTCGTGCGACTGAGTCAATCGTGTGAAGTTCTTCATGCTTATGGTTCATTCGCATGAGCCATTCACATGAGAACTTCATTAAGTTAAGTTTGAATGTTTTAGTTAATTAATATAAATTATATGTAATCATTCAAGTAATTATAAACCCAATCAATTCAGTCACGACTCATTAATGAACTATTAAACATTATAACCATCAGACTATTAATATCAGTTCATTAATCATACAAACAAGATCTATTACATCACATATCACGATCTAGGACATACATGTATCAACAAGTGACATAATTAACCCAAAGGTTAAGCATGGAGGTTCAATGGATGTCTTCGAAGAAGAGGCTTGGGCTCAACATCTTTCTTGATCTTCCAATCCATCCTTTGGTTGATCATGGAAGATGTACTTGTTGAAGTTTTGCAGCATGGCATTCTTCCGAAGCTTCTTTCTTTTCGGAAGAAGCCTTTACCATCTTTCTTCCGAAGTAGTCTTCTTCTGGGATGGTTTCAAGGGAACTTTCTTGTTCTTTAGAATTTAACAACTTTAGCTTCCGAAGCCAATTTCCCTTCGAAGAAGAATTTTCTTCCGAAGCACCTTGCTTCGGAAACTAGCTTTCCCTTTTTCATCATTTGGACCATTTGGTAAGGTCTAAATGAGAAACCTTCCCTGACTCATTCTTTCTTAACATTATTTGCATAATGTGTGCTAGCAGGATTGTAGTAACAATCTTTAGCCATGTGGTTCTGCAGACCATACATTATGCATGCAATGTTAGTCTTATGGATTGCTGTTTCTTGTTCTTTTTCTCTTTATCAGCAACCTTTCCCTTCAACTTCTGATCCTTTGGTAAGACAGGAGTGTTGGTACTACACTCCTTTCCTGGGTCAGAGTTACCTACCACTTGGAATCCAGCTGAGATGAATACACCCTTTTGTTTTGGGTCAATCATCAGCTTGGACTCAGCCACTTTCTTAGCAGTTCTTCTTGCAACTTTAGCTCCGCTTCTTCTGGCTTTGGTAATTAGGATTTGATCTTCACTGGGATAGGTGGGTTGATTTACATGTTCCTTCCCTATGCTGGTCTCTATTATTGCATCATTCTTCAACTCATGTGAAGATGGGTCAGCAGATGGGACCTCTTGCTCTTCGGTACCCCATCTAGGTTGTCTTATGGACTCATAATGATATTGTGAAGCAATTTCATTGGTCACCAACCCTCCTTTGTTTTGATAACAAATTTTAGAATGGGAGGATGATGCAGTAATAACTTGGAAGTTCTGCTCAGAAATAGCATACTTCCTGGCTTGAGCCTCAGCGGTGACAAGCTGGGCTTGAGCCTCAGACAATTTGGATATTAAATCCTTTATTTGAGTCTTGTAATTTGTGTGTTTATGTTTTAATAGGGAAACAATTTTCTCTAACTCTTCAATTTTCTTTTGGTAGTCAGATTCAGCCCTTTTAAAATCGGATTTCAAAACATCTAAAGACTCAATATCAGATTTAATTTCCATATTGTAGTCCTGATACAGTTTAACCTTAGCAATACATGCAGGAGCACAGAGATGTTCATATACCTTACTATCATCTGTCCTTGCCATGAGTGCTTGAGCAGAAGTCACATCCTGTACCATAAAGCTCCAGTCAACTTCTTAAGCCATTGCAGCTGTTTCAGTCGACTTTCCAGTGGGCTTTGATGTAGAGGGATGTGTGGAGGCCTGTGGGGTTCCTGGATTTGATTTGGGAGCCTTGCATTCCCTTGCAAAGTGACCAAGCTGGTACAGTTGTAATATTTAGCTTTGGATTTGTCAAAACCAAACTTGTTGTTTTGTTGGGTTTCGGGAAAATTGTCTTCCAGTTCTCTTAAAGAACTTATTTTCTCTATAGGTTAAAAGAACCATTTGTTGGACAATGTCCACGTACTCCACATCATCTAGACTGAAGCACTCTAGATCATCAAAGCAGTACTAAAAATCACTAGAGTGTCCACTTCTTGAGACAAAGGCACGTTGTCCTGAAAGGAACTATGCTGAGTTTGTTGAGACCTTGGAGTCTCGAAAAATATGATGTATGGTCCAGATGAGCAGGATGGCTGCTGGGTGTAAGTCAGGTATTGATGAGGTTATGTGGGTCCTGAGCCTTCAGCAACCATCAAGGCGTTGCTAGCAGGAAGACTCAGGGGTCTGCTTGTCTAATGGCCCTTCTTGCTTTCCATCTCTAAATGGTATCCGTCAAGGATGTCATAAAGTTCAGTCATAGTGAAAGTGTTCAAATTCTCTGTTCTCTTGATAGAGACATAGTAGAACATCCACTCATTAGGAAGAGCACTCATGAACTTTCTTGTGAGGTCTCTAAGTTCAGGAGTAATCTTCACAGACTGAAGGGAGGAAATGAGATCCAAGTACCTGAAATATTGCTGACTGAGAGTCTCTCCAACAATATAGGTGAAGTTCTCAAACTGCTGCTTCAGTGAGTCCTTCTTGGAGTCATTTGAGCTAGAGTACATAAGTGCATCAAATAATTCTTTAACTGACTTGCAATGCTCAAACCCCACCATGATGGAGTTGGTATTTTAGTCATAAGAATAGTCATTGCTTTACTGTCAACGTCCATCTTCTTCCGGTCCTCATCAGAATAGTCTTCAACAGCCTTTCTATCATGGCATCGTTTCCACCGGTGTTGCCACCTTGGGTTTATACGGGCCATTGACAATAGAATACCACATTTTGCTGTCTTAATACCTGATGAAGCCTTCCATGTGTCTACTCCATGACCTGAAGTTTTCAGGAGTAATGATGGGAGTCATAGTTCCCATCTCTACTTCAGATTTGTTAAGGGCCATTTTTGAGTGAGTTGTAAGGAGGAGTGAAAAACAGGTTGATTTGGATGGTAAGATCTCACAATCAAGAGCCTAAAGTGCTTTAATACCAATTGCAGGATCGAGTTTTGTCATTAAACACTTGGTTTTTCTCTCAAACTCACTTAAACTACACTCGGATGAATCAGAGTCTTTAAGAGTTGATAATAATATAATAAGTAACAATGAACACAGAAAGATAATTTTCAAGGTACTTGCATATATTTCTTTTCAACTCAAAGTATTACAAGACTCTTACAAGCATCATCTTATGAGTTACAATGAGAAACTATATATAATACTACCTACAGCCGGATATACTTTGATACCAGCTGGAATCCTCTAACTAAAGCAAATACTACAAAGCTATAGTTTAAGGTATCTTAGATAAAGTCTTATCTAAGATATGATAGTCAGGACATGTCCCTGACTTACCTTTTGTCACTAACTAAAGTTGGTAACTTGTACTAACATAAAAAGGTGAATAGTGAAATAAAGTATGGTCAACTACACGGTCTTTTGAGAAAACGCCATGCAGTATCAGAGGTCTGCAGCGGAGTGTCAGAGACCATACTTATGTCCACTGGTTCATAGTAGTGTCTTTCGAAGGTTAAATGGCTTCGGAAGAACAAGTACTTCCGAAGCCACTTATACTTTGGAAGAGGCTACTTCTTCCGAGGCTTGAGGACTTCTTCTTTTCTTCATACTTCGGAAGTTGTCTTCTGATCTTTTCTTCTTAGACTTGATCTTCGGAAGTGAGTACTTTGACTTCGAAAGTAGAGTTTGTCTTCGGAAGTTGATCTTTTACTTTGTCTTCGAAAGAACTCTACTTCCTTCGGAAGTTCCACACTTGGCTTCAGAAGCCTTTGTAAGTAGCACCAAAATTTGTCTAAGTAATTTGATTTTGGTTGCACCAGCCTTCTTTTTGATCCAACACATTTCGAAACCACAAGTGTGTAAAGTCTTTTTTTATGGTAAACCCATCTGGGTTATACATTATTAATGAGTCAGCCACAGTTAATACAATTTATGTCTGTGTAGATAACACTTGAGCATGATAAAATGTCTTTCCACAAACAAATGAGATAAAAGATGTGTTTTCTAAATAGGTGTGAGTTTTAAACAATGAGAAAGAAATGTAAGTTACAATGACCAATGTGGGTCTAGAGTCTGTATGACTAGTTTGATGTGTGTGCATAAGAAGTGCATGCAATGTCTATATGGGTGTTGTTGTACATCATTAATCAATAGTTTTGAAAATTTAAATGATATCCTGATAAGCAAGTGTGTTTTTAAATGATTGACTTGCTCATAAAAACTGTCATGTTTTAGCATGTTACAAGGTAAATCTAGGTGAGTAGTTTCCAGAAAGACAAGCAGTAACTCACACTTAAGAATATTCAGTGTGTGTTATGTTTTAAAGTGTGAAAACTTCATGTAATATTATGCAACATGATGTGTATTAAAAGTCTTTCTTCTATGTGTGAAAAGTAAACCCAACAACCTTGTCATATCCCTAATTTTAAGACATGATAGCCTAGTTAAGCACATGGTGTTTAAAGTTGTTTTTGGATGAGTTTAAGCAGTAAGAATCCTGACAACTAATTTTTTTAACACCAAATAAAAGTTATTTTTTAATAAAAAATAAAACAAACACGATAAGCTTTATTAATTAAATAGTAAATTACACAAATCGTTTATGTTTCAGAGTTTTACTCTAATTTTACATTTTATCTTTGTGATTGAAAAAAATAGAGGTTTAATTCTAACGTTTGAAATAAGTAACACGTTTTGTCCCTAGATCAAATAACCATTAATTTATTATGTTAAGTTGCATCTAATTGACCATTTTATCATTTTTTCTCAATCCAATCTCAACCATGATCATTCTTTCTTGTCATCATCACAAGGATAAAATTAACGACTGTTTGATCTAGAGACGAACATGTTATTCTTTTAAACCTTAAAGCTAAATCTGTTATTTTTCAATTACATATATAAAATTTAAGTAAAGATCAAGGAAGATCCGTGTAATTAACTCCTAATTAAAATTTAAATTAAGAAAAAAAACATAGTATACTAAGATGACCATAGCATGATGATACGATAATGATAAATGATATTTCCACTTTTTAACGTTTCTTCCTGGTGTGCGCAGTGCGCCTCTCGTTCCATTTCACCTTTACTTTCTCTTTCTCTTTCTCTTTCTCTTTCTTTTCTATCACCACCACCACCACCACCACCGCAAATCAATCTCCATCGTACCCACAAAAACCCTATTCCCATTTCTCCCATTCACACACACACACACACACTACTCCTATACACTTCATTCATCAATTCATCATCACCACCAACATTCAGCCCTAGATCTCCTTCATTCACCACTATCTTCACTGCATTGCAATCCATGGAACCACCTCCATCCATTCTGCTCGCTCTATCCATAACGCTGGTGCTTCTCTTAGCAGAATGTGGCTTATCGGCACAATCACAGGCGACGTACTCTTCGAGACTGATTCATCGGTTTTCTGGTGAAATGAGAGCTCTTAGGGCTTCGACGGAGGGGAGCTTAGGTTACTACCGGAGGGTTGTGGATAATGAGGTTGAAAGGCAGAAGATGAACGTTGGGTCTCGGCGTCAGCTACTGTTTCCGTCTGCCGGCAGCAAGACTATGTCTGGTGGAAATGACCTTGGATGGTTAACTTTCTTACTTTTTCTTTGTTAAGTTTTTCAGTAGTTTTCATGTATGATTGAAAGTGGATCTGATCGGTACTCTTAGTTAGTTAGCATCATGTGCTTTAAGGAACTTTACTTTTTTGCACTTTAGAATTTTCACACAAATGGATTGAAGAAGATTATTTATTTGGATCAAATTTGTTTAACTAACAATATCCCATGTGTTTGATGAAAAATTGCTCTTTGAAAAAGTGTTTCTTTCTCTTTAAAAGAATTGAGTTTCGGATATAAGGTAAAAATTAAATGATGTCGGCTTACTTGAATTTTGAGGACATTAGGACTAGATTATTATTATACAATAACCTAAACACTCTATATTTATTAGAAAAGGTGTCTTTAATTACTGTGAATGATGTAGAAGATGACTATCCTATGTCCCTGTCTTTTACTTAGGGATAATTCAATGTCAAAGGTCAAGAACATCCATGTTCTCTGCAAGATTTTACATTTTATTCGATCTTAAACACTGAGTATTTGTAATTGTGATCTTGGTACAGTTCCTGTTATGGCAACATCATTCCTGCCAGTTATATTCACTGAGTTGTTGTATGTCTCAGGTTACATTATACCTATATTGATGTAGGGATGCCAAGTGTTTCTTTCCTTGTTGCACTTGATACCGGAAGTGATCTTCTCTGGCTTCCATGCGATTGCGTTCAGTGTGCTCCACTTTCAGTAAGATACCGTGGTAGTCAAACTACCAGCCTTATCTGTGTATTGTTGCGGAGTCTTAATTATTCTTACAATTAATTGGTTGATAACTATTTGTATTTGTCATAATGCTTGTTATGTTCAATCGCATTTCTTATTTTTAAAATACCTGCAATCCTACCCACAAAATGGTATTTTCCATTAATTTCTTCACCTACACTTCTAAAAACTTAGCCAAGGACTGCTGTGTAGCCACTTTTCTCTTCTGCTGAGCCAATAGGCTCCACCTCAAGGAGATTCAGTAGTACCATATTGAATAGTAGTAAACACTGATGAGGTCTATGAAAAAACTTGGCTACAGTTTTAGCGCTTATTCAAATTGATTGATTTGCAGGTGCTCCCTGGTTTTTGGGCATCTATTATGCAGGACAATGATGAGAATGAATACAATCCATCTCATTCAAGCACAAGCAAAAGCATAACATGCGGCCATGAGTTGTGTGAATTGGGTCAGACTTGCAAAAGTCCAAAACAGCAATGCCCGTATACTGTTAAGTACGCTTCAACAGATACATCCAGTTCTGGATCATTAGTGGAAGACATATTGCATCTTGCATCATATGGTGTAAATGCATCTAACACCTACATAAGGGCTCCAGTCATTATAGGGTATGTTCTATATTTGATCTTCCATCAATTCTATTCTCCATGGATGCAGTTTTCCCTTTATGGATACTGGTGAGAAGGCGGCAAATCTGACCGGCTTACTTATAAATGGGTTGCTTCGGGTTTACTTTTCTCTAAGAAGTCGAACAGGTAAAACAAAAAATTAGCTTAAAAGAAAAATCTTCAAACCGGTCAAAAGTTTTTGATTGTATTTACAATGCTTAAACCTCCTAAATCATCTTATTTAAAAAGTTTGATTATAATACAAGTGTTGTAATTTTATTTAACACACTAGTTATTTATTATTAAAAAGTTTGACAAAGACATGTTCCAGGCCAATCTGACCCATTTTAACCTGTTACCCAACCTGCCCCCTCTCCCCCCCGCCTCTCTGTTTCTACATCTATTGCAATGAGAATTACTATATACTGGTTATTAAATGCAGATGCGGCAAGAAGCAGAGTGGTGGTTACTTGGATGGTATAGCTCCTGATGGTGTATTGGTCTTGGATTCGGAGAGGTGTCAGTTCCAAGCCTTCTTGCAAAATCAGGAGTTACAAGAAACACATTCTCTTTGTGTTTTGGCGAATCTGATTCTGGGTATATATATTTTGGGGATCAAGGACTAACCCAAAGAACAACTCCATTTCTGCCAATAGATGGAAAATAGTAAGGTTTTATTTGGGGGTGTTTTGAAACTAAGTGTTCATTGGATAATCATAATCAAATAATAAGCTTTACTAAAACAGGCTGCAGGAGGTAGTGTTTGGGAATTTGATTATTCATGAAATTTTCACATAAAATGACCAAAAAGAATATCCTGGGATAATTAGGTGATTTTTGTTCTACCATGTAATAATCAGTTATTTGTATCAAGTGTGAAACTGATTATTTGACAAGATAATAAAAACAGAATATGTTTATCCAAGCATCAAAAGTGGCTATTTCAACTACAAATCCCATTAATAAATTATTAGTTTCAGAACTCAAATCACCCCTTAAAATAATGGTATAAACGTAATATGATCATGCAGTGTTGCCTACATCATCGGAGTAGAGAGCTTCTGTGTTGATACTAATTGTCTTGATCGGACAAGCTTCAAAGCTATATTTGATAGTGGAACAACTTTTACGTCTCTCCCAGCTAGAATATATAAAACTATTGTTGAAGAAGTAAGCTTTCATCAACTTGATTCTTTATTATATCTGGAAAGTTGTAGAACCTGACTGTTTCCTTTCTTATTCTCATAGTTTGACAGACAAGCAAATGCCATGAAAACAACTTTTGAAGGTGTACCGTTTGAACACTGTTACAGGTCCAGGTATTTATAAAGTAAAGAAGAATGTTTTGTTACCTTTTTGTATTTTATGGTTCTTATTTGTGTTTTCATGGTGATTTTTCATGGGAGACAGTTCTCAAGTGCTGCCAGAAACTCCATCAGTGACTATCAAGTTATCAGTGAACAACACCTATTTGGTCCATGATCCACTATTTGTTGTGAATGACAGTCAGGTTGGTTTCTAAAAGGTTATTGCTGTTTTACCTGTTTAATGTTAAATATATGTTTAGATATTGGCTAAGTATTCTTCTGCAATGGTTACAAACTAATTATTGAAATAATGTTTCAAAAAGTAAAGGGGATACAAACAAAAATGTTGGACTAAAAGATGGTGAGCCAAATAGGAAACAGAAATAATTGGACTTTGGTTTGGGCCTGTGTTATTGCTTCAATTAAATAAAAACAAAATAACTTTGGACCAAAAAAGGGGTGGGCTACATTCCTAAACATTTTACGAAGCAGGTCCTATTGAATTTTGGGCCTTGTACAATTGAGTTTGAAGATCCTAATGTTTTTGGGCCTTTTTGTTGTATTGTAGGGAGGAATTGTTGGATTTTGTTTAGCTATAGAGTCATCTCCCAATGAAATGGGACTTATTGGACGTAAGCATTCTCAATCTTCCTTTTGTTTGTTCATTCTTTCTAAACTAATTCAGATATACAATATTTAGTAGTGGTTGTAAACTATCAGATAGAGGTGGCAAGATGGGCAGGGTGGGTAACAGGTTCAGGTCAAAACAGGTTGGCAAAGATTGGATTGACCTGGGACCACTTTTTTGTCCACTTTAAATGATTTCATTAATAACTAATGTGTTTATGAAAACAACATTACTACAACATATATCTGAAACTTTAATAAAACAACTTCGGAGGTTGTGTGCTTTGAACATGGATGTGCACGACCTATTCAACTCATTGAGCCATTACCCTTTTAGCTAATTTTGTGGAGGTAGCTTAAGATTAAACACAACTCAAATTGATTCATTAATAAGTAAACTGGTTGTTGAGTTCATGATTCCTTTTTATGTGCAGAGAACTTCATGAAAGGATATCGCTTGGTTTTTGATAGAGAAAATCTTACTCTTGGATGGTCACGGTCAAGATGTGAGTAAATAAACCACCTTTTTATTAAACAAACTCAAGCACCTTTTGTTAATTTATTAGCCTTGGTGTATTGTGGTCTATTTTTAACTTTTTCTAACACCATTATCCATTATAGGGTTATTTTACCCTAAAATGAAATGCTATATCATCTGTATGTTATTTGCTAAACCACCAAGGCTAATAAGTTGACAAAAAGCTTCAGTATTAGGCAAAAGATGTCAATTTTGCCCTTGTGACTACTGAGCCAGAGGGGTTATAAAAAGGATTGGTTAAAATGGGAACAGGTCGAAGATCATACAAAATGTTTTCAAAATGCTTGCAAAATGCTATTTTACTCCTGAACTGTTACATTTTTTAAATGAGATCATCATTTTTAAATATAGTTTACACCTTATTTTCAAATTTCAAGGAAAGAAAAAAACACAAATGTTTGTGGGCTGGTCCAACCCACTCTAAAAATTTTATGTCTTGACCTATTATCCAATGCCCGGCCCGTCCATTTTGCCAGCTTTAGTTATATGACATGTCTTAGTGGGAGTAACCTCTCGGTCCCACGTGTTAGTCTGTTACGAGTGAGATTATATTATGTGCATTCATTTGTTCACGTAGACATGTTTGTTTCTTAGCCAACTTTCTTACCGAGAAAGACTGGTTGAAAAATCATTAATCCTTAATGTAATATAATAAATAGTTATAAAAAATCTTTTGATCACGTCTCCTTAGGTCAATCACTTAAGGGCGAGGAAACGCTAGGAAGTAATGCCAGCTCGCCAAATTCGTTGCCAACAACTCAGCAACAGAGGACACCGCCTAATGCTCATGCGGTTGCACCTGCTTTCGCGGGTAGGACTCCCTCAAAATCTTCAGCTGCTTTCATGTCAAATTCATCTTGTTTACAATTGTTACTCCTGCTACTATTTCATTATCTATGGTGTCACTATCAATCATCCTTTTAGCTTTTAGGAGTCAGACATCCCTTGTTTCTTTACGGATATGGTTAAGTATTATGTTTGTAAAAGTCATTCTAAAATACTTCTATGTAAATATATGAATGAGAAGGATGATGTTTGGTCCAATCTCTCAATTGTATCTGCATTCATTTGGAGATGACAGTATTTGCTGTATAGGTGGGAGGAACTTTTTTTCTTCTCTCATTTTTTAAGTAATAAATGGGTTAAATACCTACCTATATTATTAACATAATGTTCGTAGTTTAAAGGTATCAATATCTGTATCAAATGTATGTGTTCTTAGGTGGTTGAGGGTTCTTATGATGGAAGGAGATATAGAGGGAATGTGAGTTAGCCTAACTATAGCATTTTGGTAATCTTCTTAATACAATAATATTAAAGGTCTTATTGCATCAAATATAATTCGGGGTTTTCTATCTATTTGAGTTGGTTCTGAGTCCTTTTATAACAAAATTTTACTTGTTGTACATGTTATGGATATAAACATAACCTGCACCTATATGTATTGCTTTATTTATCCATAAATCGATTTGTTTGTGGTATTGGCTAAGGGTCGATGCATAGACCATGGTTGAATGATGGTTGGTAGGGTGTAGACTGGTTGAGCCTTAGCTAATAGTAAGCTCGATGCTTGTTTAAATTAAGACAACTCGAATCCTTGATGGTCTCTTCTACTAGTTAGAATGGGAGACGATGATGGAGAACCGTTGGCCTCTTCTGTTAAATTGGAGGCGCTTATGTTCATTGTTGATCATCTTCTTTTGATTTAAATCATATATAAACTAGAAAATTGTTAGCGTCTTTTACATGTTTGTTGTTGAAAATTGAAATGGATGGGGAGGTTACAATAGTTATTTCATTTTTTTTCTAAAATATTAAAGTGTAAATAGGTTTTACATGATTTTTTAAATACTCTACAATTCACGTTCATACTATTATTACAGCTTGGGGAAGGTGTGATGACGACAAATCTTATCTCTATCTCAACATACGAAGAGGTTGCTCTTTCTGAGATCATTGACTCTAATTTTTTTAATAATCAAGACAACATAAAATACAACTAATATATCAATGCAAACAACCTTACAAGAGTACTAATAATGAAAACTCTAAACTACCGCTAGCATACAATGACAAAGAACTATAAGTTTGTAATAGCTACATATATAAGAGCACAGGGATAGGAAAAAGAAACATTTAACCCCTATGCAAGTATATATTATCACATGTAAAAAGTCTATAAACGCATAGACAATACCAATTACCAAATCATAGTAAGAATAATACAAACACAAGTATAAAATCTAACATCTAGAGACTTCTAAAACAACTACATACTCTTATAGCTATGTAGATGTGCACCTATAACAAATATTTTAATAAGTAAAAGTAGTGGCGTATGAATCAAATTGAAAGCCAATAACTTGCTTAAGTAAGAGAAATCTCTAGGTTTAAACTAGGTTGAATTAGGTTAAAACAGGTTTGAACCGATTCAGTTCGAGTCTTATTGGATTAAAACCAGTTTCACCGATCTTAAAACCTACGGGTTAGAATCGACTCAGAGTAAAATCGATTTAACCGACTCAGAGTGAAATCGATTTAACGATGAGGTCAGATTGCTGGTTTCTAAACCGGTTTCTTTTGTACATCTCTTGATAAAAGGAATGGAAATAAAAACGAAGGCCCAATTTAACACAAACAAACCCAACCCAACCCATTATCCACCGGCCCTAATCGATATCCCATTCCACCTATATCACCTTCATTCAAAACCCTAGATCACTCAACCCCAAACCCTAGCTCCCACTGCACCCTCTGCAACTCCATCACCGCATCAATGGCCGCCGCCGCTCGCCCACTCGTCACCGTCCAGCCTCTTGATTCCGACATGGCCACCGACGCCGCCGGAGTCCCCCTCCCCTCCGTCATGAAAGCCTCCATCCGGCCCGACATCGTCAACTTCGTCCACTCCAACATCTCCAAAAACTCCCGCCAACCCTACGCCGTCTCCCGCAAAGCCGGCCACCAGACCTCCGCCGAGTCCTGGGGCACCGGCCGCGCAGTCTCCCGTATCCCCCGCGTCCCCGGCGGCGGAACCCACCGTGCCGGCCAAGGAGCGTTCGGAAACATGTGCCGCGGTGGCCGGATGTTCGCTCCGACGAGGATCTGGCGCCGGTGGCACCGGAAGATCAATGTGAATCAGAAGAGGTACGCTGTGGTGTCTGCAATCGCTGCTTCTGCGGTTCCGTCGCTCGTGATGGCTCGTGGCCACCGGATCGAGGCGGTGCCGGAGCTGCCGTTGGTGGTGAGTGATTCCGCTGAAGGTGTGGAGAAGACGCAGAGCGCGATTAGCGTTTTGAAGAAGATCGGTGCGTTTTCGGATGCTGAAAAAGCTAAGGACTCTGTTGGTGTTCGCCCTGGGAAGGGGAAGATGAGGAACCGGAGGTATATTGGGCGTAAAGGACCATTGATTGTGTATGGAACCGAAGGTGCTAAGCTTGTGAAGGCGTTTAGGAACATACCTGGGGTTGAAATTGCAAACGTTGAGAGGTTGAATTTGTTGAAACTGGCTCCTGGTGGTCATGTTGGGAGGTTCATTATCTGGACGAAATCGGCTTTCGAGAAGCTGGATTCGATATACGGGTCGTTTGAGAAGACGAGCGAGAAGAAGAAGGGGTATGTGTTGCCCAGGGCCAAGATGGAGAATGCGGATTTGGCTCGGATTATTAATTCGGATGAGGTGCAGTCGGTTGTGAAGCCCATTAAGAAGGAGGTGAAGAGGGCTCCAATGAAGAAGAATCCTTTGAAGAATTTGAATACAATGTTGAGGTTGAACCCTTATGCCAAGACTGCTAAGAGGATGGCTGTGCTTGCTGAGGAACAGAGGAACAAGGCTAAGAAGGAGAAGCTTGACAGCAAGAGGAACCCCATTTCTAAGGTATACATCATTAGTTTACATTTTGTTTTTAACTGTTATTGGGTTGAATGCTAATTGTTTTGGTTGCTTGATTGCCTAGTTAATCATTTTGTTTTTGTATCATATTAGGTTGATGCTTATTTCTAGTTCATAATGATGTTATTTATGTTTAGTTTTTAAAGGATATAACTATGAACCAATCTTTTATTAGGTTAGTTGGACTTGTAATATAACTGAGTGCTAATGTTTGTATTTCTTGAGTTTCATTTTACAACTTGGAAGGACAACTATTGAATGTTTCAAAGTTTTAGCTATTTGGATGGTTTTCACAAGTATATTGAAATGTGGATGTTATACAACCTTAATTATGAAATGGTTAGGTATTTTCTGACTTGTTTTGTGTTTTGATCAGAAGATGTCTTTAGAGCATAATTCGTAAATTTATTGTTTTGATTTCGTTACTGAACTCAACAAGAGCTGTTTTGCTCAATGTTTTTGTTGGATAGTCAGTACGCCATCTTTGTGTTGCCATCTTTGTGTTGCCATCTGGTTTGTTTTGAAATAAGTTGTAATTGTTAAGGCATATGTTACTGTTAAATGTAGTTTACGGTAAATGTTTCTTTCTCTTTTACTATGCAAAGATTTATGTTTACACACTTAAGGCTACGTTATTTAATAGATTCAGAATTGACATCACCAACAGGAGAAGTGCCAGTCTGTTTAGACTTAAGCTCACCCTAGCACTAAAAAACTGCAACATTTTCTGTTTCTTTTTTGAATTTTATTTTGATTCACACTTTTTTTGCACAAACTATTTTTGCTCATTTACAATCAAAGAACATGGGTAATTTAAGTATAGAACAGAAGACACATGTATTTATGATAGATAAGGTGGTTATGCAACCACAAAATCTATTCTTTTTTCCTCTCATTATATCTGGTCAGCATTACTACAAGTGCTTATGTTGTTTTGTGGTTTCATAATTCATACTAATAATTGGTTATGCAATCGTTGTGGAACAGGAGGAATCTGCTAAAATCAAGGCAGCTAGCAAGTCATGGTACAAGACTATGATCTCAGATAGTGACTATGCTGAGTTTGATGTTTTCACCAAGTGGCTTGGTGTTTCACAGTAATTCTTTTACCCTTCTTTCATATGCTTTAAAGTTGCTGCTACACATGTTTGTTTGTTAGGCTTTTTGATAGAGGAAACACTTTATTTTGTATTAAATTGGATTTTTGTTGTGGGTAGACTTTGGCAACAATTTTTGTTGTGATTTGGTTTCAGTCATGATTGGATTTGAATCTTGTTAATTAGATATCTTTTGGTTCTTGAAGGGCTTCCACTTAATTCAATCGTTTCCACACAAGTTTCATTTCTTTTGGATTTTATTGTGTTTCTTAATAAACATTTTGTTTAATCAAAACACATTTTAAAGTGTGTGATTCTCACGTACATGTTTAAACATTTATCCAATTATATTAGTACTAAATCTTGCTAACAAATTAACTACAAAGAAAGTGTTAGGCTTCTAACAGTTAGTAAAATAGCTATAATTTAACTAAAATTTGACACATCTGTCACACTGTCTTCAAAAGAAATGAAACATATGATCGTCAATATTGAGTCATTTAAAAGGATTTTCTTTGTTATCATAAAAACATTTTAATAGATTTTAGTACAATTTGATTGTTTCACAAATATTTCATTATCCATATGTTCAATATGTAAACAACAACAATATCTGTTTTTTTTTTCAAATTCACTCATCACATAAGTTCAAACCGTTTGGATGGAGTAGTTGGATGGCGTTAATGGTTTGGATTTAATTGCGACAAATCTCAAACCATAATGGTTAAATCGAGCATTTTTAAACCATTGGATGAAAATGGTTATAACCATCAAACAATATCTGGTTATAACCCTCCGCCATTGTTTCCAGTGGTGGTGCAGCGAATTTCGCAAATAGGTCATATCAGGTGCAGGTGGTGGTGCAGCGAATTTCGCCCTTATGGGTTCGTTAGTGATCGTTAATTGCGGTTGTTTCACCTGAGAACTCACCGAAAGAGGGTTTTCTGATGTGGTATCCGGCGAAGACGATACTGAAAGTCTTGATCTTGGTGAAGTTCGTTTCAATGATTATTAGGGCTTTAATTCCATCGGTTAATTCGTTTCGTATTGAAACTTCTCACAGAATACCCATCGTCGGTGCTCGTAATTGACTCCTGAGGAGTGTAGAAATCATGAATTTCATTTTCTTCTTCGTCTTTAGAAGAAGTTATTGCCGCCGGAGGCGATAGCGACATAGGCTTACTTAACGGCAAAAGTGGCTGCAATTCAGGGCTCGGGCGATATCGGTCAGATCATTTAATCAAGTTCAATTTGTTATACGGGTGACCCATTTGAAGCCCCATTTGTTGATTTAGTTGTTCTTGAGGTTTCAACAGTTTTGATGCATAGAAACGTCGATGGTGGGAGGTTCTTCAGCGAATCTTTGTTACCGATTCTCCCAAAACTATTACTTCCGGCGGGTTTTCTCGCTCACTTTGCTGCTTCGATTTGTTTGATGGTGGTGGTGATGATTCATAGGACATGGTGGTGATGGAGGGGGAATAAAGGGTTGTAAAGAGGATGAAGGGAGAGAGTGGGTGTGTGTAAGTAACAATTTAAGTCCAAGGGTATTTTTGTCTTTTTGCATACACTTAACAGAAAAGTTAGATGAGAGTTAGTGTCTTGGACTTGATAGATACATATTTTAAACCACAGTGGTTAAACCGGACGTTTTTAAACTATTGGATGAAAAGCGTTATTACCATCAAACCACAGGGACTAAAAGCGTAATTTACTCTTCTTTTAATAAAGACTAGAGTAAATTACGCTTTTCCTCCCTGTGGTTTGGTGGTTATAACGTTTTTTATCCAATAGTTTAAAAACGTTCGATTTAATCACTGTGGTTTAAAATATGTTATAGTCAAGTTCAAGACACCAACTCTCATCTAACTTTTCTGTTAAATGTATGCAAAAAGACAAAAATATCTTTGGACTTAAATTGTTACTTACACACATTCACTCTCTTGTTTCATCCTCTTCATAACCCTTTACTGCCCCTCCATCACCACCACTGCCATTACCGCCACCATCGCCTTTGCCTCCATCACCACATTCTCCCTCGCCAACTGCCAGAGCTTCACTGTCGCACACGGCCTCGCCATTAGAGCAATTGCCATTGAAGTTGAAGTCCCCGGGCCAAACCAAGACCACCGTCACTTCCATACACCACCGCTGCCACCCCCGCTACACACCATTATCACTACACCCACGACACACTGCCATCACCACCATACACCACCCCACCCTCGTTGCACTATCACTACATCCACCGCACCACCGACCTGTCAGATCTGTAACTACCGCACCACCAACACCATGATGGTGAATGGTTTAGAAGGGAAGAAGGGTGGCGGTGAGCTTATGGTTTAGGAGGGGGTGGGTTAACAATACGAAGATGATGGTGAATATGTCGCCGACAAGCAATAGCTCTAACCGAGGGTTGGTATTGGTGGTCGGCCGGGGGGAGGTCGTGATGTGGTCTGGTTAAAGAGGTAGAAGGTGAGGTTTAGGGTTAGGTTCAAATCTGAGCGAGTGGTGGTTGTCGGCGAGTTGCAGATGGTGGTTGTGTGGTAGCTAACGAGTGATGATGGCGATGTAGTCATAGCTAGTGGTTGTCGGTGGGTGGTGGCTGTGAGGTTTAGGGTTAGGTTCAATGTGGAGTTAATGTTTGGTTAGTAGTGTGAGGTGGGACCCATATTTTGCTTATGTAATATGATAACACTTTTAATCTAAGGGTATTTTTGTCATTTTAAAAAAAGTTAACAAAGTAATTTGATGAAGTTAACGGTTTGGACTTATATGTGACAAATCTCAAACCATAATGGTTAAATCGAACATTTTTAAACTATTGGATGAAAATGGTTATAACCACCAAACCACAGGCTCGAAAAGCGTAATTTACTCTAAAGACTATGAACAAATAAGATTATATGTATAACCCTTTACTTATGATTAGTCAAATAATCACTCAATCAAATGCACCACATTCTTGGTTTCATCTCGTATAAAAGAGAACGCACCACATTCTTGTTCATGGTTTCATCTCGTGTAAAAGACCTTGCTAATTTGATTGAATATATTTTCTTATGTTTCAAGAAATTTAAATCCTTTTAAAATTTTCATATGGATGTTACTATTAAGTGATTTGTACAACTAAGCTCCAATGATATTTATAAGATGCATATCTAAATTTTAGAGATAGCTAAGCTAATCAAATATCTATAGGTAACTATGTTCATAACTAAAGAATACGTTTCCTTGTAGTTAATTTCTAGCGGTTGTGAAAAACCTTGAGGTACAAGTCTAGTTTTATATCTTGTAATTTTATTTTTATCATTTTTCTTACATAAAACCTATCTATACCTTACATACTTACAACCTTGGGTGTTATAATAATGAGTCCAAAGACCTTTTGTTTGTTTAAGTGAATTTAATTCAACTTACACAACGTTTTTTCATTTATCCTAGTTATATCGATTTTGACAATCATTGACAAATTTTGGTTCGGACATCATTTGCGCTCATAATAACACATACCATAGTCGGTTTACATTTTTTTGTTGATATAAGTAACATCCTTCTTAAGGGATTTTTGATATTGTGAAGTCGCTGGATCGGTAGACATCCGAGCGTGTTCTTGACGGAAGAAAACAAAACCAAAATACACAACATAAGATTCGTAAGGGTGATCAGAACGTGGTTTCGGGTTCGATTTTAACCAGGAAACAACCTACGTGACAAGATCTGAGCAAAACACGAAGTGGGTTTAACGTCAAAGAACCTGAAATCGATCTAGAAATCAAGAGCTCGGGTTGCTAGTATGATTGTTAGATCATTCTAGCAGTAACTTGTCTCATTCGCATATGCTCATGCGAATGACCCAGTTTCATATGTTTACAACATATCAGGTGTATTACATTAAGCCTAGATTATTCGACAAGCGACAAACACACTATGTATGACAATATATGCTCTAACAAATTCCTCCTTGGACGTTGCTTGCGAATAGTAGATAACATCTCTTATAATCTTCAGTCAATTTTTGCTCTGGTTTCCAATAGAATCAAACGCAAAACCATATTAGCCAACGTTGTTAATCCGTCAGGTTGCTACAGTATCATTTAAAATGAATTTAGGCACAATAGCTTTCGTTTACTTTGCTGAACACCATCATAGCAGCAAGATTCCCCATATGACTGATTTTTCCAAATAATGACATGAACAGTTTCCATTGTTTCAATCTTCACACAGGCTAACTTGATTAACATTAAAACTTGCAGAAATTCCCCGTCAAATTCAGCATATCCCAATATATAAACATTGTGCTCTCTTGGCGTCTTCATACGGTGTATTGGGCAAAAGTAGAGGGTTCCAATCCACACTGACAATCTCAAACAAATCAACATGCACTCAGATTCATCATTAGAAACCGGCTCACATCATCATTTTCTGATTGCGTCTTCAATTTCTCTAAACATGGATTCCCTCTAAAATTGAGAATCCTATTTGTGTGGATAAATATAACTTGATTGGCTCATAAATAGTTAGATGCTCCTGACTATCTCATAAAATCAGCACCGACTGCTGACATCTTCTCTTCTATCTTTTGTGTCTAACTACATTCATGTATTCCGGAAGTCTAACGAATAATGGGGTATCCATCGACTTAGTTGACAAAAGAAGCTCAAGGTGAATGTACTTCGCTCATCCTTAAATTTGTGCAAAAGGTAGTTCCAGAACTTTTTTTTTGGTCTGGAACACCGTTCATTCGTATGACATGGAGTACAATTATCACATTCGTGTGAGTGGATAATACGAATGATATCTTCGTGAGACTGGTCCAGTAGCATGACTGGACATAAGATTGGTCTAGTAGCATGACTGGACATAAGACTGGTCCAGTAGCATGACTGGACATAAGACTGGTCCAGTAGCATTCCAGTCGTATGAATGGTCTAGTCGCATGGTCCAGCCGTACGAATGGTCCATTAGCATGGTCCAGTCGCACGAATGGTCCATTAGCATGGTCCAGTCGCACGAATGGTCCATTAGCATGGCCCAGTCGCACGAATGGTCCATTAGCATGGCCCAGTCGCACGAATGGTCCATTAGCATCGCCCAGTCGCACGAATGGTCCATTAGCATCGCCCAGTCGCACGAATGGGTCTGCACGCAAATTTTCGGATCTGCAACCGCCATGGCTGCCAAAAACCCTAATCTTATGAATTTTACATAAACCGAACCAAAATAGACATCATAAGATTTGTAAGGGTGATCAGAACGTGGTTCCAGGTTTGATTTTAACCAGGAAACAACATATGTGACAAGATCTGAGCAAAACACGAAGAACACGAAGTGGGTTTAACGTCAAAGAACCTGAAATCGATCCAGAAATCAAGAGCTCGGGTTGCTAGTATGATTGTTAGATCATTCTAGCAGTAACCTGGCTCTGATATCAATTGTGAAGTCGCTGGATCAGTAGACATCCGAGCGTGTTCTTGACGGAAGGAAACAAAACCAAAATAGACATCATAAGATTCGTAAGGGTGATCAGAACGTGGTTCCGGGTTCGATTTTAACTAGGAAACAACATACGTGACAAGATTTGAGTAAAACACGAAGAACACGAAGTGGGTTTAACGTCAAAGAACCTGAAATCGATCCAGAAATCAAGAGTTCGGGTTGCTAGTATGATTGTTAGATCATTCCAGTAGTAACCTGGCTCTGATACCATTTGTTAGGACCGATTATGTACGGAGTACTAACTGATTCTACGCGTATACCAACTCAAATAGTGCGGAATCCTATTTGATTGATGATCCAATCAGGGAGAACATAGTTTAGATCAATCTAACGATTATTGAAACGTTAAGAATGATTAGAGAACGATCAACTGCGATCTATGAACTTGGAACAGGTTTTCTTGAGTCTCTGGACGGCTAGGGTACGATTATGTGCGTAGGTATTCGAATTGTTATGTTTTCCACGAATTAGGTGGTATTTATAGGTTAGGGTCTTCCAATCGTACAACTGAACCATTAGCATGGTTTAGTCGTGCGACTGAATCATGCGATTGATCCATCCGCACGACTGAAGGTCCAGTCGTGCGACTAAGTCAATCTTATGTCTCAATCGGGCGACTGATCCAGTCTTCTGGTTCAGTCGTGCGACTGGTCTATTAGCATGAAGTATTTATGCGTATGGTCCATTCGCATGAGAACTTCACACGATTAAGTTTGAACATGTTTCTCAATCATTATTGACTAAGAATTATGGTCAACAACCACAAATCTATATAGTTAGTTCACTATAAGTTATCACATAATAAACAATGAAATATTAAACATTATAATCATCAACCACACATTATATTTCATTCATACCCATTCAATTACATATATGTAAGACATGATAGACATTTTACATTAAGCTCCTAAACTAGGTACATATGTATCAACAGATACTTAGTGTTCCATCGACACCAATTTTCTCAAAGTCAATTTTCTTTACGTATCTTTTTTCCTTTGTTGAGGTTTTTTAATCCTTTAATCTAATCGGTTTTTAATGTTTCAAACATTTTTAAAATCGACGAGTCATATTTTTTATAGCTATTTCTTATTTGAAATTTCAACTCCAAGCTAGCGTATTAACAACTTGTATATAAGATTTAGTTACTTTTTTGCACAAGTAAATAAATCAAACAACTGATTTGCAATTTATTACATTGTTTTGTCCTTGGTGCAACATATAACAATGAAGCTTCACACCATGATAGATCATTTTCTTCTATTGTCCCTCCTCCTAACATCAAAAGAGTTGTCTTATAGAAGTGACAAGCAACAAAACATAAATTAAAGACATCTCATGTTAAAGGTTTAAGATATCTTATGATGGAAGTTGTTTTATATCTAACATATATTTTGAACCTTCTTTGCGACCCATTTGTTGTGCTCTGAATGTGTAATAGTAAATGTACATCTAAAATCCTTAGGTGGGAAATGTTCGTGTTGGATGTAGAAATGCTGGTGCAACCAAAACCAAGTCACTTAAAAGATTTTTGGTACTACAAGTAAAGGACTTCCGAAGCTAATTGTGGAACTTTCGAAGGAAAAAGCTCTTCCGAAGACAAAGTGTAAAGCTTACTTCCGAAGGAAAAGTTCCAACTTCCGAAGACAAAGAACCTACTTCCGAAGTTCAAGACTTAGAAAGAAAGATCTGAAGTCAACTTCCGAAGTACAGAAGTCCTCAAGCCTCGGAAGTATAGAAGCCTTTTCTGAAGTATAAGTGGGTTCGGAAGAACTTGTTCTTCCGAAGCCAACTTACCTTCGGAAAATACTGCTATTATCCAGTGGACATAAGTATGGCCTTCCTGACACTCCGCTGCAATTTCTGAGATATTGCATGGTGTTTTTTCAAAAGCCATGCAGTTGACCATACTTTAATCCACTGTTTATCTTTTTTTGTTAGTACAATTGCCATCTTTAGTTGGTGACAAAAGGTAAGTCATGGACATGTCATGACTACCATGTCTTAGATAATATTTTATCTAAGATACCTTAACTTTAGCATTGTAGTATATGCTTTAGTCCTAGGTTTCCAGCCGGTATCAAAGTATATCCGGTCGTAGGATCTAGTATATAGTCTCTCATTGTAACTCATGTATCATGCTTGTAAGAGTCTTATAATATCTTGAGTTGAGAAATAATATATACAAGTGTCTTGAAAATTTATTTCTGTGTGTTCATTCACTACTTATTATATTATTATCAACTCTTGTGAAAGACTTTACTTCATCTGAATTGAGTGTGTCTATAAGTGAGTTTGAGAGAAATCCAAGTGTTTCTGTGACAAACCCGATCCTGCAATTGGTATCATTTTGATGAACAAAGGTTCAAGTATCTCGTAACAGCTATTGGGATGATAAACATTGATTAATTTGATCTCTTTTGAAAACCTTTTTAATATGTAAGTCTTGTGTCAATACAATTTAAGCCATGTTACAAGAAATTCTCTCTGAAATTTTCTAAGTGTAAATTCCTTCCGAAGAGAAATTAACCTTCGAAAGACATTCTCATATCTTCCGAAGTAAAATTTCTCAAAGGATAACTTTCTTCTCGGAAGAATTTTTGGCCTCAGAAGAAGCGATTGATTGTATATCAGATCTACTTCCAAAACTTACAAATTCTCTATTCGGAAGCAACTCTAACCTTCGGAAGCAAAGTTTTGGCTTCGGAAGTAAGAATTGCCTTCGGAAGACAAGTTACCTTCGGAAATGTTTTACACTCGGAAGAGAGATTTCACTGTGTAACGTAAATTTCTTGGGCCCCACAATGTAAAAAGCAAAGATTTTGATAATGATGTCGGATTATTTAATGATTTTAACCTTACCGCCATTGTCATTTCATCCACTAAACCATCACATCACCTTATCCTTACCCCCATTACCGCCTTTTCACAATCTTTTAAATAATCTCGACTATTCAATTTCACTCTCTTACTTGCAAATTTTACTGCCCTAGAAATTTCTCCTACTCAACTTTACCTAGCTCAAATCATCCCCATTCACCTTTCCAAATGGCCTTCAACCCTTAGCACAACCAAGTCGCACTTCTTGATTCTTCAAGAGATGCTGACTTCTCAGATATCATCTCCTTTCTAGCCCAATCTTCTTACTACACCGCTCTGACTATAAACCCCACAATTTTCTCAAATCATATGTCTGAATTTTGGGCAAATAGTCAGATTGAAACCCTAAATGGGGTTCGTGTCATTCGATCGAGCATCTGTGGTCAGGAGTTGGTCATCTGAACAGATCATCAGGGAGCATCTAGAGCTTCATGATGAGGGCGCTCCAACGGAATTCCCCAATGCAGATTTAGACAATTCTTATCTCCAAATGGGATATGGTGGAGACGTTAGCAGATCAACTGTCTACAAATTTAACTTCTCGTACAAATGGAAGTTCTGCTACACGTGGTCCTTCACTGCTGTTGAATAAATCTGAGGGATGAGATCAAATCCCATATGAACTTGGGTGCCTAGTTCATGGGTTGGTGAAAAACCTCCGCTTCAACTATTCAAGATTTGTGCTGACTAACCTCATGGGAAATCTTCAAAAGGACACATTCTTATGTATCCCAAGTTTCTTTAGCACATAATCAACTGTGAGCTGGACCAGAGCAAGCTTGTCTGTGCAGCTGTTCTGACTGCTCCTCAAATGAGGCCGACCATCTTCAAGACTTTGAAGAGAGTGTCCACCAACTTCACAGGAAGAGATACTACACTTCTTCCAGGTATGACTGAGCAAATGACTCCTGGTGACATCCCTATCAACCCCACAGGTGATGAACCCACACCAGCAACTACCCCCATTTTGGCAAATCTACCTTCTCCAACCATTACCTTTACTTATCAGAGACGTTCCAAACGAACCATTGTTCAATCTTCTCTGATTGAACAAGCTCCTCATGTTCTACCCAAAAAGCTAGAGTGGAACAAAGGGCTCCCACTCAGCCTGAGGTCCAACCATCCTTCACAATTGACCTCAATATGGGTCTTGAGTCTCCTCAGTCTCAGACCCATGAGCCCACAACCCAAGCTGAAAGCCCTCAGGGTGAGTCTCCATACTCCCCTGAGCAGCCAAAAAGGGACAACCCTATCACAGGCTCAATGCCTTTAGATATTGATCAAAGTCCCGGGTCATAAGGTTTCACTTCCATATCCTTTACTGACCTTTTAATTGGAACTGATGAAGAGATTATGTCTCTTAAGGGCAATGAAGTTGATCCACAACACCCTTTCAAGGATCAACAGAGCCCAGAGAGACCTCTTATCTCTAGTCCCCATCAGCAAAGCTTTACTAAGGTGAGTCCCACTGATGTGGAGGGGACTCATGTAGATTCAGCTGCCACTACTAAAGGATTCTCAATGGATCCTCAGGACAGTGGTAACATCACTGAGATGAATCTACGACAACCATGCCCTTTGATGACTCTGAAAGAGACATCTTTGAGCAAGAGAAACCAGGGTGCCAGAAGCCATATCTGGTGGTGAGGATGACCTTACAAGGTATGTTACCTCATCTCCTCGTGATTCTCAAAAGAAGATGAGGGAAGAATGCAACTTACCATCCAAGACCTACTTTCTAAAGTCTCAAATCTTGAATCCAAGGTTAAGACTTTAGAGGATGGGTCTGCACTCAGCAACTTGAGATTGAAACTCTCAAGGCCAAATAGTGAGAAACAGATTGAGAGGTCTGTTAGGCATGTACCAATTCAGGTCTCCTTGACCTTTTCCTCTAGCTCATCAAGCTCTCAGGATGATGCTACCAAAAAGGGGAGAGTGTTCAGAGACAAAATCAAAGACAAGAGGAAACCCAAAGTCAAGCTCTCACTTCCTTGAGATCAAAATATCATGTGCAACAAGCTTCAATCTTCCCTGAGCCTCCTCCAGTTGTTATTCAAGTGGATCAAAGGATGCTCCAAGATCTCAATAGGTTCTTTAACAAGTCCTTGGAATCTCTCATAGAACAGCCAAGCCTTGATATGTCTGTGATCTACTTTGGAGCTTAAGAGCTTTAGAGGTTAAATGCACCTTCTATCACTATTGAGGAAGTTGGTCAATCTATGGTCCAAGTGGAACCTAAGATTAACTTCGAAGGGGAAACAAGGACTGATGGCCCATCAACTGAAACTGTTGGGACAGATAGTGTATTTTCACAGACTCCAAAGCACAATTCAAAGCCTCGGAAGAACAAGTTCAAACTTCCGAAGCTGAGATGCTGCTGCGGAAGGACTATCCTCATTATCTGATGATCTAATAGTCACAGATGCAATCCTGGAACTCGCATCTGAGGTTAATAGAGAGGATTTTCTCACTCAACCTTTAGCTCCAACATCAGCATTAACTCCAGCTCCCATCTCTACTACTCAATCTGAATCTTCTATCCAAGAACCCTCAAAGTCTAGTACTTCCGAAGACATCAAAGGAAAGAGGAAGATGACTTCGGAAGAGCTTCAGGAGGAAGAAAGGTTGAAGAAACTCAAAAGAAAAGGTGGGCTGACAACTGGAAAACTGTTAGCTGCAAGTACCAAAGCAGCTGCAGCCAACCAGGAGGCAGTCAACAACCGAAAAATGGTAGAGATTATCGATAGACTTGTCAGTCTAGAAGCTGCAACTGAGGATGTACTCCTGCTACCATTAGAGGAGTTAATAGAGCTAGAAAAGGCAACCATGCTCCTAAAACAACAAAAAGAAGAAGCTGCAAGGCTGGCCTTGGAAGAAGAAAGGGAGAGGAGAAAAAAGAAGCTGATCTACAGCTCAGGGGGAAAGGATAACTTTCCTAACCTCCAGAGGTTTCTCTCAAGAAGAATTATCTCCACATAACAATGATACGATCTTATGGCTCTTTAACAAAGAGCAAGATCAAATGGAGAAAGAGAGAAAGATATTGCAGAAGAAGAAGAAGAGGAAGCAGGACTGTCTGCTGCCAAGAAAATAGGTGAGAAGGCCTGGATGAAAAGCTATCTCAAAGCTCATGGCTTCTCTGGCAGGCAGGTGGGTCCTATGTCAGAAAAGACTCTCCAGCGACATGTCAGTGACATTAAGGCTGACATTCGCGCGGGGAAGAGGAAGGAGATGTACAGAAGAGGACAGGGGATGACCTTCAAAGCAACCACTCAACCCAAACTCCAAACCCAACCACAACCTGAAACCATACCTTTTTCACTCCCCATCAAAACTGAACCAACCATTGAACCATACACCCCTGAACCTACACCATCACTCCTACCAACTCCTTCACCTCAACCACCTAAACTTCCTATCCTTCAACCCAAAACTCTAGCCAGAACCCAAACACATCAACCTACCCATCAACCCATTAAACCATCCCCTCAGCCTTCTAAACATCTCTCCTTAGAAGAATTCAAAGCAGTCAAGACAAAGCTCATAAAATGCACAACTCTGAGCGATATCTCCTGTGTGGAGGATTCCGTTAATTTGACTATGTTGACGGATCCTCAAGTTCCCTCACTAGAGATTAATTTCTTGATCTGCCCAGAGAAACATTGGACCAAGCTGCAAATCTCCTTGGCCTCAATTCAAACACTTTGAATGAGGAAGAAAAGAAGTTAAGGAGAAGGCTGGTGACTCTACTAGATACGAAGAAAAGCGACAGGGTGCCAAGACAACCTCTTGCACCTAGAAAGAAGATATCCGGTGGAGGTTCGAAGACTCTTCTCACAACTTTGTTGTTGAAAGAGAGAATGGAGAGCTCAACAGGCTGAGTGCCTCATCTCTGCTACACTTAAGCATATTTGATATTGCTGAGTTAGCAGAGAAGACATTCTCCAACCCTTCAAACTCTGATGTAGCTGCCCATATCAGAAATCATCTAGGCAGCCTTCGTATGGCCGAGCTAACTGCTAGAAGCAAGGTTGAAGCAAAGTTGAAACTGAGAGAGGGGGAGGAAAGGAAGGGACCAGCAACCCAAGGCAAAGCCTTTTTACAAATGGTTGAAGGTCCTGAACTAGAATCCATAGTTAGATGGGAGTATGACTATAACTCCTGTCAACTAACTCTTTTCAGGGGGGCACAACAAAGGGTACATGTCATTCAAAGTGATAGACTGGATCTCCTATCCACCAATGACTTGTACAAGCTTCTCAGCACCACTTCAGGGAAGAACAAAGAGACAGACAAATATCTTTTGTCCCTGGTGCTGAAAGCTTTGAGAAGCAGGAATAAGTGAGGTTTTGGCAGCATCAGCCTAGGGGGAGTTTGTTGGATTTAGAAAGGCTGGTGCAACCAAAACCAAGTTACTTAAAAGATTTTGGTACTACAAGTAAAAGACTTCCGAAGCTAATTGTGGAACTTCCGAAGGAAAAAAGAGCTCTTCCGAAGACAAAGTGTAAATCTTACTTCCGAAGGAAAAGTTCCAACTTCCGAAGACAGAACCTACTTCCGAAGTTCAAGACTTAGAAAGAAAGATCTGAAGTCAACTTCTGAAGTACAGAAGTCCTCAAGCCTCGGAAGTATAGAAGCCTTTTCCGAAGTATAAGTAGGTTCGGAAGAACTTGTTCTTCCGAATCCAACTTATCTTCGGAAAACACTGCTATTATCCAGTGGACATAAGTATGGCCTTCCTGACACTCCGCTGCAAATCTCTGAGATATTGCATGGCGTTTTCTCAAAAGCCATACAGTTGACCATACTTTAATCCACTGTTTACCCTTTTTTTTAATACAGTTGCCATATTAGTTGGTGACAAAAGGTAAGTCATGGACATGTCATGACTACCATATCTTAGATAATACTTTATCTAAGATACCTTAACTTTAGCATTGTAGTATATGCTTTAGTCTAGGTTTCCAACTGGTATCAAAGTATATCCGGCTGTAGGATCTAGTATATATAGTCTCTCATTGTAACTCATGTATCATGCTTGTAAGAGTCTTGTAATATCTTGAGTTGAGAAATAATATATACAAGTTCCTTGAAAATTTATTTTTGTGTGTTCATTCACTACTTATTATATTATTATCAACTCTTGTGAAAGACTTTACTTCATATAAATTGAGTGTGTCTATAAGTGAGTTTGAGAGAAATCCAAGTGTTTCTGTGACAAATCCGATCCTGCTATCTTATGATGGAAATTGTTTTATATCTAACATATATTTTGAACCTTCTTTGCGACCCATTTGTTGTGCTTTGAATGTGTAATAGTAAATGCACATCTAAAATCCTTAGGTGGGAAATGTTCGGCTTATGACCAGAAACACGTAGAGAAAGAGTATTTATGATTTACACTTGGTTTCATTCGAATAAGTAGACACATAAAGTCTTGTTCTCATAATTAATGATCTAACTATTAATCGTAGACGTTTGATTAACAATTCAGCTAAACTATTTTGTACATATACATGATCAAAAGGGTGTTTAACAACAAGTCTAATAGACGTGCAATACTCATTAAGCATATGATGTAAATTCACCTACCTAATCAAAGTTGATCACTATTATAATAGTATTATCAGAAAAATGTGCTTGTAAATTTATAATGTAAGCAAGAAATTTTACAAATATTACAATATAAGTTGATAACAAAAAGACATTAGACCATCTGGTTAATGTATCTATTAAAACCATGAAGTATCTAAATGAAACACATGATGGATGGATTGATTCATATATCTCATCTTGATTTCTTTCAAGAAACATATGTTATTCCTTTTCAACTTTTAGTAGTGAAAATCTGGTAATTAGTTTTTCAAGTGAGCAATATGTACACAAAGGTATTTATTTGATTATGAGATCTTTTGATATTTAATAGATGCTCATGTGTATTTTTGATTATACTTTTCATCAATGTACATTCTAGATGACAAATTTGTTGAGAAAAAGTCAAAAGCAAATATTCTACTGCCTCTACTATTAATTCGATCAAGGTACAAATAACACAAGAAATTGGACAGGATTATCGTTCTCATTCAATTAAGGTAACAAAAAATGGATTGTGATATTGAATAACACTAAAATTTCTTCCTATTCTTGATTATTGTTCATAGGTTTTCATTTAATTAGGTCTTTTACTTGGCGTCTTCGTTGATTAGTCATTTAGTTGTAGATGTGTTTCTGAATTTGATCGGTTGTTTACTTAATTTCAAAATTGTTATTAATTAATAATATTTTTAATTTATTAAAATTTAATCCATATCAATAATTTTATCCATATAAGCATAGTTTAAAAAATGAAAAAAAAAAGATGTCATATAGACTGTTGACCTGTTTTATATGTAAAATATATAGTATTAGAAAACCTATATAAAATTGAGTGAGCAAATTTAAAGAATGAAAAAACATAAGTTAATTAACTTCAACAAAATTAAAATTTAGTTATCATTTTATAAAGTTTTTCTTATACTTAAAACGCACCCCCGCTATTTTTATGGTTTTCTAAACAAAACTTAAAACAAAAATGAAAGAATTAAATTAAAATTGAAATCTACGTTAATAAAAATATCAAACACGTGTTTTCATCAGACTTTATGATGTAAGAATATCCCACTACACATCCTTTTCCAAATTAAATTCGATATATAGATGATATTCTTCCTACTACTATACTATAAAAGTACAAGGACTGAATGGGTAAAGTATCAAAGTACAAGGGTCAGGGGTAATAAGTCGTAACCTTCAATTCTTAATCCACACGTGATGTGATGTGATGCGAGTTGTGACCCTACGACACTTTATGCCTCGAATTGCGTGAAGGATTTACTTGAACGTTATCGGTTATCTATCCAGTTGACGTCATCCTGGTGAAGAAGAGATCTATCAATTTAACATTATATTTAACATTACAAGTACTAATTTTTATTTCAACTCCTACATTTCACATTTGCAATCGCTTTAAAAATATAATCGTAAAATACTCTAACTCTAACAACTGAATATGACATTTCTTACTTTGCACCCTAACAAATTTTCAGAAGTATTACAGAAAATAACAATATTTGTTAACAAAAGTACATTAAACCAGTTAATCAGTTATGTTTATACCACTAAAATAATATGCTTATTTAGTTGTAGTGTTTTTTAAGTTATCGTGTCAATGGTTTTGTTACTGATCAAACTTAAAGAAAATAAATAAACACGAGAAAATTTATTTAAGAATCAAAAAGTGTTTATTCATTTTGCTTTTGATAGTTTGGTTTAATTGTCCCAAAAGCCGTGGACCTACCCAACAAGGTTTAGTGGGTTGTATGTAATAATTTGTTAGTTTATATTTTCAAAGCTTTATTTTCATCAAAATTGGTTTTTTAATCTAATATCCAATAAGATATTATGACGCAACTTGATACAAGTCTACCTGTCATTTTATTGCTATCGTTTTCTATCTGTATATAATCACCTGGCAAAATGGGTGGGTTGGGTCGGGTTGGGTGGCAGGTCAAGATAGGTGTGGGTCAAGGTGGATTTGGGTCAGAACGGGTTCGTGTTGGAACAGGTCAGGACGGTTTCGAGTCAAGAAGGGTCGGGTCGGATCGAAAAGATACAAAATTCTCCATTTACAAAAGCAACTGAGAAGCTTTACTCAAAGATAAACAAACAACTTTCTTCAATCTCAAGTATCGAACATCGGGTTCTATAATCTATGGTCGTTGGCGAAAGTGGTCGCCGATAAACCAAGGCAACGACCACAACGGTAGGTGAAGTTGAGTGTAACATCCACACCATATTTTATTTTTCTCTCTCTCTATCAATTTAACAGTGGTGCGCAGTAAGCAACAGTGGTCGGGAGTATGGGTGGTGATTGGAAGCTTGCAGTCGTGAGTAGTGAGTTTTGACATGTTATGGTGTTAAAAGCGGATTAAGACAACAAACGAGCAAAGTGTTAGATTGCTCGACAAATCATCTCATAACTTGTTACGATCCATTTCTAATTTTAATTTAACCCATTTTGACCCATTGTTAATCTCATTTGTTTTAGTTTAACTTATCTTAACTCATTCTTAAATTTCTTTATATCCAAAATGACCCATAAATACATTGTGAAAGACGCATAAAATCATTATAAAAAACCCATATAAACCCAAAATTTAGTATACATTTAATGTTCGTCTTCTAAAAGATCAAATGATTAATCTTAATCTCTTTAAAATACAAACAAATTAAAGTCTTTAATTAATCATGTAGGTCCAATATTGTGTTCTTGATTTCTTACACACCGATGACCGATCCAGTTGACAATTTAAATAATAATCAAACACACCCATACCTCCACGTTCATCATCATCATCTTCTTCTTCTTTACAAATTCAAATCAAACTCCATTAATCCACCTTACACAAATTCATCATCTTCCACCTCCATCTTCCTCCATTCAATCAATCAATCAATCATGTCATCTGCAACAACCCCTTCACCCAATTCCACCTTCAACGACCATGTTGACGACGAACAACCCACCACCCGAAGAATCCGCCTCTTATCCCTCCACCTCAATCCACCACTCGAATCCCATCACCAGATTCAGCTCGAAGCTTGTTCTTCGAGACCCAAGTTGATCGTGAGCGCTGAGAAACTCTCGAGTTACTTGAGGGGGAAACACAGGGACGTACAGGAGAAGATCTTCGAGTATTTTAACTCGAGGCCTGATCTGCAGACCCCAATTGAGATCTTGAAAGATGATTATCGGGAGCTTTGCATGAGACAGCTTGTGGGTCTTGTTAGAGAAGCGGGGATTAGACCCTTTAGGTATGTTGTTGAAGATCCTGCCAAGTATTTTGCGATGGTTGAAGCTGTTGGTAGTGTTGATATGTCTCTGGGGATCAAGATGGGCGTGCAGTACAGGTGAATTTTGATTTCGTTTTAGTTTTTGATTCGTTTTGTGAGTTGATTCGTTGAATTCGATGGTGGGCTTTTGTTGATATGTGCAAAACTGCAATTTAGGGTTCGAGTCTTCATGTTTTGATGATTCATTTGATGTGGTTCTTGTGACTGATGTTATTGGAATACCCTGATTGAGATTGAGTTTTCTGTGTTTCTTTCATGATCTTTTGTGATCAAATGTATACAGATTGCATATTTGCATCAGTCTGTTTTATAAATTTGGATACTTGAATTCAAAGATATTGATTGTCTGCAGTTTATGGGGTGGATCAGTGCTGAATTTGGGTACCAAGAAACATAGGGATAAGTACTTTGAGGGTATTGACAATTTGGAGTATCTTGGTTGTTTTGCAATGACAGAGCTTCACCATGGTATGATCTTTAACATTTTCTTGTCTTTTATTCTGTTTTTTAATAAATAGTTTAGGAGGTTATATATAATATCTAGTTGATTATGTAATGTTCTGGTTTTAACCCATTCGACCCGTTTGACCTGTTTCCCTTCTAGTCAAGTTTGTAACTTTATATGTCTGACACGTTAGCTTAAACATAAGTGCCGGCCGAATCAACCATCAGAGCATAGAGTTTGTTTAAAATAACTGCTAACGAGCTCTGTTTTGGCTGCCTGTGTTTTAAGGTTCAAATGTTCAAGGCATCCAAACTATTGCAACCTTTGACGCATTGACAGATGAATTTATTATCAACACACCGAATGATGGAGCCATAAAATGGTGGATTGGAAATGCTGCAGTTCATGGTAAATTTGCAACGGTTTTTGCTAAGCTAATGTTACCGAAGAAAGACAAAAATGCTGTGTCGGATATGGGTGTTCATGCTTTTATTGTTCCAATTCGGGATCTGAAAACCCACAAGACGCTTCCTGGGGTTGAAATTAATGACTGTGGTCATAAAGTAGGTCTAATGGAGTAGATAATGGTGCATTAAGATTTCGTGATGTAAGAATACCACGAGACAATCTTCTTAATCGATTTGGGGATGTGTCAAGAGATGGAACTTACACAAGTAGTCTTCCAACTATTAACAAACGATTTGCAGCCACATTAGGTGAGCTTGTAGGTGGACGGGTCGGGCTTGCATATTCATCGGTTGGTGTACTCAAAATTGCTGCCACTATTGCTATAAGATACTCGTTACTTAGACAACAATTTGGGCCTCCAAAACAACCAGAAATTAGCATTCTTGATTATCAATCTCAACAGCATAAGTTAATGCCAATGCTAGCCTCGACGTATGCATTTCATTTTGCAACCGTGCATTTGATTGAAAAATATTCTCTAATGAAGAAAACCCATGATGAACAATTGGTGGCTGATGTTCATGCACTTTCGGCTGGACTCAAATCTTATGTGACTTCTTATACGGCCAAGTCATTAAGCATCTGTAGGGAGGCTTGTGGGGGCCATGGCTATGCGGCTGTTAATCGGTTTGGCAGTTTGAGAAATGATCATGATATTTTTCAAACATTTGAAGGGGATAACACTGTGCTTTTACAGCAGGTATGGTTTCTTTAAGTGGTCAGACAAGTTGAGTAATATACTAATATGTTAAACTGAGTACAATTCTGAGTATCGATTGCAATGAGTCGGTTTGGGTAAAAGGGTTGGTTGACCTGAAAAAAGTTTGTCTTTTTAAGTTCTTCAAGTAAATTGTGTGTCGAGTAACGACTAGAAAGCTATATTATTTGAAGTGTTATCTAGTTTTTTTTTGGATAAAATGCAGTGGATTTTATGCATTAGATATCGACTTGTTTCCTTTCAAGACATTTTCATTTATTTTACCTCTTGACCCGTTAGAGATGCAATCTTACGCGAGTCAATTTATTAATAAGCATATGGGTCGAATTTCCCACCTCTAGTTTCTTGAAAAATGAAAATCTGGTCAACGTATGTTGTTTGACATTTAAGCTAAGAAAGCATCGGTTTTTATTTTTTATTTAGGTAGCAGGTGATCTGCTGAAGCAGTACCAAGAGAAGTTCCGTGGTGGTACGTTTGCTGCTACATGGAGTTACTTGAGAGAATCGATGAATACATATCTTTCTCAGCCCAATCCCGTGACTGCCAGGTGGGAAAGTGAAGATCATTTACGAGATCCTAAATTCCAGTTGGATGCTTTCCGGGTAACAAATCTTTCTCAGCCCAATCCTGTGTTTTAACAAATTACCAATGGTTTTATTTTAGAAGATAATGAACTTTTACACGTATACGTATGGGTGCAGTATCGAACATCTAGATTGCTGCAAAGTGCGGCCGTGCGATTAAGGAAGCATACAAAGACTCTTGGCAGCTTTGGTGCATGGAATAGATGTTTAAATCATCTTTTGACACTCGCAGAATCCCATATTGAAACCGTCATTCTTGAAAACTTCATCGAAGCAATCAAGAGGTATCTAGTGTTTTTTTCTCTTGGTGTTATTTGTATATATGTTGACCATCTTAACGTTTTGGTTATGTTGTTCTCTAATTCAGCTGCCCGGATGCAAATTCTCGAGCTGCTCTGAAGCTTGTGTGTGATCTTTACGCCTTGAATCTCATATGGAACGATATAGGAACTTATCGTAATGTTGACTATGTTGCGCCTAACAAAGCCAAGGTCAGTACCATTTGTTACTTATAGTTATGTCCTTGTTTGTCGTTTTATCTAAATGTCCCTAAAATAGTCAGAGATTATACAACTTATCAACTGTCTGTTCACAAATTACAACCTGCTAACACATATTTTAATAAATAGGTTAAAAGGGTTGTGTTCGTATTGTATGATTTTAAGCGAGTCAAGATTAGGGTTGATGTCTTTGACACAAGATAACATACATAATTTTCGAGTTCAGTGATTCAACCTATCAACTTGACACGATTTACACCCCTTGAAATTTTCCTAACTAACAGTCAGCCATCTTATCATTACTGAATTTAAACGCCAAAAGCACACCCAAATATTGACATCCTTGAAAACGAAAACTCTAGTTATTAATTATCACTTGTTCATACACCTCACATCCAAACACCTCATTGGAGTTTCCCAAATGTGTGACTGAAACGCTTGTTTTTGTTTTCTTGTTCGGTGTAGGCGATCCACAAACTGGCGGATTATTTAAGTTTTCAGGTGAAGAACATTGCTAAAGAGCTAGTTGATGCTTTTGATTTACCCGATCACGTGACAAGAGCACCCATCGGCAAGCAGTCACCAGACGAAGCTTATACAGAATACACTCACTTTGTTGGCTTCTAGCCATAGCGACAGGATCAACTCAAGAAACAAGAAAGGAAAGCTATGCTCAAAGTCTGAAAATAAAAAAGATAAATTTGGTGAATTTGATGTATTTTTTCTCTAAATTGATTGAATTGTTATTTTTGTTAAACTACGAAAATAACACTAAACGTTTCCAAAATGATATTTATATCTTACTGAACGGTCACATCCCAAACTCAATCGGGATACACCAGCCGTCAGCCCCAAGGGAAACAGCGTCTCTTCTCCCTCTCGTGGTCCACCATTTCTTTTACCCCCGATCGGGCGTTGGTCACTTAACCATTGTATGTTTATGTTATTTGACCGTATAATTGCATAATGGAGTTAATGGTCTCACTGAAAACAGCCTCTTTATCACAGTTTGCTCATGTCTCATCCTCAAATTTTATCACTAGCATTGCTATGAATGAGGAGTACCAAATATGGTTATGGTATGGATCGTTAGCCTCTTTAAAACAAAATTTAATTTTAAAATTTAACTACACCATTATGTAAGCATTTAATTTATATCTTTTTAACACAAACTTTTATATATTCCCTCTTAATATATAAAGAGTGTATTTCAATGGTTGTAGGCTAAGTCGACAGCTAACTTGGATTACACCATGCATTCGCGAATTGTCGTGATTCACGGCTATTTTATTTTGTAACCGTTAGAAAATGTTCCTGCACAAAATGTTAGAAATTAAAAAAATGAGAAATAAAAGAAATAGAACAAGACAGGGAAAAAGAAAACTAAAAAAGTTGGAAAAAAGAAAAAAAATCAGTTAAAAGAAGTTTAAAAAAAGTATAAAACCTAAATAAGAGGAGCCTTTTAGGTATCGAATCTAAGTTTTAGGTATCGAATCTAAGTTTTAGGTATAAAAGAATGATTATAGTCAACTCTTAAGGTAATCATAAGCTACTAGGATTGTTCCCCACACGCGTTATGTGAGGAACTCTACAACAAGGCCTCACTCAGGGTGCTCGTCATAACCAGCCTTACCAAATCCCTATTCGTTGAACTTCCCTAAGGCCCCTCCAACGTTACTCTTTACATAGAGCATAGTGTGTGAAACATTGTCTAGTTTCTCATTTTTCATTTGCTAACCCTAATAGGTCCTGCTAAAAAGTCTTGAGAGAAGGATGATTCTACTTTCAAATCTATTCATGAATCTAGGGTCTTGTTAAAGCTTGCTACTAAACTTCTATGTTTCATATGTTTTGACTATTTGTACTTCAGTTTGACGGTATTTTGACTTCATATTTATGGGATGAGTTTGTAAATTGGATTATGGATACTTATCTTAAATGTGTTTCAGTAATTCGGTAGTTTGAGTTGGAATCACCTCAGGGTCTGGTAACCGAGCTATATTGGTTTCATATGTTTGACTTTATGTTATACATGATTTTTTTTGTTAATTTGACTTTATATTTGTGGGGCTTTGCTTTTGAATATATTAAATCACATGCATGGGTTTTGATTCTTGAGTTCCGAATGTTGATTACTATGTTTCTATTAGGCTTTCATTCTTGGCAATCAGTGTGTACCTTTCTGTATTGTATTTTAGAGTTTATTTATTCATACATGAAGTTTAAATTTCTTTAAAGCGGTGGATTTTGAGCTAAGTAATGAGAAAGAAATGCATACACAAAGAAAAACAAATATCTCTTTATTTATAAAGTTAAACTCGTTTGCAAAGCGACCTATCAAAACCAATAAAACATCATGAAAGCTAACCTGTTAAACTCGTTTGTGGTTGATTACTTGGAAATCGCAATTGATGTCTATGTCTATCCCTTGGGCCTTATATCGTTGGAACCCAAATCAGCATGAAACAAGCTTATGATCTTGTTGATAATTCAGCTATGTAGAATTACAATACACATTAGTGAACATACTGACATTATTTTCAATCATGTTTGTAAACTTTTAATTAGTTAATATCTTTCTTCCATAGATAAACAGACAAGCTTTATTTGTTATAAATTCTTCATCATAATTCCAACATTCAATTCATAACCTATTAAAATCTATCTACCCAACTCCAAATTAAGAGTGCTTATCTTTGTCGTCAATTTACCCAAAGCTAGTTAAGGCTAAATAAAAACAGTAATGAAAAGTTACGAGCGTAATAAAAGGTGAAGCTCTGTGCCCAAGAAACTGATGAATAGTCAAGACTATCGTTACGAAACACTCATACAACATAATTTTTTTTGGAAAAAATGGGTGAATTAAACGAATAGAAACAAAGCTTTGGATTCAAAGACGTATCTCAGTTTTTTATCTAGGTTTGTAGATTTACAAAACCACATAAAAAACCCTTATCCAAGTTTTAAGAAAACAATGAAAGTAATTTGTGTCAAATTATGTAAGGTTTACACTTAAAGACTGATACAATTAAAACAACTAAAGATCTCTCTGCATGCATACATGAAGTATAAAGAAAAGTTACTTGGAAGTTTTATACAACTTAGGAATTTATGCTAAGCGTAAAATCTTGTGAAGCCAAATGACCAAATTTTTCTAAGACAAAGATGAAGTTTTTTGAATCTTCAAAGACAAAATCTTCCAAAACCAAATACTGATTTCTTTAGAAGACAGAGAAGACATGTTTTCTCTTTCTGCTGTAACCTCTAAAGACACACTAACTTAGATGAGTTGATAAAAAGGTCCATACTTTTATCAACTGTATATTAAAGTTATTGATCTATAACTTTTTACTTTTGTACCATTTATTATTTTTGTAATATATTAGGATGTGAACTATGATATGTAATAATCACAAGTGAAAAGACAATCTATCTTTTGACTATACATTCTTAATAGTCACAAGTGAAAATACTGATTTCTTCTGAAGACAGAGAAGACATGCTTTCTTTAATCACCTTTTGACAAAAGCTGAACTACTTTCTGTTGTAACCTTTGAAGACACACTAACTTAGATGAGTTGATAAAAATGTCCATACTTTTATCAACTGTATATTAAAGTTATTGATCTATAACTTTTTACTTTTGTACCATTTATTATTTTTGTAATATTTAGGATGTGAACTATGATATGTAATAATCACAAGTGAAAAGACAATCTATCTTTTGACTATACATTCTTAATAGTCACAAGTGAAAATACTGATTTCTTCTGAAGACAGAGAAGACATGCTTTCTTTAATCACCTTTTGACAAAAGCTGAACTACTTTCTGTTGTAACCTTTGAAGACACACTAACTAGATGAGTTGATAAAAATGTCCATACTTTTATCAACTGTATATTAAAGTTATTGATCTATAACTTTTTACTTTTGTACCATTTATTATTTTTGTAATATATTAGGATGTGAGCTATGATATGTAACAGTCACAAGTGAAAAGACAATCTATATTTTGACTATACATTTTTCTAATCTAGATTAGTGTTTCCAACTGGTTTTTAAAGATATAAGATGTAGTATAAAGTTTCTCAAGTACTTATCTTTACCTTTATGTATTATAACATTTGTAAAAGAACTTGATAGCAATATACATCATTCTTGTAAACTAATATTATCTTCTTCTTGTTCTGTCTTATATTTACTTGTGTTTCTTTATTCTCTTTTTTGATCTGTAAAGTGTTCTAAGTCTCTTCTCATTATGAAATTATTACATTGACTCTATTCAACGGTTCTGTAGATTATCAATCTAGAAAAACAAAGAAAAACAAAGATAGGTATTTCATTCGTAACGTTTCATACAGAGTGGCAAGGAGATGATTTTACTATCATTCGAACAAATTATAAGCAAAGACAGATGTGAGAATTTATACTCAAGTAGTAAAAGAAATGAGTTAAATGTACCTTAACCGCCGACATGGTGTGGATGAGGGCAGTGGGCGATGGTTCACTTTCTTCAGTCTTCTCCCGACTCACAACCTTCCTTCTCTCTCTAAGATTCAATTACTTCACCTCTTGCCATGAGAAGAGGAAAGCGTACACGTGTTAGGTGGTTTGTGACGTGTTGAAACACCTTCCAAGTTAGCTTCTTTAGAAACTACAACCATAGATATAAGAATTCACAGTCCAATATGAAAAATTACTATTCATTCCATTCCTTTTTAACGGTATATTATAACCATAAACACATATACTTAAAATGACACGTGACTAAATAAATTATATATATATATATATATATATATATATATTATATATATATATATATATATATATATATGTGTGTGTGTGTGTGTGTGTGTGTGTATGTATATATATATGTATATATGTATATACATATATATATATATATATATGTATGTATATATATATATATGTATATATAGGGGAGGGTTCAAGAGAAAACTATCTTTTAGTAGAAAACCCAAAAAACCACTTAATAACCATTGATTTGTTTGATCAATGGTTGAAATTGATTAGTGGCATTATTGTATTTAACTTAATAATTTTGAGCATTTAATAAGGTTTTAAGGGTAATATGAGAAAAGAATAAAATGCTAGTTTGGAAACCAAATTTCCTAATTCACTCTCATATCTATATTTTACTCTTTCCTCCAAAATAATTAACAAATAACAAATTTTAATATAGGTATATTACAATGAAGTAAATGATGATAATCTAAATACAAATTTCAAGAAACAAAAAGTTTACTTAAGGTACGTATATATATCACTCTTAATTATATGTAAGTTATATTTACCTAAATGTGCCAAATGAATATATTCAACGGTTACGTATTTTTACATATGTAAGGGCGGTGTTAGCTATGTGTATGAGTAATGTTATGTATATGTAACATCACTGTTACGTATATATAACCAAGGTACTAAGTGTTTGTCTAGTTCAATGCCTTCTTCATGAAATGGATACCATTTTCCATTCTGTTGATCTGGGCACCTTTCATAACCATTAAGCTTACATATATGTACGCCACGAGTGGGTACATATGTGTATCATACTCGGATATCTTCATCAGGGTTACGTATACGTAGACGAGCTCATCGTCGTCGTCATCATCATCTTTTTCATCATTTTGATTTTACCAGTTCTATCCTTATGTAACCCTATCTACATGACTTTTCTAAAGATGAAATTAGGTTTAAATCATCATGTGCCTTTTCTAATTATGAAACCTATGACCAAAATAAACGGCCATATTCATAGTTACATGTATGTTAAAATGGATTTACATACAAAATAGACATAGAGCCTTCGTTTTAAATCTTTCAATCGTCATGCATTTGGTTAAGCAAATCTTTAATTAAACCATCAAAATCCAACAAATAGGCTTCATTTCGTAATATGCACGATCGCCAAGTAAGAAAAACAATAACCGCTAGCCCATATTTTCCATTTGATTTCTTATGCATCCTTGTTTTCTTGAACTAATCCAACAATAAAAAGGCTAGAACTATTCTTGTTGCCAAAGATAAAATATAACAAAAAAATTAACGCCACCACTATTTTTAAACTCTTCTTCCTAGTTATACATTAACCTTTCATTAGTGTATACACCAATGAATGATTTATAATCATAAGGATAATAATAAAAAAAGCATGAAGCTAGAAGTTTGTTAGAGATGATGAATTCGACATTTTTGTGTTGGTGAGCAAAAAACAATATAGTCTTCATTTTAAATTGGAAACAAATAAGGGAATAGATTGAATATAAATAACTACCAAAAATACTAGTGTGTAATTTTTCATTAAAACCCTTTGAATAAAAAATAACTATAAACAACTATAAATTATTTGATAGGTAGATTGTAGTTTTCTTGGTTTTCTTTTAAAATGATGGTTTCCATTTGATCCCTCCCCTATATATATACACACACAATATATATATATATATATATATATATATATATATATATATATATATATATATAATATGGTTAGGTTTCTTTTTGTAACTAGCATTATTTTCAGAATTGACAGAACTAATGATAACCATTAATTAATTAGATCAATGGTTGTGATTGAAGAAAGAAAAATAAAGTAATATTCATTTAATTAAATTAGTTTAATGTAGTCAAAGGGGTAAAATAGAACAAATTTTTTTCTCTCTCTCTAGTTAATTGTTAATTAATTATATCTTAAATTTCTTCAACCACTTTATTTTCTTTCCTTTCACAACATCTGTTTTCACAAATCTCTATATATAATAAAAGAAACTATTTTCAGTCACATGACAAAATTTCAGCAACTACATTACAACTTGGCACATTCTTAAGAAACTATTGCCACGTGTTGTTTTATTAGCTTTATTTAAATTGTTTAAATTGGAAATAGATCACACTTTAAAACATTCATAATTTTATATTTATTTTAAAATTGAAATACGTATGGGAAGTTTTTTTAAAATGAAAACATAATTAATAAATTAAATCAACTATTAAAACACACATTTTATGCATACTTTGATTGAAAATCAATTCTCAAAAATTGTTATACGATGAAAATATTATCATCTTTAATTAATATATTCAACAACACTGATTTATACAAATAATAATGACCTTTCATAATTTATTATTACTATGCATTTATTTTTATAAATTATACAAACTAATATGCATGTACATATTTTTAACAAATTTATGGTTTTGGTTTTGAGTTTATACAAACGTATATGATATCTAAGTAAATAAACTACTAAATTATCAAATTTGTAATTCAAATAATTTACTTTATTCAATATTTCTAAATATATTAAGTGAACGGCTAAACTATTAATTTACATCAATTTGTTTTTAGTATAAACTAATGTATATAGTATGTAAACACAAATATTTTTACCAAATACAATATATAATTTTAAAAATAATCAAGTATTAAATCTTTATATTTCTCATAACTTATTAAATATATTAATATGAATTTATCTTTCATGTAATACTAACATTTTACCCAACTATAATATTGTATCTTGAAATTAATTATGTTGAAATCCTTTTATTTCTTATACTTTGTTGCAAAATAATAATTATAAAGTTTCCTTTAATGTTATTACACTATTTTTTTTAAAAGTGCCATACGAAATTGTAGCCATAATCTTTTTCTATTTGTTACGCCTATAACATTTTGAAATTCTAAAATCACATCCCTTAGATTTTAAAAAATAGTTTAATTCTTATGCAACTGTTTTGGCTCTTATAACTAGAAAATTTTAAATTCAAAAATATAATTACAATAATTTTAATTATTATATGCTTCCAAAAATCAATTAATATTAATAAACAGCTAAACAACTGATTATTACTTTTCATTTATACTATAATAACTATAATTTGCCATTAATTTAATCAATATCATCCTAAAATATCATTATCTCAAAATTAGAATGTATGCATATTAATTATCAATTAAACTAAAATATACATTCCCTCAAAATATAATTATCTCAAAAGTTAATCAATACCATCATTTTAATCAATACTTTCTTAAAATATCATTATCTTAAAATTAGAAGGTATGACTACATTCCTTTGTTATCAATTAACCTAAATATACAATCCTTCAAAATATCATATTTTAGAAGGATTAGAATTTTACGCAACTCAAAAATATTGTACTTTATATATAATCTCTAATTAATCACCCTACATTATTGGTAGTATATATACCACTTTGTTATATATATATATATATATATATATATATATATATATATATATATATGAGATTTACATTCTTATTGAATACATCAACAATCATTTTTTTTTGTTCTATATTATCATTTATGCTTTAACAATATTTTATTATGGTGCGCAACTTAGTGAAAAGTTTCAGGCATTCTTTATAATTTATCATGTTTTTTTCTATGTTATACACTTACATGATACAGGACATTTGAAAAATCTAATTTAAGATCATTTCTAACCATGCTGCTACGTTTATAGTTTTGTGTCTAACCTTATATTTTAATGTTTATCTTTTTCTATATTATCAAGAGTTTGTGAGTTTGTTTGTTTTTAAACAATCAAGTTTTACATAAGAACAACTATATGTCGTATTATCAAAAGTTACAAGGCGAGATGGATTAAAACCATTTATATATTGGATGAGACAGTGAAATCTCAATTACAACCTCAAATGTCGTATACAAAGAAATTTTTAAAGATTTGTAAATGTTTTGTATTTTTTCTATGTATTTGAACTTGTTATGTAATTTTATTCTATACATATTTTTTTTAATTTTCATGATTTTATACATTACAGACTTATATTATCATGAGTAATACATTTTAAATTTATCTGATGATAATTTTATTTTTTTCAACCCATGTAACACATGGGTCGTTAGGCTAGTCTAAACATATTTAAAATTTTGAATATCACTCAATATTTCACTTACCTTTCTATAATCATTCATTTATCAAATAAAAACAATCATTTTACATGTGTAAATCAATGTAGTTGTAAGATATATGTTTAAAATTAATGAATTACATATGTAAATTAATGCATTTCTATTTTAATATATCATCATTAAAACTAAAAGGCAATATAGCAAATTCATAGTTTTTTTATGAGATCAATTTGGTGTATGTAACAAATCACACACTAAATAATGCAGTTGTAACATCCGGTTATTCTATTAAAGTAAAAAAAAGAAGTAAACATCAATAAACCCAAGTTGGAGTTAAAAATGTAAAAGGGGACAAAAGTACAAGAAGTTGGTGTAAAGGTGGGCATGGCCACCCACCCTTTTTTCACATCACTTTTTCAATCGGTTCTAGAGAGAGAGGGAGCAGAGAACTTACGGGTTTGAAGAAGAAGAAGAGGCTGAATTCAAGGTAAGAATTTATGGGTTTTAAGTGTTTATGGTGAGTTTTGTCTCGGTTATATACTTATGTGTTTGTGTGTGCGTTCGTGCGTGCGTTTGGTGGGTTTCTAGGTGTTTGAACTTATTTGCATACGGGTTAGAAGGAAGATACACCCAAAGTTGCACCAGCTGAGTTTCTAGACCCCGATTTTACTTGTTTTATACTCTTTGGGGCTGAAAATGTATTTAAAATGGTTTTTATTATGATTATGTATGTATACCCGTATGTATTATGCATGTTTGATGATGTTACTTAGGTGTTATTATGTTGTTCATGCTTAGAATGACCTTGGTAAGCTTAGAACAAATAAGCTTGATGTTTGGGTTCGAAAATATTCTAGAAACATGTTGAGCAGAAGGTTCATGCGCCTAAATAAGGCCCATGCACCTGGAAATGCCTTAGAAATATTTTAAGTGTAACTCATGCGCCTGAAGAGTGGTTCATGCGCCTAGAATTTGTAATCGGACGACTAAGTGCTGGGCCATGCGCCCCGATAGTGTTCATGCGTCCGGATGGCCATGCGCCTAACTGTTCATGCGTCTGAATGGCCATGCGCCTAAGTGTCCATGCGTCCGAATGGACCATACGCCCGAATAGTTCATGCGCCTGAATGGTTCATGCGCCTAAGTGTTAAAGCGGTTAAGTGTTGATTGATGCGCCTGCATAGTGATGAAGCGCCCAAACAAGGCTCATGCACCCAAATAGTATTGGTGCGCCTAAACACTTAGAATTTATTATGAAATTTTTGGGAGTCTGTGTTATTAGGGTTTGATCAAGGTTTGATTAGGACTTATTAATGCTTAGTTTATGCATGATGATGATTGTTTTATGATTGTTCCGTATTATTATTATTATTACTATTAGTGTATGACTTTACGTGGTGTGTTTATTATCGTAACGTAAAGTATTACTAATAATAATAAAGCGAAAGAGCAATGAAGAAGAGAAGTGGAACTTAAATAAAATGTTAACAAGTCTTGCAAGCTTATAGGAGGTGCACGACCATGTTGTCGTTAGCTCAACTGTGATGCGGGTTAGCTACCCTATTATGCACACGGGGCCAGTCAATTGAGATTGGCAGACCTTTGCAGCATACCCTAGGTGACTGGGCCATCCTTGTATACAGTAATCAGAGCCCATTGAGGGACCAGAGGGCCCATCACCAGTTTCCCCCGCGCATATAGTTTAGGGTATTGCTCATTGGTCCACATAGACAGTGAAATATAAAGATAAAAGAGTACAGAATAAACAAGGCATATAGTAAAGAGAAGAAGCATTATCTGGTTGTATAGTTAATGCGTGCTCACGTATAAAGATATGAAATTTCATAAAAAGAGTATTTTCATATGTATACCTTACAAAAAGCATTTTATTACTTTTAAAACTAGAACTCACTAAGCAACGCTGACTTTTATACATTTTCAGTTGGCAGGTAAACATTGCTGAGGATGGCACGAGGGTGAAGCTACTCGGCAGGGAAAGACTGATATCCATTCATACTTGTTATTTGTTGGGACCTTGTATTTTAACGAAATACGAAATGATTAACGTGTAAACCAAACCAAATAGTGCGGAATCCTATTTGATTGGCGATCCAATCAGTGAGAACGCACGTAGAATCAATAAAGTATTGAATCAAACGTTAAGAATCGATTGGGAATCGATCTACTGCATTCTATGAACTTGGAGTATCAACTTGGAGGTTTCTGGACGGCTAGGGTACGTCTGGAGTCGAAAAAAAATAAAAGCTCTCGTTTTTCCACAAATTGGGTTGTATTTATAGGTTAGTACTGTTCATTCGTACGACTGAACCATTAGTATGGTTCAGTCGTGCGATTGAACCATGCGGTTGATTCATACGCACGACTGAGTGTTTAGTCGTGCGACTGAGCCAATCTTATGTTACAATATCCAGTCTCCTGGTTCAGTCGTGCGACTGAGTCATTCGTATGAAGTTATTCATGCGTATGGTCCATTCGCATGGGCCATTCGTATGAGAACTTCATTTTGTTAAGTTTGAATGTATTAATTAATATAACATTATGTGTAACCATTCAAACAACCACAAACCTAATTAACCAATTTAACATCGACTCATTAATGAAATATTAAACATTATAAATAACAAACAATCAATATCATTTCATTAATCATTCCAAACATTATATCAGAATCAGACAAACAAGATCTATTACATTCATATCATGATCTAAGGACATACATGTATCAACATTATTGCTGTTGTTTTGTAATGCAATTAAACAATTCTTTTGTGTTCGGTTAAACAGTAGTGTATTGCTCAACAATAGTGTTTTTAATGAAATGAATGACTTTTGTTAAAATAATTCCACTGCTTAAGCTTGTAAATTTATAATGTTTAATATATTTAATGCTGTGAATGACCAACTGTGAGGTCTCCGGAAATGGAGCCTTACAACATCTTAACTTACATATATAATTACCAGATTACATATACATTTAGTTTTGTGAATATCATATGAAGTTAAGTGATTTACATATTTGTAAGGTAGTGTTTTTTAAATTATTATTTGTTAACAGGTTACGTATATATAAATTAGTATATCAGATTTATATATGGGTTATCAATTATATGTTATGTAATCAGAGTTGTATAACAAAACTAAAAATACCTATATTTCATTTATATAACTATAATGTATACATAATTAAAAGAATAAGAATTTTATTTTACGTATATGTAGAGTTTACAAATACAGTTAGGTTTATTTAAACAAGTTTATATATAGGTTTACATATATGTAAGTTTGCATACATATATATGTGACAACCTCAAAATTTCAAAATTTGTACGTAATCAAAACCACAAATTTATATAAAAAACAAACCTTAATAAGATTATTGAGCGTACAACTTTATTGATGTCATCATCTTCATCGTTGTCATTGAAGAAGGATCAATATACCTTAATTAATTGTGGCGATCCATAATGGTTCAAACCCTTTATCAAACCCTTTATCAAACCGTTGAAGTTCCTAAATAATTGTAGTCATGTGAGGTATGTTTAAGGCAATCGGTCAAGAATAATCATTGTATGTGGATGTCCTCATATATTAAAATAAAAGGAATTGACATGCTAGTGAGAAGCCATCACTTAGAATTATGAAACAGGTGAGTCAAAATCCACCATAGAAACCACCTGCATTATGCTTTGCAACACTGTGTTGGCTTATAAACAATAAAAAAACAAAAAAATATTAAAGTTAGTAAACAAAGAATTAAGTGAAGAAAAAGAAAGAAATGATATTTTACCCAAGTTGAAGGGTAAAAAGTGTCCAAAAGGACAAAATATTTGAAAAAGTGGGTGTAAAAGGTGATGGCCGCCCATCACTCTTTCTACACACATAACAATTGGATTTCTAGAGAGAGAAAGTGTAGAATTCGGATCTTGAAGAAGAACATGAGTAGAAGGTCGAATTCAAGGTAAGAATTCATGTGTTTTAGATGTTCTTAACTGGTTACATCCTCGGTTGTGTTCTTATGTATGTTGTGTGTGTTCGGTTGTGTGTTTTTAGTGGGTTTCTAGGTGAGAACTTGTAGCAATCCGGCTTTGAAAGAAGTTTTACCCGAAGAGGCTGCTAAGGTGAGTTCTAGAACCTCATTTTTACATGTTTAACTGATTTTGGGGCTGGGAATGAATGTACGATTTTTTATAAAAGTTGGGTTTCATACTCGTATGTATGTATGTGTGTGTATGTTACAGGTGGGGTTTGATTTTGGGCTATGTTCATGTTTGATGATGTTATGGTTGTGTTTCTATGGCTTAGAATGTATGATTTAAGCTTAGAACATGATAAGTGATGTTTAGGGACTAAAATCTGATGTTTAAGTGCGAATGAGGCTGCTCATGCGCCCAAATAAGGTTCATGCGCCTGAAATGTCCATGTGCCTGGATGGCCATGCGACTAAAGTCAATGCTGATGAGTAAAGAGGAAATGCGGATGAGCATTGACAATGCGGGTGAGTAAAAGTCAATGCAGATGAGTAAAGAGGAAATGTGGATGAGCATTGACGAATGCGGATGAGTAAAAGTCAATACGGATGAGTAAAGAGGAAATACGGATGAGCATTGACAAATGCGGGTGAGTAAAAGTCAATGCGGATGAGTAAAGAGGAACGCGGATGAGCATTGACAAATGCGGATGAGTAAAAGTCAATGTGGATGAGTAAAGAGGAAACGCGGATGAGCATTAACAAATGCGGATGAGTAAAAGTCAATGCGGATGAGTAAAGAGGAAATGCGAATGAGCATTGACAAATGCAAATAAGTAAAAGTCAATGCGAACGAGTAAAGAGGAAATGCGGATGAACAAAGGTTAATGCGGATGAACAAAGGTTAATGCGGATGAACAAAAGTTAATGCGGATGAACAAATACGGATGAACAAAAAAAGAAATGTGGGTGAATGCCATGCGACTGAGGCTCATAAGCATGAAAGTTATGCGACTGAACGCTAAGCGACTGAGAGTCCATACGCCTATGTGTTCATTCGCCCATAGTGTTCATATGCCTAAGTGTTCTCATGCGCCTGGAAGGCCATGAGACTGAATAGTGCTCATACGCCTAAATAAGGCTCATGCGCCCGAAAGGACTTAGTTTATTCTTTGATTTTCGGGGGAAAGTGCAGATGTAGGTTTGATTTGGGAGGTTCCCGAGGCTATGTAAGTTGACTTTTTGAGGTCATAGATGACGTGATGGGCATGTATGATGGATGTGTGATTGATGATGTGTGATTGATGATGTGTGATTGATGATGTTATGTTTATGTATGATTGCATGTTATGTTTTGTTATGTTCCCTATTATGTGTGATGATATGACTATGTGGTTTGATATTGTTAATGAACGTAAAGTCTTATCTTAACGAAGCAAAAGATTTAAGATAATGAAAGTGGAACATAATGAATGAACGAATGAAAAGCCTTGCAAGCAACTGAAGGGAGGTTCACAACTCAGTGAGAGTTGTTACCTTGTGTGTGTCTATAGCGTGTGATTTTGGCTAACTCATAAGGGTTCATACACACAGTAGGAGTTCAGTCTTGGTGACAACTCTAATAACGTGCGATTTCTTAATCATTGTGTGTCATACATCGTGCGATCTTGGCTAACCCATAAGAGTTCACACACACAAGGGGAGTCTGTCCTAGTGACCACTCCATACGTGCGATATGTGCGATACGTGCGATATGTGCGAGATGTGCGAAATGTACCCAACGAACGATGATGAAGATTATAACTATTACCTTGATGTATGTGCGATAAATGATCACATGCGATAGTAATGAAATTTTTTTAACAAATGGAAGGTAATGTAATGTTTTTATAAAACTAGAACTCACTCAGCAACGCTGATTTTTTATGCATTTCCCAGTTGGCAGGTGAGCATTGTTGTGGATGGCGCGGGGTAGCTACTTGGCATTTTGGATGACATTCTTTTGTTTAATGTTTTTGCATTGTAATGCGAACAAATGAAATTGCATAACGAATGTTGTATTATTTTGCAAAAGCATTTTTAATGAAATGTTGTTTTTAATGTTTCCGCTGTAACGTTTATTTCAAGTTAATGTAATTATATGTTTTATGAGCGATGATTGGCCAGCTGTAAGCGTCTCGAGAACGGGGCCTTACAAATAATCATATAAATCATTTCCCCATAATCACGTTTATCATAATACATAAATTCAAATCACATGTAATTGAACACTTTCCATCTTCACATAATTCATACAAACTCATAATATAAACATTATATATCATGTAGTTATACATATAATATAAATTAGTTACGGGTCAGTGTACTTACCTTCTAATGTCACTAACTTGAATACAAATATATATATATATATATATATATATATATATATATATATATATATATATATATTATATATATATATATATTATATATATATATACGTATATCTATATATACGTATATAGATATATATACGTATATATAAGTATATACCTATATATATATATATATCTATTTATATATATACACGTATATATACGTGTATATATATATATCTATATATATATATATACACACGTATATACATAGATATATACGTATGTACATATATATATATGTACATATATATGTATATACATATATATATATATACACGTACATACATACATACATACATACATACATATATATATATATTATATATATATATATATATATATAATATATATATATATATATGTATATACGTATATATATATAAAGATATATACTTATATATATATATATATATATATATATATCTGTACGTGTGTATAAATATATATATATGTATATACGTATATATAATATATATATATATATACACACACATACATACATATATATACGTATATACATACATATATATACGTTATATATACGTATATATATACGTTATATATACGTATACGTGTATATATATATATACGTGGATATATATATACGTATATATATATATATACGTGTATATATACGTCTATATATATACGTGTATATATATACACGTATATATATATACGTGTATTATATACGTGTATACGTATACGTGTATATATTCGTATACGTGTATATATACGTATACGTGTATATATACGTATACGTGTATATATACGTATACGTGTATATATACGTATACGTGTATATATACGTATACGTGTATATATACGTATACGTGTATATATACGTATACGTGTATATACGTATACGTGATATATACGTATACGTATATATACGTGTATATATACGTATACGTGTATATATACGTATACGTGTATATATACGTATACGTGTATATATACGTATACGTGTAATATACGTATACGTGTATATATACGTATACGTGTATATATACGTATACGTGTATATATACGTATACGTGTATATATACGTATACGTGTATATATACGTATACGTGTATATACGTATACGTGTATATATACGTATACGTGTATATTACGTATACGTGTATATATACGTATCGTGTATATATACGTATACGTGTATATATACGTATACGTGTATATACGTATACGTGTATTATACGTATACGTGTATATATCGTATACGTGTATATATCGTATACGTGTATATATACGTATACGTGTATATATACGTATACGTGTATATATACGTATACGTTATATATACGTATATATATACGTGTATATATATACGTGTATATATATATATACGTGGATATATATATACGTATATATATATATATACGTGTATATATACGTCTATATATATACGTGTATATATATATACACGTATATATATATACGTGTATATATATACGTGTATACGTATACGTGTATAATACGTATACGTGTATATATACGTATACGTGTATATATACGTATACGTGTAATATACGTATACGTGTATATATACGTATACGTGTATATATACGTATACGTGTATATATACGTATACGTGTATATATACGTATACGTGTATATATACGTATACGTGTATATACGTATACGTGTATATACGTATACGTGATATATACGTATACGTGTATATACGTATACGTGTATATATACGTATACGTGTATATATACGTATACTGTATATATACGTATACGTGTATATATACGTATACGTGTATATATACGTATACGTGTATATACGTATACGTGTATATATACGTATACGTGTATAAATACGTATACGTGTATTATACGTATACGTGTAATATACGTATACGTGTATATAGACGTATACGTGTATATATACGTATACGTGTCTATATACATATATATATATATCTATACGTGTATATATACGTATATATATATATACGTGTATATATATATGTGTATGTATGTATATATATATTATACACGTGTACATATATAATAGATATATATCTATCTAGGTATATATATATATATGCTCATGGTACTGGGCCTAAACCTATCATAGACATTCATTCTCAGTGCATAGCATCTCTGGCCACAGTACCTAAAATAAAGTTTAGGTATACCATTGTCATGTGCTATGCCCTTCATGCTCATGGTACTGGACCTAAGCCTATCGTAGACCTTCATTTATGGTGCCCATCACCTCTGGCCACAGTACCTAAGGAAAGCGATAATGGTTCCATTCAAATGGTCAATCACAAAGAAAGACCCCGATGTGCATCCTCTTGGGGTAGCGAACCCGCACACCGTTGGGCTGACACCTGTTAATGGCGTGTCCCGACATACAAGACTTTCTTTACTTTCATTCATTATTAATGCATGCATTTATTATGTTTCTCTTTCATTATCTTTCACTTTACGTTACATAATACTTTCATTTCATTCATTAACATTCAACGTCAAATCGCGGAAAGATAAACATACATCATAACAAGGAACATAACATACACAGTCGATAACATCATACAGGCAACATCATACACGACAACATCATACAGGGCAACATCATACCGGGCAACATCATACAGGGCAACATCATACATACATAATATACAACATGCATAATCACACAACATCACACATTAGGTCCAGTACCATGAGCATGAAGGGCATAGCACATGACAATGGTATACCTGAACTTTATTTTAGTTACTGTGGCCAGAGGTGCTGTGCACTGAGAATGAAGGTCTATGATAGGTTTAGGCCTAGTACCATGAGCATATATATATATATATATATATATATACACACACACGTATATATATACACGTATATATATATACGTATACGTATATACGTATACGTATATATATATATACGTGTATATATATACGTGTATATATACGTGTATATATATATATATTACGTGTATATATATATATATATATATATATATATATATATATATATATATATATATATATATATATATATATATATATATGCTCATGGTACTGGGGCTAAACCTATCATAGACCTTCATTCTCAGTGCACAGCACCTCTGGCCACAGTACCTAAAATAAAGTTCAGGTATACCATTGTCATGTGCTATGCCCTTAATGCTCATGGTACTGGACCTAAGCCTATCGTAGACCTTCATTTACGGTGCCCATCACCTCTGGCCACAGTACCTAAGACAAGCGATAATGGTTCCATTCAATGGTCAATCACAAAGAAAGACCCCGATGTGCATCCTCTTGGGGTAGCGAACCTGCACACCGTTGGGCTGACACCTGTTAATGGTGTGTCCCGACATACAAGACTTGCAAGACTTTCTTTTCTTTAATTCATTATTAATGCATGCATTTATTATGTTTCTCTTTCATTATCTTTCACTTTACGTTACATAATACTTTCATTTCATTCATTAACATTCAACGTCAAATCGCGGGAAAGATAAACATACATCATAACAAGGAACATAACATACACAGTCAATAACATCATACAAGGCAACATCATACATGGCAACATCATACCGGGCAACATCATACAGGGCAACATCATTCATACATAATACACAACATGCATAATCACACAACATCACACATCACATCAATCACGCGCATCGCGTCATATAACCATACGGCATCACCCATCATCATCATACATCACGCCATCCATGCTCATCACAACATCAACAACCCCAACGGTCCGAGCCCATGTCTGCACTTCCCCGAAAGTTAGACAATAAACTATGGTCATTCTGGCATATTAACCCTATTCGGTCGCATGGTCTTCCATGCGTATGAGAACACTCAGGCGAATGGACCCCACTCACATAGTCTCCAATCGCATACTTCCCATGTGAATGAACCTCAGTCGCATGACATCCTGGCGTATGGACCTCAGTTGCATGACCTTCTGCGAATGGCCCTCAGTCTCACACCTTTCATGCGTATGAACCTCAATCACACGACTTACATGCGTATGGACTCCAGTCGCATGACCTTCAGTCGCATGACCTTCATTCGCATAGCCCTCATACGTATGAGCCTCAGTCGCACTACTTTCATGCGAATGAATCTCATTCGCACACCTTTCGTGTGTATGGACCCATTTGCATCTTATTCGGATGCATGGACCTCCAGTCGCATAGCCCTAGCCGGGTGCAGAATGCAGTTCATCCCGAACTGCAGCAGCCAAGTTAGACCTCCAAGCTCTTCCAAACCTCTTTTAAGGCTAAATCAACCATTCTAAACCTTAGGGAAACATACCACGACATCATTCAAGCACAACCAAGCCCAAAATCAAGTCCCAAACGAATCATACACATACACATACATACAAAAACAGGATTTCGCCCAAAATACCTAAAAATGATTTTCAGATGTGTTCCAGCCCCAAAATCATTCAAAAACGTGTAAAAGAGGGGTCCTAGAACTCACCTTGACAACCCCGTCGAGTGGAGCTTCGATTTGACCCGCTACTCGACGATTTCCACGCTCGAATCAACCCGAACCAAGCTTTTCTCCTCTTTTTCTCCTTTTCTTCTCCCTTGGCTGAGTTTTTGGCAAGAATGGGGAGGGTGTGGCTGCCCTCCCCTTTTATACCCTCACTCATACAACTTTCTTTCCATTTTGGCAAGTTTGGTCCCTTGACTTTGGACTTTATTTCTTTTTCTTTTTTCGCCGGCTTCAAAGAAAATTTCCGGGTGTTACAAGTCCACCCCCCTTATATAGGTTTCGTCCCCGAAACCTGTTATTCCTTAAACAATTACGGGCAATACTGCCTCATCTCTTTTCTAGTATCCCACCTGAAATTCAATCGGTCTACGTCGTTTACCAACATACGACTTCTTGTCTATCTCTGGCTACCTTCACAAAGGCTTTGATCCTTTCCAACTTCTCAGTCGTAGCCTCGAACACTTCGGTGCTCTCTAACTCTTTATGGCCAACATCACCCCAACACACACGAGTGTTCTACATCTCCTACCATATAGCATCATACCCTTTCGGGGTACGCGGTAGTTTCGTGATAAAATCCATGGTGATTTGGTTCCCCCTTCTTTTCCGGTCTATCCAGAGGTTGGACCTTCCCATACTGCTTCTGATGCTCAGCCTTCACTTGTAGGCAAGTAAGGCATTTACCCACATACTTCACCACGTCGCGCTTCATACCCGGCCACCAGTAATCTTTCTTCATGTCTTGATACATCTTCGTAGCACTGGGATGAATGGAGTATCGAGTTTTGTGAGCTTCCTCCATAACCCTCACCTGTAGATCCCCCGAAACGAGGAATCCACATCCGTCCAAATCGGGTTCCAACACCGGTGTGTTTTCACGCAATTTCGTAACCAGGCCTCTCATTCAAGTCATGAGTGGGGTAATTGGCCTCGTGAATCTTCAACTGTCGGGATGCATAGGCTATAACCTTTCCTACTACATTAACACACACCACAACCCCGATTAGGAAGCATTAGAATAAAACACCTGATCTTCACTTCCATCGGGTAATGATAGAATAGGAGCTTGAGTCAGTCTTGCCTTCGGTTCTTCGAACGCCTTCCCTTGAGTTTGACCCTATACAAATTTCGCATCTTTCCGGTCAACCTGGTTAGTGGAGAAGCGATCTTAGAAAAGTATTGGATGAACCTACCGTAGTAGCCCGCCAAATCCAAGAAACTATGAATCTCGGATGGCGTCTTAGGAGACTTCCATTGCATCACCGCCTCCACCTTTGCCGGGTCCACCATAATCCCGTCAGGATTCATCACGTGACCCAAGAATTGAACTTCACGCAACCATAATGCACACTTGGAGAACTTGGCGTACAACTTCTCCTTTCTCAGTGTCTCCATAACCTCCCGAATGTGACCGGCATGCTCTAGCTCGCTCTTCGAATAAATCAGGATATCATCAATGAACATAATCACTGATTTATCCAACATTGGCCAACACACAAGGTTCATCAGATCCATAAAAGCAGCTGGTGCATTGGTCTAACCAAATGACATAACGAGGAACTCGTAGTGACCATAATGTGTACGGAAAGCTGTTTTAGGGATGTTTTGCTCCTTGACCTTCAACTGATGGTAGCCAGATCGAAGGTCTATCCTTGAAAACCAACTGGCACCTTGAAGCTGATCGAACAAATAATCTATTCTTGATAAGGGTATTGGTTCTTCACCGTCAACTTGTTCAGCTCGTGGTAGTCAATGCACATCCTCATACTACCGTCTTTCTTCTTCACAAACAGGACCGGAGCACCCCCAAGGAGAGATACTCGGTCTAATAAACCCCTTATCAAGTAGCTCTTTCAACTGCTCCATCAATTATTTCATCTCCGTCGGAGCCAACCGATACGGTGCCTTGGCAACAGGTTGGGCACCCGGTATCAGATCAATCTAAAACTCATCTCTCTGTTAGGTGGCACTCCTGGTAAGTCTTCTGGAAACACGTCTTGAAAGTCACACACAACCGGTACATCGGTTAGTTGTGGTGTTGGCGTATCCACATCCTTTACATAAGCCAAGTAGGCGCTACATCCACGCCTCATACACTTTCCCGCCACCGCCATTGAGATTACTTTCAGGATCGTCGTGACCCGATCTCCATAAACAGTTGGGCAGTGTCAAATGCATCATCTTCATGCGACTCACAATGTTCGCCTCGAAGTCCGCTAACCAATCCATCCCAAGAACCAAATCAAAACCACCTAAGGCTATCATAAATAGTCTAACCGGGAATTCATGACCTCCTAACTCCACATCATAGTCTTCTATCATCTCAGAAATCCTAGTAGACTTACCTATGGCGGTTTCTACACCGAAGGGCTTATCAACACTTCTACTCCTAATGGGAAGCTTAGCACAAAAAAAAGGCAACAGAAATAAAACTCTTACTAGCTCTAGAATCAAACAACACAGAGGCAAGAGTTTGGTTACTAGATACATACCTAAAACGATATCGGGGCCTGTCCTAGCCTTCTCCTGCATTATCGTGAAGGCCATGTGCCCTCTGCCCTTGGTTCCTTGCAATCCCTGCTTATGTGACCCCTTCCATTGCAGTTATAACACCATACCACCCCACACTCTCTTGCCAAATGACCGGGCCTTCCACACTTGAAGCAGAGATTTGATCTCCACCTACACTCTCCAACATGCCCTTTGGCACACTTACCACACTTTCTCGTTCCCGCACTGGACGAAGCTACACACCGGTCCTCCGTTCTGGAAACCTTTTTGTTTAGAGTGACCCTGCCACGTCCAAACCGCTTTCCGTTCCAGTTTTTGCCGTCACCACCCTTCGTGTTTACTTCAGTCGCGGTTGTCTCCTTCACCGCCCTAATTACCTCGTCACCATAGATGGCAAAATCGCCTGCATGACCTGTTGGACTCCCTCGACAACAGCCCCTTTCAGTGTGGTTCTCAAACTAGAACTATCATCGCCGCCTTCCAGGTGAGGGGCCTCGGGCTCTTCGAGTGCCATTTCAACCGCCCTAGCCATGCTTCTCGTGACACTCGGTCCAGCACCACGTCCACCACAACCTTCATCTGACAAAACCTTAGGAGACCTACCGCCAGCCATCCTCTAACACACAATGAAAGATTCAAACACCAACATGATCATTCAAGGAAACAACTCAGTTTATGTCAAGTATAGTAAGTCCCTAATTATAGTGGCCAGTTGTGATTAGCCACGTACTTTACTATTCATACCCCAAGCATTACCTGTCCAGACTACATCAGTATCTAAATCTACCAGCAACACATAACCACATAACATGCGCACATAATACCGGTTAACATTACGAAAATACTTGATGGCACGCAGCTACTCAGATTGACATCCCTTTCCTTTCCGTCCCATTCTCAGTTTACGTTAAGGTTTATTTTGAAAATTTACCCAATTTGCTTAAACTTTGGCTCTGATACCAACTTGTAAGGCATCGTTCCCGGGACGCTTACAGCTGGTCGATCATCGCACATAAAACATATATGTTTATTATCTTACATAAAAACGTTGCAGCGGAAACGTTTAACCCAACATTCCATTTAAATATAATAGCTTTTGCAAACAATATGTCATTATCGAATTACAAAATAGTTTAAACCACTATTCCATTTAAATATAATAGCTTTTGCAAACAATATGTCATTATCGAATTACAAAATACATGTTATATTTCATTACAAAAGCGTTATAACAATGGATGCCATCCCAAAAGAACTGAGTAGTCGCCCCGTGCCATCCTCAACAACATACCTGCGGACTGGAAACACATAAAAGTCATCGTTGCTAAGTGAGTTCTAGTTTTATAATAAAACATAATTTTCTTTCGTCAAAACCGTTCTTTACTTTCATGCGATCATACATCATACGTACACATAGATAATATCATTATTATCTTCATTATCGTTCGTACATTCATTCTTTCATTCGTACGTTCATTACATCTTTTCCTTTCATCAAAACCATGAACTTTACCCTTCATGCTCATGGTACTGGGCCTAAGCCTATCATAGACCTTCATTCTCGGTGCAAAGAACCTCTGGTCACAGTACCTAAGATAAAGTTCAGGCATACCATTGTCATGTGCTATGCCCTTCATGCTCAGGGTACTGGACCTAAGCCTATCATAGACCTTCATTTACGGTGCCTAGCACCTCTGGCCATAGTACCTAAGGCAAGCGACAATAGTTCCATACAAATGGTCAATCACAAAGAAAGACGCCGATGTGCATTCTCTTGGGGTAGCGAACCCGTACACCATTGGGCTAACACCTTTCAATGGCGTGTCCCAACATACAAGGCTTGCAAGACTTTCTTTAATTTTATTCATTATTAATGCATGCATTTACCATGTTCCTCTTTCATTATCTTTCACTTTACATTACATAATACTTTCATTTTATTCATTAACATTCAACGTCAAATCGCGGGAAAGATAAAGATACATCATAACAAGGAACATAACATACACAGTCAATAACATCATACAGGGCAACATCATACATACATAATATACAGCATGCATATCATACAACATCACACATCACATCAATCACACGCATCGCGTCATATAACCATATGACATCACCCATCATCATCATACATCACGCCATCCATGCTCATCACAACATCAACAACCCCAACGATCCGAGCCCACGTCTGCACTTCCCCAAAAGTTAGACAACAAACTATGGTCATTCGGGCATATGGACCCTATTCGGTCGCATGGTCTTCCATGCGTATGAGAACACTCAGGCAAATGGACCCCAGTCGCATAGTCTCCAATCGCATAATTCCCATGCGAATGAACATCAATCGCATGACATCCTGGCGTATGGACCTCAGTCGCATGAGCTTCATGCGAATGGCCCTCAGTCGCACACCTTTCGTACGTATGAACCTCAATCGCACGACTTACATGCGTATGGACTCCAGTCGCATGACCTTCAGTCGCATGACCTTCATCCGCATTTCCTTCAGTCGCATAGCCCTCATACGTATGAGCCTCAGTCGCACTACTTTCATACGAATGAATCTCAGTCGCACACCTTTCGTACGTATGGACCCAGTTGCACCTCATTCGGACGCATGGACCTCCAATCGCATAGCCCTAGCCGGGTGCAGAATGCAGTTCATCCCGAACTGCAGCAGCCAAGTTCGACCTCCAAACTCTTCCAAACCTCTTTTAAGCCCAAATCAACCATTCTAAACCTTAGGGAAACATACCACGACATCATTCAAGCACAACCAAGTCTGAAATCAAGCCCCAAACGAATCATACACATACACATACATACAAACACGAGATTTCACCCAAAATACCCAAAAATGATTTTCAGATGTGTTCCAGCCCCAAAATCATTCAAAAACATCTAAAAGAGGGGTCCTAGAACTCACCTTGACAACCCCGTCGATTGGAGCTTCGATTTGACCCGCTACTCGACGATTTCCACGCTCGAATCAACCCGAACCAAGCTTTTCTCCTCTTTTTATCCTTTTCTTCTCCCTTGGCTGAGTTTTTGGTAAGAATGGGGAGGGTGTGGGCTGCCCTCCCCCCCTTTTATACCCTCACTCGTCCAAGTTTCTTCCCGTTTTGGCAAGTTTGGTCCCTCGACTTTGGACTTTATTTCTTTTTCTTCATTCGTCGGCTTCAAAGAAAATTTCCGGGTGTTACATACGTATATATATACAATGTATATACATATATATATATATATAATATATATATATATATATATATATAATATATATATATATATATGATCTCTACTTTCATTCTTGATACACAACAATTAATATGAAACCAAAAAGGTTATCATTGATAAGCGACTGGCAGGGGGCGGCCACACTCAATCAATAATACTACCAACTAACGCCCCTGAGGTATCCTTCCACGGCCAGTTTCTTAGAGGCACTATGGCCTTTTAGGCCACGTAAGTTTGAGGCAATAATAGGTTTTTGATGCCCTTAGATGTTCTTGGCTGGCCCCCTTAGCAACCAACGCAAGGCACACTCCTCGGTGGGGGCATTGGTGGGTACTCGATGCAGTGTGCTACATTGCTAGCCGCCCCTAGAGAATTAGGGTTCGATTCCGGAGAGAGAGCCTGAGAAACGGCTACCACATCCAAGGAAGGCAACAGGCATGCAAATTACCTAATCCTGACACGAGGAGGTAGTGACAGTAAATAACAATACCGGGCTCATATACACACACACACACACACACACACATATATATATATATATTATATATATATATATATATATATATATATATATATATGTATATATGTACACACACACATATATATATACATACATATATACATATATGTATAGATATATACATATATATATACACATACATATATACATATATTTATAGATATATACATATATATATACATATACATATATACATATACTATATATATATATACATATATATATATGTATATATCTATACATATATGTATATATATATGTATTTGTATATATATACGTGTTTATATATATACATACATATATATATATATACACACATATATATATACATATATATATATACATACATATATATACATACATATATATACATACATATATATACATACATACACACACACAAACATATACATAGACAACGCTGGTGACTCGGCTCGCCTTCCATTACAAGGGAAGCCCACCACACAAAGACCCACTGTGGTAAAACCCTTGGCCTATTTGAAGCGTATTGCACTTAGTGAGACTCCAACCTATGACATTGAATTTAGAAAGTTTTGAGATGCCTACTCGTAAACCATTTGATCTAAGATTTATTAACTCTTCATAATTTAACTATGTAAAATTACAATACACATTAGTGAACATAATGACAATATTCATTCATGTTTGAATACTTATGATTCGAGCAAATGGTGCGGCGGAGAGCGGTGGGCAATGGTTCGCTTTTTTCACTTTCTCCTGACTCACTCACAACCTTCCTTTCTCTCTCTAAGATTCTATTACTTCACCTCTTGTTATGAGAAGAGGAAAATATACACTTGTAAGGTGGTTGGTGACGTGTTAAAACACCTTTCAATTTAGCTTCTTTAGAAACTACAACCATAGATAAAAGAATCAACGGTCCAAAATGAAAAAAAATACTATTCATTTCATTCCCTTTTTATCTGTATATAAATATAATTAGGTTAGTTACCCCATGTATTACAAGGGTTAACAAATTCTAGAAATAATACGTAAATAAATAATTTCTTATATATATATATATATATATGATATATTTGATGTTGAAAAGATAAATTAGAATAAGAATCTTATCATTATATAATGATATCAAAAAGTTACATTGTTGCACAATAGAAACATATGAAGTTAGAACGATTGAATATAAAAAGAAGAAAAAATATCGACTAACGAACAAATTTGATAAAATTTATAAAAGTATGTAATGATGATACGTAACTAAAGAAGTTGTTCATAAAGATGTAAGTACGTCTTTATGTAATAAATCTAAAGTCATAAAGGATGATGAAAAATCATTGCAATGAAAGGTTGTTAAAAAATAAACATTATCAAAAATACGAATCATATCATGAAGATTTTTGCCTTGCTTCGGGGCCTTTTCTTCCCGTTAGCTTAGCTTGGCTTTAGTTTTAGAATTGATTAAAAGAAAATTATTATTTCAAAAAAAAATATGACAGATCTTTAAGTTTTTAATAAAACGAAAATTTGTTAACGGTAATATTAAAATTAATAACTTAATAATTATTTGTTAAAATAATTAGTAATTTCTTATAAAAATGTCAAACAAATTAAAAGTAATAAGTGATCATATATATAATATTTATTATAATTTATATGAATTAATATTTCCAAATGTATAACTTAATATTGAAGGATATAGCGACATGTGACAACGCAAGCGTTACGTTTTGGTGGACGGACTAGAAATGACGCATATGTATCCATAGTTAGTATTTTATTATAGGTTATAGATATAGATAATTAGTTTGTACTATTTATTTGTACTTTTATATGTGAATTTAAATCTTGTTCGGGTCAATTAGTTTACCAGATTTTTAATTAAATTTATCCAAAAACCGATCTGATTAACTTCGAATTAACCGAATATTTGAGTATAATCTACCGACCTGTTCTACCAGATTATGATTTGGATCGGTCGGTTTAGTAAGGTACGAGTATTATCAACCAGCCTAGTTTTAGGCATGTGTGGGTCATTTACAAGTTAAAAACACTTGACCCGTTAGTAAGCGCCAATAGTATGTTGGTTTGAGACTCAAAATCATACATAAATAAAAGAAATTTGTTTGGTAAAAATCTTATTTCATTGATTGCAACGGAAACATGAAATAGACAGACAACAATGCATACGTGAACATGAGACTTCTCCTACAAAACAGGAAATGCGACCCACTACTTAACACCCACTGATCCAAAACTAGAACTCTGTCAAAATTAAACAAAAACAAATGACTTGAATACTAGATTCGTAACCCGTAACTCCACCCGACTTGGGCCGATTAATACCAAACATTGTAACCGTCAAATAACCGTACATTTCAGTATGTTATTGTGAAGTTTTAGTGCCCGCTAACATCTAAAGAGTGTCGCATAACTCGACCGTAAAAACCAGTAAGTTTTGTTTACAACTATTCAATCCTTTCAAATTATATAATTATAACTTTCATGCACAAAGCTCAATTTATTCAAAGAAAAACAGCCCAAAAAGTAATAAAAATAATAGTAAGCTATAATTCTCCAAATTAAATTTCATTTTCATACGATCGAAGGTCTATGTGGTGGTCGATAATTTGAATAAAAATTTCCAGCACTTTCACTCTTCTCTTTTATGTCTTCATACATCTTCATTGAATCTTCACAGTAGCTGGTCAAACGATCAAAAACCTTAGTCAAACTCCCATGAATCATGCTTAAATTCGACCCTCCGACATTATTCATCTGCATTGCACCACCATTTTCTGTCAACCTTTTGTTCTTGATTTCGTCTTCGATCGAAAGCCGACGGATATGACATGAAAATTCTTTAGTCACATCACTGAGTTTCTGAGCAGGCAGGGTCCGGATCCCGGCTGACCAATCACGACACATGACGAAGATCGGTGGGGCCACGGCTCGACGAGGAGAAAACGCTCGCCGGCCCTTGACTCGCTCCTTTGGCTGAGTTATGCAGGTTTGGAGCCAGTTGTTGATTGACTCAACATATGATGTGTATGATTTGACAAGATCTGAAAAGCTTGACCCGAAGCACTCGACCTCGCGCTCCAGCTCGACCATGATCATCTGGTTCTTGTGATCGTTGTGGTGAGCTCGCGCTCTCGAGTTCTTTGGATGGTTTGCTGATGAGATTGTTATGTATTGAGCGTGGTGGCATTCGAGCATCGACTTCCACATCCTCATCAACCTGCATGAACCGCGGTTATCGGGTTATCACTTTGGGGTTGGAATGTTGCATTGACAAACAGTAGAATATAACAACATTCTTACCCTTGAATGAGTTCCATGAGTTGTGGTTGTAACTCTTCATCCCTCATTTTCTCAATCCGTTTCGATATGGAATCAACTGTATGCAGCGCCACCTTCATACGTGAATGCAAATCTTTAGCCACAGCTCGAGTTTTATCAATAAAATGAGGTTTGACATCCTTGGCGAATTGGTGTCTAAGTTCATCACACTTTCTATCATACTCCTTTTTGATACTTTCACTCGCCTGCGATTTCAAAAACATAACAATCATAATCAACTTTCAGAAAACGACATTTGGCCCGAATCTTGGAACTCGGGGTTGGGTACCTTCACTTCGTCGTAGAGTTTCCGTTCCCACGCATACAATCTGTCAAGAGTTGAAGAATGGCTTCCTGCTATCATACAAAACTCTTGTATGAAGTTGTTTTCGTCATCATCTTTTGATGGTGGGGCCGGAAGGTGTAACAATGGTGAATTTGAAGGCGTCGATCGCTTCCATGTAATGACCTTTGTTGTTTGTTGAGGTTCTACATTTGAAACAAAATGTCACATTCACAAATTGTTTATTCTAAGTCCTGTTACATTCAGTATTTCCTTTCGAGAGATTCTCAATCTATATATACACATATACATACATATGTACATATATATATACACACACATACAAACACAAACAGATACTGATACGTCGTTAATAAACGAACGCATCAAACAGGGCACAAGTTACAGTGCAGAAAGTATGAACTTACCATGTAACACAAGTGTATTTTCTCCTCTAAAACAAGTCAAGAATGATGAAGATGATCCACTTGAGCCACCTAAATCAAACACTCATCTTAATTTACAACACAATCAAACAATCCAACATATAATCATCACACGAATCCAAACAAAACATGATATACATACCATTTGCTTCCGAATAGCTAATTTGGATCTGATTCGCCTCAAGCATCCTCGAAACTTCATTCCCCAATTTCGAAGCTCTGATGAAGTAATCCTCAATGTCTTTGATGCTTGAAAGAAAATCTTTAGCCCTGTGAGGGATAACCTCTGCAGGATCCTCTGTTTCTTCTGTCAAGCACCCGTCTTTCGAATCACATTGTTCAGTTTGAGCATTTTCACAGAACGAATCACACGCGTTCACTTCACCATCGATTAAATCATCACCACAACGCCCATTTTGATCGTTTTGATCCGTTTTCATCGGTTCAACAGATCCTGGTGAAGAGGTATCTGCATTTGCTTCTTTGAGGTTGACTCGAAATCGATCATGACCCATTAATCTAAAGCTCCCATCACTGGGATCAAAGTAGTCCCACGAGAACCGCGGTGGCACTGGTGGCGGTGGTGGTAGTGGTGACATTGTTAACGGTGATGATCCATCGTCAGCTACATAAACCCTATTGCTGTTATTGATCTTTGATGGATTGAGATTAACAGTTACAGCACTAACCCCATTTGATTTCATGTAATTTAACCTCGAATCATTGCAGTCAACTGCAGTTGCAGATGGTGGTGAAGATGAAGAATCAATGGATACCTCTGTTTCTGCTAATTTACCTAGGGCGATTCCTATGTTATGAAGCGATTGAACATAAACAACATGAGCTGCAGCTAAATTGTACCTCGAATCAATTGCTTGTTTCATGTACATCTTCCGTTGTTTGCATAATCGCAGAGGTTCACACGTCTCTGCTTTCGAATTCGAAACACCCATTTCAAATTCGATGATAATTTATAAAAATTTGAGTGAAAACGAACCAAATTACTCAATTATGAGATGAACTGAAAGCCCATATGGGAACAATGGCGAAAATGCAGGTTCTGTTCTTCCCCAATTACCAAATTTGACACAAAAAAGCACGAAGAACTCTAATTTACAGGCGGAATGAGGTGGGTTTGTGAAGAAAAAGCGAAAAGTGAGATGAATGAGTTGGATTTTGGAAGAAAAAGGTGCAATTTTGTGTGACAAAAGCAGTTGAAATCCATATACTGAGAGAAAAAAACATGAATATCTGGGAATCTGATTCACTGGCTTTATGAAAAGATTAGAAATTAGGGTTTTTTGAAGGTGGATTCATGGTGGTTTTGTGAAAAAGGTGGAGGAATCTGACAGGGTGACTCATCAACACCACCATTGATGTTGATCTGATGCTTTTACATGTAGTGAGCTACCTTTGTTCTACAAAAAGTGTGATTTCAATGTCATTGCAAAAGTGTATCATAAAGAGTGTTGATAAAAAGTGATGAGTTTATGAAACAATTATATGTATAAGTCAGTTCTTTTTTAAATACTTTTTGTTATTGTTTATAAAATAATGGAGATCTCATGTTGCATGATTTGATCTAATTCTAAAAGAATATAAAAGTCGGCTAAAAGAATAAAGGAATTTTGGGATACGGATTAACATGTAATTATTCCTTTAATTAAATAATGATGTTTACTATTTATTTGGTTTTTTTGAATTTAAAATGTAATAATAAAACGTAATGTTTTTTTATAATCTAAGTACACAATACTTTTCTTTTACGGTTTTAGTTTGATTAAAATTAGAAAGTAATTGTGATATCCTCGTAGTTACGATAGTACGTAATTACAATTGTTGCCTCGAGTTACATGAAAAAATATCGCATATCCACTTTAACTCATATAAATCTTTTTTTTCATTACACTAAATGTCTGCTTAAACTCAACATGCATTGCTCATAATATTCACGAATATAGCTACTCTCATTTATCACATTTCATCAAGCAACAACAATTTATTAACTTCGGTGGCGGACCCAAATTTTTTTTTCTTCAGGATTAATTTTTCCGTTCTCAAGTAGCTATGTATGGTTGTTGGAATTTTCGGATCGGGTCAGTTCACATAAATAAAAAGCAATAATATTATAAGACAACTAACAAAAATACAATGTTATTAGAAAAAGAAACATTACATTTATAGTCATTGTCTATGTGTCTTCATCTTCTGAAATGATTCATTATATTATCAATTGAAACCTTTTTGAAAAAATCTCTTATTGTAACAAATACAAACATCATTCATACATTTATGACTCATTCGATTGCGTAGTTCGTTTTTCACATGCTTTATTGAAAAAAAACATCTTCAAGAAGCTTTTTTAGGATAAACGGATGAAGAGTTTCTGCGTTTCTTTCCATGTTAGCCGATTCCGTCACCGACCTTCAATTTCTTTTTAAGGTTTGTATTTTAAATGAAAGTTTTACAATGTTTTAAAACATTTTGGATTAATGAAATATAGATTGGGCTTTTAATTTAAATAAATGGGCTTACGAGATTCAATAACAAATTAACCTATTAGTGATTATATTTGAACATATTTTTTAACTGAAACAAACTATTAATTTATATTTTAGTAGGATGAATATTTTTAAAACTTATTTGATCTTAGCGGTTGTAATTTTTTTTTCATAGGGGTCAAAGTCAAAAAATACATGGGATCAACTAAAAAACATCAATATACGTTACATATAATTTTTTTTTCTGTGGGGTTAGTTGACCCCTCCCCACTTATGGTAAGTCCGCCATTGAGTAACGTTGATATTGAGACTCAATCCATACACGAACCTTACTCTCATTTTCCATGTAATATCTGTGCATTATTCATAATATTCATTTATATAATTATCATTATTTTAATTAGTTTTATATCTGTCCGATGGTCGGGTATTTTAAAGTTGTAATAATACAACTAATATCTTGAAATTCTATATATAAATAATATTTGTTTAACATAAAAACAACTCGTTTAACTGAGTAAGAGTGACCGACTACATTAATATAAAATGAAATCCGTTAGGAAAACAAATTAGTATATAGAAGCAATGGCTTTGTTGAAAGAAGACAGTAATTTTACCGAACATGTTTTAGCTGGTGGCCCCTAGAAAACCTGAACCGACCAGCTGGTCCGATCTGTGCTCGAAAACACTAAACAAATGGTTTACAAAATTAAAAGCAAACAAAATAAAATGAGTAGTTGTAGACGTATCAAGCTAAATAATAACATCATAATTTTTTGTTCTTTTCTTAACATGCGAGGTAACCTGTGAATCAAATTAACTATTTTTAATATGAAATATTATATAAAAAAAATTCTCAAGATATGCACATGCTTCAGACCAAAGAATTGACCATCAGGAAAAAGAAAGAATAAAAGACAACAAAAACAAACAAACTACAAGCATCCATAAGAATTACATAAGATTCTCATTAATGGAAGTTCCAACCATCAAAACCCATAATCGTTAAGTTCCATTGATTTCAATAAAAACAAAAGTCCACATACCAAACTGGAACAATAGCATATGTGGCATTCAGCAGGATAATCAAAGTCCTTAAGTAATAAATCATGATCAACACGTAAATTTCATATTAATATTATTATTTGGCGTGCCACACAACATGAATGGTGATCATATACTCTTCAAAAAGACCTAAGAAGCAGATTCACACCATAAATCTGTTGCAGAGATAAGACCCTTCATCCTAAATCAGAATCACAGTAGCTTATATTTGTTTGGTTTGTGAGCGTCTGCGCCGTTTGAATTATGAATTTATACGCTTCCGCATTACTTTCATATTTTTGTATTTAACTCTGATTTTGGGAAACTTTATTTTAAATTAGAAATTATGTTTTGTAATTGTTGCGTCGTTTGATGTAACTAATGGCTAAGATCCTAGTATGTCACGTACTTAATGGTATTACCCCGTTTGTGAAAATTGAGGGTGTGACAGATTGGTATAAGAGCCAATGGTTATAGCAAACTAAAATAAATATGCATCTCATTTGCATTGCATTTAGACTATAGCCTGATGCCTTAGTTACACGCACATAGACACGTTTAGCTTCATTAGTTTTCCTTGTCTGTTTTCTATACATGCTTGGGATTTGTTTGCTGTGGTGTATTTCTATGATCGTTCGGCTACAGGAATACCATAATCATCTCTTCATTCTATGTTTACGAGTAAAAGGCCAGTTCATCATGATTTCCCGCTGTTACCTCATGTTTCTCCGCACAAGTGACTCCGAGTTTCTGTGAGTCACGAGAAGGTTATTTACGAACTACATGTACCTTACCTTTTACATTATACCTCTCGGAATGGATACAATACCATTGGTACCTAACTTGGATGGTTCATTAGGAGCATGTTCTGCCTCCTGTTGAATGTGTTTCGCAGACGAGAGCTGCGTCTTCCAATCCTTCTTTACCTACCTTGCCATTTCTCTGCCTTGTGGAATAGGTAATAGCTGTACTGGTGGCTATCATACACATTACAAGACAACTTATCGAAGTTTACTCACGATAATGCTATTCACCTATTTGACCAAGTGAATATTTCCTCAATCGATTCTTTCGTACAACTTTGTTTAATCGACCATTGGTTTAATAACTATATCTTTGATACCTCTATCATTGATAACACTCTATACTTAACAAGGTATGTTAGCTCGAATAGGAGGCACCAGGGGTGACCATGCAAAGCAAATTACCATCATGGGTGCCATGTAATTGTAATTTGTCGTGCATGAAAAGTCTTCCGAATCCTGTCGGATGATAACAATCATACTCAATACAAATTTTCATTTCTATACATTGGGGACAAGACTGTCTCAATCCGTATAAAACATCACTAAGGATATGGAAGCAATTTTCCATCTCCATTCGTATAAAAGTTTTCGTCCATATAGAACCTTTAATGGGATTTGTATTATGACTATGGTCCCAGTCCTTATGAGATGTTGCTCGTTCTAGCATTCTAGTTATCATACAATATTATTTATATGATATGCGTGTAATCTTCTTGAAAGTTACATCAGTATAGTGATACTCTATGCGCATGTATTCTTTGTTCATTGGGTTAATCTTAAGACTTAAAGTTTTGATTGTTTAAAAGTTCCAACATTCATTTCATTTGGTATTTATCATGCTGAGCGTAAGTTGCTTTTGCTTGTCCCTTGGTGGTGATTCAAATTGGATTTTCCTGGTTGATTGTGTTTGATGTAAGGCTCGGTTAACAAAGTGTCTTACGATGACCCTGACTTTTACATCTTTATGTTTCCACTATAAACAACAAGTGCAACTATCATCACCATGGGCTATGTAATGAGGACATCTGAGAGCAATTTGGGAAAACATTGGCCATGCCATCAAGAGATACCGCGTGAACATCTCGGCCTAGTCTCCTCAACCTTAAGTAGCATAGAAGGGATGTTACGAGTGTGGTCAAATCGGGCACTTCAAGAGGAATTGCCCCAAAGCTAAAGAAAATCAATGGCGGTGGTAGTGGTGTTGACAACCATAATGACAATGGCAATGGCAATGGAAATATTGGTGTCTAGGATAGAGAATTCGTCATTGGTTTAGGTGATGCTCATAATGATCCTTCTACTGTAACTGGTAAGTTTCCTATCAATGGTTGTATTGACTCTATGCTGATTGATTCTAGTGCTGATAGGAGTTTCATTTCGCATAAGTTCAGTCGATTATTAGATGTTAACTCCATAGCCTTATACATGAGTTATATAGTAGAAATAGTTGATGGTAAGATCATAAAGTATTCTCCTATATACCGAGGGTGTAAGATAAGTTTGTCTGGTCACGATTTTGATATTGATCTTCTGTATATCACACTCTATAGCTTTGATGTCATTGTTGACATGGATTGGTTGTCTAGGAACCAAGCCGAAATCATTTGTCACGATAAACTCATCCAAATACCTTTGCCTTATGGAGAGATACTCATTATGGAAGGCGACAAGAGTGGTGCCGTGGTCGGCATCATCTCATACATGAAGGCTCAAAAGTGTTTGAGGAAAGGGCATTCAATGCTTTTAGCCCTAGTTATTAAAAAGACCACTGAGGAGAAACGACTGGAAGACATTTCGGTTGTTAGAGATTTTCCTGAGGTATTTACCGAGGACTTGCTTGGCCTCCCTCCACACATGCCGGTAGAGTTCCAGATTGAGTTAGCACCTAGAGCAGCTCCGATCGCTCGGCTCCGAATGAACTACAAGAGTTGTCTAAGCAATTGTAAGATTTGCTAGACAAGGGATTTATACGTCGCAGCTCTTTACTCTAGGGAACTCCAGTGCTTTTTGTGGAAAAGAAAGATGGAACCTTCAGAATATGTATTGACTACCGAGAGCTGAACAAGGTGACGATCAAGAATAGATATCCACTCTCGCGCATTGATAACCTGTTTGACCAGTTGCAAGGATCAAGCTACTATTCCAAGATTGATCTGAGATAAGGTTATCATCAATTACGGGTTCGGGAGGAAGACATCCCGAAGATGGCATTCCGGAGTCATTATGGGCACTATGAGTTCGTAGTAATGCCTTTTTGGACTAACTAATGCCCTAACAATTTTCATGGACATCATGAACCATGTTTGCAAACCTTATTTTGATAAGTTTGTCATTGTCTTTATTGATGACTTACTAATCTACTCTCAAAACAAGGAAGATCATGAGAAACATTTGAGGATCATTCGGGATTTATTGAAGAATGAACAACTGTATGCAAAGTTCTCAAAATGCGACTTTTGGATGCAGAAAATGCAATTTCTTGGGCATGTCGTGAGCGAGAAGGATATAAATGTAGATCCTTCAAAGATTGAAGCAATCAAGGATTGACCGACACTGAGAACGCCTACTAAGGTACGACAATTCCTTGGTTTGGAAGGCTATTACAGACGATTTATGAGGGATTCTCAAAGTTAAAACAACCTTTGACTGCCCTAACCCACAAGGGAACCATCTACAGATGGGACAACCAAGAGGAATCAACATTTCAGACACTTAAAGACAAACTCTATAGTGCGCTGATCCTAGTGTTACCAAAAGGAAAGGATGACTTTTTTGTTTATTGTGATTGTAGATACATATGTACCTAGTTTATGAGCATAATGTAAAATGTCTTTTATGTCTTACATATATGTAATAGAATGGGTTAAATGAAATACAATGTGTGGTTTATGCTTATAATGTTTAATATTTCATTAATTAGTGTGTGTTAACGCTTATTGACCTAACTATATAGGTTTGTGATTGTTTACATAGTTCTTAGTCAATAATGATTGAGAAACGTGCTTAAACTTAATCATGTGAAGTTCTCATGCGAATGGACCATACGCATAAATAATTTCATGCTAATGAACCAGTCGTACGACTGAAGTAGAAGACTGGATCAGTCACACAATTATGACATGAGATTGACTCAGTCGCACGACTGAAGCCTCAGTCATGCGGATGGATCAACTGCATGCTTCAATCGCACGACTGAACCATGCAAATGGTTCAGTCGCACGAATGACAAACCCTAACCTATAAATACTACTTAATTCGTGGAAAAATAGAACAATTCGAAAACCTACGTATTAAATCGTACCCTAGCCGTCTAGAGACCCTAAAACAACCTGTTCCAAGTTCATAGATCGCACATAATCTTATTGCAATCGTTCTTAACGTTTAGATTCATTCTAAGATCGATTCTATGTGCTTTCTCACTGATTGGATCGCCAATCAAATAGGATTACACACTATTTGAGTTGGTATACATGTAAATCAGTTAGTACTCCGTCCGTATACGATCCCTAACAAGTGGTATCAGAGCCTTGGCTCTTGATTTACATGTGATTCAATCGATTTTGATATAAAAATCATGTTTTTCACTCAAAAACGCAATATTTTTGTGTCAAAAAGTGTTTTAGACGTTTCCAGGTCAAAAAGTTAACGTTTTCCGGCATACGGCAATTAGGGTTAGTGAGAAATTCGTGTTTTTGCGTCAAAATACCTTAAACCTTCGAATTCTCAATATTCAGCAGCTTCGGTCGCACGATTGACTCAATCGCACGACTCAATCCATCCGCATCCCTCATACGCACGATTGGACTCAGTCGTTCATCCATTCGTACGACTAAACTGCCTATTCGCAGTGTTCATCCGCACCTGCTCATTCGGACGATTGAGCCATCTGCACTTGTTTATTCGCACGTTTGGACCAACCGTATTGTTCAATCGCATGAAGTGTTCAATAGCATTCTTTCAGTCGCATAAGTAAAAACAGTTTGTTTTATAGTTCAAAGTCGATAGTAATGGAGGATCAATATTTAGCGTTCACCGTAGGGAGGGATTCAAGGATCCAGAATCTATTGCTTCTGGAAAATGAAGTGGGGAATCATAATAAACCCCCTAAGCTAATAACATTAGATGTTACCCATAATAGAAGCAAAGATTCAAGATCTACTTAAATGTAGATCCCAATCTGTGGGAGTCGATAGAGATAGGGAATAGCATGCCTGTAGGTGCAGATGGAGTCAAACTTACCCTAGGTGGCATGACTGATGGCCAAAAGGTAAAGTACAATGTTGAGAAGAAAGTATATGCATTGCTAACTCAGTCAATCTGTAAAGACATATTCCATCAATTTTCTGAGAACAAGCAAGCAAAGAAGCTGTGGGATGCATTGGAAAAACGGTATGACGGGAATGCGTCATTAAAAGCTCTAAAGGCAAAAGCGTTGAAGAAGGAGTTCGACAACTTCTCGTCAATGGGTAAGGAGAGCTTGGATGACGTCATTAATCGGTTCTACCACTTGATGAGTGAGCTGCACACTCATGGAGTTACAACGTCTATGGAAGACAAGGTGTCGAACTTTGCAGATGGGTTGCCAGAGAAGTGGGTTTCCTTTGTATCCAACCTCAGACAGAATAATATGCTGGTAAAGTTAGATATCAACGATTTCATTCTGAAACTAAGAGAGGACGAGTTGAGGATGAAGTACAGGGCCCAAAAGTCTTCATATGATCAGAATCCGTTACTGTACAACTCAACTCCACAAGCCAAAACGTATGGAGCACCACTTCAAACGGCATTTGTGTCGAGTTTAGCTGGTCCATCTCAAGCTACTACTTCAGGATCTGACACGTTAGGGTTGTCTTGTACCCAATACATAGCACCTGAAGCCTGAGAATCTTGGGAATGTGACAATAGAGGTAGCAAAGGAACATATGGATCTCTTAGCAGCTTTCGTTCACTCCTATGACGGACTAGTTGCTGGGAAAATTAGAAACTGCCATTTGGCAAATGAGGACTACGAGCAGGTAGACGAGACAGAGCTGGAGAGAATGGACATCATGTGGGCCTTAGCAAGTGCTGTCCGGAGAGCTAAGAAGTTTGTCAAGAAGACCGGACAGAACTTGATTTCCACTAAGGACACAACTTTTGGTTTTGACAAAACCAAAGTTACATGCTTCAACTGTGGGGAAAAGGGGCACTTCAAACGTGAATGTGTGAAGCCCAAGAAGACAGGAAATGGGAATCCATTCTCATCTGGCAATCGTCAGGATAAACCCACAAATAGTCCTACTTCGTCAAGCAAGGATCCTAAGGCCTTGACTGCTCATGATGACAAAGGACAAGATTGGAGCTTTCGGTTTGTGTCTCCGGGAGAATCCAACATCGCTAGTGTTGAGGATTTAGATGACGACTCAGCAAGTGAAGGTGATATTGCAGTGGAACTCGCGATGTCAAACAATGAAGAAACTGCAACTTTGGTTGATCACCTGCTTGAAGAAGGGACAAGTTCCACAAGTTCAGAATCACCAGAACAAGAAAAGTCAGACTCTGCTTTGATGGCTGATTCAACCGCACCCTCTCAGGTAAGTACTATAGATAAATTATTTAATAATCATGCTTGTGTTGAATGTAATAAATTTAGGGAAAGCATTGACTTGAAATTTTCTAGGTTATTAAATCATAATGATAGCTTAGTAAAGGACTTGCAACTGTGCACAGAAGCAAATAGAATTTTAAAACAAAATAAGCACAGTTATAAAGAAAAAATAGAACTTTTGAATAAACAACTTAGGGAAACCGAAGTTGTGGCTTTTAACCAAGCTAATGACATTAAGTTCTACTTAAACTCCCTAGAAGAAACTAAGAAACAAAAGGCAGTTTTGGAGGTCGAAGTAAATTCATTAAAACAAAAACTACACAGTTGGACCAGTTCTTCTCACATTGTCTAACACTTAGTGAAAGAACGCAACAACAGGGAGGTTTTGGGTTACACAATGGTACCCCCACCACATGAGACCTTGTTGAATACAAAAAGCAAACCAATAAATAACAACCCAATCAAGGATCATGTGGTGTCCACTCCTATTGTAAGTGATCTAGATTCCACATGTAAACCAAATGAATCTGGCACTAAACAAAAGGAGGCCACTTCTAAATCAAAAGGTAAGAGGACTTTTGTGAATCTGGATGAACAATTTGAAAAGGTTAATATAAAGTCAGGTTCAACCTACATCTAATTCTGAACCTAAAAAGACCATACATGTTAACCAAACATGTGCATCATGTCCAAGTCCAGGTAAACAAAAAGGTAAAGATGTTAACAAGGTTCAAAAAATTAATTCTGTTAAACAAGTTAAAACATCGAAACAAGAAGTGACTAAACCCAAAATGAATAAAGTCACACGTGTGTCACACACTTCTCCACAGAAACAGGTACTCCATCATGTCGAAAGTAGATCATGTTATAACTATGGAAAGTATGGACACATCGTGTCTAGTTGTCCTTATTATCAGACTCCAAGGCAAAAAAATGAACTTTATGACACTAAACCTAGCTTTTCAAAAAAGAGATCCATGACTCCACCAAAAAGGGTCAGTGAACCTAAAGTTCAACCCATTAGCTAGTCGTCTGTTTACCACAAATAGGCCTTACACAAAGTTGGCTTATGGAAAGAAAAGTCTATTTCAATGTCTGGTAATGAGAACAAGAAGACGAATGATCTTCCCTCACCCTCTAATGGACAATGGGTGGAATTTATGATGTGTGATGCCTCTAGGACACCCACGCCGGTTAAGGCTTGGGTCCCTCACCTTAACTAATGTTATCAATTGAATGTGCAGGGTGTTCGCTATAGTGATGAAACAAACACTTGGATTGTAGATAGCGGAGCATCCAGACACATGACTAGGAATCGGACACTCCTGTCAAACGTCAAATAAATAAAATGAGGTCATGTTTCATTTGCTGGAAACAAAGGAGGGTATATCATAGCTCAAGGGGAAGTGGGGAATCAGAAAAAGTTTGACAAGGTAAATTATGTTCAACAACTTCAAAATAATTTGCTTTCTGTCTCCCAAATCTGTGACAAAGGATTTAAAGTAGTATTCGACAATAAGAAGTGCTATGATAGAAAAAGGACTACGTGATCCCGGAGGACCAAGTCTTAATGTCAGCCTCAAGATATATTGACCTTTACGTCTTGGATCTATCAAAGGCCTCTACAACGGATTATCAAGTTTAGTGCTTCTTGTCAAAAGCTACTGAGAAGGATTCTATCTCCTGGCATAGGAGAATGGGACACATAAATTCATGGAAGTTGAATCACCTGATCCAAAATGATCTAGTGCGAGGAGTAAATGTTAAAAACTTCCAACTCCCGGATTTTTGTGTCACCTGCAAGAAAGGAAAACAGACTAAGAAGTCTCATAAGGCAAAGAAAGTTCATTCCATAGAACTGCCTTTGGAGCTTCTTCACATGGATCTATTTGGTCCAATCAGTACAAGAAGCATCGCAGGCGACTTGTACTGTTATGTAGTTACAGATGACTACTTAAGATTCTCGTGGGTAATGTTTCTAAAATCTAAATCTGAGACATTTGAGTCATTCAAAGAGTTAGTAACTACGTTAGAATCTCTCTACAAGCTAAAGGTAAGACAGGTCCGCTCAGACAACGAAACAGAGTTCAAGAATCAGTGGATGGAGGTGTTCTGCAAAGAAAAGGGAATTGTACATTAGTTCACATCTGCCTACACTCTACAGATGAACGGGGTTGCTGAAAGGAAGAACAGAAGCTTGATAGAGACTGTTAGGACGATGCTAGCAGACTCGAAACTGCCTATGCATGTTACACCTTGAATCGAGTCTTGGTGGTTAAACGACATGGAAAAACGTGTTACGAGTTGCTACAATGACGTAAACCTAATCTGGAGTACCTCGAACCGTTTGGAGCATCATGTATGTTGCTGAAGAAAACTCAAGAAGGCAAGTTTAGCGAGAAGGCTGAAGAGGGAATCTTTCCAGGATACAACATACCGAATAAGAGAGTTCAACTCAACGGGTAAAGTAGAAGTGTGGTGTAACATGGATGTTCCGAGATACACTAACCCTCCTGTTGGAAAAGGACCTGCATTCTTTTTCAACTATGGTGGATTCTTCAAGTCCTTCAACATTCCTCTCTCCACTTCTGACGATGAGTTAGCAACCAAAATGATGTATGATGTCTTAAACACAGCAACACAAGACCCTGCAACATCTGGTTCACAGGTGCGTTGCCTAGTCAATCAGGGGGAGCACTCGAGGTAAGTGACTCCTCCTCTGATGATGAAGCCGTGGAGGATGATCAGAACGATCAGGAGGAACAGGTTCCTACTACTGCAAGTCCACAAGCATCTGACGTTGATGCCTCTGAGTCTTCGGAACCTCACACTCCTACTGCCTCAGATATGAAACCAAACGTTCATAATCTTGATTCTGAGATAGTTGTTCCCACCACTCCTAGATCACGCCTCAATGCCTATCATCCTTTGGACAATGTCATTGGGGATGTCAGATCAGGAGTTCAAACGAGAAATCAGCTATATTCAGCTGATTATGCCTCGGTAATGGAAAAGGGATACCTGATGCATATCGTTGTTTTGTGTCTCAGTTTGAGCCAAAATACGCCAGTGAAGCCCTAAATGATGAGGCATGGGTAAGTGCCATGCAAGAAGAACTTCTTCAGTTCAAGAAGTTAGGTGTATGGACACTGGTGGTAGACCTAAAGGTGCTAAGGTCATTGACACCAAATGGGTCCTGAAATGCAAGAAAGATGACCAAGGGGTCATAATCAGGAAGCCATCCGTATCTTCCTAGCCTATGCCTCTTACATGAAAATTAAAGTCTATCAACTGGATGTAAAGAGTGCATTTCTTCATGGTGAAATCCGGGAAACAGTGTATGTCAGTCAACCTAAAGGATTTGAGGATTCATATCATCGGGAAAGAGTTTACAAACTGGATAAGGCTCTCTACGGGCTTCACCAAGCCCCGAGAGCATGGTATGAAAAACTCTCAACTCACCTTATGAAACACGGATTTCGTAAAGGTGTAATTGACTGCACACTATTTATCAAAGAAAAGGATGGTGATCTACTGCTTGTTCAGATTTATGTTGATGACATAATCTTCGGTTCCAAGAACGAAGACTTATGTAAATAATTTGAAGCAGTAATGAAGGCAGAATTTGAAATGAGTGCCATGGGAGAGATGAAGTTCTTTCTCGGGCTACAGGTTGATCAAACACCAAAGGGAATATTCCTACATCAGACCAAGTATGTAGGGGATATTCTCAGTCGGTTTGACATGGAGAATGCTTTCATAGCGGGGACTCCACTTGCTACAAATCATGATGTAGCACCCGACGAGAATGGTGATCTGGTTGATGCCACCATGTACCGAGGAATGATCGGATCCCACATGTATCTCACAGCCTCACGACCTGATATCATGTACACGACATGTCTATGCTCTAGATATCAGGCGAAACCGAAAGTCAACCATCTTATTGGGGTTAAAAGGATATTTCGTTATCTGAAGGGTACACCAACACTAGGGTTGTGGTATCCTCATGATGATGACTTCGAGCTTACAGCGTATAGTGACTCGGATTACGGCGGTTGCAAAATGAACTACAAGTCCACATCAGCAGGATGTCAATTCTTTGGGAGGAGATTAGTGACCTGACAGTGTAAGAAGCAGACCTCGGTTGCTCTGTCAACCTATGAAGCTGAATATGTTGCTACTGCAAGTTGCTGTTCACAAATCATCTGGATTCAACAGCAAATGCGGGACTACGGTTTGCAATTCTCTAATACTCCTATATTTGTTGATATTTCTGCTGCAATAGTCGTAACTAAAAATCCGGTCCAACATCCCAAAACCAAACACATTGGGATTAAATATCATTTTATACGTGATTGTTTTGAAAAACATTTAGTCGATGTGGTTAAAATTAATATAGATTTCCAACGCGCTGACCTCTACACAAAAGCCTTTGATAAACCACGTTTTCTATATCTGTTAGAGGTCAACGGCATTAAAAAGAAAAGTGATGTCATTCCAGAAGATGAACATGTTTTGTCCGATGCGTTGAGTACATTTTTATTATATTTATTTTAGTTTATTTCATTAATTTTAGTATTTTTATTTGTTTGCCTATTAAAATCCTAAAAAGCAAAACCAGTTTCGGTTTTAGAATTTTAGGGAGAGAATAGGTTAAGTTAAAAAAAAAGGAGGGAGGAGGACAGGCAAGCTGACAAAAATGAGATTGTATCTGTGATATCGATTCAACAACTATGGAAAATGATGGTATACAGGAACAAAGAATTTGGGACTTTAAAAGATTTAAATTGAATTAGATGCGAAATTCAAAGTATAAGTCTGAGAAGTCTAAGCAAAAGTAAATGGAAAAATGATAGTAAAACTAGCTACTACTAAGGTAACACGGAGAAAGTAGACCTAGAGGTTGCTAGAACATTAGATGATGTGTCGGTAGATTCAACACAATAGATAAGTAGACCTCGTTGGTGATATCAAGATCAAACTAAGTTGTTCAACAAGCTGTGGGTTATCATCTTATCCTTAGTTAACACAATCAACAGAGTTCCAATAAGGGGTGACGAGCAAAATAAACCCCACAAATGTATGCGGATGACCATAATATGAGCAAAGAACATGATGAAAAATGCAAAAAGCAATCAAACTAATAACCTATTTTGTTGGGGCGATCTGTGCAAAAAGAATAAAATTGCTCAAACAAGAAGATAGGTTGTGTGCCTCTCTGCTGTGCGGTGGCACTGACCTGAGGATAAACATACCTAGATATTCTAGAATTCATTGTTGTTTGCCGCCTCTCTGCTGTGCGGTGGCACTAACCTGAGGCTTGGCTTCTCTTTAAAAGCTTTAAGAATAGTTTCTTCTTGTCTAAATACCCGTAGACCGCTCAAAAATCTCCTAAAGAATGTTGATTACCATATAAGCATGGGATCCAAAAATGCTTGTTGAAATAATTAAACCTTAAACCATCACCAATCTGTGTCAAAAGTCTGTGTTTGGATTTAAGTGGACAAGTATACTGACAATCATCGTGGCGGCAAGTCTTGAAAGTCCAAATCAATGTGTGCATCTTATAGTACTAGTATGATTTCCTAAACTTGCTAATGACTCTTGATGAAACCAAGAATCTTGCATCAAATGATTTTGGTAACACGTTGTAACATCATGTATTTTAGGGTTAATTATAAGTTTGCATCGTTTATTCTTGTGGGGGCTATTAATGTTTTTCATGAAACTTGTGGGTTGTTTATGCATATTATTTTAATTGGTCTTTTTAATTTTTTTTGTAAGGTTATATTGATAATTATTATATAATAATAATGACTAATAACAACAACAATAATAATAATGATAATAACTAGAACAATAGTATTAATACTAATAATATTAATTGAAATACTAATCTTAGGAATGTTTAAAAACTTAAAGTAATGAAGTTAGGGGGGGGGTAAGATGTCAATTAATAAACCTTAAATGTAGTTTTAAGCATAAATTACTAAAGTTTGAAAACTGAGGGACCAAAGCTGTAAGTTTATGAAATCTAAACCAAACTCCCACCCTTAATCCTCGTAGATCCGGCAGCCGCCACCGGCAGAGCTCCAGCGAGCTCCGGCGAGGCTTAAAACGCCACGAAACGCCTTTAATCAATACTCCAAATCATCCCAATCGCATCATTAACATGATTCGAAAGCCGTTATGAACTTAAACACATCTAAACGCCGGTTACAAACACAAACGACCGAGTAACCGACAATTCATCAATCATCGAGCCGTTCAACATCTAAAACGCAATAATAATAAAATTAATTGCACCTACATGATCGTTTAATCGTACCTAAACTCCTACGCAACACAATTCTACCTGAATCACACTTAAAAAATCCAATCTGCTCTCACTTTAACCGCGAACCTGCAACCACTCAAACACCACCATAAGAGCCTGCTAACCACGGATTGATAGAGGGCTTTACATCGTGAACATCATCCAAAGCTCCACACGAAGTTAATTGGATTATCATCAACATTTACACATCGTTCCCTCACCTCTCAGTCGCGACTCGTTCATCGACGTGTGCACCTTCAATTGTTAATCAAACGGGTAAATTGCTTACATGTATACAATCGATTAATCATGGGGAACAAAAGCCCCATGGTTAACAATGCCCCTGGAATCGATTAAACTGTCAATTTGGGATCGAAGGAACTTAGGGTTCATGTGAATTTGGGCGGGTTCTGTGTTCATTGCTTTTAAGTTTTGGAAACCAATTTCAACCGCGGCTGAAGCATTGGTTCACTGATTCCCCACTTGCATTCCACACTAGAGGTCCCGGGTTCGAACCCGGCGACCTCCAACATATTTTTTGGGGTTTTTTTTTCAGCCTTTAAAAAAAATAATAAAAAATAGAAAATTTCTGAATATTAATAAAAATCAATCTTGTAAATTTAAATTATTTTTGAAGTCACTTAATCAATTTCTGAAAATTTATGTTCTTATAATACTCGTATATTTTTATAAAACAAATGATATAATTAGTTCAGTTTCTTATAAAATATTTTTTTAATGTTGAATAACTTATTAAATCATTATTTGTTCAAATAATATATTTTGATTATTTCTTATAAGTTAAACTTAAAATATTATTTTAATTTACTAAATAGTTGTTTGTTCAAATAATATATTTAAATTATTTTTCTTATAAAATAGACATTTATATTGTTATAACTCACTAAATCATTACTGGTTTAAAATAAGAGTTATTTTAAAAGTTTGTTTAAATTATATTTAGACCTTCTTACAAATGGTTTCTTTTATTTCTTGGTATTAAAATGATTAAATAATATATTGACTCAAAGCATAATCAAAATTTACCATGTTAGTTGGATATAATTATTAACATCTCAAATTCCACTTAAAACATTAGTTCCCTTATTATAATTAAACTTTAACCTTGTGTATATATATATATTTAGGTGCCTTGTGACGTTCATCTTGGAACAACGTTTATTATCAATCTTATTAACCTTCATACTTATACTTTTAGCTGTGTGAGTTTTCCATGTGAGTATTTCCATACCCCTTTTTGCTTATTTTCACATTTTGGGGTGAAACATGTTAACTTATTATCATTGCACTTGTAAACTTATTTGAGACTTGTAATCTTTATGGCAATTCATCATGCAAAGTTGTGGTTAGTTGAACTTTTGTGGTTACCATGTTATGGCGTTATATGTACAATCATTAACTATTGCTAGCCCAGCGAAGTCATAGATCTATGGGCAAGACAAGCCTGCTTTGGTTGATCCAGGTACACTTAGCTGATCGTATAATCTTGTAACCGTTTGAGACTTGTAAAACTTTGTCGAGGTTTGATTGTTGCATTGTTCATAATATCCCTAATCACTTTATTCACTAACTTATGACTTGAATTGCCATCTTTTATATAATCTATGTATTAAAAACTATAGAATACTCACCAACATTATTGTTGACCTTTTATTTTTAACATGTTTCAAGAAATGCCCAAGTTTGATATCTACTCTTTGAAGCTTGCACATCTAGGAATGGACCTAGATAAATAAATGAAATAAGAATGACTTGTTACATTCTATGTTATGCATTTAATTTCTTTGAGACTTATGCTTGTAATGTTACAATTGAAACTTATGATTAATTTATATTTGAGTTATTAATAGCGTTATGTGGCTGTGAACGATCTTAACTCTCACTCCTCGACGTTTCCGCCGTCAAGGTTGGGTTGTGATAGATTGGTATCAAAGCCCATAACTATAGGTATCTAGGTTATTAGAAATGGTGACCTAGGCTATAGTATGCATGAACCTTATAGAGTTATATTTCTATCTTGTAAATTTTATACTTTACATGCTACGTAATGCTATGCCTTTTATCTGCATTTGATGCCTTAGCATAGGATGGCCTAAACATTGTTACTTGTATTTCTAAACTTAACTTTGACTCTTTGACTCTCCCCGAACATGAACTCTCTTAACCTTGTTCTCGTCGACACGTGGAATCTTATACTTATGTTATGACTTGGATCTTTAGACGTTATGTCTAATCTATATAAATCTCATCAAGGTTTTGATTCTATGAACCTAAGAAATGTTGTGTGACACATAGACACCTGTATCCTGGTTTTCCTGGCAAAAGGCCCTCGGGCTAAGGCAAGCATATCGCATAAATCCTACGGGACTAGTTATGCTTACCTGGGGATTTCTGGGGTGAGTGGTAAACTATGGTCAATATACACAAGTTTCTAAGGTAAATGGGTCAATTCACCTTGACGTGTCAACGTTTCCAAATGGTAATGCGTTACCAAATGGAATCATTCCGTATACTTTATAACCTTTAGCTTACCCTTGTTTAAACTATTATCCTTTGATACCCCCGCTCCTGTAACGAACTCATTTTTGTATATTCCAACATGTCTCGTCACCATGGAAAGCGTGGAAGTTCCGACCGTAAGCTAGCTGCCATGATTGCCCGACAAATGGCTGCCGTTCTCCCGACTATGGTTGCTGAACTTAATAGCACACTAATGGCTAATAGCAACAACAACACCAATGGGAACAATAGTGGTGCTAATGGAGACAATAGCAACAATCAAAACGGGAATGATCAACAAGGGAACAATCGTACTTGCACTTTCAAACACTTCAACTCGTGCAAAACCACTAGTTTTAGTGGAAAAGAAGGAGCCACTGGACTTCTCGAGTGGTTTGAAAGTATGGAGAACATGTTCATTGTTAGTGAGTGCCCCAACGAGTTCAAGGTTCGCTATGCTACAAGTGTTCTTCAACAACGGGCACTCACATGGTGGAATAGTGAAAAGAGAAACCGTGGAACTGAGATTGCTTTGGCATCGCCGTGGGAGGAATTCAAGGAGATCATGATTCAAAGTTTTGTCCAAGGAGCGAGTTGCAAAAGCTAGAGGAGGAGTTCTGGAACCTCAAACAAGATGGTGGGAATCACTTGGCTTATTCCACTCGGCATCATGAGTTGAGTATGCTCCTACCACACATGGTGGACACCGTGCCCCGTAACATTGAGAAATTTATCAAGGGGGTGCCACCTCAAATTCAAGATGCCGTGGTGGGGGTGCCATCTTAACTCTCACTCCTTGACGTTTCCGCCATCAAGGTTGGGGTGTGACACACGTCCTGAATGATTTGATTACCTGTATGATTCCAAAATGATTCGTACTAGTTATGGTCAAAATAACATGAAGCTGACTGTTCTAGAAATAAATCTGTTAGATATCTATCTTAGGGTTTCCACCTCTCACAAAACCTACAAAAATATGTTGTACTTCTATTTTTCAGTTCTAGTAGTTTCATTTGGTTAATTTTGTTAGTTTATTTGTTAAAAGTCGGACTACGTATTGGAATTATGTCTGGGATCTAATCACTTAAAAGGGTCATGTCTGAGGTGAGAAAATGTTTTACTGTTAAAAGGATCACGTCAGAGGTGATCAAATGTTTCCAAAGTTAAAACGATGATGTCTGAGATGATCAAACGCTCGTAAAGTCTTATCAATAGTTAAAAGGGGCTTAGTGTTAAATGATCATAAAGTCAATATCACAAGGATGAGCCATTCACATGACTGGACCATAAGTATGGACCAGCCGTACGAATGGACCAACAAATAAGCCCAATCGCACGACTAAGCCACACGTATGGCCCACACATGCGATTGGATCATCAGCATTGGTAGCTTCATGTGATTGGATCATCAGCATTGGTAGCTTCATGTGATTGGATCATCAGAATGAAGCAATTGCACAAATGGAAACAACTTAACGGGGTTGTCGCACGACTGAAACCCAGTCGCACGACTGATGATGACCGATTGAGTCAGTCGCACAACTGAGTCTCAATCGCACGAACCAACTGTGTGATTAGCTCCAGTGACACGACTGAAAGAAACCCTAGTATAAATAGAGGGGAAATCGGTCGCAAACCCTATTCACCCCCAATAGCTCATTTCTTCGCACGACTTGTCGATACCCTGCCCAAATTTCATCCGATTGTTCTTGGACTGTGATTATTACTTTCTAATGATTTCCAGTGACTCTACAGGTAATGTGCAACGATTTCTAGTCAAATGCTCAATCGATTAGTCACCAAAAGATCGAAATTTAAGCCCTAAAACCTAACCGAGACTAACTGGACCAATAAACTGATAAAACCAAGTAAAATATTAAAATAAAGGTTATTAGGTGCTATGTCGGGTGTTTGCGAGACTAATGAGCTATTTCACGACGTCTAACATTACGATTTGCTCAAACTTTGAATTTGAATGACCCAACAGTCTGTCATGCGAATGGGCGCCGTGATGAACCTCAATCGCACGACTGAGATGGGCGAATGGCTCAGTCGCACGACTGAGATGGGAAAATGGCACAGTTGCACGACTGAACCATGTAAATGAGTTCAGTCGCATGACTGGTTCAACCGCTTAGGATAGCATACGACTAAGCCAATTCGCATGCTCAGTCGTACGTATGAGCTCAATCGCATGACTACACCTCAGTCGCACAGTTCATTCACATGATAGAATGGAAAGATTCAAATTAAGAACTTCATATGGCTATTCTTTTACACATACTAACGTTTATCCATTTTGTGTAACATATGGCGAGTCGCTGGACCATGAGCACTAAACACAACATTTGTGCTCACCTGGATCTCACCTCCAGGAATGCTGCAGATTTTTCGGGCATCATTAATTTTCTATGGAGGTTGAGGATCTTCAGTGCCATTTCGACACCGTGCACACCATACCGATCCCTTTAGCAGGCCTTCTGGGAAGGCGCGGTTGTTGATCGGATCGTAGAGCCCCACTCTATTAGGAGTTCTATCTTCGGTCATGCCATAGAGATCACAAAGGAGGATCTCCGGATAGTATTAGAGTTTGGAGATGATGCAGAATGTCCGACCCGCTTACACCCACTAACAGTGTGCGGTTGCTTTCTACGAGCCAAGTACTCAGGGGACATCACCGCAGGTGTGCTCAACAAGAGCAACCTGTGCCCCCAATTCAAGTACTTGGCACATATGCTGCTTAAGTGCATTGCCTCCAGGAAAGGAGGCTTTGATGAGCTGTCGGACCAGATACAAAACGCCTCCGTGGCGTTGGTGCTGAACCACCCGTTAAGCTTCTCCTGGATGATCTTCACCTACTTGGTGGAGAACATCGAGGCGAAGGGGAAGGAGGGATTCTGTATGTATCCTTGCTTCATGTAGATAATCATTGATTAGAAGCTCCCTCAGCTACCTAAGGAGAAGGAGGACGCTATAGTACTTGAGGTGATGGATGACACCACATTGGGACGGATGAAGGCGTACAAGGGGAAGCAAGGTAGGCCCCTGTGAGGAGATTGTTTGGGCACCTGGCCCAGGAGGATTACGTGGCGCCCGCCAGGAGAAAGTGGCGCCACGAGGACAGTGATTATGATACAGAGCAGATAGTTCTCCCCACCGATGACTCAAAGGATGATGACAGTGGCGATGGTGGAGACAAAGGCCCCACTCCATCTAGGGCCGCCACTACTGATGTTACACCTCCACCACCTACTCATAGAGATGCTGATATAGCTGGTTTCTATCTAGATTTCCGGCCTGATGAGGAGGAGGAGAGTGATGATGAGCCGTTGACCAGAATGGTGGGCAGCAGGGTGGTTGTCACCGACCATGGGATAGAGGCGGTTGGAGGATGCCAAGCTGCGTCTGGGGAGACTACTAAAGATCCTACTTATACCCCAGACCAGCTCAACATCCCAGGGGGAGCATCCTCCTCGAGGGGTTCGAGGAAGAAGAGGATGGCTCAGCCCCTTGGGATGAAGCCAAAAAGACGGAGGTTCACGCTGATTCCTACCTCCACCACCACTGCCACCACAACTACCACCACCACTCACCCACCCACTACCACAGCTACCACCACCACTACTACCACCTCACCCATCATCACTACCACAACCACTCCACCACCTATCTACACTACTTCCACCACCACTACAGCCAACCCATCACCACCCACACATATACCACCACCCATATTCACCACAGCCACCACCACTACCACCATCCACCAGCCCGGACCATCATCCCACCAGCCATTTACTATAGGATCCTCCCTACCTTCTGTTAAGGTATAGGATTAGCTGGCAACACTAAATAGGATGGTGCTGAAGCTGTGGGCTGCTGGCGAGGAAAGAGCTGCACAGATCAGACAGCTTGTGGAGCAAAACGCTACCCAAGCACAACAGATCGCTCAGCAGGCCCAGCTAATCGAGGATTAGGCTCAGCAGATGGCGATTCAAAGTCAAGAGATTGCCCAACTCCAAGATCATAAAGTTTTATCCACTAAGAAGATTGAGTTGGAAGGTGCCACTAAGACCATCATGCTCAAATTCAAAGGCACAAAGGATGAGCCTCTAAAGATACGAGAGGGTGATGATGATGATAGTGATGATGATGATGATGGTGAGGATGAGACCGAAGGAGGAGATGATGAGGATGCAGGAGATAATGAAGAAGGTGGGGATGCATCTGCATCGGGTTCCACACAAGCAAGAGAGTGGCAAACCAAGAAAAGTCAAGATCAGGGTGCCTCAACATCAGCCCCGACTGCATAAGAGCATTTGATTAAGGACAAACTTAATGATTAGATGTTTATGTAATTTTAAATCATGTGTAATTAAATCATGTATTTAAACTTGTGTACATAATGTTTATATTTATTTAATGTCTTACTGTCTTGATTATTGACTAATGGTTGATATGTTTATATGTTTAAATCAAGCAGATCATTCATCTCAGCAAGATGAGTATGATGTTGCTCCCCTTCAGTAGATCAAGTCTCAACTCATAGTGATACTTGATCTGCAAGGGATCATCAGGAGATCTGTGAGTTACACTCCTGAAGAAGGAGAAATAATTTACAACCTTACTGATGACCAATTGGCTGAGATGTTCCGACTAAATCCAGATGAGCTTGTGAAGGATGCTCCTACTGTTGACATGGATAGTGACGATGAGCTTAACGATATGGATGATATTGAGATTGAAGACATCACAACACAACATTATCCAGAGTATGCTGACAACAAGAGAAATATAGTCCCCAATCTGGGTGACACCCTTGTCAGTGATACATTTGAAACACTGGATAAGATGGAGCAAGAGTCGGAGAAGAATAAGGATCAAGCCCAAGCCTCGGACGCCGATGTGAACATCAAAAAGGCTGAATGGGCGGAATGTTTTGAAGAGATCAGAGCCCAACGCAGTGCTCCATGGCCTAGTACCTACACCAAGCTTTACAAAGTAAAGAAGCATGTGAAGGTGTCAGGAAAAATCATAGTGTGGGCATATTTTGATGATCTAAATGTTTATGCTATCAAGAGAGAGAAGGGAATCGAGTACTTCAGATTCCCACACGATCTGAAGACTCTACCTGGTTTTGAGCTTAACCAGCTGGCCAAATTGAAGCTGTTATATGCTAACCCTCGAAAAATGTCAGGCTGGTTTGAAGCTGCTTTGAAGAGAGAGTACCACACCAGGTGGGTCAACTTTAAACCTCAACAACCAACGAGATATATCAAAAGATCTGAAGTTGATGCCATTATTGGAAAGCCAAAGATTGTGCTGAAGTGGAGTCCTCCGCGCATAATGTCGAGAATCCCTCTAAGGGAAATGCCTCAGGACTTCACTCCACACTTTAAGTGGTGGTACTACGATTGGAGAACATGTGAGGCGGTCATAGTTCTGAACAAAGATGGAAATACGGAAACCATCAGGGTGTTTGACCCAATATGGCTAACTAACATATCTTCTAACGATGTCTACACTTTATACAAGTGGCCATTGTTCTATGACGCGCAAGACATTGTACAAGCCCTCCAGTTCCAAAACGTGATAAGACTCTGCTTTGCATTTGAAATACATGCAGGAGTTACAAGGGAGGAGAAGTACAAGAAATATGAAGAGCTGATGAAGTATGTTAGACAATAGAGTAAACTAGGTCCAAAGGGAAGTTTGAAGATATATATGTACCTAGTTTATGAACTTAATGTAAAATGTCTTTCATGTCTTACATATATGTAACAGAATGGGTATGAATGAAATACAATGTGTGGTTTATGCCTATAATGTTTCATATTTCATTGATTATTATGTGTTAACGCATATTGAACTAATTATATAGGTTTATGGTTGTTTACATAGTTCTTAGTCAATAATGATTGAAAAACGTGCTTAAACTTAATTGTGTGAAGTTTTCATGCGAACGGAACATGCTAATGGACCATACGCATGAATACTTCATGCTAATGAACCAGTCGCATGACTGAACCAGGAGACTGGATTAGTCGCACAATTGTGACATGAGATTGACTCCGTTGCACGACTGAAGCCTCAGTCTTGCGGATGGATCAACCGCATGCTTTGATCGCACGACTGAACCATGCAAATGGTTCAGTCGCATGAATGACAAAAGCTAACCTATAAATACCACTTAATTCTTGGAACAGAACAATTCGAATACCTACGCACTAAATCGTACCGTATCCATCCAGAGACCCTAGAACAACATGTTCCAAGTTCATAGATCGCACAAAATCGTATTGCAATCGTTCTTAACGTTTAGATTCATTCTAAGATCGATTCTACGTGCTTTCTCACTGATTGGATCGCCAATCAAATAGGATTCCACACTATTTGAGTTGGTATACACGTAAATCAGTTAGTACTCCGTCCGTACATGATCCCTAACAGTGATGCGTCCATCTAGGGTTTGGGATTTGTACTGATGCAACACAGTAATGTAATAGCATATGTATCAAGACAACCCAAGGTACATGAGAATAATTACACAATGCGTTATCTGGAACTAGGAGCTGTAGTGTTTGCCTTGAAGATCTGGAGGCACTACTTATATGGAACCAAGTGCACGATCTACACAGACCACAAGAGCCTCCAATTCATATATGACCAAAAAGAGCTGAATATGCAGCAACGACGATGGCTAGAATTGCTCAACGACTATGATTGTGCCATCAAGTATCACCCGGGTAAGGCTAATGTGGTAGCTGACGCCCTTAGCCGAAAGGAAACCCCTAACCCTCGTCGAGTGTGCATATTGCAAATGACCATTCACTCTAATATGCCAGTGCAAATCAAGGTTGCCTAATATGAGGCCTTGAAATTAGAGAATCTGAAGGCTGAATCCATGCGAGGCATGGAGAAATAGTTAGAGACCAAGGCTGATGGAATTCATTATTTCATGGAACAGATCTGGGTACCACAGTATGGGAATTTACGAGAGCTAGTAATGGATGAAGCTCATAAGTCATGTTATTCAATTCATCCGGGTTCAACAAGATGTACCAAGATCTGAAGGAGTTTTATTGGTGGCCAAACATGAAAGCTGAGATTGCCACCTACGTAAGTAGATGTCTAACTTGCTCTAAAGTTAGGGTGTAATACTAGAGACCATCGGATTACTTCAGCAACCATAAATTCCAGTGTGGAAATGGGAGTAGATCTAGATGGACTTTGTCACAAAGTTGCCTAGGACTCCCGAAAGATGTGATACCATTTGGGTTATAGTAGATCTCTTAAAAAATCCGCTCACTTTCTAGCAATACAAGAGACTGATCGAACGGAGAAGTTGACAGGAATTTATTTAAGAGAAATAGTCTCTCGGCATGGTGTGGCAATATCTATCATATCTGATCATGACGCTCGGTTCACTCCTCATTTCTTGCAATCATTGCAACGGTTATTGGGAACGCAGTTGGACATGAGCACTGCGTATCATCCATAAACCGATAGTCAGAGTGAACGTACGATCCATAAACTGGAAGATATGTTGCGTGCTTGTATGATTGACTTGGAAGCAACTGGGAAACTCATTTACTATCGGTTGAGTTCTCCTACAATAACAGCTATCACACTTCAATCACGACCTCACTATTTGAGGCATTGTATGGGCGTAAGTGCCGCTCACCTATCTATTAGGTAGAAGTCGGAGAAAGTAACTTATGGGTCCTGAGCTTGTGCCATAAAACGACTGAGAAGATCGTGCAAATTTGTAACCGTATGTCAACAACATGTGACCGACAGAAGAGTTACGCTGATAAATGTCATAGACCATTGGAATTTTAGATTGGTGACAAGGTACTCCTGAAAGTCTCGTGTAATACACTTTGGAAAGCATGGAAAACTAAACACTAGATACGTTGGACCATTTGAGATTTTCAAACGGGTTGGTCCGGTAGCCTATCAACTGAATCTACCTGACGAGCTCAGTGGAATACACAACGCGTTTCACGTGTCAAATATCAGGGAATGTCTATCCGATGAAACACTTGTCGTTCCATTATGGGACCTAGAAATTGATGAAAAACTTCGTTTTATTGAAGAACCAGTTCGGATTATGGACCGAGAAGTCAAAACCCTAAAGCGAAACAACATTCTTATTGTGTGCGTTAAATGGAATTCAAAGCATGGACTAGAGTTTACCCAGGAAAGCGAGTATCGAATGAAGAAGAAGTATCCATAAGAGTTCAAAGATTAGACATCCACTTCTTAAGGTATCATTTTTAGGATATCTTTTCCTTAAATTTCAAGACAAAATTCCCTTTAACAAGAGGATGACGTCACAACTATCGCCAAACCACGAAAACATACATTGTTTTGGTCTTACATCTCTTCGTTTTGGGTTTGTGTTAGAAATTCTGGAAAGCTAGTCGAGCTTCTGAACACTTTTCTATTATGGCTGTTAAATCTGTCGTTCTGTGTAAATTAAATGTTTTAATTTTCGAGACGAAAATTCCTTCAACAAAGGATGATATGACAACCCATGTTTTTCAAGTTAGTTATCATCGTTTTTGTAATCTAACATCTCTCCATTATGTTTCTTTTATAATTAATAAATTTGATTATTATTAAAATGACAACAATAATAATTATTAATAAAATTAGCAACCCATCTTCAATTAATTAAACAAATTGTACCTGAAATGTAAATATGTAAAATTGGGAGGGCTAATGTGTAAAGCTCCATGGTGAATATATACCACCGTAACTCTCCCCCCCTCCTTAACGAACGAACGACAGCTTCCTTTGCTCTCAGTGACCACCATCGAACTCAAGGAGCCACCGACACTTATCCGGCGAACGTGAGTATTCATCGTCGTGACTCGGTAAGGTACGTTCTTTTCGTGGTGTTTAGCACTCATATCGATACGGTTTCGTTCTCAGTCGCGGCTACGAATTTGATAATGTATGTGTATGTACTCCTGCTATGAGTGTCTCTTTTTGCGACTGATGCTTGTATGATGCGTGTGTGCGGTTATATTTGGATATTCAGTTTCATGCGCGCGTGATCTGCGTTTCTGGGTTTGTGTGCGTCCTGCATTACGCATCTATATAAGTGTATATATAAAGTTTTGTGCCATGTCAACCATAAATACACACTTATGCATTTAAAACACCCACGACGAACCCCCATATCATACCTAACCATCCATACATGGCACAAACTTCACCCGGGCTAGTCACGCTAGCATAACGGTCGTTAAACTGGTGTTCAATTGACCTAATTTCTATTGTTGTGACCAGTGTTCACAACCGAGACATTTCTTTACACTGTTAGCGTTGGTTGCGAACTTCATGCGCTTAGTAACTTGTTTAGTAGACTAGCTATCTACTGATATTACTTTGTTTACTGTATCAGTTTACTATTATGTTCTGTTTATATCTACTGTTAGCTATAATTAGTTTCTATCAATCAAGAATTTAAACAGAAAGCGTTAAATTATTGGATTAGTGAACAAAAAGAATAATACATTATTTGAACAACCAAATAAAAAGCTTAAAAGATAAATTGAAAATAGATATTTAGTGATAAACTGTTATTGTATAACAAACATTTTAAAAAACTAATCAAGAAAGCTGAAAAATATTTTTATGTTGTGATACTTACAACAAAATATTTTTTTCCTGGATTAACTACTACTTATCAAGCCACGAGATGGTGTCAAAGGACAATATGTGCTACAAAAGGTGAACCTGGGGTATTCATTCCGTATAAAGAGTAAAAACAAAAACCATAACCCAACCTCAACGATTGGCCTAGGTGATACTCTTAATCTTGCCTTTCTTCTTAATTGCATAGTTGTACCACACAAAACAACCATAAATATCATCAACTTGAAGGTGTTTATAGGTCAATCAACTCATTTTGCAACATTTAGACGAAGCCATAGTTTTCGGTACCTATTTGAAGAACCCTTGGTACCATTGATAAGCTCTTCAGTAGTACACTTTGCAATGGTCCTAACAAACTTAATAATAAAATCTTTGGATCCTTAACATCTTCAAAATATTCGAAAATCACAAACAATAAAATGTTAAGCAAACAATGTTCACTGAATCAAGCAACCACACAATTGCAGCTATAATACTCGATTAGTAAACTAGTTACAGAAACCACATATATAATTTGCATAAAATTTGTTGAACAACATGCCATTTATAAATAAAAAAGTTCGTCAAACATGAATATACTTACCTTTTGTCGATAAAATGCAAGTTCTTCATTAGGTATTCTTCGACCGGATCATAGTTAATGGGGAAATTTTGTGTCCCGTTTGAAATTAGCATAGGAAGTTACTTTGGATGCTTGATTCAGTATCACTAATTTGCTAATCCATTCCAAAGTCAACATCCACAAATAAACTCCTTATGATGATTTTAGGACTTATATGTTGTGATACTTGCGTAAACCCAAATGAGTCAAGCAATTCTAGATCCATTGTTGAAATAGTGTAGATGCATAATTAATTTCTGTGAGATTTGAAGATAACGAAGGGTGTTAACAAAAACGTTTGGATGGAAGACAAATATTTATAAGGTTGGAGATAGAGTTTACTGGCGATGTGGGGAGGAATAAAAGAAGGGAATGAAACTGCTACAAACCGTCAATAACCACTTTGTAACCACTGTAATCATCGAGTTTAAATGATCAAGATTTGATTTTAGCCTCTAACGACTGATATGACTTCTATCAACAGTTACACTCACCTCTAGTAATATAATATATACTTAACTCCTAAAGTTTATAAATATTTGTAACCCATTTTATAACTTATCTAAAAAAGCAAACAAGAAGTCAATATGAAGTAATGTTATTATATTAAAAAGAAGATTCAAGTTTATGATATGAAATAACCGTAAATTTTCTTTAGATATAAATATGTTTGTGTGAGTCTATGTATAGATATAATATAAAAAAGTTAAGATAATATTAAAATTTAGAACAAACAAACAAATAAGAACAAAATAAACAAGACGAAAACCCACAGAATATGTAAAATTGTTGCGAAACTGATGTTTTGTTTAACTAGCAAATCGTTACATATATGTAAAATTGTTGCGAAACTGATGTTTCATTTAACTAGCGAAACCGTTACATATTCGTAACACTATTGTTATGTATGTGTAACACTGTTGTTATGTATATAAAATGATGTTGTTACATATATGTACTTCAATTACAAATATGTAATGCAGTTGTTACATATGCGTAACACTATCAGCACAATGATTTTGTACACGCTTACATATATGTATCAAATATGTTGATCAGTTACTGTAACACCCGGTTATTTATTTATTTTGAAGCCGACGAAGGAAGAAAAAGAAATAAAGTCCAAAGTCGAGGGATCAAACTCGCCAACGAGAGAAAATTCGGTATGTGGTGATATTTGTAGGGAGAGGGCAGCCATTACCCTCTCTCCACACTCACATTTTCAGCAAACAAAAGAGGAGAAGAGAGAAAGAAGAGAAAAGAAAGAAAAGTTGGTTCAAGTGGCTTCAAGAGAGCAAAACCGTCGTGTAGCGAGTCAAATCGAAGCTCTTCTCGTTGTGGTCGTTTGTGTGAGTTTTAGGACCCCTCTTTTATACATTTTGAATGATTTTAGGGCTGGAACACATCTGAAATCAGGTTTTTAAGTGTGTGTATGTTCGACCCGTTTGAGTATGTGTATGTGTGTGTATGATTCGTTTGGGTCTTGTGTTTGAGCTTGTGTGTGCTTGAATGGTGTTGTGGTATGCATTCCTAAGGTTTAGGATGGTTGATTTGGGTTTAGAATGGGTCTAGATGAGCTTGGAAGTCGAAAATGGCCGATTGGGTTAGGGGGTGAACTGCATTCTGCACACCTAGGGCTATGCGACCGAATGGCAAGGCAGTCATGCGACTGAAGCCATACGCATGCCAGTCATGCGATTAAAGGTCAATCGCATGTGACACGTATGATTGAGGCCCATACGCCTGCTAGTCGTGCGACTGAGAGTCAATCGCATGGGGAGTCATGCGACTGAGGACCCATTCGCATTAGTGTTCATCCACATTAGTTCCATTCGCATAGGACTCATACGCATTGGTGTTCATTTGCATGAGGCCATTCACATAGGTGTTCATCCGCATTGGTGTTCATCCACATGAGGTCCATTCGCACGATTGGGTGTTCATTCACATAGGTGTTCATCCGCATTGGTCCTTTCGCATGATGTTCAGTCACATGGAGGCCATGCGACTGAAGGGTGTCCATACGCTCGAATAGGGCTGTTGTACCCGAGGAAAACCATAGTCTAATGACTGACTTTTGGGGGAAAGTGCAGATGTAAGTTTTGATGTGGAAGTTCCTGTAAGTTCATGTAAGGTGACTTTTGAGGTCTTAGAGGTTATGTTGGGCATGATGGTGATGTTGCATGTTTATGCATGATGCATGTTATGTATGTATGATGTTGGCCTGTATGATGTTGATGCCTGTGTATTTTATGTTCCTTGTTATGATGCATGTTTATTTCTCCTGTGGCTTTATGTGCTATGTTAACGAATGAAATGAAAGTATTATGTAAAGTAAAGTGGAAGATAATGAAAAGTGGAACATGATGAATGCGTGCATTAATGAATGATGAAAGTAATGCAAGTCTTGCAAGCATTAGATATCGGGACACGCCAATTATAAGGTGTTAGCCCAACAGTGTGCGGGTTCGCTACCCCGGGAGGATGCGCATTGGGGTCCTTCTCTGTGATCGATCATTTGTATAGAACCTCTACCGCTTACCCCTGGTACTGCGGCACCATGTTTAGCTGTCTATTTATAGACTTCAGCCCAGTAGCCATATAGTTTGGGGTGTAGCACATGGTATTGGTACGGAAGACATCAAATGTGCAAGAAAAGATGTAAAGATGAATGAACGAATGAAGAAGATAATAACTATTATCTATGCGTACATATGATGTATGATCGCATGAAAGAAATGAATGGTTTAACGAAAGAAAAGTATGTTTTATTATAAAACTAGAACTCACTCAGCAACACTGACTTTTTATATGTTTCCAGTTGGCAGGTAATGTTGTTGAGGATGGCAATGCGAGGCTTCTTAGCTCTTTTGGATGGCATCCATTTGTATAGGGCTTTTGTGATGTAATGCAACAATGTATTTTGTAACTGATTAACAATGTATTATTTTACAAAAGTTTTTATGATGAAATGAGATGTCATTTTTGAATGTTTCCACTGCAATATTTTTGTAAGATAAATGAAAATGTATGTTTTATGTGCAATGATTTACCAGCTGTAAGCGTCCCGGGAACGTGGCCTTACAGTTACATGTGCTTGTTAGCTGGTGATTTTATTAGTATTATTCCTTCTTTAATATTTTGAAATGATATCGATAAAAGATGCATTTAGTTTTGTATTAATTAGATTATGTGAGAGAAACGAATAATAAGGCAAGAGAGAGATTATGAGAATTTTATGGGATTTGTTTAATGATCTTAGGGGTTTCTAAAATATAATTGCAAGGTTTATGAAAAGGCTAATGCATTTAAAACATCTAAAGTCTTCCTGCATACATGCACTGAAGTACAGAAGTAGAGATGCTTCGGAAGTTTTACACCATGCACTCAAAAATACTCTAAGTGTAAAATCTTCTGAAGCCAAGACCAACATCTTCTGAAGCTTAAAGTGAAGTCTTTCGAAGCTTTAGAGACAAAGTCTTCTGATGTGCTCCAAATCATACATAAAAATCCTATCAAAAGCACATCAATGATTCCTTAATATCTCCCTTAAAATTATGAAAATGTACTTAAAATGTTAAATTGTGTTTTTAGGTGTTCAAAAGGGCAAGATGGACAAAAGAAGCATATTTAACAAGAAATTGAAGTAATTCGAGCTTTGGAGTCCAAGCATGGGACCGTGCCTCATTAAGTACGCCTCCATGCCTTGCTAGAAACACACCCCCGTGCTAAATTAACACACCCCTATGTTTGGACATCTGACAGGAAAAAAAGTACTATCCCCTAGAAGTAAGCACGAGGCCGTGCCCATCAAGACGGGGCCGTGCCCCACCACAAACACGGGGCCATGCCCCATTTAGCATGGGGCCGTGTCCGACACAACCTGCACGTACGAGCCGACCAACTTTCGTAAGCATTGTACTAGCATGGGGCCGTGCCATTTACCGGGGTTGTGCTTAAACACTCCAGAAAGCCTATAAACAGAAGCCTAAGTTCACCATTTTTGGCAAGCTTTGGTGGGAGAGTTACTCTGTAGAACTCTCTCGGAAATCAAGTCTTCAAGATCATTTGGAGGCTCGGGTGGTGCATACAACACATGAAGAAGCTCGTATTTGTCTAAATGTCATCCGTTGTGGATATTCGGTTTGATTGTTCCATTTCACTGATGATTTCATATCTATCTTCTTTGTTATCTGTTGTTATGTTCAAGCTCATTATGAGCTAAACTCTTTTTATCATCCTAATTGAATGAAACTTATGTGATTCGTGATGAAATAATAGTGTGATAAATATTATGGTGATCTTGGGAAAACTATTGATGGGTAGCATCTACATTGAACGAGAAGTTATAAATTTATGGTTTGTGATTGTGATTGTCATACACGGTTGAAAGACGTATGATCAACTTTCATTCGCGAAACCGGTATTCATAATATATCCATGGCTAATGAACTAGAAATGGTTATTAGAAATCATATCACTTTAACTTCTGATCATTTCCGGGTTCCCTTTTATTAGTTTGTGAAATCTTCAGTAATTGTTACGGTTTTCTAAAATTAATGGTATGTTAGGAAGGAACCTGATCAACTCTCTTTATAACATTAAGTTATGTTTTTAGAAATCGTATGTCAAATATGTCACAAAAGATTTACCTACATTACTAGGGCTTTGATCTAAGCAGTAAAACTCAACCTGATGTGATCCTAGTCACTACAAAGCAGGATCGACGAGAAATCGCGACAGGTCATCTTTATAAACATTAACATAATTACATTCATCAATATCTTTAAATCACACCACCAATTTATCTTGGTTACATAAGTGGAGTCTAATTAGGATGATAACTTTAATTCTCTGGTTTTAAATCCAAACGCTTCAATCTTAGTTTACTTTATTTTATTATTGTTTTTAAAACCTAATCTTTCCAATGCAACTTATCATTTTCTTTAACAAATACCGAATCTGATAGTCAATCATCAAGTTTGTTGAGTAGGCTAGGTGTGTCCACGGATTGATTCTTGGTTCTTACCAACAATATATTACCACACGACATGTACACTTGCCTTTTATGTGTGTGGTTTAGTATTTGTAATAACCAATTAAAACTAAATTTGTGCGAAAAATCTATACTATCTGCATCGCATCAAGTTTTTGACGTCGTTGTCGGGGACACACGGTAGTTTGAAAGGTAAACTAAATTTTTGACTATCTTGTATATAACTTGTTAATATATTTTCATTCAAACTTTATTTTATTTTTGTTAGATAGTTTACCTTAGTTTAGCTACATGTGCCTAATTCATTTTAAGCCTTAGTTAGTTTATGCTTCGTTAGGCTAGTGTATGTCCGGCTCGTCTAGTCCTGAACTTGTTTCACCTCTTTCGGAACCCAAACGAATTTTCCGTCAAAGATTGTGCGAAAGACCACAACAAGTAGCACCAATCATTGAAGAAGTCGTTTTGGAAGGTACACCATCCGAAGAAGACATGGCTAACCAAGACGAGGAAATGAAGATGACACACTATGCCACACCGTCAATAGATGGTTACGAGTCTAGTGTTGTCCAACTAGCAATAGCAGCCAACAATTTTGAAATTAAGTCTAGTATTATCCAACTCACAGAAAACTTTGTTCAGTTCCATGGATTGCAAGACGAAGATCCTAATGCTCACATCTCATGATTCCTTCATATTTGTGCAACCTTTAAAATAAATAACTGTTCAGACGACGTCATTCGACTAAAACTTTTTCCATTTTCATTTCGAGGCCGAGCTATCGACTTGGTTGATTCACTTCCGCTTGGTTCCATCACTACATGGGCGGAAATGGCTGACCAATTCCTTTTGAAATACTTTCCACCCGATCACACTGCCAAACTAAGAAGCAGCATCATAAGCTTTTGCCAAGACGAAGATGAATCATTACACACAACATTGGAGAGATATAAAGTCTCCTTCGGAGATGCCCACATCACGGACTTGATTTGTGGCTGCAGTGTCAAACCTTTTACGATGCAATCAGCGGAGCCCACAAGCAAGCGGTAGACCAAAGTATGGGAGGAGATTTCAGAAGTGTCATGCCAATAGAAGCATACCAAGCCTTAGAAAGAGCAACTAAGAAGAGCTTTGCTTACAATCCCTTAAGAACCAAACCTAGTTCTAAAAGTATTCATCAAGTAGACTCTAAAACCCTAATTGCAGCCCAATTAGAAGCTCTAACAAAATGATTCGAACAATTGCAAAGCGAGCAAAAGAAAACTCCAACACGATGCAACACATGTGGAAATTCACACAAGACCAATGAATGCCCACAAGGCATTATGATGGTTGAAGATGTTGACTATGTAGGAGGCCCAAACAACACATATAACAACTCAAATTGGAGAAGCAACTTGAATTACAAAGATACTGGTAATAACCAACCATCAACTGGATTCAACCAAAGGCCAGCTTACCAACAACAGAAACCACCATACCAAGGTCCAAGCAGTAGTATCCAAGACCGTGGACCATAATCAATGGAAGACTTATTGCAACATTTGTTATTAACCACACAAGCCACAGATGAGTACATCCGAAATTTGATCAAAGAAATGAGGAGAGTTTCCAAAGAAACAAAGCTGACAGCAAAAGCAACAAAGCATCATTGCACACCATAGAGCACCAAGTAGGTCAACTAGCACAACAACTATCTAGAAGACCTCAAGGAGCTTTGCCCAACAACACTGTGACAAACCCTAATGCTCAAGTCAAAGCCATCACCACTAGGAGTGGCAAACTACTCAAGGTGATGCACCCGTATTACAACCCATCCTCGAAGAAGTAGAAACTGAAACTCCAAGTAATGCGAGTGATAAGCAGAAGCAACCTGTTGTTATTGAAGAACCAACCAAGAAATACGTTCCATCACCACCCTATGTTCCACCACCTCCTTATCCAGGTCGTTTAAGACAACAACGAATGGAGGCACAATATGGAAAATTCCTTGTGTTGTTCAAGCAACTCCATATCAATCTGCCCTTGGTGGAAGCCTTAGCCCAAATGCCAAACTATGCTAAGTTTCTAAAAGGTGTCTTGTGAAACAAAAAGAAACTGGAAGAGTTATCACATGTAGTTTTGATTGAGGAATGCTCTATAGTTCTTCAAAACAAACTACCTCAAAAAATGACTAATCCAAGAAGTTTCACCATACATTGCCTAATAGGAAATCTTTCTGTCAGTAACACGTTAGCTAATTTAGGTGCAAGCATTAACCTTATCCCTTATGCAGTTTTTGAAAAATTAAACTTAGGTGAACCTAGACCTACCCGTATGAGCATGCAGTTAGCTGTCTGTTCTGTCAAATATCCGAGGGGCATCATTGAAAATCTCTTAGTTAAAATCGACAAATTCATATTTCCCATTGATTTTATGATCCTTGACATGGATGAGGACAAAAATGTTCCTCTTATCCTAGGTCGACCATTCTTAGCAACTGCTCGAGCCCTCATTGATGTTTGTACAGGCAAACTCACGCTTAGAGTAGACAAGGAGGAAGTAACTTTTGATATAGGCCAATCAATGAAACATCCTCAATATCATGATGACTCACTTTATTACGTTGATTCTTGCGATTCAGTCATAAGCTGTCATTTGAAGAAAACTCTTCAAAATGAAGCTTGCAACACTCAATTAATAGAGGTCCAAATCACCAAATCCATTTGTGAGAACCAAATCATTCCAGAACTAGAAGTTGATGAAACATCATTTCATCAAGAAGCATTTGAGATCATTGAACAAGATCTAGAACCTAAAGCCAAACCTTCTATTGAAGACCCTTGAATTTTAGAGCTCAAAGAACTTTCATCTCATCTCGAATACGCTTTTCTTGGAAACAAATCTCAACTTCCTGTCATAATCTCATTCGCCTTAACAATTGATGAAAAGAACAAGTTGCTCAATGTGCTTAAGGCACATAAACGAGCAATTGCATGGAAAGTTACGGACATCAAGGGAATCAATCCATCCTTTTGCACTCATAAAATATTGATGAGGAGAACTTCAAATCCATCATTCACCTCAAAGACGTTTAAACCTGAGCATGCAAGAGGTGATGTAGAAAGAAGTAATCAAACTACTAGATGCCGGTTTGAGTTACCCTATTTTTGATTCACCTTGGGTCAGCCAAGTCCAAGTTGTTCCAAAGAAAAGAGGAATGACTGTTGTAACTAACAAGAAGAATGAGCTTATTCCCACTCGTACGATTACAGGATGGAGAGTTTGCATAGACTATCGCAAACTCAATGATGCCACAAGGAAAGATCACTTCCCTCTCCCTTTCATTGATCAAATGCTTAAGAGATAGTCTAGAAAAATGTTCTATTGTTTCTTGGATGGTTTCTCAAGTTATTTTCAAATTCCTGTTTCTCCTGAAGATCAAGAGAAAACAACATTCACCTGTCCATATGGCACATTTACTTATCGGCGAATGCCCTTTGGATTGTGTAATGCTCCTACTACATTTCAAAGGTGCATGGTAGCAATCTTTCATGACATGATTGAACACTCAATGGAAGTTTTCATGGACGATTTCTCCATCTTTGGGAACTCATTCGAGCAATGTCTTGAAAATCTGGAAAAGATGCTGGTTAGATGTGAAGATTCTAACCTTGTTTTAAATTGAGAAAAGTGCCACTTCATGGTTACAGAAGGAATAGTGTTAGGACACAAAATCTCTCGAGCAGGGCTTGAAGTCGATCAAGCCAAAGTCAACACTATTTCTAAACTTCCGCATCCCACAACCGTGAAAGATATCAAAACTTCTACCATCGTTTCATCAAAGATTTCTCAAAAATCACTCGACCAATGAATCAACTTCTTGAGAAAGATGCTCAATTGGTATTTTCTGACGAATGCATTAGTGCATTCAAATTGGTTAAGGAGAGAGCAGTAATCGCTCTAATCATGGTTTCCCCAACTAGACGCTACCATTTGAACTCATGTGCAACGCCAGCGATTTCACGGTAGGAGCCGTATTAGGACAAAGGAAAGACAAGCACTTTCACCCAATTCGTTATGCGAGCAAAACCGTAAACAACGCACAAGAAAACTACACCACCACCGAAAAAGAACTTCTTGTGGTATTTTCGTATTTGACAAATTCCGCTCGATCTAATCCTTTGAAAAATAGTCGTTTACACCAATCATGCAACCCTTCATTATTTGTTCAACAAACAAGATGCAAAGCCGAGATTGATCGTTGGATAATTCTGCTTCAATAATTGATCTCAAAATTCATGATAAAAAAGGAGCGGAAAATCTAGCGGCCAATCATCTCTCGCATCTTGAGGATTCAAGTCCTTCACAAACTGAGGAAGTCACAATAAACGACAATTTTCCTCACGAATTCCTTATGCACATTCAATCCTCAATCGATGAACATCCTTGGTTTGCTGATTTTGCAAATTACTTAGAAAGCGAAATCCTTTTCAAGGGAATGACTTATCAGCAAAAGATGAAATTCTTTACGGATATCAAACATTACTATTAGGAGGACCCTGTTCAGAATCGGGGCAGACCAACCCATTCGAAGATGCATATACGGAAGTGAAGCAGAACAAATCCTAAGGCACTGACATGAAGGACCCACAGGAGGTCACCATGGAGCAACCTTAACAGCCAAGAAAGTATTTGACTCTGGATTTTACTGGTCCACGATCTTCAAAGATGCTCACAACATGGTACGCACCTGTGATGCATGTCAAAGAGCAACCGATATCTCAACACGGGATGAGATGCCTCAAAAACCAGTTCAAGTATGCGAGGTATTTGATATATGGGGTATTGATTTCATGGGGCCATTCCAAGTGTCATTTGGTAATCGTTACATCTTGGTAGCAGTTGATTATGTTTCAAAATGGCCTGAATCTCAAGCCCTTCCTACCAATGATGCCAGAAATGTTTTCAGATTCCTTAAGAAACTATTCTCTCATTTTGGTGCCCCAAAGCTCTAATTAGTGACCGAGGAACTCATTTATGTAACAACCAACTCGAATGAGCAATGGCATGTTATGGAGTGCACCATCGCTTTACAAATACTTACCATCCACAAGCGAATGGGCAAGCCAAAGTCACTAATCGAGGTGTCAAACGAATCCTGGAGAAAACTATAGGTCAAAACCACAAGGACTGGTCTACCAAGTTAGATGATGCGCTATGGGCTTTTCGAACAGCCTATAAGACTCCCATCAGCACAACACCGTTCAAACTAGTATATGGGAAACCGTGTCATCTACCTGTGGAACTAGAGCACAAGGCCTTTTGGGCACTTAAAGTAGCAAACCTAGACCAAGACCTTGCAAGAAATAATCAATTCCTACTGTTAGGATCTGGTATTTGAATGAAACACCAACTGATTAACGTGTTAAACCAAACCAAATAGTGCAGAATCCTATTTGATTGGTGATCCAATCGGTGAGAACGCACGTAGAAACAATAATGTATTGAAACTAACGTCAAGAATCGATTAGGAATCAATCTACAGCGTTCGATGAACTTGGAGTACGAACTTAGAGGCTTTTGGACGGCTAGGGTATGTCTGGAGTCGAAGTGGATTGAATGCTTATGTTTTTCCATGAATTAGGTGGTATTTATAGGTTAGGGTTGCTCATTTGGGCAACTAAACCATAAGCATGGTTCATTCGTGCGATTGAGACATGCGGTTGATCCATTCGCACGACTGAGTGTTCAGTCATGCGATTGAGCCAATCTTATGTTATAGTCATATGACTGATCCAGTCTCCTAGTTCAGTCATGCGACTGAGTCATTCATATGAAGGTGTTCATGCGTATGGTTCAAATGAGCACAAATATTGTGCTTAGTGCTCATAGTCCACCGACTCGCCATCTGTTACACAATGAATATAAACATTAGTATCCGTTGATTAATAATACAATGAATCACTTGGGCTTGAAAATATTCCTTTTGATCAGTCGTGCAAATGAGACTGTGCGACTGAGATCTAGTCGTGCGAATGAGTAGTGCGACTGAGATCTAGTTGTGTGAATTACCTCATACATACGACTTGTCATGCGACTGAGCTCATACATATGTAAACTAATTCATGTATGTCAGTCATGCGACTGAACTCATACGCATGATTCAGTAGTGCGGTTTAGTCATTCACACTACTCAGTCGTGCGATTGAAGTTCATCAACCTGTCCATTTGTATGATAGTCTGCTGTTCAATTCAAATTCAAGTTTTGACCAATTCTTATCATTTGACGCCGTGTTTTTGTTCATTGGACTCGCAATCATTATACTTAACACCTAATAACATTAATTTCAGTTGTTGGCTTAGATTAATTTGGTTAATTTGTAAGCCAAGTTTCGGTTCTTGTTTTGGGCCAAACATTTTGATTTAGGGGTTAAATTGAATGAAACATTATTGGATTGAACCGTATTATACCTGTAAAGTCAGTGAAAATCGTCAGTGCACAACAATCAGTGGTATATAATGATCGAGTGAAAATTTGGCAGAGTAACGATAGTTTGTGCGACTTGGGGCGATTTTGGGGTTGGTGAGTGACTGCGACCGACTACCCCACTATTTATACTAGGGTTTCCTTCAGTCGTGCGACTGAGCCCAGTCGCACAAGTTGTTAGTGCGACTGAAGGTCAGTCGTGCGACTTGCACAGTCGGTCACCTTCAGTCGTCCGACTAGAGTTGAGTCGTGCGACTTGGTCATTCACCTACTCTCACTTGGCCGAATGGCTCATTCGTATCAACCATTCGGTTGATTGGTCCATACTCATGTCCATTCGGCTATAAAAGGCATGAGTATGATCCATTCGTACGGTTGGTCCATACTCATGGTCCAGTCGTGCGAATGGGTCATACTTTTGAAATTTTTCTGACTTTATGACCATTTCACATTTAAACCCTTTTAAACTATTGAATTAACATTATGAACATTTGATCATCTCAGACATGATCATTTTAACTTGAAAAACTTTTGATCACTCGGACACGATCCTTTTAAACAGTTTGTCACCTCAGATGTGACCTAGTTTTTGTTTGAAAGCACTTGTGGTCACCTCAGACGTGACCTTTTAGATGATAATGTTCCTTATCAACTTCCATGATAAAGTCCGATACTACGCAAAACTGAAATAGACTAACTTTGTACTTACATAAAAGAAATACTGCTGAAACTTAAACTAGGACATATTTTGTGTTTTTGTGAGGGTAAATTCCTAAGATGTAGCTCTAAGGAATAATTTTTCTAAGAGGGCCGCCTCAATTCATTTAAACCATGCGCAGACCAGTTCAATTTGGAATCATACAGGATATTCAAATCATTCGGACAAGTTAGCTAAAGCCTTTGATGCTCTATTCTTGTTTTTCATCTAGAGTCATTTAGCAAATTTAGGAAATCATACTAGTACTATTAGGTCCCCCCACTGATTTGAACTTTCAAGAATTGTAGCCACAGTGATTGTCAGTATACTTGTCCTCTTAAATCCATACACAAACTTTCAACACAGTTTGGTGATAGTTTTAAGGTTTGTTTATTTCAAAGAGCATTTGTGGATCCCACACTTATATGGTAATCAACATTCCTCAGGAGATTTTTGAGCGGTCTCAAGGTAGTATTTAAGAAGAGACTATTCTTAGAACTTTCAAAGAGAAGCCAATCCTCAGGTCAGTGCCATCGCACAACAGAGAGGCGGCAAACAACAATGAGTTCTAGAATATATATAGGTTATGCTTATCCTCAGGTCAGTGCCACCGCACAACAGAGAGGCACATAACCTATCTTCTTGTTTGAGCAATTTTTCATTCTTTTTGCACAGATCTCACCAACAACATCGGTCATCAGTTTGATTGTATTTTCATTTTTCATGTGCTTTTGCTCATGCTTTGGTCTTACGCACACATTTGTGGCATTTATTTTGCTCGTCACCCCTTATTGGAATCTTGTTGATTGTGTTAACCAGGGATAAGGTGTTACCCATAGCTAGTCAAACAATTTAGTTTAATCTTGACATCACCAAAAGGGTCTAGTCATCTATTGTGTTGAATCTACCGACATATCATCTGTGGTCTAGCAACTTCTAGGTCTACTTTCTTTGTGTTACCTTAGTAGTAGCTAGCTTATCTATCATATTTTCTTTTATATTCCTCAGACTACACAGACTATACTTGAGTTTTGCATCTTTTTCAATTTTGATTTTTAAAGTCCCAAATGGTTTGTACCTGTGTACTATCATATTCCAAATATTGAATCGGTATCGCACATACGATCTTATTTATTATCAGCTTGCCTCTCTTTTTCCCTCGTTTTTTTGGTCTTATTACTGCCAAACCTATTCTCCCCCTAAAATTCTAAAACCGTCAAGGATATGCATTTTAGGATTTTAATAGGCAAGGAAAGAAACCAATTGTAATTAACTAATTAAAATTAAACAAAAACAAGAGAATAAAATAAAATAAAATTAAAAATTGAAAAATTAAAAAAAGACTAGACACGACGCATCGCACTATACATGGTCATCTTCAGGTATGACCTCATTTTTCTTTTTAACCCCGTTGACCTCTAACAAATATAAAAAACGTGGTTTATCAAATACCTTTGTATAGAGGTCAGCGCGTTGAAAATCTGTATTTATTTTTACTACATCGATTAAGTTATTTTCAAAGCAATCATGAATAAAGTGATATTTAATACCGATGTGTTTGGTCTTTGGATGTTGGACTGGGTTTTTAGTGAGTACAATCGCAACAGACTTATCAAAAAAAATAGGAGTAGAAGAGAAATTCAAACCGTAATCCCGCATTTGCTGTTGAATCCATATGATTTGAGAACAGCAGCTTGCAGCAGCAACATATTCGGCTTTACAGGTTGATAATGCAACCGAGGTCTGCTTCTTACATTGCCAGGTTACTAATCTTCTCCCAAAGAACTGACACCCTGCTGATGTAGACTTGTAGTTCATCTTGCAGCCACCGTAGTCCGAGTCGCTATATGCGGTAAGCTCAAAGTCATCATCATGAGGATACCACAACCCAAGAGTGGGTGTACCCTTCAGATAACGAAAAATCCTTTTGACCCCAATTAGATGGTTCACCTTAGGCTTTGCCTGATATCGTGAGCATAAACATGTAGCATACATGATATCAGGTCGAGGCAGTGAGATACATGAGAGATCCAATCATCCCTCGGTACATAGTGGCATCTACCAGATCACCATTTTCGTCGGGTGCTACATCATGGTTTGTAGCTAGTGGAGTGCCAGCTGTGGAAGCATTCTCCATGTCAAATCGATTGAGAATGTCACCTACATACTTGGTTTGATGTAGGAAGATCCCATTTGGTGTCTGATCCACCTGTAACCTGAGAAAGAACTTCATCTCTCCCATTGCACTCATCTCAAACTCTGCCTTCATTACTGCTTCAAACTCTTTGCATAATTCTTTGTTCTTTGAACCGAAGATTTTGTCATCTACATAGATCTGTACTAGCAGTAAGTCTCCATCTTTTTCTTTGATAAACAATGTACAATCAATGACTCCCCTTCGAAAGCCGTGTTTCACAAGATGAGTCGAGAGTTTCTCATACCAAGCCCGTGGAGCTTGATAAAGCCCGTATAGAGCCTTGTCAAGTTTGTAAACTCTATCCTGATGATATGGGTCCTCAAATCCCTCGGGTTGACTGACATACACTATTTCTCGGATCTCACCATGAAGAAACACACTCTTAACATCTAATTGATAAACTTTGATTTTCATATAAGATGCGTAGGCAAGGAAGATGCGGATGGCTTCCATCCTTGCCACTGGTGCAAACACTTCATTGTAGTCGATACCCTCAACTTGTCGAAAAACCTGAACAACAAGTCGAGCCTTGTTTCTGATGATCACTCCCTGATCATCCTTCTTGCATTTCAAGACCCATTTGGTGCCAATGAATTTAGCTCCTTTAGGCCTATCCACTAGTGTCCATACACCTAACTTCTTAAACTGAAGAAGTTCTTCTTGCATAGCACTCACCCAAGCCTCATCATTAGTGCTTCACTAACATACTTTGGCTCAAACTGAGACATAAAGCAGCGGTAGGCACCATCTTGAAGGTATCCTTTTTCTATCACAGTGGCATAATCAGCTGAGTACAGCTGATTTCTAGTCTGAACCCCTGATCTCACATCTCCTATAATATTATCCAAGGGATAATAGATGTTTAGATGTGAGCCAGGAGTTGTTGGAACAACCACCTCAGAGTCAAGATTATGGACATTTGGTTCTGGATCTGAGGCAATCGGAGTCTAAGGTTCCGAAGGTTCAGAGGCATCACTAGTAGATGCTTGTGGACTTGTGGTAGTCGGAACCTGTACATCCTGGTTGATCTGATCATTTTCTTCATTTCCTTCATCAGAGGAAGAGTCACTTACATCAAGTGCTCCCCCTGAGTTGGTAGGAGATTGACATGTTGACTCTTGAGACGGTGTGTTCAAGACATCGTATATCATCTTGTTTGCCAACTCGTTTTCTAAAGAAGAAAGGGGTATGTTGAAGGACTTGAAGAATCCATCATAGTCAAAGAAGTAAGCAGGCCCTTTTCTAGCAGGCGATGTGATATATCTCTGAACATCAACATTACACCACACTTCTACCTGACCCGTTGAGTTGTTGTAAACTCTCTTGTTCGGTATGTTGTATCCTAGAAAAATCCCTTCATCAACCTTCTCACTGAATTTCCCTCCCGAGTCTTCTTCAGCAGGGTGCACGGAGCGCCAAACGGCTCGAGATACTCTAAGTTAGGTTTACGTCAATGTAATAACTCGTAGCACGTTTTTCCATGGCATTTCACTACCAAAACTCGATTAAGCGTATAACACGCATTTGCCACTGCTTCATTCCAGAATTGGATAGGCAGTTTCGAGTCTGCCAGCATAGTCTGTGCTGTCTCTATCAAGCTGCGGTTCTTCCGTTTAGCAACTCCGTTCATCTGAGGGGTGTAGGCTGAGGTAAATTGATGCACAATTCCATTTTCCTTGCAATAGGCCTCCATCCACTGATTCTTGAACTCGGTTCTGTTATGTGAGCACACCTGTCGTACCTTCAGCTTGTATAGGGATTCCAGTGTTGTTACCAATTCCTTGAAGGATTCAAAAGTTTCTGATTTGGATTTTAGAAACATTACCCAAGAGAACCTTGAGTAGTCATCAGTAACTATATAGAAATACAAGTCGCCTGCGATGCTTCTTGTACTGACTGGACCAAAGGAAGTTCTAAAGGAAGTTCTATAGAATGAACTTTCTTTTCCTTATGAGTTTTTTTCGTCTGTTTGCCTTTTTTGCACGCAACACAGAAATCCGGAGTTGAAAGTTTTTTTATTTATTCCTCTCAAAAGATCATTCTGGATCAAGTGATTCATTTTCCTTGGATTTATGTGTCCCATTCTCCTATGCCAGGAGATGGAGTCCTTCTCAGTAGCTTTGGACAAGAAGCATTAGACTTCACAATCCGTTGTGGAGGCCTTTGAGAGATCCAAGACATAAAGATCATTATATCTAAAAGCTGACATTAGGATTTGGTCCTCCAGGATCACATATTCCTTCTTTAGAACGTAGCACTTCTTGTTGTCAAAGACTACTTTGAATCCTTTATCACAAATTTGAGAGACTGAGAGCAAGTTATTTTGTAATTGTCAGACATAGTTTACCTTATCAAACTTAACTTTCTCAGTAGCTTTGGACAAGAAGCATTAGACTTCACAATCCGTTGTGGAGGCCTTTGAGAGATCCAAGACATAAAGATCATTATATCTAAAAGCTGACATTAGGATTTGGTCCTCCAGGATCACATATTCCTTCTTTAGAACGTAGCACTTCTTGTTGTCAAAGACTACTTTGAATCCTTTATCACAAATTTGAGAGACTGAGAGCAAGTTATTTTGTAATTGTCAGACATAGTTTACCTTATCAAACTTAACTTTCTCATTTCCAACATCTCCTTGGGCTGTGATGTACCCTCCTTTATTTCCAGCAAATGAAACATGCCCTCCCTTAATTTGTCTGATATTTGATAAGAGAGCTCTGTTCCCTGTCATGTGCCTGGATGCTCCGCTATCTACGATCCACGTGTTAGTTTTAGCACTATAGCGAACACCCTGCACATTCAATGAAATCATTAGTTCATGTTAGGAACCCAAGCCTTCACTGGCTTGAGTTTCCCCAAGACATCACACATCATAAACTCAACCCATTAACCATTCGAGGTTGAGTGAATCTCAGATTTCTGTTTGTTCTTATTACCAGACACTAAGGCAGATTTTTCTTTCCATTGGCCAGCTTTGTGTAAAGCCTGTTTATGATAAACAGCCGACTGGATGATGGATTGAACTTTTGGTTTACTAGCCCTTTTTGGAGGTGTCATAGAGTTCCTCTTAGAAGAGCTAGTTGTAGATGTAGAAAGTTCAACTTTCCTCCTTGGTGTCTGGTAATAAGGACACTGAGATGCTATGTGACCACACTCTCCACAGTTATAGCAGGATCTGCTTTCAACTTTATGGTTAACATGTTTTGGTGGAGATGTAAAAGTGATGCTGTTGACCTTATTCTGTTTGGATTGAGACACTTCTTTCTTTGATGTATTACTAGGTTTTACAAACTTAATTGCATTACCTGATTTTACATCTTTTATCCCTTGTTTACCTGGACTTTGACATGTTGCTCGTGATTGAATAGGTTTAATAGTCTTTTTGGGTTCTGATTTGACTTTGTTTGAACCTGACTTTAAATGACCCTTTTCAAACTCTGTTTCCAGGTTAACACAAGGCATCTTTCCTTTTGCCTTAGAAGTGGCCTCCTTCTATTTAGCATCAGATTCAATTGATTTACTTAAGGAATCTGGATCACTCACCAGAGGAGTGGACACCACGTGATCCTTGATGGGATTTTCATTAATTGGTTTACTTTTAGTGTTCATTATGGTCTCAGGTGGTGGTGGAACCACTTTGTATCCCAGCCCCTCCCCATTATTTCTCACTTTCACTAAGTGTTGGACAATGTGTGATGAGCTTGTCCAACTGTGCAGTTTTTGTTTTAAAGAGTTGACTTCTACTTCTAAAACCACTTTCTGTTTCTTAGTGTCTTCTAGGAAGTTCAGATAGTATCTAATGTCGTTTGCTTGGTTAAAGGCAACTACCTCTGTTTCCCTAAGCTGTTTATTTAATAAATCTATCTTTTCCTTATAACTGTGCTCGTTTTGTCTTACACTCTATTAGCCTCCGTGCACAGTTCCAGGTCCTTTACTAAGCTATCATTATGATCTAATAACCTAGTGAATTTTGAATCTATACTTTCTCTAAATTTATTACATTCTAAACAAGCATGAGTATTAAATAGTTGGTCAGTAGTACTTACCTAAGATGAAGAGGAATCAACCATAAGTGCAGACTCTGTTGAATTCGGTTCTGGTGATTATGACGTTGAAGCAGTTTTATCTTCTTTAGGCAGGTGGTTGACCGCGGGTCTAGTGTCTTCAAAATTTGACATTGCAAGCTCTACTGCTATGTCTCCCTCACTAGCCGAATCGTCATTAATATCCTCCACATTAGCTATGTTGGACTCTCTCGGTGACACGAACCGAAAGCTCCAGTCCTGTCCTTCATCCTCATTAGCAGTTAAGGCTTTGGGGTCCTTACTGGATGAGGTAGAACTGCTAGATGTGGCCTTGTCCTGACGATTGAATGATGAGAAAGGATTATCGTTAACAGTCTTCTTTGGTTTTACACACTCCCTTTTGAAGTGTCCCTTCTCACCGCAGTTGAAAAAGTAACCTTTGACTTGTCGAACCCAAAGGTTGTGTCTTTTGTGGTGACCAAGTTCTGTTCGGTCTTTTTGACAAACTTTTTAGCTTGTCGGATAGCACTTTCTAGAGCCCACATTATGTCCATACGTTCCAACTCCATCTTATCCACCTGCTCATAATCTTCATCTGCCAGGCGACAGTTTCCTATCTTTCCAGCAACTAATCCAGCATAGGATTGTACCACCGTAGCTAAGAGGTCCATATGTTCTCTGGCCACCTCCACAGTCACATTCTCGAAGTTGTCTATTTTTAGTTTTGCTGCATTGGCTTCAGGTATCATATATTGGGTGCTAGATGACCCTGACGATTCGGACCCTGAAGTTGAGGGTTGTGCTGGAACTAATGTGCTTGAGATGAAGGCAGTTTGCAGTGGTGCTCCAGAATTCTTAACTGAAGGAGTTGCATTGTAGAGGGTAGGATTCTGATCGTAGTTGCATTGTGAAGTCGACTGGATCGATTAACATCCGAGCATGTTCTTGACGAAAGGATAAATAACAGCATAAACCAAAAGTCAAACAATAATACTAACTATAATTGAATGGTTTCATTGATAAAACCTAATGATTACTAGCTTGTTACAACATAAGAATCAAGACTCTTGGCAAGGGGAAGATCGAGCATGATCTCCCCTCTCATCCGGCAGCCCTAGGCTCCGGGCAGACTTCCTCTCAAAACCCTTAATCTCTCTACACATTGAAACTGGTATATATAGGTGTCGGCCATATTAGATGCGATTGGGCCCATTCGTGCGATTGGACCATGCGTATGGTTCAATCGTATGACTGGACCATGCATATGGTTCAATCGTACGACTGGACCATACTTATGGTTCAGTCTTAGGAATGTCCCAATCACATCTCTCAGTCGCACGACTGAGCACGACTGGTCCATTAGCATGGCTCAGTCGTACGACTAAGTCTCATTCGCATATGCTCCTGCGAATGACCCAGTTTCATGTGTTTACAACATATCAGGTGTATAACATTAAGCCTAGAATATTCGACATGCGACAGACACACTATATATGACTATATATGCTCCAACAAATTCCCCTTGGACGTTGCTTGCGAATATAAGATAACACCTCTTACAATCTCCAGTCAATCTTTGCTCTAATTGCCAATAGAATCAAAAGAAAACCATATTAGCCAACATTGCCAATCCGTTAGGTTACACACATCCCCGAAAATGAATTTAGGCACAATAGCTTTCGTTTACTTTGTAGAACACCATCATCGCAGCAAGATTCCCCATGTGACTGATTTTTCTAGATAATGACATGAACAGTTTTTCATTGCTTCAATCTTCACACAGGCTAACATGATTAACATCAACACCTGCAGAATTCCCCCTCACATTCAGCATATCCCAATATATAGACATTGTGCTCTCCTGGCATCTTCACACGGTGTATTGGGCAAAAGGTTGAAGGTTCCAATCCACAGCTGACAATATCAAACAAATCAGCATGCATGTAGATTCATCATTAGAAACCTGCTCACATCATCACTTTCTGATTGCGTCTTCACTTTATCGATACATGGATTCCCCCTAAGAATGTGAATCCTCTCTGTGTGGATAAATATAACTTGATTGGCCCATAAGTAGTCAGATGCTCCTGACTACCCCACAAAATCAGCATCGACTGCTGACATCTTCTCTTCTCTCTTCCATGTTCCAATTACATTCACCTATTCTGGAAGTCCCACGAATAATGGGGTATACATCAAACTTATTTGACAAAAGAACCTCAGGGTGAATATGCTTTGCTCATCCTCAAATCTGTGCAAGAAGCAGTTCCAGACTCTTTTTTTGGTCTGGAACAAATGCGGATGAGTCAATGTGGATGGCACATTCATGCGATTGAACATATGACTGGTCCAGTCGCATGACTGAACATACGACTAGTCCAGTCGCACAAATGGTCCATTCGCATGGCTCATTCGTATGAATGGTCCATTCGCATGGCCCAGTCGCATGAACGGGTCTGCATGCAGATTTTCAGATCTGCAGCCGCCAGGGCTGTCCAAAACCCTAATCTGACGAATTTTACATGAACCGAAACAAAATATACATAATCAGATTTGAAAGGGTGATGGGAACGTGGTTTCAATTTTGATTTTAACATAGATACAACACACGTAACAAGATATGAACAAAACACGAAGAACACGAAGTGGGTTTAACGTCAAGATCTGAAATTTGATCCAGAAGTGAAGAGCTCGGGTTGCTAGAATGATTGTTAGCTCATTCCAGCAGTAACCGGCTCTGATACCAATTGTGAAGTCGGCTGGATCGATAAACATCCAAGCATGTTCTTGACGGAAGGATAAATAACAACACAAACCAAAAGTCAAACAATAATACGAACTATAATTGAATGGTTTCATTGATAAAACCTAACGATTACAAGCTCGTTACAACATAAGAATCAAGACTCTTGGGAAGAGGAAGATCGAGCATGATCTCCCTTCTCATCCGACAGCCCTAGGCTCCGGGCAGACTTTCTCTTAAAACCCTTAATCTCTCTACACATTGAAACTGGTATATATAGGCCTCGGCCCATATTAGATGCGATTGGGCCCATTCGTGTGATTGGACCATGCGTATGGTTCAATCGTATGAATGGACCACGCGTATGGTTCAATCGTACAACTGGACCATACTTATGGTTCAGTCTTACGAATGTCCCAATCGTATCTCTCAGTCGCACGACTGGTCCATTAGCATGGCTCAGTCGTACGACTGAGTCTCATTCGCATATGCTCCTGCGAATGACCCAGTTTCATATGTTTACAACATATCAGGTGTATAAAATTAAGCCTAGACTACGACAAGCGACAGACACACTATATATGACTATATATGCTCCAACACCTACAAATTCATGAATTGGAGGAATTGAGAGAACAAGCATACGAAAATGCTAGGGTTTACAAAGAAAAGACAAGGAAATTGCAGGAAAGAAATTTGTTTTGTATAGATTAACTTATTTTTAAAATTTCAGGATCATGGTTCATCCCTACTTAGAATTTGAAGGGAGCTGCGAGAGATGGTGTCGTGATAGACTTCAATGACTACTACAAAAGGTTGAAAGATCTTACTTACAAGTAGATGAAGAAACACTAGCGGCTGTCGGACATCTAGAAAGATATAATAATGTATTGAGTACTCAATGGAAGCGTTTATACTCACAAAATAGACATTCCATTTATGAACTAACTCTTTAATTTTTAGCATCTTTCAGATTTAGCATGAAAGACTCTGACCCTTGAGATGATAGTTCAGTTTCATTCAGACTTGCTGGATTTTGGCATAAAACATCCATTGCCTTGTTTGGTGTCTATCTCGGTATCTACACGGAACAAGAAATGGAGGAGGAAGCAATATTTGGAATGCCGACATACCATATCCTCCTAGACGAGGAAAGTAAAGACGCGGAAAGAGGTGCAATGCGGAAAGCATTTTGAGAACGGATTGGAACTGGAGGTTTCAACTCGAGTAAAACAAAAAGCAGGCAGATATGAGACCCGCTGCTGTGATACATTCATCGGTTACTTAGTCATTCCATAACAGCTCGTGGTCAAAGCGAGGGAGTTGTTAATTTGAGGGACCTGTTCATTTTATATTGTATGATTAATCAGCTTCCATGTAATATTGGGTATTTCTTTTGTAATGTTTTTGCCAGGAATGCAATTGTAGGTGCTCCAACACCCATGTTTGGAGGAAGCTGGAACTTGAACCTATACGAGAGCTATGGTTGTAACACTAAGGGAACTGAAGGAGTGATACCGAGACTATTAGACTTGAGCATTTGCACAAGTATGTAGATGGTGATGAGCCTACTAAATAGGCAACCAAGGTTTATGGATAAGAAGGGACAAATATGGGATCTGACGAATCCGAAGAAATAATCATGGACCTCGACATGCCGATACAACCGGAAGGAGCCAGAGCTGGATCTTCAAGTTCACATAGAAGGGAATTCCAACTATGTTAGACCTTTATGAGTCAATCCAAACCACCAGCGACCATGCAAGGCGATCATTTGAATATGCCCAACGAGCCTTCACTCGATTCGAAAATCTGCATTCCCGAGTCGATGACCTGAGCAACGATGTCACGTACATCAGGAACCGAATGTACCATGAGTGCAGGGATATCCCGCCACAAAGCCCTTGAAAACCGTATCACTTTCGGGGCCCATGCACAGTTGTTTCGTGCCAATCTATCTTTTAATTCATGTCATTTTATTTTTATTTTGTGTATTTAGGATTTTAATGCTTTCAATAATTGGTGACATTTTAGATGATCCCGAGGATTCTCTCAACTCGAGGGCAACCAAACACAAGTGACAAATTCATCATTTTTAGGGGAGTTATTTCATTACCCTTTCTCAGTCTTAATATGTTAATCACATTGGGGACAATGTGAATTTTAAGTGTGGGGATGGGAGTAAGCATTTGACTTTGCTAAAAAGGTCCAAATTAAAAAAGTTACGAAAAGATCATTTAAAAATTAATTTTTGTGACAAGAAACCAAAATTTAATACAATTTTTGATATACCAAATTATAAATATATGTTTTCGGAAAATAAATAAGTAAATTAATGACATCTAAATAAAATTGAAAATGTTTTTTATGATATCCTTAAAAGAAATAATCTAGTAAAAATATTTAATCATATAAAATGAAACACTGTTACCAAATTCCATCCATATTGAGTGTATTTTTGAGCCTTAAACAACTTTTACAAATTGCAATTCTACTTTCATTCTGGATTTTATTAAGGGTGCCATATGATACGTGCGATTAAAACTTGCTTTGGGTATACATTTCAAGACCTTAATTAGTATTTGTTGTATAAAAATGAGTTTGGCACTAGGAAACCTTAACCATTCAAGCCCCAACCATTTTCTTTAATTTCCTTACCCGAACATCAACCTAATTAGCCCCGTTGAGCTTAAATGTTTTTATCTTATAATCACCGTACCACCAAGTCATTCAACCAAAAAACCTTCAACAAAACCCGTTTTCGTTAAAGACACGTTTTTGGCTTATATATATATACACATATATCTATATACATACATACATATATATATACATACATATATATATACATATATATATATATATACATATATACATACATACATATATATATATACATACATATATACATATATATATATATATATATATATATATATATAGATATATATATATATAGATATATATATATATATATATATATATATATATATATATATATAATATTATATATATATATATATATATATATATATATATATATATATTTGGTCTTTTACTGGTAGATCTTAAAGAACTAGAATGCATTCTTTTGATTTTAATTTGCTTTGTTGCCTTCACCACGCAAAACCAGGACTTCCCCCAGAAATCCGTGAACAAATTTTTTATCTCACGTTCGATGCACGAAAGAAATGGCGAAAAAAGGAACAAGTTCCGCCATTTTGTGGGATTTCAAAAAGTGCTATAAAGAGACGGGCAAAAAGATATGAAAGATGCCTGAACTATGGAAATTGGTCCCATAATGAAAAATGCAAAAGGAATTAAAATGAATCTCAATACGAATACACAGAACTAATCTAATTGGGTGTTATTAGGCTTCAAGCTGAACGATCCTTGAGAAAGGAAAGTTTTGTGTATCTTCGGGTAATAGATGAAGTACGGTTCTTAACGCAAAATATGGTCTTGACAATCTGACCTTAAATGAGTCCTCAAGTTAGCATATGCCTTCTAGCTGGAAGAATTGTATAGGGATCCTTTTATTGCTTTCCTTGTAGTTTATGTTAGAAAAATAAGCCAAGATCATCATCTTTAGCAATTAGCCACTTTTTCCAAATATTCCATACCCGAGCTCAAGCCAAGTTACAACCCATCAAAGACCTAACGATTTATGCAAGTAAATATCTACGTAGGTGAAGATTTGATCCCTTAACATGCATATGATTTCACACGTATTCATACTAGGCAATTGAGTGTATTAGTCATACTTAATCTTGATTATGACTCCATATATTTAGCCGAGTGTGAGTGCATCTTGTGAGAAGTGTGGATTTTTACTTGATAATAATCTTTACTAACCAATCTATTCCTTGCTAGGATATCATTTTACATATGCTTAGAATATTTATATTTGGATGAAATAATGTTATTTGCGTATTTCTCAAAAGACATGTTCTTATTTGATTTATTTGGTTTTTGGTGGAATTGTCATTCTAAATGATTTTTTACTTGAGGACAAGCAAAGTTCAAGTGTGGGGATGTTTGATGTGCTCCAAATTATACATAAAAATCCTATCAAAAGCACATCAATGATTCATTAATATCTCCCTTAAAATGATGAAAATGTACTTAAAAATGTTAAAATGTGATTTCAGGTGTTTAAAAGGGCAAGATGGACAAAAGAAGCATATTTAACAAGAAACTGAAGTAATCCGAGCTTTGGAGTCTAAGCATGGGGCCATGCCTCATTAAGCACGCCCCCATGCCTTGCCATAAACACACCCCCGTGCTAAATTAACACACCCCCATGTTTGGACATCTAGCAGGACGAAAAGTACTGTCCCCTAAAAGTAAGCATGGGTTGTGCCCATCAAGCACGGGTGCGTGCCTCACCACAAACACGGGGCCATGCCCTATTTAGCATGGGGCCATGCCCGACACAACCTACATGTACGAGCTGACCAAATTTCGTAAGCATTGTACTAGCACGGGGCCGTGCTTAAACACTCCAGAAAGCCTATAAAAAGAAGCCTAAGTTCACCATTTTTGGCAAGGTTTGGTGGGAGAGTTGCTTTGCAGAATTCTCTTGGGAATCAAGTCTTCAAGATCATTTGGAGTCTCGGGAGGTGCATACAACACTTGGAAGAAGCTCGTATTCGTCTAAACGTCATCCATTGTGGATATTCGATTTGATTGTTTCATTTCACTAATGATTTCATATATATCTTCTTTGTTATCTGTTGTTATGTTCAAGCTCATTATGAGCTAAACTCTTTTTATCATCCTAATCGAATGAAACTTATGTGATTTGTGATGAAATAATGGTATGATAAATATTATGTTAATGTTATGGGGATCTTGGGTAAACTATTGATGGGTAGCATCTACATTTGAACGGGAAGTTATAAATTTATGGTTTGTGATTGTGATTGTCATACACGGTTGAAAAATGTATGATCAACTTTCATTCGCGAAACCGGTCTTCATAATATATCCATGGCTAATGAACTAGAAATGGTTATTAGAAATCATATCACTTTAACATTCTGATCATTTGCGGGTTCCCTTTTATTAGTTTGAGAAATCTTCAGTAATTGTTACTATTTTCTAAAATTAATGGTATGTTAGGAAGGAACCTGATCAACTCTCTTTTGAACATTAAGTTATGTTTTCAGAAATCTTATGTCAAATAGGTCACAAAATATTTACCTACATTACTAGGGATTTGATCTAAGCAGTAAAACTCAACCTGACGTGATCCTAGTCACTACGAAGTAGGGTAGATGAGAAATCACATCAGGTCATCTTTATAAACATTAACATAATTACATTCATCAATATCTTTAAATCACACCACCAATTCATCACGGTTACATAAGTGGAGTCTAATTAGGATGATAACTTTAATTCTCTGATTTTAAATCCAAACGCTTCAATCTTAGGCTACTTTATTTTTATTATTGTTCTTAAAACCTAATCTTTCCAATGCAACTTATCATTTTTTTAACAAAAACTAAATATGATAGTCAATCATCAAGTTTGTTGAGTTGGCTAGGTGTGTCCACTGATTGATACTCGGTTCTTACCAACAATATATTACCACACGACAGGTACACTTGCCTTCTATGTGTGTGGTTTAGTATTTGTAATAACCAATTAAAACTGAATCTGTGCGAAAAATCTGTACTATCCGCATCGCATCAAGTTTTTGGCGCCGTTGTCGGGGACACACGGTAGTTTGAAAGGCAAACTAAATTTTTGACTATCTTGTATATAACTTGTTAATATATTTTCATTCAAACTTTATTTTATTTATGTTAGATAGTTTACCTTAGTTAGTTTAGCTACATTTGCCTGATTCATTTTAAGCCTTAGTTAGTTTATGCTTCGTTAAGCTAGTGTATGTTTGGCTCGTCTAGTCCTGAACTTGTTTCGCCTCTTTTGGAACCCGAATGAATTTTCCATCAAAGATTGCACGAAAGACCACAACAAGCAGCAACAATCATTGAAGAAGGCATTTTGGAAGGTACACCATCCGAAGAAGACATGGCTAACCAAGACGAGGAAATGAAGATGACACACTATGCCACACCGTCAATAGATGGTCACAAGTCTAGTGTTGTCCAACCAGCAATAGCGGCCAACAATTTTGAAATTAAGTCTAGTATTATCCAACTCATAGAAAACCCTGTTCAGTTCCATGGATTGCAAGACGAAGATCCTAATGCTCACATCTCATTCCTTCGTATTTGTGCGACCTTCAAAATCAATAACTATTCAGACGACGCCATTCAACTAAGACTTTTTCCATTTTCATTTCTAGGCCAAGCCATCGACTTGCTTGATTCACTTCCGCCTGGTTCCATCACTGCATGGGTGGAAATGGCTGACCATTTCCTTTTGAAATACTTTCCACCCGATCGCACTGCCAACTAAGAAGCAGCATCACAAGCTTTTGCGAAGACGAAGATGAATCATTACATGAAACATAGAGATATAAGTTCTCATTCGGAGATGCCCACATCACGGACTTGATCTGTGGCTGCAGTGTCAAACCTTTTACTATGCAATCAGTGGAGCCCATAAGCAAGCGGTAGACCAAAGTGTGGGAGGAGATTTCGGAAGTGTCATGCAATAGAAGCATACCAAGCCTTAGAAAGAGCAACTAAGAAGAGCTTTGCTTACAATCCCTTAAGAACCAAACCCAGTTCTAAAGGTATTCATCAAGTAGACTCTAAAACCCTAATTGCAGCCCAATTAGAAGCTCTGACCAAATGATTCGAACAATTGCAAAGCGAGCTAAAGAAAACTCCAACACGAGGCAACACATGTGGAAATTCACACAAGACCAATGAATGCCCACAAGGCATTATGATAGTCGAAGATGTTGACTATGTAGGAGGCCCAAACAACTCATATAACAACAACTCAAATTGGAGAAGCAACTCAAATTACAAGATACTGGTAATAACCAACCATCATTTGGATTCAACCAAAGGCCAACTTAGCAACAACAGAAACCACCATAACAAGGTCCAAGCAGTAGTATCCAAGACCATGATCGTAGTCACTATGGAGCAGAAATCGTATGTCAAATAGGTCACAAAAGATTTACCTACATTACTAGGGCTTCGATCTAAGCAGTAAAACTCAACCTGACGTGATCGTAGTCACTATGGAGTAGGATAGATGAGAAATCTTGCCAGCTCATCTTTATAAACATTAACATAATTACATTAATCAATATTTTTAAATCACACCACCAATTCATCACGGTTACATAAGTGGAGTCTAACTAGGATGATAACTTTAATTCCCTGATTTTAAATCCAAACGCTTCAATCTTAGTTTACTTTATTTTTATTATTGTTTTTAAAACCTAATCTTTCCAATGCAACTTATCATTTTCTTTAACAAAAACCAAATCTGATAGTCAATCATCAAGTTTGTTGAGTAGGCTAGGTATGTGTAACACCCGGTTATTCTTTTAAAGGAAAGATAAGAAATGAAGAATAATGTAGGAAATGCAATTTAACCCAAGTTGAGGGGTTAAAAGTGTCAAAAAGACAAAAAGAATAAAAGTTGGTACAAAAGCAACATGGCCGCCCACACCATGTTACTTTTCACTTTTTCATTCGGTTAGAGAGAGAGTGAGAGAAGAAAAACTCACGGGTTTGAAGAGGAAGAAGAGGCTGGATTCAAGGTAAGAATTCGAAGTTTCTAAGTGTTCATGATGGGTTTTTGTCTCGGTTATGTGCTTATGTGTTTGTGTGTGTGTTTGGTGGTTTTCTAGGTGTTTGAACTAACTTGCATACGGGTTAGAAGGAAGATACACCCAATGTTGCACCTGGTGAGTTTCTAGACCCCGATTTTACTTGTTTTAAACTCTTTGGGGCTGAAAATGTATTAAAATGGTTTTTATTATGGTTATGTATGTATACCTGTATGTATTATGTGTGTTTGATGATGTTCCTTAGATGTTTATAGATTGTTCATGTTTAGAATAGCCTTGGTACGCTTAGAACAAATAGGCTTGATGTTTGGATTCGAAAATATCCTAGAAACATGTTGAGCAGAAGGTTCATGTGCCTAAATAAGGCTCATGCGCCTGGAGATGCCTTAGAAATGTCTAAGTGTAACTCATGCGCCTGAACAGTGGTTCATGCGCCTAGAATTTGTAATTGGACGACTAAGTGTTGGCCATGCGCCCAAGAGTGGGCCATGCCCCTAAACAGTGTTCCCATGCACCCAACAGCCAACTGCCTAAGTATGCCCAACCGCCCAAACCCCATGCGCCTAAGTGTCATGCGACTGAATAGCCCATGCGCCTAAGTATCCATGTGTCTGAACAGCCCATGCGCCTGAACAGTCCATGCGCCTGAATAGTTCATGCGCCTAAGTGTTAAAACGGTTAAGTGTTGGCTGATGCGCCTGCATAGTGATGAAACGCCCAAACAGGGCTCATGCGCCCAAATAGTATCGATGTGCCTAAACCCTTAGAATTTATTACAAAAATTATTGGGAGTCTGTGCTATTAAGGTTTTGACCAATGTTTGACTAGGGCTTATTAATGCTTAGTTTCATGCATGATTATGATTGTTCCATATTATTATTATTACTATTAGTGTATGATTTTACGTGGTGTGTTTATTATCGTAACGTAAAGTATTACTAATAATAATAAAGAGAAAGAGCAATGAAGAAGAGAAGTGGCACTTAAATAAAATGTTAACAAGTCTTGCAAGCATATAGGAGGTGCACGACCATGTTGTTGTTAGCTCAACTGTGATGCGGGTTAGCTACCCTATTATGCACACGGGGCCAGTCAATTGAGATTGGCGGACCTTTGCAGCGTACCCTAGGTGACTGGCCAGCCTTGTATACAGTAATCAGAGCCCATTAAGGGAATAGAGGGCCCAACACCAGTTTCCCCCATGCACATAGTGTAGGGTATTGCTCATTGGTCCACATAGACAGTGAAAGATAAAGATAAAAGAGTACAAAATAAACAAGGCATACAGTAAAGAGAAGAAGCATTATCTGGTTGTATAGTTAATGCGTGCTCATGTATAAAGAGATGAAATTTCATAAAAGAGTATTTCATATATATACCTTACAGAAAGTATTTTATTACTTTTAATACTAGAACTCACTCAGCAACCATAACTTTTATACATTTTTAGTTGGCAGGTAAACATTGCTGAGGATGGCATGAGGGTGAAATTACTTGGCAGGAAAAAACTGACATCCATTCATACTTGTTATTGTTGTTGTTTTGTAATGCAATTAAACAATTCTTTTGTATTCAGTTAAACAATAATGTATTGCTCAACAACAGTATTTTTAATGAAATGTAATGAATGGCTTTTGTTAAAATAATTCTGTTGCTTAAGCTTGTAAATTATAATGTTTAATGTATTTAATGCTCTAATACCAACTTAGGTATGTCCACGGATTGATACTCGGTTCTTACAACACTATATCACCACATGACAGGTACGCTTTTAATGTATTTATGTATGTGGTAAAGTATTTGTAATAACCAATTAAAACTGAATCTGTGCGAAAAATTTATACAATCCGCATCGCATCATCTTTAGAAGCCAAGAAATAAAGTCAGATTATCTTTCGAAGACTTTTGAATACATGCTTTATCTGATGTACTTTACCATAAAGCTGGACCACTTTTTGCTACAACTCTGTTTGACTCATCAACTTTCACAAGTTGGTGAAAAGGTCCATGATTTTGGTAAACTGTACATTGAGGTCTTGAGTCTATTCTCTATACTTTATGTACTTCTATTTTTTTGTAATATATTAGGATGTGAGCTATGACATGTCATAATCACTAGTCAAAAGGCAATGTGCCTTTTGACTTTACATTTGATTTTGCTGTCTAGTTCAAATGTTTCCAGCTGGCTTACAAAGTATGGCCGACTGTAAGATGTAGTATAAAGTATCTCAAGTCCTTGTAACTTTAGGAATATGCTTTACACTTGTAAAAGAATTTGAGAAAAAAATACAACATTCTTTAAAACCAATTTACTTGAGAAAAAAAATACAACATTCTTGAAAACCAAGTATCATTCTTGAGTGTTACCAGTTCCCCATTTGATCTGTTAAGTGTTTTAACATCACTCTCCTTATTGTGTGTTTGTGTGTAAGTGACCAACCCTCCTAAACGGTCCTGTATAAAAATATCTACTTTTCCTACTATGCCCCTATTTATTAAAATATATGCCATTTTAATTATCAAAAATAACAAAAGATGCCATTGTTAATCTTAACCATTTATTAAAATTGATCAACGGTCAAAATATAGTTTTCTTGGTATTCTACTAAAATAAGGTTTTCTGTTGAACCCTCCCCTATATATACTATATATATATATATATGTATGTATATATATGTATGTATATTATGTATGTATATATATATATATACATATATATATATATATATGTATCTATACATATATACATACATACATATATATGTACATAATATATATATATATATGTACATATATATATGTATGTATATATATATGTATATATATACATATATACATACATATATATATGTATCTATACATATACATACATACATATATATATGTATATATACATATACATATATACATATATATATTATATATATATATATGTATACATATATACATATATACATACATATATATATATATATGTATATATATATACATATATACATACATATATTATATATGTATATATATACATATATACATATATATATATATATATATATGTATATGTATATATATATATATAATATATATATATATATATATATATATACATATATATATATATATATATCCCAAAACCCGGGAACAAGTGAACATCAAGTGAATAACAATTAAAAGTTCATGCAATTGTCAAAGACATCCCATGAATTTAAGTAATGCAATCCTAAGGTCATTGCTAAGGTAGCATCCCTATCTATTCTCAATGATTATTACCTAATAAGATATGCTCAAAAGGTCAACATATTGTTGGTGAGTTTGTAGGTTTAAATAATAAAATATACTTGATGCTATGTAAAAGTTTGGTAGGACATAAGTGCATACAGTTATAAGCAAGTACTATCACATGTAAACATGAGCATCACAACTAAGTCTACGACGTACACACAAAACTTGTCTTTACATATTCACCCTAGGGCTCGAACCTGGCCACTGTTAGTCCCAACCAGTATACTATCAAATAAGGGTGGGAGTGTCAACCTAATAGTACTATCAATACCTATCTGTCAGTGCTAATTTTCCTTTCTTTCCAAATCGTACGATTACCTTAAAAGGGGAACTTTCAATAAGACACAGTCACCCACGTTAAACTCTAAAGGTTTTCGATGATTATCAGCGTAACTTTTCAACTGGTCTTGAGCTGCCTTAATCCTATCCTTGATTTGAAATATTTTATCAATTGTTTCCTGGATAATCTCCAGACCTGTCAATTGAGTTTCACCTACTTCCACCCACCACACCGGAGACCTAGACTTCCTTCCATACAATGCCTCAAACGGAGCACATTCAATGCTCGTATGATAAGTATTGTTATAAGAGAATTCGAACAACAGTAAGTGTGTACCCAACTCCTACCAAAGTCAATAACACATGCCCTAAGCATGTCTTCTAAAGTTTGTATCATTCGTTCACTTTGACCATCCGTTTGTGGATGATAGGTAGTACTTAAGTCCAAACGAGTTCCCATTGCCTTTTGCAGAGTTTGCCAAAATCGCGATGTAAATCGACTATCACGATCTGATATAATTGACACATGCACTCCATTCCTAGCCACGATCTCATTCACATATAATCTCGCTAACTTCTTCATTTTATAGTCCTTGTGAATAGGCAATAAGTGAGCAGATTTTGTCATCTGGTCCACGATGACCTAAATTGAATCATGCCCACTATGGTTCTAGGCAACTTAGTGAAGAAGTCCGTCGCTATATTTTCCAACTTCCATTCAGGAATTTCCGGTTGTTGCAACAGACCTGACGGTTTATGATGTTCAGCCACTTTCGAACAAGTCAAGCATTCACTTATATACTTTGCAATGTCCTTTTTCATACTTGGCCACCAATACAACTCCTAAAGATCTTGGTACATCTTTTTTGAACCAGGATGAACAGAGTACTTGGATTTGTGCACCTCGATTATAACTAGGGTACGAACATCTCCCCACTTAAGTACCCATATACGATCTACAAAGTACCGTACACCATCCTCCTTACAGTTCATCTGTTTGTCTAACCCTCGGAACTCCTCACTTGTGATATTCTCCTCCTTTAATGCTTCGCCCTGTGCTATTAGAATCTGCATTTTCACATTCGATTGGATGGTCATTCCTAACGCTCGCGCACGTAAGGGTTTGCCACGTTCCTTCCTACTCAAGGCATCAACCACTACGTTTTCCTTTCCAAGATGATATCTAATCTCATAGTCATAATCACTTAGAAGGTCAACTCATCGTCTTTTGTGCATATTCAGTTCATTTTGATCAAAAAAATGTTGGAGACTTTTCTGATAAGTGTAGATAACGCACTTGGTCAATACAGATAATGCCTCCATATCTTAAGTGCAAACACCACTGCACATAATTCCAGGTCATGTATCGTATTAATCTTTTCATGAACCTTAAGTTGACGTGAGGCGTAAGCAATCACCTTATCCTTTTGCATAAGTACACAACCTGGACCTTGATGTGATGCATCACAAAACACCCCAAAATCATTTGATCCATCAGGGAGGGTTAATATCGGTGCATTACATAATCTTTCCTTCAATGTCTGAAATGCGTCTTCTTGCTTATGTCCCTAATCGAACGTCTTATCCTTTTGTGCTAACATTATCAACGGCTGTGCGATCTTCAAGAAGTTTGCAATGAATCGTTGATAGTAACCAGTCAATCCTAAAAATTATTGTATCTCTAAAGGCGTCTTAGGAGAGTCACATTTTTAACTGCCTCTATCATTGCAGGATCAACTTGGATTCCCTTCTCATTAACCACGTGTCCTATAAACTTCACTTCTCACAGACAAAATTAACATTTCGAAAACTTGGCGTTAAGTTTTTCTTCCATTAATAATTTGAGAATCGCTCGAAGGGTTGTTCATGGTCTTCCTCCGATCTGGAATAGATGAGAATATCATCTATAAACACGATTATAAACTTATCCATATAGGGTTTACATACTCGGTTCATTAGATCCATGAACATTGATGGAGCATTGGTCAGCCCAAACGGCATCACTAAGAATTCGTAATGCCCATATCGAGTTCTCAATGTTGTCTTTGGTATATCCTCCTCATGTACCTGTAACTGATGATAGCCTGATCGGAGGTCAATCTTAGAGAATTACGAGGCTCCCTGTAATTGACCTAATAGATCATCGATCTTGGGAAGTGGATATCAATTTTTCACAATCAACTTATTCAACTCACTATAGTCTATGTACATTCGAAACGTTCCATCCTTCTTCTTGACAAATAGTATCGGTGCTCCCCATGGCGAGCTACTGGTCGTATGAAACCCTTATCTAGAAACTCTTGTAGTTGGCTTGATAATTCTTGCATTTCTGATGGTGCTAATCGATATAGCGTCTTTGCTACAGGTGTTGCTCCAGGGACCAAATCTATACGGAATTCTACTTTTCGAGGAGGGGGCAAACTGGACAAATCGTCAGGGAATACTTTCGGAAAGTCTCGCACCACCGGAATGTGTTCCAGTTTCTCTTCCTTGGATTTCTTTTCTACTACATGTGCTAAGAATGCATAACATTGGTTCTGCAGGCATCGGTGTGCCTTCATACAAGAGATAATCATTAGACTTCTTCCCGGTTGTTCTCCTTGAATCTTGAGTACGTCGTAATTAGGCATAGGGATTCACACCACCTTCTCTCGATAAACAATTTCAGCTCTACACTTTGACAACCAATCCATTCCCAGTACTACGTCGAAGCTTCCCAACTCAAAAGGTATTAAGTCTATGTCAAAGGCATGGTCCTCTAATGTAATCGTGCACCCTCTAATGATTTCACTAGCTCTCACAAATTTACTATTCGTCATTTCTACCAAATAGCTAGTCCCTAAACAACTAGGGTTCAAATCAAGCAAAGGTGCAAATTCAGAGGACACAAAACTATTATCTGCTCCGGTATCAAATAATACAGATGCAAAGTGATTATTGATGAGATACGTACCCGTAACAACGTTCGAGTCCTGACGTGCATCGTTTGCACCAATCACAAAAGCACATCCTCGGGTAGCATTTCCTTGATTTCCTTGACCTTGATTACCAGCTATTACCATCATTTGGTTTTGGTTATTCCCCTGTTGACCTGGTGCCCGATTCAGTCTAGGCCACACATTTGGATAATGGTCGGGGCTTCCACACTCATAGCAAACCCTGATGTTTCCAGCTGGATTGATTGCATTAATAGGTGCAACCAAATTGGGCGCCACCCTACAATCTTTTGCAAAATGCCCCAGACACCTATAGTTCATGCATACCTGGCACAACTCCACTAGAGGATGATGATAGTTACATTTTTCACACTTAGGATATGGCCTAACATAGTCCTTCTCCCTTGGTTCACCACCACGAAGTTTCTCATCATATTTGCCTTTTTTATCAAATCTTCCTCCTGCTTGTCTACTTGACTCCCCAATATGCCTTCTTTTCTCATTACCTTTACCTAGCACTCTTGTTCTTATCATTTCATCACTCAGAGTGCCCACTTGCAAGATTGCACTCTGAATAGTCACCAAACCACGTATTTGAGGTACTAAACCCCAGATGTAGCGCTCAATCCGCTTTGATTCAGGTTTCACCAGGTGTGGCACCAACCTTGCTAACTCATGAACCGGTCGGTGTAAACCCGACCTTACCATCGAATGATTCCAGAACATGTCTTCCAACTTTTGCATTCCGTTCATAGGGCATTATTCTTCAGTTGCTAATTCCTTAAATTCTGCCCAAGTCATGGCTATTTCTGCCTCCCTACCTCGAGCCTGCACTTGGGTATTCCACCACGTTAACACTTTCCCCACTAGTGAACATGTAGCATACTTCACCTTCTGATTTTCAGCATACTTGCTTATGTCCATCACGGATTCCATCTTCTCAATCCAACGGGTCAAGGCAATGGGTCCACCTTTTCCATCAAACTCCTTCAATTTACAAGTCATGAAGTCCTTGTAAGTGTAACCAACCCTTTCTCCAATACCATTCCCATTCATGTTACCATTATTGTTCACGTTACCCATTCCACCTCCTTCACCATTGTTATCTCCATTCTCGTCTCCGTGTCCATTTTCACCATTCTCTTCATGACCACCATTTTCATCATTATGTTCGTTGTCGTCACTCACCATTGCCACTATGGTCGGGATAAGTGCTGCCAGTTGTTAAAAAATTATGGTGGCTATATTAAGGTTTCTAGCTCCCTGATTATTACCACCTTGCCCACCTTCATTTCCTCCTGTAGGTGCTTAACCCCTACCTCCTGCACCTCTTCCTCTACCTCTGTCTCTTGGGGTAGCACCACCACGACTAACACTGCAAGTAATCCTTCTGAGCGGCATCTTTCTAATCAACATAAACAATACATAAGTTTCATGTCAAATGTCATCACAATTCAATCAGTCTCATAAGCATGTCCTTGCAACATATTTTCCATAATATAATACCACAAACCAAAGCATAACACTACCAGAGGAGCTAGAAGGCCTTGGGGGCAGGTGGGGGTGGTCACCCCACAAACTAGCCTCATCATCCGACACTCGAAACCTTATACGAGTGGCAAAAACACGTTGTTTTCCTGGTAAGGTCCTCTAGGGTAGCCGAGCACCCAAGGACCCGCCTTATGGGTGTATCTTGCAATAGCCGGCCTAACAGGTATCACAAGAGCAGCTGAGGCGGCATGGGCGTTTGGTGCAACAGGAATAAAAAGAGCACTTGGTGCAGTTGGGGCTTTAAGGGCTACAAGACCAGGTGGTGTAGCATGAATGGTAGGAAACCCTTGTACAACATGGTTACCAAACTCTTCTTCATCGGATGACTCTCTCTCCAACTCCTTGGGGTTGGACTCTGTTTCTAATGATGAAGGAAGCATATGATCCGAGAAAACCTCTTCAAGTTCTAACTCAGAGTTAGACAAATGAACTCGAGGCACTACAGGAACGAAGGGTCTAGTGGAAGACATCCTATAAGGAAAATGTACTTTTCCTCAGATGAAGCAAATCTAAAGATAAAAAATAGATAGATAGAATAGAAGAAACATACTTGTAATATCAGACACACACAAAATCTAGTATGCATTCTACATGAAGGTTCCTAGGTCATAGTCTATATAACATCTTGAATTTTCCATTAAATAAAAGTTAATGATGTTAATTCTTGTAAGGGTCATTATTGTCAATTATGAAACTCATGGGTTATTTATGCTTATCTTTTAGTTGTCATTAATCTTTAAAAGTTAATAATCAAGCTATTAAATTATATAATAATATAAATTATAACAAAAAAATTAATAATTATAATACTAATAATAATAATAGTAATAATAATAATAAGTAGCAATAATAATAATAATGTTGACAATAATAGTAATGGTAACAATAATAATAATATTAGTAATAATAATAATAATAATTATAACAATTTATAAAGTTAGTAAACTTAAAAATGCGTGAAACTTAAAGAAAATAAAGCTTAAGGGGTTGTATTGCAAATTTAGAAACTTTAATATTAAATTTTAGGCATAAAATGTTAACAAATGAAACAACAAGGACCATTACCCGATTATTTTTTTTAAGTTAGTAAAGAAATAATAAAGTGAAGAAAAAGAAAGAAAATATATTTTACCTATGTTGAGGGGTAAAAAGTGTCAAAAAGGTCAAAAGGCTTGAAAAGTGGGTGTAAAAAGTGATGGCTGCCCATCACTCTCTTACACCCACACAAAATTCAGATATTGCTACTGAGAGAAATAAAAGAGCAGAAAGCTCTCGGGTTGAAGAAAAACAAGCTGAAAATTCTAATTCAAGATAAGAATCATGGTTTTTAAGTGTTCTTAACTGGCCTTGCCTCGATTGTATGCTTATGTGTGTTTGTATGGTCGGTTGTGTGTGTTTTTGGTGGGTTTCTAGGCAGTTGAACTCAGTTACGTAGGAGTTTGGAAGAAGCCATACTCAAGAGCTGCAAAGGTGAGTTCTAGAGCCCCTCTTTTACTGGTTTTAACTGATTTTGGGGCTGGAAATGCATGAATGTATATTTTTATAAAACTGGGTTTTATACCTGTATGTTTAAATGTGTGTATGTTGTTGTTATGATGTGATGTTGGACTATGTTCATGCTTGATGATGTTATGGTTGTGTTTTTAAGGCTTAGAATGCATGATTTAAGCTTAGAACATGAAAGATGAGATTTGGGGATTGAATATGATGAATAGTGTGCCCTAGGCTTCTCAAAAGCCCAAACAGTGTTCATATGCGTAAGTTTAGAAAAAACTGCTTAAGTGTTGACAAATGTAGATGGAAAGTCAATACGGATGGAAAGTCAATACGGATGAGTATTGGGAAATGCGGATGAACAATTAATGCGGATGAGCATTGACCACCAAGTAAGAGAAATGCGGATGAGTAGTGGGAAATGCGGATGAACAAATGCGGATGAGTTAGTTCATGTGACTGAGGAAATGCGGATGAACAAAGTTAATGCGGATGAACAAATGCGGATGAGTAAGTTCATGCGACTGAGGAAATGCAGATGAACAAAGTTAACGCGAATGAACAAATGCAGATGAGTAAGTTCATGTGACTGAGGAAATGCGGATGAACAAATTCAATGCGGATAAACAAAAAGGCAGATGCAGATGAACACTTAGAAATTTTTCTGACTTTTTGGGGAAAAGTGAAATTTAGGCCTGACTTGGGATGTTCCGGTGGCTATGTAAGTTGACTTTTTGAGGTCAAAGATGATGTAATAGGCATGAATGATATAAGATGATGATGATGATGATGATGTGAAATTTATGCTTTGACTTGGGATGTTCCCAGGGCTATGTAAGTCGACTTTTTGAGGTCATAGCTGTTATGATGGGCATGGTATGATGATGTATGATTTGATTTGATGATGTATGATATGTATGTATGATGCCCTGTATGATGATGTGTGATTGATGATGTGCGATTGATGATGTTATGCATGATGGTATGTGTGATGTATGTTATGTATGCATGCTGATATGTATCAAGATTTACATGATCTTGCTGATGTTCCTGTTTATGTATGTTTGTCTTCCCATGGCTTTACGTTGAATGTTAATGAATGAAATGGAAGTATTATGTAACGTAAAGTGGAAGATAATGAAAGAGGAATGAAATAATGAATGTATGCATTAATTAATGAAAGAGAAAGTGATGAAAAGCCTTGCAAGCATATGAAGGGAAGTTCACAACTCATTGAGAGGTGTTACCTTGTGTGTGTCTACAATGGGCGATTTTGGCTAACTCATAAGGGTTCATACACACAGTAAGAGTTCAGTCTTGGTGACTGCTCTAATAACGTGTGTAAGGATTCCTTAAGTCTGATGCAACCCAAAACATCCAAAGTGTCTCAGCAACATGCACTAAGTACTGAAGTGAAGAATGCTTCGGAAGTTTTACACAATACATTAGAAAACATTCTAAGTGTAAAATCTTCCAAAACCAAGACCAATATCTTCCGAAGCCAAACATGAAGTCTTCCGAAGCTTCAAGAGACAAAGTCTTCCGAAGCTTCACCCTATGAAGACAGATTTCTTCCGAAGACTTTTAGTACACATGCTTTATCTGATGTACTGTTCCATAAAGCACCTTTTCCGCTGCATCTCTGATAAGTCACCAACTTACAAGAGTTGATGAAAAGGTCCATGCTTTTGGTAACTGTACATTGAGGTCTTGAGTCTGCAACATGCACTAAGGATGTGAGCTATGGCATGTCATAGTCACAAGGTCAAAAGGCAGATATGCCTTTTGATTCTACAATTGATTTTGTTAGTGTCTAGTCAATTGTGTCCAGCTGGCTTTCATAGTATAGCCGGCTGTAGGTTGTAGTATAAGTATTTCAAGTTTCTTGTATCTTCAATATACTTTGTAACACTTGTAAAAGAACTTGAGAAAACAATATACTGCATCCTTGAAAACCATATTCTCATGTTTGTCTCTTGCTTTACTTGTGTTCTTTGTATCACTTTTGGTAACCAGTTTACTGTTTGATTAGAGTTTAGATAATCTCCTCATTGTGTTGTGTGTGTTGTAATTGTGTTCAAACCCTTAAACGATCCTGCAATTGGTATCAGAGCTTTCAGGCTCTTGATATAAGATCTAACCATCTTAAGATCCTCACACACACAAAAACTAAACTCTTCAAATGGCTTCCATCTCAAAGACTGATATGGAGACTGGAACCATGAACAAATCCCCACTGATCACTCTTGATGATTTTGACACCTGGTGCATGAGGATGGAAGGCTTCATCAGGTCTCTTGACTCAAGAATGTGGGAATCTGTTGAAAATGGACCTTTCATACCCAGCACCCCCTCTGCTACTGGTGCTGGTATGATTCCTAAAGATATGGCCAACTACTCAGATGAAGATAGAAAAAGAGTAGAGATTGACAGGAAGGCCATGACTGCTCTTCAGACTGCTCTCCCAAACTCTGTATACAGAGGTTTTAAGAAGTGCAAAACAGCTAAACAGCTGTGGGATGCACTGAAGCTGATGTATGAAGGCTCCTCTGAAGCCAAGGAGAACAAGAAAGATCTTCTGAAGCAGCAGTTTGAAAATTTCACCTTTAAAGCAGGTGAAACCATGACCCAACAATACTTCAGGTATGTTGAGATTGTGGATACCCTAGTGGATGGAGGAGTTCCTCTTGAGAACAGAGACATTGTAAGGAAGTTCATGTCCTCACTTCCTAGGCAATGGACACACTATTGTGTGGTGATCAAGAGGACTAAGAACCTTAAAAATCTTACTTTGACAGATTTATATGGGATTCTCAGTGGATACCAGATGGAGATGAACATACAAGGTTCATCTGGCAACTCCAACAATCAAATGGGTTCAGCCCTTCATGTGGTTGAAAGGGACAACATAGAACCCCAACATCATCTCTTATGCTACCCTGACAACTCACAAAAGGGTCCTTTAATCACCTTCCCGGAGACACCAAGGGAAAAATTTACTCAAGGAAGTCCATTCCAAGAGACAAGTTCTTCTCAGGCCTTTGTGTCTACTGATGAAAGCTGTGGGAATTATCTCTTCACTCTTGAAGACCTGGACTGCATTCATCCAGATGACCTGGAATACATGGAGATAGTTCAGCAGATGGCTCTCCTCACTCACAGAGCCAAGAAGTTCTACAAGAGAACAGGAAGAAGATTTCCAAGCAATGCTACCAGTGGAAAGTTTGGGCTGGATAAAAGCAAAGTTAAGTGTTACAACTGTAACCTTATGGGTCACTTTGCTAGGGAGGTAAGGCACCTAAAGCAAATGGGAGCCAAACACCACCCAGACCAAACTACACTGACAAAGCTCCTCAGTCTCAGAAGCCTAAGCAACATGCTGCTGTTGCTGTTGAAGAAGGAGGCTTTGACTGGAGTTTTCAGGCGGAAGATGCTTCTCCAAACCAAGCACTGATGGCTGACCATGATGAAGCCAAGGTATTGGAACATCTCTGTACTCCTGAATGCATTGCTAAAGTGAATAGATACAGGTCCTACAACTTAGAGATGAGATCCGATCTTGAGTCATAAAACATATTAAAATCTGATTTTAGAAAGTCTGAAAATGATTACAAGTTAAATAGAAGATTTGGAGAAAACCATTTCAGTACTAAAACATGAACATACAGATTTTAGAACTCAGATCCAAGATCTCATAACTAAATTGACTGAGTGCCAGGCTGAGCTTGTGATCAGCAAAGCCAAGCAGAGAAACAGTGTTCTTGAAGAAGAGACCTTCAAAAACATGATATCCTCATCCCTGCACAACAAAGTGTGCTATCAAAATAGACAGGGACTAGAATCAAATGAGATAGCTCCTCCACACACAATCTTGTCTGTAAGATATCCTAGGTGTGGAACTTGTGAAGATGAGCTTCCTCTCATAGATCCTATAGTGAGGATGATGAAGAAGTGATAGTGAAGAATCCTCTGAGAAGAGTGAAGAAGAGGATTCTTCCAAGGGCCACTATCCTTCTGAGGAGAAGAAATCATCTGTGATGACCAAGTCCAAAAGAAAGAACTTGATCAAGAAGAGCAAAAGGAAAGCAAAGAAGGCTAAAGAAATCAAGGCTACTTTTGATGCTAAGCAGAAACAAGTTTTTATCTCTGCAGGTTTCAAGTAGTGTAAGACTGAAGACATCAACCAAGACTCCTCATCTAAGAGTCGTGGTTCATGTTCAAATCATCTCAGAGCAAAGAAGAAGACTGAGCTGCTATGTACCACTGCTGCACAGCCTGGACCATCAAACTCCAAGAACAGTTCACAGCCCAAAAGACTGTCTCAACATCTACCAAGATGAAGGTGGAGAACGGATATGACCAAAGCCAGTCTTGCTCTCAAAAGGAGACTCTTTTGAAGAAGAAAATGTTATGTGTCATGTGTGAAAATACTTCTCACATTGCTAAGGATTGCCCATACAATCCTAGGAGTACCATCCACATGACCAATACAAAGACTTCAAAGAATCTCAGAAGTCTCAAGCTTCGGAAGGGAAGTCTGTTTCCTTCGGAAGCTCCAAATCAAGAGAAGGTAATGGAAAATTACCTTCAGAAGTAAAATTGGTCTCGGAAAGGAGTTCTTCCGAAGCACTGAAGTCTGCTGCAGTGACTGCAGAATCTTCCGAAGGTTCAGTCATCAAAACCTGTGAAGTTCCAAAAGCTTCAAAGGTTTTGAAGGTCAAGTCCAAGAGTCCAAGGTGGTGTGGAAGTCTAAGAAAGACCAAATGACTGTAATTTCTCCATCAACAATAGCTGAAGATCCTCACAGTACAACCATAGGATCTATTACTGTTGCATTACCTTCTATTACACTTACTGAGCCCAAGACAAGTACGGCTTGGGTTTCCAAATGTAACTAATCATTTTCTTTGTGCAGGAACAGCTCAAGACAATGGAAACGTCTGGATAATTGACAGTGGCTGTTCCAGGCACATGACAGGCAATAGGTCTCTACTCCATATTTTGAGAGAATTGATGGAGGACCAGTTGCTTTTGGAGGAGATGAAGGTGGTTACATTTTTGGAAGGGGCAAGGTCACAAATGGTAAGCTCAGCATTGAAAAGGTAAACTTTGTTAAGGAGCTTGGGTACAATCTTCTGAGTGTATCCCAATTTTGTGATCAAAGACATAACATGCTCTTTACTGAGCTGAGTGCATTGTTCTCAAGCCTGGTGTGGTCATTCCTCATGAGCACATCCTGCTCAGAGCCCTTAGGAAGGGAACATGTACAAGATGGATTTGCAAGAAACATCTCCCTCTAGAGAAGTTTCATGCTTTCTATCTAAAGCCAATAGTGATGAGTCTTTCCTATGGCATAAAAGAATGTGCCATGTAAACTTTAAAACATGAATAAATTGATTAAGCATGATCTGGTAACTGGAATGCCAAAGAAGAGTTTACAAGTGATGATCATTGTGTTGCATGCCTGAAAGGGAAGCAACATAAGGCATCCCATAAGCCTAAGGAAATGAACTCCATCACTACACCCCTACACTTGTTACATATGGATCTCTTTGGCCCCACCAGTGTAATGAGTTTAGGAAGGACCTTATACTGTCTAGTGATCACAGATGATTTACAAGATTCACTTGGGTCTTCTTCCTTAGAACTAAAGATGAGACTCCTGAGATTCTAAGAATTTCATCTTAAAGATTGAGAATCAATGTGATCACAAGGTCAAAACCATAAGATGTGATCAAGGAACTGAATTCAAGAACCAAATCCTTGATACATTTTGTGATGAAAAGGGTATTACAAGACAACAGTGCTCCCAGGACTCCTCAGCAAAACGGAGTTGCTGAGAGGAGAAACAGGACACTTATTGAAGCTGCAAGAACTATGTTGTCTGACTCTAAACTGCCTATCACCTTCTGGGCAGAGGCAGTTAATACTACTTGCTATGTGCAAAACATAGTTTTAGTAGTTAAGACACATGGTAAGACTCCTTATGAACTTTGGCACAAGAGGAAACCTTTCATTGGTTTTCTCAGGTCATTTGGATGTCCCTGCACCATCTTGAATACCAAAGATCAAGTTGCCAAGTTTGCTGAGAAATCAGACGATGGACACTTCATTGGATACTCTTCCCAAGCTAAAGCTTATAGAGTATACAATCTCAGAACTAGAATTATTGAGGAGTCAGCCAATGTGACTTTCAATGAGCACACACCCAGTGTGGCTGGTTCTGGTCCGGATTGGCTATTTCATCTTGATTTAGTTACCAACTGTTTTAATAAATCTTGTGAGCATGTTTCAGGATCTGCAGAAAATTTAAATACAGGTGATCCTGATCCCAGATTTGAGCTAGGAAGACCTTCAACTCACACACCTTCAGCTCCAGTTGAAACTACTTCAGCAAATGAGGTTTCTATCAGCACAACAATGACAAATCCAGCTGATACATCTGGCATGCCTTCAAATTCCAGCTCAGAGGCTTCTCAACCAGATAAAGACATCTCAATTGCAGAAGACAACAATGGTGATGGTGATAGTGATCAAGAATTTCTTGATGCTAATAACCTACCATAGATGACAACATCAATGATGTCACACACTCATTGGATCAAGTTAATCTTGATAGGTGATAATGTGGAGGATCAATCTTCAAGACCAGATCTAAATTTCTCAAATTTGGATCTATCTCAGCAACTTGCTGTGATCCCTCAGCTAAGGATCCACAAGTCTCATCCTACCACAAACATCATTGGAGATGTTATCTCCGGGTAAAGACAAGAGGGCAAACCCATGAAGCAAATGTTTGTCTTCACTCTTGTTTTCTATCCCAGTTAGAGCCAAAGAAAGTTAAGGAGGCTCTAAAGGATGGAAGTTGGGTTGAAGCTATGCAACAAGAGCTGCTTCAATTCAAAAGGCAGAAAGTTTGGAACCTTTGTCCTCTTCCTCATGGGAAGACTACCATTGGAACCAAATGGGTTTTTAGGAATAAGAAGGATGATAGGAATCGTCATCAAGAACAAGGCAAGACTAGTTGTTCAAGGATACACACAAGAAGAAGGGATTGATTACACTGATGTCTTTGCTCCTGTAGCAAGACTAGAAGCTGTTAGGATATTCCTGGCATTTGCTGCATCCAAGAATTTCAAAGTCTATCAACTTGATGTAAAGTGTGCTTTCTTATATGGAGTGATTGATGAGGAGGTGTATGTCAAACAACCACCTGTTTTTGTAGATCCTGATTATGTCTGCAAGCTTGACAAAGCTCTTTATGGGCTGCATCAGGCACCCAGGAAGTGTTATGAGACACTGTCTGAGTATCTCTGTAAACATGGATACAGGAGGTACTATAGATGGAACTCTCTTCATCAAAGGACAAGGAAAAGACATTCTGCTAGTTCAAGTATATGTGGATGACATCATCTTTGGTTCAACCAATTCAAAGCTCTGCAACACTTTGAAAAGCTGATGAAAGACAGATTTGAAATGAGTTCAATGGGAGAACTCAACTTCTTTCTGGGAATTCAAGTGAAGCAGTTTGAAGATGGCATCTTCATAAGTCAGTCAAAGTATGTTCAAGATATACTCAAGAGATTCAACATGACTGATTGTAAGATTGCTAAGACACCCATAGCCAGAAACCACTCCCTTGGTCCAGATCTTGAGGGGGAGTGTGTAGATGAGCACTTATACAGGGCTATGATTGGGTCTCTTATGTATCTTACAGCTAGCAGGCTGATCATGTTTGCTACATGTATTTGTGCAAGATATCAAGCAAACCCTAAGATGTCTCACTTAATTACTGTGAAAAGGATTTTAAGATACCTCAAAGGTGCTTCAACACTTGGTCTATGGTATCCAAGAATCCTAATTTCAATTGTATGCCTATACAGACAGTGATTATGGTGTTGCAACATGACTGCAAAGTCTACATCTGGGGGATGTCAATTCCTTGGTGGAAGGGTTGTCTCATGGCAATGCAAGAAACAATCCTGTGTGTCTGCATCAACTGCTAAGGCTGAATACATTGCTGCTGCAAGCTGCTGTGCTCAAGTGCTTTGGATTCAAAATCAGATGCTAGACTATGGATTTAACTTCAAAGAGACTCCTATCCACATAGACAACAATAGTGCTATCTCTATCACTGAGAACCCTGTGCAGCACTCAAGGACCAAACACATCAACATCATGTATCATTAATAAGAGATAACTATGAAAAGGGATTAATTAAACTAGTCAAAGTTCACACAGATGAACAATATGCTGATCTGTTCACAAAAGCTTTTGATGAACAGAGATTTAAGTATCTGATATCAGCTATTGGGATGATTAACTTTGAGTAGACTTTTTCTTAAACTAATTCTAATTATTTCTTCTTAAAAATTTGTGTGTCCTAAGTTGTCTAGTTAATCACTTTCATAAGCTCATGTTTTCTTTGAATATAAAACCTCTTTTTGAAGACTTTCCTTAGATTCTTGAAAATTTTCTGATACTTCGGAAGATAACGTTTTACCTTCGGAAGAAAAATATGTCTTCAAAATAAATGACTGTCTAAGAGATTTTACCTTCGGAAGAAGTCAAGATTTATCTTCCGAGCTTAAAATTCTTAACTTAGACACTTATTCATTTTAAGGACTTTTTTCCTTCCGAAGCAAAATTACTTTCGGAAGCTTTGTTCATTCTTATACAAAGCATCCAAGAGTTTATTTCTCTTCCGAAGCATAATCTTCAAGACTCTCAGGAAAATTCTTCCAAAGCCATTTAGCTTCGGAAGCTTTTTCAATCAAAACTTCCGAAGACAAATTACCTTCGGAAGCTTTTCGAATTCCAAAAAAAACTACTTTTTGAGCAAAAAGTTAAACTACTTTTTCAGAGGTGGGACTGACATACGGATTTCAAAGTTTATCCTCTTTCATTAAACTTTATCTGAAATCCTTCTCTCTCATATAAACCCAACGGTTTCCCCCTCTTCTATCATCTGCTTTTCTTCCAAACCTAAAACCCAAAGCTTTCTCTCTGAAATTTCTTTCCCATTTTTTCTCTCTTCATCTCTGAGCTACCTCACAATGGCTGACCTTGCTCACAGAATGATCCTAACTTTGCCATGCAGCTACACAGACAACACAATCAGGTTGCTCTGTTATGCTCTGACAAAGATCCTCATTTCTCAGTGCTCACTACTTCACCTCCCTAACCATTGATCCTCCTCTATATGAGGATCACTTGCTTGAATTCTGGAAGACCTGCCAAGAGGTCATTATGGATGGGGAGAAGGCACTGTCTGCCACAGTGCAGGGGAGAACAATCTTCATCACTCCGGCCATCATCAACCGACATCTTCAGCTGGATGATGAAGAAGGTGAAGTGTTCTTCCCAAAGAGCGGTTAAGCATTCCTTCGAGCAGATGGGCTATGAAGGAGATTTCTCTGTAAAGACCTTCAGAAAGGGAAGGTCTCATCCCAGTGGAAATACCTACTCCATGTGGTTATCCACAGCTTATCAAACAAGCATGGTGGATGGGACCAGATTCCTGAGGATCTCTCCTTTATAGTTCATGGAATGATTCAGGGGGCAAGTTCAGGTATTCACACAATTTGTTTATACTAATTTACTTGCAAACTTAGACTCCTTAGAATACTACATGTTTCCTAGATATGTTCAACACATTCTCAACTGTGAACTGGGCTCACAGTTGAGGGAAACAGTAATATTCTTAAATTGGGACAGATGAAGCCCGACATCTTTAAAATTATGAAGAAGCCAACTGTAGGCTTCTCAGGTAGAAAAAGCCCTAGTCCCAAAAATGTTAGAGCTCATTGCTCAAGGTGACAACCTAGTAGTCCAAGCTAGTGTTGAACCCACACCTACTGCTCTCCAACCCTCTACACAACCTCAAATATCCATCACCTACCAAAGAAAATCCAAACGAACCCCTGCTCAGACTATTCAGTCTGTGGAGGCCCCCATATACTCACCAATACAGGAAGAAGTGGATACTGGAGCTCCCACTTCTCCTGAGGAGCAGACCACTCCCATTGTTTCAAGAATCAGTGATGAGGTTCCTCATGCTCACACTGATGAGCTCACTAGCCTAACAGCCTTAAGCTCTCACTCTGAGTCTCAACACTCAAGTGAACAACCTTCAGGGGACAGCTACCATCCCCAGCCTTTGGATCTCAACCAACCAATTCCCAACCTATCCTTCTATACTGATGAAGACTTAGGATTCAGTGAGTACCATGAGTCTCTCTTCCCATCCCCTACTCAAAGAGAGATACTTCTGACTCTCCTCAGTCTATCCACATCAGTCACCTATTACTGAGGTGGACACTTCTGAACCTGTTCAGGATGTCCATATGGAAGAGGCTCTCACTTTTGAAAGTGATTACATCATTAAGACCTCAACCATGGCAACTCAGCCCTCTGGCATCTCAACTGAGGCTGTCAGTGAGCAGAGGAAAACCAGCAGCCAAGAAACTCAAGCTGGTGGTGAGCGAGAGGACTTTGGTCCAATCATCTCATCCCCCAGTGATTCTTCTGATGAAGATGAGGGAACTTGAGACTAAAGGTCAAAAATTGTCAACATGCACCTATTTAGTCTCTAAGGTTAGTCACTTGGAATCTCAGGTGACTACCTTACAAAATAGGGTCAATGATCAGCAACTTCAGATTTCATATCTAAAGGAAAAACTAGCTGGGAGACCTTTAAGGAGAGCTCAACCAGGAACACAAGAACCTGTGGAAGTGATTGACTTATCCTCCAGCTCACCTATGCAAGTAGGTGATGCTACCAAAAAGGGGATAAAGTTATTACAATCACAGAACCTGGGAGTTCTTCAAAGAGAATGGACATAGAGGACTCACCATACTCACTTGCTGTTGTGCATTCTCAGCAACTTCCTCAAGTTCACATTAATGTGGACTCTATAGACTCAATCATCAGAGTCTCTTTGAGGAAGGTATACCAAGGGCTGTCTCATCTCCACCACAAGGAACTGGCAACTACATCATAAGGTGGAGGTATGATGAGGACAGAAGAGCCCTTATACTTCACAGAGTTCAAGGCCAACAAGAAGTCTTTCAGTTCCAAAGCCTGAGCTTCTATGAAAGACTGGATTTAGTCAACATGCCACTTGTCAATCCAAGCAAATCTAGACAAGCTGACAGGCTGGCTCAAAGAATCCAAGACAGGATCCTTGCAGAGTTCTCTCTAAGAAGGAGACTTAGGCAATCAGGCAATGTCATCGGTCAACTGGATGTTGAGGTGGACCCTAAGATTAGTTTCATAGGGGAAACCTTGGCTGAAGGCCCAGTGGCAGAACCTGAGACCCTTGTCTTACCATCAACAACTGCTGCAGAGGTCCAAGCTCCATCTGAGACACCTGTTGGTGAAGTGTTTCTCTCAGCCTCTCTCTGGCCAGAGCATGGAAGCTACACCAAGCAATGAAGGCCAAGCCTCAATCCACCCTGAGTCACAAAGGTCTGTTGGTGACAAAGGGAAAAGGATAATGACTCCTGAGGAAATTGAGGAGGAAGAAAGAGAGAGGAAAAGGAGGCTAAGGGGAGAAAGTTCTTCTGGGTCATCTAAATTCATGCAAGCTGCAATCAGGGCTGCCCCTAGACCAATACTAAAGATATGAGTTAAGGGCAGTCAGGATTACCTATTTACAGACCAGGAACTATGATGTTGATGAAATCATCTCCCTCCCCTTAGAAGAGTTGAATGAGCTGGCTGACATAGAAGTGTCAAGAGAGATAAAGGAGAAAGAAGATGCAAGGTTACTTCTCCAATTCAAAGAGAGAAGAGACAGAAAAGACTTTACAAGCATACTCCCACTCTCTCTCCAGTTCAAGAAAGTCCTGCACAGGAAGATGTGGCTCCACAAGAACCTCAGGTAGATAAAGAAGAGGATAGAATCAAAATGATAAACTACCTGAGTGCCATAGGCTTCTATCAGGCAAATGCACTTCTTCCCCTGTCCTATGACTTCATTGAGTTCGAGTACTTAAAGCAACTTGAGCTTGAGCTAGTCAAAGAAAGAAAAACAACCAAAAGGAAGCTAAGGAAGAAGCTGCAAAGTCAAGAGCCATCATTCAAAAGAATGCAAAGAAGTCTGCTGACAGACAAAGAATGATGAGCTTCTTGAAGTCATATGGATTCTCTGAAGGAGACTTGGTCCTATGTCTCTATCTACAATGGATGAGCATATAAGGGTGATCAAGCAGAAGATTAAAAGTGGTGAATTGATTGACTTGCACTCTCTTCCAAGTCAAGTCCCACCTGAAGTGGAGGTCAAGTTGGAACAACCAGAGACACCTGAACCAGAACCTCCAGCTGAGCCTCAGCAAACTTCATCTTCTGATCCAAGACAGGGTCAAACTCCCTCTCCTTCTAAACCTGTGAGGGAGGAACACCCAACTAAGAAAGACACTAATGATCAACATGGTGCTGCAGACCAGTCTTCTCAGTTAAAGACATTAAAGAGGAAGAAGAAAATGGCTTCTAAACCAAAGAATAAAAAGAAGAAGCCAAAGTCATCTACCTCTACACCCCAGGCTGAATCAGATCAACCTGAGGAAGTGCATGATGAGGCAACCCAATCAACTCCTATGCAAGTGGCTCCTCTAGCAACTGAGACACCTATCTTGTCCTGGACTTATTCTACCAATCCAAAAAGATGGCATGTTGCCAGAGATCAAGGTGTTGAGAATGTCTACTCCTGGCAAGACATAATCAACTTACCTCTGCATGATCTCTTTAAAATGAGAAGATACTATGAGAGTCTTGATGATCCTAACCACCAATGAAGAAAGGAATGGTCTTGATTGTACTAAAGACTACCAACATCTGAAGATCTTCTAAGTGTTTTGGTAGCATCAGCCTAGGGGAGTTTGTAAGGATTCCTTAAGTCTGATGCAACCCAAAACATCCAAAGTGTCTCAGCAACATGCACTAAGTACTGAAGTGAAGAATGCTTCGGAAGTTTTACACAATACATTAGAAAACATTCTAAGTGTAAAATCTTCCGAAGCCAAGACCAATATCTTCCGAAGCCAAACATGAAGTCTTCCGAAGCTTCAAGAGACAAAGTCTTCCGAAGCTTCACCCTATGAAGACAGATTTCTTCCGAAGACTTTTAGTACACATGCTTTATTTGATATACTGTTCCATAAAGCACCTTTTCCGCTACATCTCTGATAAGTCACCAACTTACAAGAGTTGGTGAAAAGGTCCATGATTTGGTAACTGTACATTGAGGTCTTGAGTCTGAACTGTCCACTTTATGTACTTTATCCTTTTTTAATGTATAAGGATGTGAGCTATGGCATGTCATAGTCCAAGGTCAAAAGCAGATATGCCTTTTGATTCTACAATTGATTTGTTAGTGTCTAGTCAATTGTATCCAGCTGGCTTTCATAGTATAGCCGGCTGTAGGTTGTAGTATAAGTATTTCAAGTTTCTTGTATCTTCAATATACTTTGTAACACTTGTAAAAGAACTTGAGAAAGCAATATACTGCATCCTTGAAAACCATATTCTCCTGTTCTGTCTCTTGCTTTCTTGTGTTCTTTGTATCACTTTTGGTTACCCAGTTTACTGTTTGATTAGAGTTTAGATAATCTCCTCATTGTGTTGTTGTGTTGTAATTGTGTTCAAACCCTTAAACGATCCTGCAACGTGCGATTTCCTAACTACTGGTGTATATCTATTTACAGCATGCGATCTTGGCTAATCCAAAGATTTCACACACACAAATGGGAAGTCTATCCTAGTGACCACTCCATACGTGCGATATGTGCGATACGTGCGATACGTGCGATACCTGCGATACGTGCGATATGTGCGAGATGTGCCGAAATGTACTATTATGATGATGAAATATAAATGATTACCTTGATGTATGTATGATGTGTGATCACGTGCGATAGTAATGAAAATGTTTTTTAATGAATGGAAGGTAATGCATATTTTTATAAAACTAGAACTCACTCGGAAACGCTGACTTTTTATGCATTTTTTCCAGTTGGCAGGTGAGCATTGCTGAGGATGGCGCAGGGCAGCTACTTGGCATTTTGCATGGCATTCTTTTGTAATTTTTTTGCATTGTAATGCGAACGAACGATGTTTCGAAATGAATGATTGTATTAACTTGCAAAAGCATTTATAATGAAATGAAAAGTTATTTTAATGTTCCGCTGCAATGTTTTATTAAAATTAAATGTAATTATATGTTTTATGTGCAATGATTGACCAGTTGTGAGTGTCTCGAGAATAGGGCCTTACAAGTTGGTATCAGAGCCAAAGTTTAAGTGAAATGGGTAAATTTTCAAAATAACTTAAACTTAAACTGAGAATGGGATGAAAAGGGAAGGGATGTCAGTCCGAGTAGCTACGTGCCATCAGGTATTTTTTAATGTTAACCGGTATTATGTGCGTATGTATGTGTATAGTGTTGCTGGTAGATTTAGATGCTGATGTAGTTAGGACAGGTAAAGCTTAGGGTATGAAGAGTAAAGTAAGTGGCTAATCACAACTAGCCACTATAATTAGGGACTTACTATACTTGACATAAAGTGAGCTGTTCCTTTGAATAACCGTGTTGGTGTTTGAATCTTTCAGTGTGTGTATTAGAGGATGGCCAGTGGGAGATCATCTAAAGCTTCACGTGGTGGAGGTCGTGGTGCTGAACCACAGGCTACGAGAGGAAGGCCTAGAGCCAAAAAAGTGGTTCATGAAGAACATGAGACCCTTTATCCGGAAGGCAGAGATGAGAGTGCTAATTTAAGGGCCTTAATGAAGGAGGCAGTTGTAGAAGAAGTTCATCAAGTCATGCAGACGATCTTACCGTTTGTAGTGACTGAAGTGATTAGGGTTGTACGGGAGGGGGGAAAGGAAGGAAAGGAGTAGATCTATGGGCGGAAGGAGATAGTCTGAGACTGAAACGGTTCTCTCCGATGATGAAGAAGAGGAAGAAGAAAAGCCTGCGCCGGAGGCTGTAACTATGGGGCATTTCAAAGGTGTAAGCCCCAAACTTTTGATGGTAATGGCACTACTGCTGCCGCTTACTGATGGGTGAGGGAAATGGAAGATGTTCTAAACATCAGCGAGTGCCGAGAAGACCAGAAGGTGAAGTTCGCCGCCCACTCCTTTGTGGACTCGGCCTTGTGTTGGTGGGACAATATTGTCCAAGTTAAGGGTAGCTGGGCTATCAGAAGAATGAGATGGCCAGAGTTGAAGAGGCTGGTGACTGAGGAGTTCTGTCCTCACTGTGAGATGGAGAAAGTTGAGAGGGAGTTCCTGTAGCTGGAGACGGGAACGATGACACATCAGCAATACACCACCAAATTCAATGAGATAGCACGGCTGGTGCCAAATCAAGTGACACCCTTGTCACGAAAGATTAAAAGGTATATTAAGGGCTTCCCGGGGATGTCCGCAGACACATGATCGCTGCCCGACCGAGCACGTTTAGGTCGGCAGTTGACTTGGTGGGGAGGCTGTATGATGACAGGACTGTGGTGGTGGCTAAGGTGAGTAGGAAGAATGGTGGAGACCGGAAATGGAATGGAAAGAGGACTGGATGGGGTGGTGTCCCAACGAACAATAAGCGTGCACGGGTGGATGACCGACATGTGGTCACATCTGGTGCAGGATCGAAGAGGTGTGGTAAATGTGGGAAAGAGCATTCGGGAGAATGCAAATGGGGGTCAAACATCTGCTTCAAGTGTGGGAAGCCTGGCCATATACCGAGGGAATGCGGGGTCGTAAGGTGTTACAACTGAGGAGAGAATGGTCACTTGAGCAGGGACTGTAAGAAGCCAAGGGCTGAAGGATCAGGAGCGAAGAAGGCTGGAGGAGAAGGGCAGAGGGGAAGTACCAAAGCGTTCACGATGACACAGGGGGAGGTTAGGATGGACCCCGATGTTGTGTCAGGTACATTTCTAATAAACCAAACTTTAGCCTCCATGTTATTTGATTCTGGTGCAAGTAAAATTTTATTTTTACTACTTTCTGTGCTAAACTGCCTGTTAGTAGTAGGAGTGTAAATGCGCCTTTTGATGTAGAAATTGCCATAGGAGGGTCTACCTGGATTTCTGAGATGGACATAGAACTAGAAGGTCACAAGTTTCCTGTTAGACCATTTGTGATGACCTTTGGCGGGTTTGATGTAGTCGTAGGAATGGATTGGTTGGCAGACTACGAGGCAAACATTGTGTGTCGCAAAAAAGATGGTTCGATTAACAGCGCCTGAAGAGAGTACGGTGACGGTTTATGGTGATCGAGTCACAACTATTCTGAAGGTGATTTCAATGGCGGTGGCGGGAAAGTGCATGAGGCATGGATATAGTGTCTACTTGGCCTATGTGAAGGATGTGGATACGCCAACACCACAACTGACTGACGTACCAATGGTGTGTGACTTTCTAGACGTGTATCCCGAATACTTACCGAGAGTGCCACCTAACCGCGAGATCGAATTTCAGATTGATCTGATACCGGGTGCCTAACCTGTTGCCAAGGCACCGTATCAGTTGGCTCCGACTGAGATGAAAGAGTTGATGGAGCAAATGCAAGAGCTACTTTATAAGGGGTTATTAGACCGAGTATCTCTCCTTGGGGTGCTTCGGTCTTATTCGTGAAGAAGAAAAATGGTAGTATGAGATTGTGTATAGACTACCGTGAGCTGAACAAGTTAACGGTGAAGAATCGGTAGCCCTTATCAAGGAATGATGATCTGTTGATCAGCTTCAGGGTGCTAGTGGGTTCTCGAGGATAGACCTTCGATTTGGTTACCATCAGCTGAAAGTTAAGGAGCAGGATATTCTTAAAACAGCTTTTCGCACGCGTTACGGACACTACGAGTTTCTTGTTATGTCTTTTGGTTTAACTAACGTGTCAGCTGCTTTTATGGACCTAATGAATCGAGTGTGTCGGCCCATGTTGGATAAATCAGCGGTTATGTTTACCGACGATATCTTGATTTATTCCAAGAGGGAGGATGAACATGCCGGTCACATTCGAAAGGTGTTTGAGACATTGAGAAGGGAGAGACTGTATGTTAAATTCTCCAAGTGCGTATTCTAGTTGCGCGAGGTTTAGTTTATGGGTCATGTAGTAAATCCCGGTGGGATTATGGTGGGCCCGACAAAGGTGGAAGCGAGGATTTGGTGGTTTATTCCAATGCTTCCTACTCGGGAATGGGATGTGTGTTGATGCAGAAAAGAAAGGTTATAGTCTATGCATCTCGATAGTTGAAAGTTCATGAGTTCAATTATCCCACTCCCGACTTAAAGCCAGCAGCCGTGGTCTTTGCATTAATGATATGGATGCACTATCTATGCGGGATGAAGTGATATTCAGCCGAGATACATAGGTCCTTTTTGAATTATTTCTCGAGTAGGAAAGGTGGCTTATAGATTGGGGTTACCAGATGAGTTAAGTGGATTCATCCGACATTCCATGTATCTCATCTGAGAAAGTGCTTAGCTGACGAGGATATGATTGTACCACTGGTGGATATCGAGGTAGATGAATGACTCAATTATATGGAGCAACCAGTGGCGAGCATTGATCGTAAAGAGAAGAGGTTGATGAATAAAGTGGTTCCTCTTGTGCGTGTATAGGGAAGCACAGGAAGGGACCTAAGACTAACTGGGAGAGCGAAGAAAAGATGAGGCAGCATTACCCACGTTTGTTTGAGGAATAATAGGTTTCGGGGAAGAAACCTATATAGGGGGGAGGGTGGACTTGTAACACCCCTTTATTTTTTTTAGTTAGTAAAGAAAGAATAAAGTGAAGAAAAAGAAAGAAAAGATATTTACCTATGTTAAGGGGTAAAAAGTGTCAAAAAGGACAAAAGGTTTGAAAAGTGGGTGTAAAAGGTGATGGCTGCCCATCACTCTCTTTACACCCACACAAAATTCGGATATTGTTACTAAGAGAAAGAAAAGAGCAGAAAGCTCTCGGGTTTGAAGAAGAACAAGCTAAAAATTCGAATTCAAGGTAAGAATTCATGGTTTTTAAGTGTTCTTAACTGGCCTTGCCTCGGTTGTATGCTTATGTGTGTTTGTATGTTCGGTTGTGTGTGTTTTGGTGGGTTTCTAGGCGGTTGAACTCAATTACAGTCGAGTTTTGAAGAAGCCATACTCAAGAGCTGCAAAGGTGAGTTCTAGAACTCCTCTTTTGCTGGTTTTTAACTAATTTTGGGCTGGAAATGCATGAATGTATGTTTTTATAAAGCTGGGTTTATAAATGTGTGTATGTGTGAAGTCGTTGGATCGATAGACATCCGAGCGTGTTCTTAACAGAAGGAAACAAAACCAAAACCAAGAGACAAACAATAAATACGAACTATAATAAAATGGTTTCATTGATAAAACATAACGATTACAAGCTCGTTACAACATAAGAATCAAGACTCTTGGCAAGGGGAGATCGAGCATCATCTCCCCTCTTATCCGGCAGCACCTAGGCCCCGAGCACACTCCTTCTCTTTTCTACACAATGAAACTGGTATTTATAGGCCTCAGCCAATATCAGATGCGACTGGGCCCATTCATACGATTTAGGCTATGCGTATGGTTCAATCATACGACTGGACCATACTTATGGTTCAGTCTTACGAATGGCCCAATCGCATCTCTCAGTCGCAAGACTGGTCCATTAGCATGGCTCAGTCATACGACTAAGTCTCATTCACATATGCTCCTACGAATGACCCAGTTTCATGTGTTTACAATGTATCAGGTGTATTACATTAACCCAGTTTCATGTGTTTACGTTGAATGTTAATGAATGAAATGAAAGTATTACGTAACGTAAAGTGAAAGATAATGAAAGAGGAAAGAATTAGTGAATGCATGCATTAATTAATGAAAGAGAAAGTGATGAAAAGCCTTGCAAGCATATGAAGGGAAGTTCACAACTCCTTGAGAGTTGTTACCTTGTGTGTGTCTACAACGTGCGATTTTAGATAACTCATAAGGGTTCATACACATAGTAAGAGTTCAGTCTTGGTGACTGCTCCAATAACGGGCGATTTCCTAATTACTGTGTGTATATCTATTTACTGCGTGCAATCTTGGCTAAACCATAAGAGTTCACACACACACAGGGGGAGTCTGTCCTAGTGACCACTCCATATGTGCCATATGTGCGATACGTGCGATATGTGCGATATGTGCGATATGTGCGATATGTGCGAGATGTGCGAAATGTACTAACGAACGATGATGAAGATAATAATGATTACCTTGATGTATGTATGATGTGTGATCACGTGCGATAGTAATGAAAATGTTTTTAATGAATTGAAGATAATGCAATGTTTTTATAAAACTAGAACTCACTCAGCAACACTGACTTTTTATGCATTTTTTCCAGTTAGCAGGTAAGCAATGCTGAGGATGGCGCGGGGCAGCTACTTGGCATTTTGGATGGCATTCTTTTGTAATGTTTTGTATTGTAATGCGAACGAACGATTTTCGGAATGAATGATTGTATTAACTTGCAAAAGCATTTATAATGAAATGAAAAGTTATTTTAATGTTCCGCTGTGATGTTTTATGAAAGTTGAATACAATTATATGTTTTATATGCAATGATTGACCAGCTGTGAGCGTTCCAGGAATGGGGCCTTACAATTAATAAAACCAAACTTAAGATTCCTCTTCCAACCCCACAAATCCAGTGAGTAACTCAAGCGAGCCCCAAAACCCACAAAAAACACTCAATTTTGGTACCCAAATCGTCCAAAAACTTCTAAAACATGCCTTGAACTTGAATACACTCATTAATCGTAGTTAATCACCGATTACTAGGCAAATTGAATACATAACCGAAACATCTTCAATTCCATAGCTGTTAGAGCATTAAATCTTAATAATAATCTAACTAAACGAACCTAAACAATCATCTAACTAATCCTAAGCATTCACAACTCTTAATTGCACCTGAAGACACACATACAAAGCAATTCAATCAACAATTTTATCACGACTTGCATCTTACTCAAGCGCCATCATCTGGACACAACTCGAAATTGATAGAGGGATTTCTATGAACGAGTTCAATAGGAGCTTCCTGTGCAACAAATTTGGATATCATCAACGATTGCATCGCGAACAATACATCACTCGGGTCATGACTGTTCTTCGATTTGTGCTATTGAAATCCAATCATTAACTACTAATTAAACACACATAAACACTCGGTACACCTTGGGGATCAAAAGCCCTATGGTGATTACTGGAAACATGATCGAGTTCAGGTTCAATTGTGGATCAAAATGTATCTTGGATTTATGTGATTTGGGGATTTTCTTTTTGTTTATGTTTTAAGGTTTTTAAATCCAGTTAAACCATGACATCGGCCCGGTTCACTGGTTAGTCTTTTGCATCACTACTTTGAGGTCCCGGGTTCGAACTCGGGCACCCTCTGTGACAACTCACTTGATTTCATTATGCCAATGCAGTAAACCAGGGATGTAACACAACCATGTAACGTAATTTTCGGGATGAAAATTCTTTCAACATGGGGATAATGTGACATCCGGTAATTTTCCGTTACCAAACTCCGTTAGTTGTGAGCACAGTCTTGCATACACGTATCGTGAGCACACACTAGTTGTCATTGAATGTTGGTGACTTAATAATAATAATCTATGATAAACAATAATAATCTAATTAATAATGTTGATTATTAATTGTGTTTGTGTGGTTTATAATTTTATAGAATTTTAAATGTTTGTTTTATAAGTTTTACGTGATAACGTAACAACGTGTAATATACATTTTGTGTGTTGTGTGACTTATTGTATATGTGTAGGATTATTATTATTGGTTAATAATACTTGTGTTTGATGGTTAAAAACTATTTAAAAAGTATTAGAAAGATTAGTTTTTATAAAATATAATTAAAGGGGTTTACTTTGTAAATTATTCTAAACCTAAAATACAACCCTAACCCCCCCAAACCTCAATTTTCAACCGCCACCTCTTCCAAACACCTCTCATCTTGCGAATTTGATCCAAGAACAAGAACATAAGTCGAATTCCAAGTGGTTTCAAGTATTACAAGTTGATTTCAAGTGATAATCATCATCTAAGCACATCTAAAGGTTAGTTTTGGTTGGTTGTTCATAGTTTTTGATGAATATGAACCCTAATTTCGAAATTGATGATGATTATATGAAATTGATGATTGTTAGATGATTATATGATGTTAGTTAGGTTGTATGAATGCTAGATTATGTTGATTGTGCAAGAAATCTAGGGTTTGATCATCTAGTTCATACATTGCCATAAGAGGAAACTTTCTGTTCTTGGAATTCATGATTTTATGTTGCTAAGATGTTAGATGTAATGCTTAGATGTTAGTTTAATTGAATTGTGCAAGAAAATCCATGAAATTGTGATGTTGATCATGACTTACTAAAAGTAGAAACTTTTGTGTATGATGTTTGGGAATATGGATGTTTTGGAGGTGATTAGCATGTTAGAATGAATGCTATGAGTTTGATTAGGTATATAATTGTTGAAATTATGGTTGAATTGGATGCTAGATCACTTTTGGGTATTTCTCTCCCAAAAGGGAAACTTTATTTTTGTAGAACTTTGGATTGGATGATTTAGGCATGCTTTTGACATTAGGATCATGTTAGAATGATTTTTAATGATGTTTAATGTGATGGAATGTGAATATTGAGTTATATGGATGATTGGTTGATCATGTAAGTAATATAGGTTTGATGATCATACCTGTTAATGAATAGTAGTTAGTGTTTAGAGAACCATAAATGGGTTTGGAATTGGTTGTCACTATGTATGCTAGTAATATGATTATGATTGTCATACACGCATGCGAATCCGAGGCCCCTACTTAGTAGGATTGGCAGGGTTTAGGATGTGAGGTCGTGGGTGGCTTCACATGGCATGTAGTGCATGATTAGACTCCACGTATGAATTATTTGATGTGATGTGTTATATTGATTGAGCACGATGATTATTTGAGATTCGCATGAGTGTATGTTGATCTAATGTGGTATGATGACCTGGGTAGAGCTTGGTTTGATTATGTGATGCATGTGGATAACTTACATGACATTCGTGTATGATAAGTTGACTTGCGTGATTAAACAATATTCCATCTAATATGTCACCAACGTGTCAAACGAGTCAACTAGGTTAACCTAGGGTTGTGAATTTTTCTGTGTACATGTACTTATTTACTTGTGTGATCTAGGTAACCTTTGAGGGCTTTTCTTTGCACTTATCACGAGTCTCTTTATTCATTATCAGTATACCCCAGGTGAGTTCATGCCTCTCTACTTTTATAAACTTTCTTCTGGTGGAGGTAGCATACTTGTACTCGAACACTATTTTATTATTATAAGTTGTGTATGTTTTAACATAGTGCTTAATACCTAGAAAAGTCATCACACTTTCAGATCGTTAATAATGGAAACTAGCAGGAAATATTGGGTAGTACTACTGGGTGTGACGAGCCCAACCTGTGCGACTCGAGGTCAAACGAGTGCAATAATGTCCTAAACACAAATATCGTCACGACCTGGTAAGTCGTGATGGGAGGCAACAAACGCAACACAGTCAGCTTCGATTGCAAAATAAATATGGTTATTACTTGTGAATATAGACTAGCTATCTATTTCAATACACTTCCTATGCTATGCAATTGTATATATATGTTAAGCACAAACTCTTGAACTCACCAACCATTGTGTTGACATTTTTAGTATGCTATTATCAGGTCGTTAACTCAGCTTGCCATTTGGAGCACAACCCCGGTCCACCATGCAACCTAAGACTTTATTTCATAGACATCTTTGTTGTTTTTTATTTATGAGTGTTTAATCATTTGGGTTGGCGCGTGTTTGCCATATTATGTATTTTATTACTTTGGGTTTGTATTATTTTAGAAAATGCTTCCTCATGGTTTTAAAGGTTTAAATTTTGGTTGGTTTTGTTTTGAACGTGGAATATAGTGTCGTTCTGAGTGACTAATGACTGTGATCCTGGTTTGTTCACATGCCTTGCGGTAAAACTCCGCACGTGGATTTTGAGGGTGTGACAGATTGGTATCAGAGCCATTGGTTATAGGAAACTAGGTTGCATACACACTAGTTTATAACCGCACACAATGAGTTAGTTACTCGTTGCATATCCTTTTACTATATACTCATTGGCATATACATCACATGCACTGCAGCATGGCATCATCATCCCAGGTTTTAGGAAAAAGGCATGCTCGTTCTGAGTCCCCTCCACCTGTACCTCACCGAGTGTATGACTAGTTGCGACATCCTTACCCCCGTGGTGAGATAGACTGGGATCAACCGTTTGTGCCACCAGATCATGACGCTCCACGAGATTGGAGTTATTACCCGGCTTGTATAGATCGCATGATTCGTAGAGAAAGTGTTCTGAAGCCGGCCACTATTAGACCTAGGACTAGGTCAGCAACTACTTCTGCATCACCTACTCTCCTATCACTAGATGTACCCCTTGAGCAGGTCGTGGCGGCGTTGACCATGACACTTGAGACTGAGCGTCGACTAGTTGGAGTGCTCACTGATGAGAACTCCACACTAAAGGATGATATACGTCGACTATGGTTAAAGATGGCCATAATTAAGGAGCGGTTATCGATGTCCATCAAAGGAAATTTCAAGATGACTGGCAGAGTGATGGATCTTATTGATCGTATGGGCGAGTAGGATCTCCACAATGTGGGTGTCGATAGCAGACTAACCGGATTGGAAGCACAGGTCACAGCATTATAAAATCAAGGAAAACCCTGCACTGCTGAAGACCTCGATGAAGACCCTGAGGAAGAACCATAAGAAGCCCCGGACAGTGGAGACAGTGATGGATCAGCTTTGGTCGATTGATTCTCTTTATTCTTATAGCTTTGATTGGATAGCGCTTTTTTAAACCTTTGTGGGAAGGGTTGTTTCCCACATCACTAAAAACTAAAATTTTGACATTGATTGGATATATTGTGAGTTACTTACAAATTATTTATGATACGTTATCATTTTGGTTATAAATGTTGTGGTTGTGACTATATTATTTCTTATTATCTACTATACTTCAATGGGATTAATATGTTAGATGTTACTCATTTTGGTAATTGGAATGTAAAGAGAAAATGGACGGCAGAGGCAGAGGACGTGGACGTGGCCGAGGTCTGATGGTGACGTGGCACCGACAACGTGCACATGATCCAGCTAAACTAGCTATGCTAATAAACCAACACGTGCAAGTGGCATTGAACCCACAGCCTGTGCAGTTGGAGGTAAACGGTGACACTAGTCATCATTTACATGAATATTCCATTAGGTGATTAATTCTTTCGGTTTGTTCCTTTACCCTGACACGTAAATACAGGACCGCCTGGATGCACGTACAAAGCATTCACGGACTGTAAGCCACATACCTACAATGGAGTCGAGTGAGTAGGATGGCTTGTAAGATGGTTTGAGAATACCGAGTCAGTCTTCGCCAAATGCAACTGCCCAGTGCCGGAACAGGTGAAGTACGCTACATGAACACTAGAAGGTGCAACACTCATGTGGTGGAAGGTTCAAGTGCAGATGCTTGGCCAGGAAATGGCAAATGTGCTGCCATGGGAGGAATTCAAGACGATGATGACCAAGGAATACTGCCCCCATGATGAAGTTCAAAAGCTAGAAGCTAAGTTCTGGCAATTGAAGATGGATGGATCCAACATCGAGGCCTACATTACTAGGTCACATGAGCTAGCTACACTTTGTCCTAACATGGTTAACCCACTGAGCCGATGGATTGAGCTATACTTGCGTGGTTTAGTTCCTGAGATTCAGAGTATGGTGACTGCTACAAATCTCTCTACTATTCAACAGGTTATACGACTGGCTCACAAGCTCACTGACAAAGCCATGGAGAAAGGGAAGTTACCAAGCAGGGCACTCTGGCAAGCATGCCCAACAACAAACGTAAATGGGAAAATAATGCTTGCAATGGATCGTCATCTGGAAATCAACCTTAGCAACATCAACCTCAACAGCAACATCAAAATAAATGGTTAGATAACAATCACAACTTTAACCAATCATCTCCATCATCTCAAGGACCAAGTGGATATGTGGGGAAAAACCCAAGGTGCAATTGATGCAACTACCACCACATTGGCAGGTGTGATTGTTTTCGATGTGGGAAGGTTGGACATGCGGCAAAGGATTGTCGTGGAGAACTGATGAAGAAAATTTAGCAGCCTCATGAAACACCAAAGGGTTTCTTTGAGCGTGGAAAGGAAGGGCATTTCAAGAAAAACTGTCCTCAACTAAGAAGAAATGGGAATGGCAACAGTAATGGTAGCAATAACAACAATGGTGGTAATGGTGACAAAAATGGAGGCAACAATCGTGGAGCCAAAGGGAGAGCCTTTTTCATGGGTTCAGGTGAAGCTCTAAATGTTCCTACTACCATTACTGGTAAATTTCCTGTTAATGGTCGTTTTGCTTCTGTACTGTTTGACACTAGAGGCGATAGGAGTTTTATCTCTACTAAATTTTGTAGCCTCTTAAGTGATATGCCCTCTGTCTTGGAGTCTAAGTATGTTGTAGATTTGGCTGATGGTAAGCAAATCTCTATTACGCATATCCTTAATAATTGCAAGATATAACTCACTGGTCATACCTTTGACATTGACCTTATGCTCGTTACTCTTGGAAGCTTGATGTGATTGTAGGCATGGATTGGCTGTCACAGAAGCAGACCGAGGAGGTGATTTGTGAGCAGAGGTTATTCGTATTCCCATGGTAGATGGGGGAAACGCTTTCGGTTAAGGGTGAGAGGAGTGTTGTTATGATAGGCATCATATCGTTCATGAAGGCTTAGAAGCGGTTACGCAAGGGCCACTTGGCCATATTAGCTCTCGTCTCTAACCAGCAAGAAGAGGAAAAAAAGATAGAGGACATTCTAGTGGTTCGTGACTTTCCGGAGGTGTTTCCAGAGGACCTGCCTGGACTACCACCTCATCGCCAAGTCGAGTTTCAGATCGATTTGACTCCCAGAGCTGCTCCGATTGTGAGAGCACCTTACCGGTTAGCACCGAACGAACTGCAGGAATTATCTACGTAACTCTAGGAGCTGTTGGATAAAGGGTTTATATGACCGATCTCATCACCGTGAGGAGCACCTGTTCTCTTTGTTAAGAAGAAAGATGGCACATTCCGGATGTGCATCGACTACATAGAGTTGAACAAGGTCATAGTCAAGAACCAATACCCATTATCTCGTATCAATGATCTATTTGATCAGCTTCAGGGATCATGCTATTATTCGAAGATTGACTTGAGATCTAGTTATCATCAACTAAGAGTCCAAGAAGAAGACATCTCCAAAAACGTCCCGTACTCGTTATGGTCATACGAGTTCTTGGTCATGCCTTTTGGGTTGACAAATGCACTAGCAGTGTTATGGATCTCATGAACCGTGTGTGCAAACCCTACCTTGATCAGTTTGTTATCGTGTTTATTGATGACATATTGATTTGTTCTAGGACCAAGGAGGAACATGAGGAACACCTACGTTTAATCTTGGAACTACTTAGAAAGGAAAATTTGTACGCCAAATTTTCTAAGTGTGACTTCTGGATTCGTGAGATGCAAATTTTGGGTCGCATTGTTAACGAGAAGGGAATACATGTGGATCCTGCAAAGATTGAAGTGATAAGGAACTAGTCGGTACCCAAGACGCCTAGTGAGTTAAGGCAATTTTTGGTCTGGCAGGATACTATCGCCGTTTCATTGAGGGATTCTCAAAGATCACTCAACCTCTCTCAACTTTGACCCATAAAAAACAATCTATAAATGAGGTGAGAGTCACAAAGCTGTTTTTCAGTTGTTGAAGCAGAAACTTTGTAGTGCACCGATATTAGAGTTACCTAAAGGAAGTGAGGATTTTGTGGTTTACTATGATGCTTCTATCCAAGGACTTGGTTGTGTCCTGATGTAACATGAAAAAGTAATAGCTTATGCCTCGCGACAACTGAAGGTACATGAAAAGAACTACACTACTCATGACTTGGAGTTAGGAGCGGTGGTCTTTGCCTTGAAGATCTAGAGACATTACTTGTACGGTACCAAGTGCACAATTTACATTGATCACAAGAGTCTTCAGCATATCTTTAAGCAGAAAGAGCTTAACACGAGGCAACGATGCTTGGTGGAATTATCAAATGATTATGACTATGCCATTAAATACCACCCGGGAAGGCGAATGTAGTCGCCGATGCTTTGAGTAGAAAGGAAACCGCTAAACCCCGACGAGTGCATGCCCTACAATTGACGATCAACACTCACTTGCCCGAACAAATTAAGGAAGCCTAGACGAAAGCCTTGAAAGGTGAGAACGTTAGATCTGAATCTTTACGCGCGATGGATAAACAGTTAGAAGTCAAATCCGATAGAATACAATATTTCATGGATAGACTTTGGGTACCTTTATATGGGAATCTAAGAGACTTGGTTATGAGTGAAGGGCACAAGTCTAAGTATTCCATAGATCCCGGCGCTGACAAAATGTACCATGACCTGAAGGCGCACTACTGGTGGCCTAACATTAAGGCAGATGTAGCTACATACGTGATCAAATGCCTGACATGTTCTAAGGTTAAAATGAAATATCAAAAACCATCTGGGTTACTGCAACAACCTAAGATCCTATTGTGGAGTGGGAACAAATCTCCATGGACTTCAATACTATGTTGCCCAGGACTTCTTGTGTTGTGACACGATATGGGTGATCGTGGACCGACTCACTAAGTCAGCTCACTTCTTGGCGATCAAGGAGACTAATAAAATGGACAGGTTAACGCGAATTTACTTGAAGGAAGTAGTGTCGAGGCATGGCGTGCCGATCTCGATTATATCTGATCGTGATTCTTATTTTGCGTCCCATTTCTGGCAATTGTTACAGAAATCTTTGGGTATGCGTATGGACATGAGCACTGCCTACCATCCACAGACCGATGGTCAGAGTGAAAGCACTATTCAAACTTTGGAAGACATGTTGCGTGCTTGTGTGATCGATTTTGGGAATAATTAGGAAGCTCAGTTACCATTGGTTGAGTTTTCTTATAACAATAGTTATCATACTAGCATCAAGGCGGCATCATTTGAGGCATTATAAGGGCGAAAGTGTAGAACACTAGTTTGTTGAGCGGAAGTTGGTGATAGTCAATTGACTGGTCCTGAATTGGTACATGAGACCACGTAGAAGATAGTGCGGATACGAATCCGCATGGCTGCAGTGCGAGACAGACAAAAGAGTTACGCAGACAAACGACAAAAACCTTTGGAGTTTCAAATCGGTGACAAAGTCTTGCTGAAAGTTTTGCTGTGGTTTGGTAGGAGAGATGCAAGCTTAATCCAATATATGTTAGACCATTTGAGATTCTAGAAAGAATAGGTCCGGTGGCATATCGATTGGACTTGCTTGACTCACTGAGTGGCATTCATAATGTATTTCAGGTTTCAAATATAAAGAAGTTCCTATCTGACGACACTAATTGTACCACTCGAGGAAGTACAAGTAGATGATCAAGTACACTTTGTGGAAGAGCCCGTTGAAGTAATGGCATATACATTACATGCAGTTCAGCATGGCATCATCATCCCGAGTTTTAGGAAAAAGGTGTGCTCGTTTTGAGTCCTCTCCACCTGTACCCCACCGAGTTTACGACTGGTCGTGACATCCTTACCCCATGGTGAGATAGACTGGGATCAACCGTTTGTGCCACTTGAGCGCGACCCTCCACGAGATTGGAGTTATTACCCAGCTTGTATAGATCGCATGATTCGTAGAGAGCGTGTTCCGAAGCCGGCCACCGTTAGACCTAGGACTAGGTCAACAACTAATTCTGCAGCACCCACTCTCCCATCACTAGATGTACCCCTTGAGTAGGTCGTGGCGGTATTGACCACGACACTTGAGACTCAGCGTCGACGAGTTGGAGTGCTCACTGATGAGAACTCCATACTAAAGGATGATATACATCGCCTATGGTTAAAGATGGCCATAATTAAGGAGCGGTTGTCGATGTCCATCAAAGGAAATTTCAAGATGGTTGGCAGAGTGATGGATCTTATTGAGCATATGGGTGAGCATGATCTCCACAATGTGGGCGTCGAGAGCAGATTAACCGAATTGGAAGCACAGCTCGCAGCACTTCAAATCGAGGACAACCCTGCACCTGCCGAAGACCCCGATGAAGAACCTGACGAAGAACCAGAAGAAGCCCCGGACGGTGGAGACAGTGATGTATCAGCTTTGTTTGATTAATTCTCTTTATTCTTAACACTTTGACTGCATATCGTTTTTCTTAAACCTATGTGGGAAGGGTTGTTTCCCACACAACTGAAAACTTGAATTTTGACATTGATTGGATATTTTGTGACTTATATACAAATTATTTATGATACGTTATCATTTTGGTTATAAATGTTGTGGTTGTGACTGTACATTATTTCTTATTATTTACTATACTTAAATGGGATTAATGTGTTAGATGTAACTCATTATGGTAATTTGAATGTAAGTGAAAAATGGACGACAGAGTCAGAGGACGTGGACGTGGCCGAGGGCGTGATGGTGGATGTGGCACCTGCAACGTGAACATGACCCCAGCTGAACTAGCTGCGCTAATAAACCAACACGTGTAAGCGGCATTGAACACACAACCTGCACAGTTTGGAGGTAAACGGTAACACTAGTCATCATTTACATGAATATCCCGTTAGGTGATTAATTCTTTCGGTTTGATTCATTTACCCTGACATGTGAATGTAGGACCGCCTGGATGCACGTACAAAGCGTTCATGGACTGTAAGCCGCATACCTACAGTGGAGTCAAGGGAGCAGTAGGGCTTGTAAGATGGTTTGAGAAGACTGAGTCAGTCTTCGCCAAATGCAACTGCCCAGTGCCGGATTAGGTGAACTACGTTACAAGAACACTAGAAGGTGCAGCACTCACGTGGTGGAATGTGCAAGTGCAGATGCTTGGCCAGGCAATGGCAAATGTGCTGCCGTGGGAGGAATTCAAGATGATGATGAATTCCTTAAATTAAAATTTTTAATATATATAAAAATGGTTTTTGTAAACATTAAAATTTTTAAAGACATCAAATTATTTTCTGCAAATTTTCTAAATTTAAATATTTAAAAATCATTTTAATAAAATATTTTAAACAAAGGTTATTCTTGGTTAATTTTAATTAAAATGGATTTTAAATAGTAATTAATAAATTATTGTTGGTACAAACGAACCTTTAAATTATCATCGTTTAATTTATGTTATTTCAAATGGTTGTTCAAATTTTATATGTTTAAACTTTAAGAGTTATTATAAATGGGTTGATTTTCATTTTCTCTATTTTAAAAGACATAAGTAGTATATTTGTTATTATAATATTTAACGTATATACAAGATCCCAAAATTCACTTAAAATCCTAGTTCTCGTTAAATCGTTAAACTTATATTAAACTTAAATCTTGTAAATATATACATCTTCTATTATCTTACTAATCATCTTATATACACTTATTCATCATGTGAGTTTTCATACCCCTTTTTGTTATTATTTCACACCTTTTTGGGGTGAAATATGTTAAACATATCAAACGTACACTTGTAACGTTTTATACTTGTAAGTTACATGCAATCCATACTATATTTTGTTATGGTTATTTGTATTATTATGAGCTTTATATGAGATATATTATGTTGACAATCATTAACTATGCTAGGCTGACGACATGATAGATCTATGGGCCTAACAAGCCTACTTGGTGCTAAAGTCGATGTATTGTCAGCTCCTGATGACGTATGACTTGTTCATCATGGGAACCAAGTACACTTAGCTAATCGTTATAAATTTGTAAAGTTATACTTGGTCAAGGTTTGATTGTAGCTATATGTGTTTTATAAACTTGCATAATTCATAGCCATTGACATGAATTGTTACTTGTAAGTCTTTTCATATATTTATGTATATTAAATCCTTGGAAACTCACCAACTTTCATAGTTAACATTTATTTTTAACATGTTTCAAGAAATGCTCAAGCTTGATGTCATCTTTTAAAGTTGCTCACATCTAGGATTTGGACCTAGATTTATGAATAAACTGTTTTGGATTACTTGTCTTATGTTTTGTTTATTTCATGTTTGAGATTATGATTGTAATTTGCACTTTTAAAACTTATGATAATAATATTTCTATTTTAAGATAGCGTTATGTGGATGTGAACAATTTAAACCTCACATCTCGACTATTCCACCATTAAGGTTGGGGTGTGACAGTCTAGGTCGAGTGATCCACCTAATTCTCTATAACCAATGGCTCTGATACCAATCTGTCACACCCCCGCTTATAGCGGAAACACGAGGATGTAACGGATGGGATCGTCATAAAACATTGTTAATTTATAGAGATGCAATAAATGATAAAAGTCAACTATCATGACGTCACCCCACACAAATGGAGACTTGTGTCGCAGTTAATAAATTCCACGACAAACATAGTCATACAAACCAAATAAGTATAAATCCCACAACCTGGGAACAAGTGAACATCAAGTGAATAACAATAAAAAGTCGATGAAATTGTGTAAGGCCCCGTTACCGGGACGCTTACAGCTGGTCGATCATCGCACATAAAACATACATTTTCATTTATCTAACGTAAACATTGCAGCGAAAACATTCAAAAATGACATTTCGTTTCATTATAAAAGATTTTGCCAAATAATACATCGTTAACCAGTTACAAAATACATTGTTGCATTACATCACAAAAGCATTATATAAATGGATGCCATCCCAAAAGAGAGCTGAATAGCCACCTCGTGCCATCCTCAGCAACATTACCTGCCAACTAGAAACACATAAAAGTCAGTGTTGTTGAGTGAGTTCTAGTTTTATAATAAAACATATTTTATCTTTCTTTAAAAACCATGCTTTACTTTCATGCGATCATACATCATACGTACACATAGATAATATCATTATTATCATCATTATTCGTTCTTCCGTCATTACATCTTTTCTTTCATCAAAACCATGAAATTTACCCTTCATGCTCATGGTAATGGGCCTAAGCCTATCATAGACCTTCATTCACGGTGCACATCACCTCTGGCCACAGTAACTAAGATAAAGTTCAGGTATACCATTGTCATGTGCTATGCCCTTCAAGCTCATGGTACTGGACCTAAGCCATCATAGACCTTCATTCACGGTGCCCAGCACCTCTAGCCACAGTACCTAAGGCAAGCATAATGGTTCCATACAAATGGTCAATCACAAAGAAAGACCCCAATGTGCATCCTCCCGGGGTAGCGAACCCGCACACCGTTGGGCTAACACCTTTTAATGGCGTGTCCTGACATACAAGGCTTGCAAGACTTTCTTTACTTTCATCATTCATTAATGCATGCATTCTTCCTTCATATTCCTCTTTCTTTATCTTTCACTTTATGTTATGTAATACTTTCGTTTCATTCATTAACATAACATGTAATAAGCCACAGGAAAGATAAACATACATCATAACAAGGAACATAACGCACACAGACATCATCATCATACATGGCACATCATACATACATAACATACATCATGAAAATCATGCAACATCATCATCATCATCATGCCTAACATACCCTATAAGGCCTCACAGTCATCTTACATGAACTTACAGGAACTTTCACGTCAAAACTTACATTTGCACTTTTCCCCGAAAGTCAGCAATTAAAATGCATTTCCTCGGGCACACCAGCCTACTTGGGCATATGGACACCCTTCAGTCGCATGGCCTCCAGGCGACTATACATCATGCGATTGGACCAATGCGAATGAACACCCAATCATGCGAATGAAACTAATGCAAATGGACTCAATGTGGATGAGTCCCATGCGAATGGACCTAATGCAGATGAAACTAATGTGAATGGGCATTTATGGGACTGGGCTCTCAGTCGTGCAAATGAACCCTCGGTCGTGCGAATGAACCTCAATCGTGCGAATGAACCTTCAATCGCACCCCAATTGGCCGTATGGCCTCCATTCAGTCGCCTAGCCCTTGCTGATGTAGAAGGGAGTTCATCCCGAACCCAATCTGCCATTTTCGACCTCCAAGCTCATCCAAACCCATTCTAAGCCCAAATCAACCATCCTAAACCTTAGGAATGCATAACACAACACCATTCAAGCACACACAAGCTCAAAAGCAAGACCCAAACAAATCATACATATACACACACATGCACAAACGGGTCAAATACACACACACTTCAAAAGCCAGATTTTTAGATGTGTTCCAGCCCCAAAACCCTTCAAATACATGTAAAAGAGGTGTCCTAGAACTCACACAAACGACCACAACAAGAAGAGCTTCGATTAGACCCGCTACCCGATGATTTTGCTCTCTTGAACCAAGTCGAACCAACTTTTCTCCCTTTTTCTCACTTCTTTCTTTCTTTGCTAAAATTTTGGAGATATGGGGAGGGTGTGGGCTGTCGTCCCCTCTTATTCTCCTTCTCTTCCGAACTTTCTCGCATTTTGGCAAGTTTGGTCCCCGACTTTGGACTTTATTTCTTTTTCTTCTTTCGTCGGCTTCAAAGAAGATATCCAGGTGTTACAAGTCCACCCCCCTTAAATAGGTTTCATCCTTGAAACTTGTTATTCCTCGAACAAACATGAGTAATGCTGTCTCATTTCATCCTCAGTCTCCCACGTTGACTTGGATCCCTTCCTGTGCTTCCACTGTACAGCACAAGAGGAACCACTTTATTTCTCAGCTCTCTTCTCTTTTCGGTCGATGACTGCCACTCGTTGCTCCAAATAATTGAGCCGTTCGTCTACTTTGATATCCTCCAGTGGAACAATCATGTCTTCATCCGTCAAGCGCTTTCTCAAATGAGATACATGGAATGTTGGGTGAATTCTACTTACCTCATCTGGTAACTCCAGTCTATAGGCCACCTCTCCTACTCGAGCAATGATTCGGAAAGGTTCTATATACCTTGGGCTCAACTTGCCCCGCTTCCTGAATCGGATAATGCCCTTCCAAGGTGAGACCTTCAACATAACCCGGTCACCCACCTGGAATTCAATCGGTCTACGTCGTTTGTCAACATACGACTTCTGTCTATCTTTGGTTGCCTTCATGAAGGCCTTTATCTTTTCAAGCTTCTCAGTCGTAGCCTCGATTACCTCGATGCTTCCTAACTCTTCTGACCAATATTACCCCAACAGACGTGTGTTTTGCATCTCCTACCGTAAAACATCTCATAAGGTGGCATACCAATGATGGCATGATAACTGTTGTTGTATGAGAATTCAGCTAACGATAAGTGGTCATCCCAACTTCCCCAAAATCGATAACACATGCCCGAAGCATGTCCTCCAATGTCTGAATGGTCCTTTCGGACTGACCATTAGTCTGAGGATGATAAGCCATGAATGGAGTATCATGTCTTGTGAGCTTCATCCAAAATCTTCATCCGTAGATCCTCAAAACGAGGAATCCACACCCGTCTAAATGGGTTCTAACACCAAGTGTGTTTTCACCCAATTCCACAAGATCTCTTATTATTTCAGAGTTAAGATGATCTTCTTTCAATGCCTCATCTTGAAACTCTTTAACTTGCTTCATCACATAAGAGGTCATGATTAGTTGATACGTCTTCACCCGAATCAGCTCGGGCCTCTCTTTTCGGCTAAGGGCATCAACCACCACATTGGCTTTACCCGGATGGTAGTGGATCTCGCAATCATAATCCTTTATAAGCTCTAACCATCGTCTCTACCTCATGTTTAGATCTTTCTGCTCAAAGAAGTACTTCAAGCTCTTGTGGTCAGTGAAAATGGTGCACTTCATCCTGTAAAGATAATGCCTCCAAATCTTTAGTGCAAGACCACGACTGCTAGCTCCAAGTCATGAGTAGGGTAGTTGACCTCATGAACCTTCAACTGTCAGGATGCATAGGCTATCACTTTTCCTCTCTGCATTAACACACATCCCAACCCTGAGTAGGAAGCATCAGAACAAACCACTAGATCTTCACTTCCATCAGGTAATGACAGAACAAGAGCTTGAGTAAACCTCGCCTTCAATTCTTCGAACGCCTTCTCTTGAGCTTGACCCCATACAAACTTCACATCCTTCTGGGTCAACTTAGTTAGTGGAGAAGCAATCTTAGAGAAGTCTTGGATAAATCTTCTATAGTATCCCGCCAAACCTAAGAAACTACGAATCTCAGATGGCGTCTTTGGAGACTTCCATTGCATCATTGCCTCCACCTTTGCCGGGTCCACCATTATCCCGTCAGGATTCACCACATGAACCAAGAACTGAACTTCGCGCAACCAAAATGCGTACTTGGGGAAACTTGGCGTACAACTTGTCCATTCTCAGCGTCTCCAGAACCTCCCGAATGTGACCGGCGTGATCAATCTCGCTCTTCAAATAAAACAGGATATCATCAATAAACACAATCACTTATTTATCCAACATCAGCTGACACACGAGATTCATCAAATCCATAAAAGCAGTTGGCACGTTGGTCAAACCAAAAGACATGACAAGAAACTCGTAGTGACCATAACGTGTGCGGAAAGATGTTTTAGGAATATCCTTCTCTTTCACCTTCAGCTGATGATAGCCAGATTGAAGGTCTATCCTTGAAAACCAACTAGCACCTGAAGCTGATCGAAAAAATCATCTATTCTCGATAAGGGGTATCGGTTCTTCACCGTCAACTGTTCAGCTCACGGTAGTCAATACACATCCTCATATACTGTCTTTCTTCTTCACAAACAGGACCGGAGCATCCCAGGGATGTACTCGGTCTGATGAACCCCTTATCCAGAAGCTCTTGCAATGCCCATCAAACTCTTTCATCTCCGTCGGAGCCAAAACCGATATGGGCCTTGGCAACAGGTTGGGCACCCTGGTAGAGATCAATCTAAAAACCGACTCTCGGTCGGTGGCACTTGACAGGATCAGTGATCACAAGTTTGATGTATCAGAATATAAAGCAGCGGAATACAAACACGAATTAGACAAATTGTAGCAAGCAATCGATACTTGTAAGCGTTAAGATCGCATACGGTTATAGGGAGAGAATATGAATTTCTGATTTCTAGGAATGTTTATAGATGTAGAATATTTCTAATCGAATCAATCAATCATTCCATTCAATTGCTCATATCGCTCCCTTGATTACAATAGGTTGTCACTCCTTATATAGAGTGCAACAGTCACTGCTGTTATCACGGAAAGTGACAACTGGCAGATCCAATACAGAAATAACTAATTCTTAACAAACTACTGAAATGTTCACAACTACTGAGAACATATCAGCAAGTTAAGTACAAAATATAAAACTACTGAAACTACAACGACTGAAGAACAAGCTCTTCAGTCGTTTTACAAAACTACTGAAACATAGAAAATAAAACTACTGATATCACAACTACTGAAGAAGTACTCTTCAGCAGTTGTGACAAACTACTGAGGCTTCAGTACTTGATCTTCAGACTTTGACCTTCAGGCGTTTCATCAGCTGATGACTTCAGTAGATATCATCAGCTGATGTCTTCAGTCTTTGTCTTCAGACTTTGTACATCAGTTGTTGATCTTCAGCACTTGTGAACTCTTCAGCTGTTGTACTTCAGTACTTTGGTCTTTCAGCTTCAGCACTTGTGTTCTTCAGCTGTTGTACTTCAGCACTTTGGTTCTTCAGCTGTTAAGGTCTTCAGCACTTGATCTTCAGCTGTTGAAGTCTTCAGCACTTGTCAAACTACTGATGAGGCTTTCAGCAGTTGTTGTGATACCGTGTGGGACTTAGAGGTTTTCTGATCTTGGCTCATTGGTTCTTTTGGTCCAACAAACTCCCCCTGAACCAATGCAGCCAAAACCTCTAACTTATTTATACTCCCACTTATTGATGGCAAAATGTTGGTCTTTTTCCTTCTTGATCAGTAGAGAAGATGACCCATGTACGCTCCGGCCTGGGAAGAACCTCAAATATTTGTTTGGCAGAGTATGAATGGGAACTCTGTTTTGGGGAACTGGACACAGAGTTGTTATCCCATTCATGAGATTCACTTCCCCATAATGAGTCTGTACGACTCTCTTGTGTAGGCCTCAAGGAAGGTGATTTGTTCCTCCATGGTTAGCTCTTCAGCACCTCCTTCAAACAATGATTGGCCCATAATACTCAGACAGGTATTTGGCCTGTTTCCCATTCTTTAGCTCCACAGTTGTTATTATTCTGTAAGCAAACTCATCCGGGTGATTACCCTCTAGGAACAACTGGAGCTCATTTTTCCTGACTTCCTCAGCCTCTTGTAAACTAACCCTTTTTCACTATTTTGTTTTCCAGCATCTTCTGAGGGGTTAGATTAGCTTTGTAGGCCTTCTTGAAGTCTTCTAGGATTTCCCAGGGTGAAACTACAAAGACCAGAGAGATCACTTCATCTACGATCTTTTCACCTGGCCAATGTATCTCCGAGGTATATTGTTCTTATGAATCTGTGAGAGACCCTGGGATCAGGCCAAATCCTCACTCTTTCCTTTTGATATTGAAAGGTATGCCTGAGAGTGTAAAGTCTGAGGGCTTGCTCCTTCATATTGATGATGGAAGATGTGGCTGCATAAGCTTTGTCAACTCTCTTCAGCAATTCCTCATCATGTGTTTATGAAGCTCTTCTTCTTCTAGCTTCACTTTAACCATTTGTCTCTGGACTTCAGGAGTAATTGCTGAGGAGTGACTTGTGGCCTTAGGCAACTGAATCACAGCTGAGAGCGGCAGCCTGTCTTCATCATCTTCTTCATCTTCTTCTAGCCTCAATATCCTTCTCTTCTTCTTCAAGGGTATATCATCGGCTATGGGTTTTGAGGGTAAGGGAGTTGGTTTGGTGGGTTGTGTTTGGGTGGTTTTGGTGTGGGAATGTTGACAGGCTGTGCTAGCATCCTTGAGGTGAGTGTGGCTTTTGATTGCTTTGCTAGCTCAGTCCTGCTCCCAGCACCCACTTCATTCAAAGCTTCAATAACAAGCCCCTTAGTGTATGCTTCAGACGAACAGATCTTGGTGGTGATTGCCAAGATACTGTCCCTGGACCAAGCTTTGATCTCAATCATTGATCTTCCAAGATATTTTGCAATAAATCTTATCATGATTTCTAGCCTTTCTCTTTCTAACACTTCATAACTTGCCCATCTATTCTGGATTTCTTCAATCTCTAGTCGTCGAATCTCAGAGTCAAGTTTGTTGGTGTCATGACCTTGCCTGAACAGCTGATCAATGATGTTGTCCATTGATCTACTGTGTTCGGCATCAGCCTCTTTTATCAGTAGCTCCAAGGCTTTATCTTCAGCAATGTGCTCATCAGCACTTTCTTTCGCTTGTAGGTGAGCATTGGTTGCTGTTTTTTCCTCCTTTTGGGCTTGCTTCGCTTCCTTCTTTTCTCGGATCTTTTCCTCTTCTGTTTTCACTGCAGGACTCTCCCCTTTTGGTTGCATTGGAGGAAGGGGTTGAGACCGCAGAAAGAGTCTTGTGGACAGCAGCATCAACCAAGGGCTGTAATGTTGAGGAAAGCCTCTCATCAAGGGCTTTGATCACTATATCAGTGATTATGGGGGTGATGAGAGGGAGGGATTTTTGAGTGCAGCACCTATTTGCTCAGGAGGGTTCTGTTCCTGAGAAGTAGGGCCTGAAGCAGAGGCAGGTGGTTGATTTTGGGGTGGCTCTGTGTTTGGGAAACCTTCAAGGGAAGGTGCCATCTGTGGGTGTATGAGGGTGGCAGATGGACTTGCATCCTGAGACATCTTGGCCAGCAGCTCTTTGAGTCTGCTAACCTCATCCTCTAGAATGGTGTTTTGAGCAACTACATCGTAGAAGAAGCTCAGGTCATCATCAGTTGATACTGAATCACCTGACCTCCTGCTTAGAGCAGGATTTACATGCACTGGGTGTAGACCAGTTGGTGCATGTGCCCCTTGTGCTTGGTACTGGGGACTTCCAGCCTCAGGACAATGTCCATCATCAGCTGTTGCCTCTAGGGAGGTCTTAGCAATGTTACCAGCCTCACTCTGGTCATGTGCTGAGTCAGAGGAGGTGGCAGCCTCACTAGATATTCTAAGCTCCTTCTCTACACCAGGAGATAGAATTGGGAACCCCTGTGCTGTGGGTTCTCAGGTGCACTGTGTTCCCCCTCAATTGTAGAGGTATTCCCAGTAATAAGTGGTTTCTGGGGAGGGGGTGAGGAGTGCAATTGAGTCAGCACTTGAGCAACTATTAAAGTTGGGCTGTGAGGGGCGGTTGTTTGGGGTAAGGGGTAGAAGCAGTGTGCACCTGGGGTGGATGGTGCTCTTCAATGGCAATCTCCTCAAGTGAGGAAGATCCCAGATAAGTAGGTGCCCCTTGGGTTGCTGCAGGCTCCTGTTGAGAGGAAGCCTGAGCGGCTGTGGCTGGAGGAGTCATGGTATCCACTAGGGGGTTTGGACTAGTGGATATATCCTGCGTTTGTTGTGCAGGAGCATCCTCAGGGGACTCAATTCCCTGAGTAGCCATTTTGGGTTTCTTTTTGGTGGGTTTGGTGGGGACATTGGATTTGGAGGTGGTGGCTGTGGGTTCCAGCTGCGTGGGTTTTCGCAGCTTGGCAGCCAGTTTGAGTGTCCGGTCGGAGTTGTGCCGGGAGTATACTTCTGGCAAAACAGCCGTAGCAGGGACTCCCAAGCCAACAAGTCCCTCAGCATTAAGCTGGTCTATTATAATGGCCATTATGAACCGTGGATAGAGTATCCAACGGTTGGCAGTTAGTTTTTGAGCCATATCTTTGAGCTCTGAAAATATTAATTCTGAAAAATTCAGTGGTTGTTGCTCAAGGATAGAATACATTACCTGCTGCCATTTGGTGGACATTTGATCCCAAGACGATGTCTTAGGGGCCAAACATACATTGACCATGTGAAAGATCAGGCGCTCAGCGTCATTAAAGTGTTTCTTCATGATGGTGGTGGCACTGAGATCACCTTGATATCCATGCTGAGCAAATGATAGATCTATGGTGCCCTTCGGATATCCAGCAGGAGAGGTAGCATCACTCAGTTGAAGAATTTTACGGATTGTTGCAGGAGTAATCAACTTCTTTGTTGTTGACGACTGACCGGAGGGATCGTGTGTTGCTCTCTCAGTAGTAACATTAACGTTCATCCAAAATTGGTTCAAGGATTCGGTATGTAAACGGGGTTCAGAAGGAATGCCTTGTTGTATTGGGACTGAACCATAAGATCGATAGCAGTATCGAACTTAGTCCAGATCGGCGATTTTGTGAGGTAGGCAACACAGTTGTGTCGCGGTTTAATTTGCATAGACGCCATGGAAAATTTTGGAGAGGAACGTTAGGTTTGAAGAAGATAAAGCATGGAGAGCTCAGGTTAAGGGTATTTATAGGGTACGGGTGAGGAAACGACTGAAGGATGTGGTGTTAGTCATCAGTAGTTTTAAACGACCGTTGACATGGTATTATCCTTTCAGACGTTGAAACAGCTGAAGTCGCGGTGTTAGGCATCAGTAGTTTAGAAAACTACTGAAGACCGTGGTTTTGACTTCAGGTGATTGAAACAACTGAGGACATGGTGTTTGTCATCAGTAGTTATGAAACTACTGAAGACAGTGGTTTTGTCATCAGCTGTTGTAAACAACTGAAGACTTGGTATTGGTCATCAGTAGTTATAAAACTGCTGAAGACGTGGTTTTGCTTCAGTTGTTTAAAATGAAACAGCAGTGGTACAAACGACTGAGGAGAAAGTTCTCTTCAGCTGTTTTCGTCAATTCTTAGCTTTTCAGCTGTTTCAAACTGTCCTCAACACATTCATCAGTCTTTATGGCTGATTTCAGTTGTTTCATAGGACATCAGTACTTATCTGTTTTTACTGATTGCAGTAGTTATGACTGCATCAGTAGTTGTAACTACTTCAGTAGTTTAGAGCAGATGAAGTACTTCAGTACTTGTGAGAACTTTTAGCCTTCAGTAGTTATAAAAACTACTGAGGTTAAAAGAGCTCATCAGTACTTATATGTGACAGGCACTCATGATCATCAATATGAATTACTGAGATCATCAGTAGTTGTCACCTATTCTAGCTGCAGCATACCAAGCCTTAACACCAGGTTTTGGAAAGTTGAACTATCCAAAGGCTTAGTAAAAATGTCTGCAAGCTCATCAGCACTGGGCACAAACTTAGGATCAATCAGACCTTTTTCAAAACAATCCTTATAAAATGATGTCTGATCTCTATATGTTTGGTCCTAGAGTGCTGGACTGGATTTTTGACAATGCAAAGAGCTGAAGCACTATCCATTAACAATGGAGTCTTAGTCTCTGTAATGCCATAATCCAAAAGTTGGTTTTGAAGCCAGAGTACCTGAGATGTACAGCTTGCAGCAGCAATGTACTCTGCTTCCGCAGTGGATGTAGCAACTGAGGTCTGTTTCTTGCTCTGCCAAGAAATCAAGCAGTTGCCTAGGAATTGACATCCACCAGAAGTTGATTTCCTGGTCAACTTACACCCTGCATAGTCACTGTCAGAAAAAGCAACTAATTTACCAGAATGTCTGGTATACCATAAACCTAGAGATGGAGTGCCTTGCAGATATCTAAAGATCCTCTTGACTGCAATCAGATGAGACTTTAGGTGCAGCCTGAAATCTAGCACAAACACATGTAGCAAACATAATATCTGGTCTAGAAGCTGTTAAATACATCAAGGACCCAATCATACATCTGTAAAGTGTTTCATCAACCACTTTACCTTTCTGATCTGAGTCCAGTTGTGTGGTGCTGCTCATGGGAGTAGAACAGGGCTTACAGTTTTGTAAATCAAACTTTTGCAAAAGATCTTTTGTATATTTGGATTGATGAATAAAAATTCCATCAGCCTTTTGTTTGATTTGCAACCCCAGAAAGAACTGTAATTCTCCCATGGCACTCATTTCAAACTTCTGTTGCATCAACTTTGTAAAGGCATCACACAACTTTGGATCAGAGGATGCAAAAATGATATCATCTACATAAATTTGAACAAGTAGATTATGCTGCCCAGCTTTCTTAATAAATAAAGTCTTGTCTATGGAGCCTCTAGTGAAATTGTTTTCCAGAAGAAAGTTTGATAATGTCTCATACCAGGCTCTGGGAGCTTGTTTTAACCCATAAAGAGCTTTATCAAGCTTATACACCCAATTAGGATGTTTGTTGTCCTCAAAGCCTGGAGGTTGACATACATAAACCTCTTCTTTAACTTTTCCATACAAAAATGCACTTTTGACATCCATTTGAAAGACTTTAAGTTTTGATAAGCAGCATAAGCTAAAAACAATCGAATTGCTTCCAGTCTGGCTACAGGGGCAAAGGTTTCATCATAATCAATACCTTCTTCTTGTGCAAACCCCTGAACAACCAGTCTGGCCTTGTTCTTAACAATAAGCCCATTTTCATCAGTTTTGTTCCTAAACACCCATTTAGTGCCTATTGCACACTTACCTGGAGGTAGAGGAACCAGTTCCCACACTTGCTGTTTCTTGAACTGAAGAAGCTCAAGCTGCATGGCATCAACCCATCCATTGTCCTTTAAAGCAATGTGATAATCTTTGGCTCTTGCTGACTGATGAAGAGAGCATAGAAGCAGAAATTTGACAATTGACTTCTTGTTGATACTCCAGCAGTGATATCACCAATGATTTGAGACATGGGGTGATTCTTCAGATCTTGATACACAATGAGATCTGTGCAAGTGTTGTAGCCGTTCAGCAGCAACAGATGGTGATGGTGAATCATTTCCTTGAAACCAATCAGTGGATGGTAATTCAAAGGAAGTTGAATTCGAAGAAATCTCATCAGCATTTGTTGTGGATGGTGCTACTGGCGCTACAGGAACATCAGGTCTAGTTGAATCAGGCAGCTGATCACTAAACCTGAAGAGGTGAGTACTGCAATCATCATCATCATCAGCAGTACCACCAGGTGGTGAACTGTTGACAGGAGCAACAGCAGGAGTTTGATAAGGAACATATTGCAGTATGTCCAAATCAAATAACTCCACAGGACTTTGTGGAATCTTGTCCTTTGGAGATTCATTAAACTTAACATGTAGAGTTTCTTCAACCATCTTTGTTCTGCAGTTGAAGACTCTGTATGCTTTGCAAGTAGATGAATAACCAACAAAGTATCCTGCATCCACCTTAGGATCAAATTTGTGGAGTTGATCCTTTGTGTTGAGAATAAAACAGGGACACCCAAATGCTTTGAAAAATGAAATCAGAGGAGCCAAATGATGGAGAACTTCATATGGAGTCTTCATCAACCTCTGATTTACTAAAACTCTATTTTGCACATAACAAGCTGTGTTGACAGCTTCGGCCCAAAAGGTCAATGGCAAACCTGAGTCAGCCAGCATGGACCTTGCAGCTTCAATGAGGGTCCTGTTCTTTCTCTCCACTACTCCATTTTGTTCGGAGTCCTTGGAATGCTGAACTGCCTTTTGATTCCCTTTGAGAGATAGAAGTCATCAAGTGTATGATTTCTGAACTCAGTTCCATTATCACTCCTAATACACTTGACTGGAAGGGAATACTGCTTCTCAATGTACAGCACAAAGTGGATAATCTTCTGAGCAGCCTCATCCTTTGAATGTAGAAAGAAAGTCCATACAAATCTGGAGTAATCATCCACAATTACCAGACAGTATTTCTTCTTTGCCATGCTCATTACTCTCACAGGACCAAATAGATCCATATGCAGTAATTGCAAGCAGGCAGTGGACTTGGACACTTCAATAGGAGGAAATGAGACCTTGTGCTGTTTTCCTTTTAAACAAGCAGTGCATGTTTCATCACAGTGGAACTCCTTTATTGGTAAGCCTCTGACTAAACTATTGTGGCTAAGCTGATTCATGTTTTTGAGATTAACATGACCAAGCCTCCTGTGCCATAGTTTAGATTCTTGAAAAGAGGCTTTGGAAAATAGGCAAGGATTGCCTTTGAGATCTATCTTCTTAGAGAGATCTAAGGCATACACTCTTCCTGTCCTGTTGGCTTTCAGGAGAGTGTGATCATCCAACACCTTGTCAATCAAGGGCAAAACTTTGGATGACAGAATCCTACAGTTTTGACTTGTGAAAAGGGCAACATGGCCTTTATCACACATTTGACTGACACTCAAGAGGTTGTACTTGAGATTTTCCACATGATTAACATCATCAAATTTGATTTCTCCATTGGAGACAAAGCCCTTACCGATGATGTAACCCTAGCATCATTGCCAAAAGAGACAAATCCCTTCTTTCCTTGAGAGTAGTCATGAAGAAGAGAGATGTTCCCAGTCATGTGCATAGATCCCCCACTGTCTACATACCAGATGCTATTTTGGCATGTTGAAGAACCCTGCAATAATAAACAATCAGTTAGTTTTAGAGACCCAAACCTTTTTGGTTTTGGGCCTGGTCTCATCAATAGATGGTAAACTAGCATGTTTATTTGTAACAACAGCCTGAGAGGAAGAAGATGGTGCAGAAGAGGAGTCCTTTGGCTTAGACCTCCTTTTCTGTGGTTTCAACATAGGAGAATCTAGTTGGTTAACTCTACCCAACAGATGTTGTACCATCATCACCAGCTGTGTCTGATTTTGTGATAAAGCTTTCAGCTCATCAGACACATTGCTAGTGGAGTTAGATAAGGTCCTATGTTGCACCTTCTTCTTTTGAGCACCCTCAGCTGTCACCTGTTTAACTCCTTCCTTTTGGATTGCTTTAAGGACTTAAGGGTTACAGGATTTGATGTTGCTGATACAAATGTGGTCTCAAACTCAGTTTTCATTTTTACCATTTTCTCATTAATTTCTTCCTTTTGTTTGAGTTTGGAACCTCTTTTGTACCAACAATCATCTGTAAGATGATTGAACAAACCACATACTTCACATGGTTTCTTCTTCATCTTAGGTTGATCATCAACTAAAGATGGTGAAGCAACAGAAGACTTGTTCTTCAATGCTTTGGAAGCATTGGTTGCTTTCTTGACAGCATCTTTAGTAGTCTTCAAACTCTTTCTACTGCCAGTTTTCTTCTCTTCAGTACTGACAGCAGTTGAAGTTTGAACTTCAGGAGTTGAATCCTGCTCTCCAGTCCTTTCAGGACCTTCAGGATTGACTCCTGAGTTGATCAACTTATTGATCATGTGAATGTCAGCATTTGGACCATCAACATCAGCTGATAGGTTCAAGAGGACTTGATACTGACTGCTACTTCTGATTGTGCTGTATCAGAAGGTAGATCACATGACTTGATGGATTGGTTATCACTCTCACCATCAGATTCTACCTCTGCTCTTGGGGTAAAATCTGTAGGTGGAGCAGTGTGATTGTAACCAATTCCAAACTTCACATTTGAAGCAGATTGCTTACTAAGAAGCATTTCAAAACCTTTGCATGATTGTACCCATCTATCACACTCGACCTGGGTAACTGCAAGGGTTTCTTTGAGATCTTTGTACTTCTCTAAAAGTACATCTTCTCTAGCCTTATCATCAATTATTTTGCAATTCAGTTTATAAACCTCATCATTTTTATCTTTGAGCACAAACTCAAACTCAGCTTTGTTTTGGAAATTACTTGTTCTAGCTCAATGTTCTTATTAATTAAAGCTACATTTGCTTCTCTAATGGAAGCAAATGCTGCTATGCATTGTTCAGAACATAATTTGGCTTTTGCCTCAGAGGATACCTGTGATACCTGAGGTGTAGAGGCATTGGAAGATGAAGTATCAGCAGACTCCAAAGCCATAAGAGCTAGATTCCCAAAGGGACTGTCACCACCATGTTGACCAGCACCTGAGAACAGTTGATCATGACCAGACAAGTCATCTGGTAAACTGCTCCAGTCAACAACTCCTGGGGTGAAGAAGCTGTGTTGTTGAGATGAAGGTTGTTGATGAGATAGGGAAGGCTGAGGTTCTGGTAATGCATGAGGTTGTGGTGTCATAGGAACTTGAACTTGACTTGACTGTGGCATGTAATAACAAGGGTACTGATAAGGCATTTGACCCTGAGGAACAAAATATGCCGGAGATTGTTGTTGAGGATGATGACTAGATGTGACAGGATGTTGCCCTCTGTTTTGTTGACTGTTGCCAGGAAAAGTCACAAAGGGTGCAGTAGAGTTTGATCCAGTTGATCTACACTCTCTTGCAAAGTGTCCAAGCCGTTGGCATTTGTGACACCTCAACTTGCTCTTGTCAAAACCAACTTTGGTTTTGCCAGAGAGTCCTGGGAATTTTCTTCCAGTTCTTTTGTAGAACTTCTGAGATCTGATATTTATCAAGGCCATTTGGCTCAAAATATCCATCTCTTCTAAGTCATCATCAGCAATCCCCTTGAGATCATCCATAATGAAACATAATTGTCATTATTACCTCCAGTAAACTGACCATCAACACTTACAAATGCAGAATTAGAAGTGCTCGAAGAGAAATTAATATGCTCATCATACTGGCATTCAGATGCAGCATATTCTGACTCATGACCCACCAAGGCAGTGTTGCCTTGTATAAAGTCTTCAGTGAGCTTTCCAGATGAAGACAGCTTTCTCTTCTGTTCTATCTCTCTCTCAAAAGTGAGCAATTTCCCATGGAGTTGGGTGAGAGATAGTTTGTCCAAACTTGCACTGGAGCGTAGGACAATAGTATATGTGTCCCATCTCTCAGGCAGTGATCTGAGAAATCTGTTATTCATCTGAATATTGGTGTATTCAAGTTTGACCATTTTTAGTTCAGAGATCAAACAAGAAAACCGCTCATATTGTTGAGTCAGTGTCTCACCCTTTCTATGAGAGAATGTCTCATATTGTTGGGCAAGAATTTCTCTATTATTTGCCAAGACCTCATCTGTTCCTCCAAATTGTTCTTTCAAAGCAATCCAGAGGTCATGGGCAGTTTCATGATGCATTAGCCCAGAATAGATTTCATTGGGCAAAGCCATGGCCAGAATTCCATGGGCTTTTGCATCAATCTCAAGCAACTTTTTATCCTCATCTGAGTATTGCTCCCTCCTCTTCGGAACCATTTGATTGGTTTCGGGTTATTCACCATAGGCTTGTGTGGACCATGTACCACTGATGTCCAACACCCTGCGCTGTTAACAGACAGGTGATGGAGCATACGTCTTTGCCATATGTTATACTCATTCCTAACCAGCATAGGAGGCTTGGTTGAGGAACCAGTATTGTGAGGATCATTGAGGGAGTGGTCATTTTCAGTTCAAAAACAGTTTAGTTCAAGTTTAAAAGAAGTTTTAGACAAACCACAACAAACTCAATGAGAACCAAGAAAAGATCTCAGGATGAATGAGCAGAAATACAGAAAAATTCAATCTCTATAACCGTTTCTTGCAAAAACAAAAGCTAATTCAATCAAACTTGGATCTTGAATAGCAGTTTCAATGATCAATTATTAGATCGATCAATGATTAACCTGCTCTGATACCATTTGACAGGATCAGTGATCACAAGTTTGATGTATCAGAATATAAAGCAGCGGAATACAAACACGAATTAGACAAATTGTAGCAAGCAATCGATACTGTAAGCATTAAGATCGCATACGGTTATAGGGAGAGAATATGAATTTCTGATTTCTAGGAATGTTTATAGATGTAGAATATTTCTAATCGAATCAATCAATCATTCCATTCAATTGCTCATATCGCTCCCTGATTACAATAGGTTGTCACTCCTTATATAGAGTGCAACAGTCACTGCTGTTATCACGGAAAGTGACAACTGGCAGATCCAATACAGAAAAATAAAATTCTTAACAAACTACTGAAATGTTCACAACTACTGAGAACATATCAGCAAGTTAAGTACAAAATATAAAACTACTGAAACTACAACGACTGAAGAACAAGCTCTTCAGTCGTTTTACAAAACTACTGAAACAAGAAAATAAAACTACTGATATCACAACTACTGAAGAAGTACTCTTCAGCAGTTGTGACAAACTACTGAGGCTTCAGTACTTGATCTTCAGACTTTGACCTTCAGGCGTTTCATCAGCTGATGACTTCAGTAGATATCATCAGCTGATGTTCAGTCTTTGTCTTCAGACTTTGTACATCAGTTGTTGATCTTCAGCACTTGTGAACTCTTCAGCTGTTGTACTTCAGTACTTTGGTCTTTCAGCTTCAGCACTTGTGTCTTCAGCTGTTGTACTTCAGCACTTTGGTTCTTCAGCTGTTAAGGTCTTCAGCACTTGATCTTCAGCTGTTGAAGTCTTCAGCACTTGTCAAACTACTGATGAGGCTTTCAGCAGTTGTTGTGATACCGTGTGGGACTTAGAGGTTTTCTGATCTTGGCTCATTGGTTCTTTTGGTCCAACACACTCATGGTAAGGTCTTTAGAAACCAAGTCTGGAAAGCACACACAACCGGTCATCGGATTTGTGGGTGTTCGTGTATACACATCTTTACATAAGCCAAGTAGGGCGCTACATCCACGACTCATACAATTGTCCCACCACGCCATTGAGGATACTCTAGGGATCGTCAGACCCATCTCCCTAACATTTACCAAAACTCCCGAGCGCTTGTCAAATGAATACTTCTTGCGAACATAACAATTCGCTCGGAGTCCGCCAACGAATCCCATCCCAGAACCAAATGTAACCACCTAAGGTCATTACGAACGGTCTACATGAAACTTATGACCTTATAGCTCCACATCCAGTTCTTTATCATCTGCGAAATCATGGTAGACTTAATCTATGGCGTTTATACATCAAAGGCGGCATTCAATACGTATACTACTAAAGGAAGCTTAGCACAGAAAGCAGCAGATACAACTCTTTACAGGACACGAATCAAATAACACAGAAGCTAAAGTTTGGGTCAACCGAAACGAACCGGAACAACTCAGGGTCCGTCCTAGCTTCCTCTATGTCATGGTGAATGCCTGGGCCACCTCGATCCTTCACACCCGTCTTTTTTTCTCCAGAGCCCTCCGCCTCGGCTTCTTACCATCTTACTCTGTGACCTCTTCACCATAGTTAAAGCACGTACCCGTACGATAGTCACTGCAGTGCACACCTCCATAGTTAAAAGCACAAGTTCGACCCAACCTACATTCCCACTATGTCTCTCCCACACCTACCACACTTCTCATACCCGCACCCGATGGACCACAACGGCGGTCGTGTCACCTGCCTTCTTGTTACCCGTCGAGGATCACCCGGCCAAACCTCTTCCCATTCCAATTTTGATCACCCCACCCTTTCTTCTTCCTGCCCACTTCTTCAGCCTCATTCCTCTTCACCCCCCTCTCAGCCCTCACATCATACATCCATCAACTCTGCCAAATCCACGCCGACCTAAATGTGCTCAGTCGGGCTCGACATATGAAATGCGAATGTCTGCTGGCAAACCCGAATATACCGCTTAATCTTCCGTGACAGAGGCGTCACCTATCCGGCACCAGACGTGCCATTTTGTTGAATTTGGTGGGTACTGTTGGTGCTTCATCGTTCCCGCCTCGTGGTTGCAGGAATTATCTCTCAACTTTATCATTTCTCTATGAGGACAGAACTCTTTAATCACCAGCTTCTTCAGTTCAGACCATTCCATCTCCGATTGCCTGACTACCCTCGGCTTGGACTATATTGTCCCACCGCACAAAGCCGAGTCCACAAAATAGTGGGCAGCAAAATTTACTTTTGGTCCTCCCGGCACTCGCTGATATTCAATACAACTTCCATTTTCTCTTACCCATCGTGAGCAGCAGCAGCAGTGCGTTCCATCAAAAGCAGGGGGCTCGCATCGTTGATGCCCCATAATTACAGCTCATGTCACCTCTGCACGGGCTCTTCCTCCTCCTCTCTCTCATCATACGAGAGAATCGTTTCATGCTGGTTGCTCCCGTCCTCCGAGGACCATTCTCTCTTTCCTTTCCCCTCCATACAGTTTGATAACTTTGGGCACTACAGATGGTAAGATTGTCTGCATGACTGATGGACTTCTTCAACAACAGCCTCCTTTATTGAGGGCTTCAGATTGGCGCTTTCTTCCCCCTCCGATGAGGGGTCTTGGTTCTTCAGGAACCACCTTTTCAACTCTGGGTCTTCTCTCTTGGGTCGCGGCTCAGCACCAAGCCCATCACGAAAACCTTCGCGAGGCTTTGAAGATCTACCACGGCCATTCACAACACACTGAAAGATTCAAACACCAACACGGTCATTTAGGGAACAGCTCAATTCATGTCAAGTATAGTAAATCCCTAATTATAGTTGCCAGTTGTGATTAGCCACTTACTTTACTCTTCACACCCCAAGCAACCTATCCTGACTACATCAGTATTAAATCTACAAACACCACATAACCACATACCATGCACACGAAAATATAGTTAACTTTACGAAAATACCTAATGGCACGCAGCTACTCAGATTGACATCCCTTCCCTTCCGTCCATTCTCAATTTAAGTTAAGGTTTATTTTGAAACTTACCTATTTCACTTAAACATTGGCTCTGATACCAACTTGTAAGGCCCCGTTCCCGGGACGCTACAGCTGGTCGATTATCGCACATAAAACGCACATTGTCATCTATCTAACGTAAACATTGCAGTGGAAACATTCAAAATGACATTTGTTTCATTATAAAAGATTTTGCCAAATAATACATCATTAACCAGTTACAAAATACATTGTTGCATTGCATCACAAAAGCATTATATAAATGTATGCCATCCCAAAGAGCTGAATAGCCACCTCGTGCCATCCTCAGCAACATTACCTGCAACTACAAACACATAAAAGTCAGTGTTGTTGAGTGAGTTCTAGTTTTATAATAAAAAATATTTATCTTTCTTTAAAAACTGTGCTTACTTTCATGCGATCGTACATCATACGTACACATAGATAATATCATATTATCTTCATATTCGTTCTTCTGTTATTACATCTTTTCCTTTCATCAAAACCATGAACTTTGCCCTCATGCTCATGGTACTAGCCCTAAGCCTATCATAGACTTCATTCACGGTGCACAGCACCTCTAACCACAGTACCTAAGATAAAGTTCAGATATTACCATTTTCAGGTGCTATGCCCTTCATGCTCATGGTACTGGACCTAAGCCTATCATAACCTTCATTCATGGTGCCCAGCACCTCTGGCCACAGTACCTAAGGCACAGCAACAATGATTCCATACAAATGGTCAATCACAAAGAAAAGACCCAATGTGCATCTCCCGGGGTAGCGAACCCGCACAACGTTGGGTAACACCTTTTATGGCGTGTCCGACATACAAGGCTTGCAAGACTTCTTTACTTTCTCATTCATTAATGCATGCATTCTTCCTTCATGTTCCTCTTTTCTTTATCTTTCACTTTACGTTACGTAATACTTTCGGTTCATTCATTAACATACCACGTAAAGCCACATGAAAGATAAACATACATCATAACAAGGAACATAACGTACACAGACATCATCATCATACAGGGCAACATCATACATACATAACATACATCATGCATAATCATGCAAAATCATCATCATAATCATGCCCAACATACCCTCTAAGGCCTCACAATCATCTTACATGAACTTACGAGAACTTACGTCGAAACTTACATCTGCACTGTCCCCCGAAAGTCAGCAATTAAACTACATTTCCTTGGGCACACCAGCCCTACTTGGGCATATGGACACCCTTTAGTCGCATGGCCTCCAGGTGACTATACATCATGTGATTGGACCAATATGGATGAACACCTATGCGGATGAACACCCAATCGTGCGAATGAAACTAATGCGAATGGACTCAATGCGGATGAGTCCTATACGAATGGACCTAATGCGGAGGAAACTAATGCGAATGGGCATTTATGAGAAAGGGCTCTCAGTCGTGCGAATGAACCCTCAGTCATGCGAATGAACCTCAATCGTGCGAATGAACCCTCAGTCATGCGAATGAACCCTCAATCGCACCCCAATCGGCCGTATGGCCTCCATTCGGTCGCCTAGCCCTAGTTGATGCAGAAGCAGTTCATCCCGAACCCAATCTGCCATTTTTGACCTCCAAGCTCATCCAAACCCATTCTAAGCCCAAATCAACCATCCTAAACCTTAGGAATGCATACAACAACACATTCAGCACGCACAAGCTCAAAAGCATGACCCAAACGAATCATACACATACCCACACATGCACAAACAGGTCAAATACACGCACACTTCAAAAACCCAATTTTCAGATGTGTTCTAGCCCCAAAACCATTCAAAAACGTGTAAAAAGGGGTCCTAGAACTCACACAAACGACCACAATGAGAAGAGCTTCGATTAGACCCGCTACCCGACGATTTTTCTCTCTTGAACCAACTCGAACCAACTTTTCTCCCTTTTTCTCTCGTCTTTCTTTCTTTGCTGAAATTTTGGAGATGTGGGGAGGGTGTGAGCTGTCCTCCCCTCTTATTCTCCTTCTCTTCCAAACTTTCTCGGGTTTTGGCAAGTTTGGTCCCCAACTCTGGACTTTATTTCTTTTTATTCTTTCGTCGGCTTCAAAGAATATATCCAGGTGTTACAAATTGTCAAAGACATCCTATGTATTTAAGTAATGCAATCCTAAGGTCGTCGCTAAAGTAGCATCCCTAGCCATCCTCAATGATTATTACCTGGAATGATATGCTCAAAAAGTCAAGATATTGTTGGTGAGTTCGTAAGTTTAAATAATAAAATAAATTGATATTGTGTAAATGTTTGGTAGGACATAAGTGCATACAGTTATAAGCAAGTACTATCACATGTAAACATAAGCATCACAACTAAGCCTACGATGTACACACAGAACTTGTTTGAACATATTCACCCTAGGGCCCGTACATGTCCATTGTCAGTCCCAACTAGTATAGTAAAAAACAAGGGTGGGGGTGTCAGCCCAATAGTACTATTAATACCTGTCCGTCGGCTCCAACACCGCAGTTAAATAGTTGTGAATAAAGAACCACACATACAACTCATGCATGTACCAGATAAATACTTACAAAATAGTAAACACAAGAGTCCTAAGAATTGAATAAGTTCATATCATAAAAAGAGTGAGCATACTTTTCCCTCTAGTTTATAAATTTTAGATTGAAAACGGGGCCGCAAAGCCCACCTTAAATAATGACATATAAAATGAACAAAAGAACTTCAACAGATGAGAACGAACGACGACCAAACACCTATATAATTATAATTAAGAATTTTAACCACAATCAAAGAGGAAAGATATATTCAGTCGGTTTCAGGTCAGTTCGGGTTCGACGCGACTCATACATTAAATATATATTAGTTTTACACAAATATATAGTCTGATTGCTAGAATAATTAATACGTGTCGCCGTAGTTTTGTTATGACATAATAATATTGATAATAATGATAAAGTTAATGATAATAACAATAATAATAATACTAATAGTAATAATAATATTAATAATGATAATAATATCAATAATATAATAATATTAGTAATATTAACAATAATAATAGTTTTAATAATAATATTAGTAGCCATAATAGTAACGATGTTAATAAGTGAAATGAATACACGTAACGCCATTCACGCACAAATGCCACGCACGTGCACATAATACCCACATTTCACACACACATACAATTATAATATATGTATAATCATCAAACACATAATACACACATACACACGCACAATAATGCACTTACACATACACATAGTGAAGCGCACACACACATAATGAAACTGCAGGACCGTTAGAAGGGGTAATGCACTTTACAATATAACAACACAATTGAGGAGAGTTCTTTAGAACACTTAACAGATCAAATAGAGAACTGGTTAACTAGAATAAGAGATGCTAAGAACAAAAGTAAAAGAGAGACAAAACAAGATAGCAAACAACACAAGTATTTTGGATTTCAAAAATGTTGTATATTGCTTCTCATGTACTATTACAAAGTGTTTCAAAGCATATAGAAAGTTACAAGTACTTGAGATACATATACTACATCCTACAGCCGGCCATACTTTGAAGGCCACTAGATACATAAGACTAGACAACAAAATTAAATGTAGAGTCAAAAGGCAGATTGCCTTTTAACTAGTGACTATGACATGCCATAGGTCACATCCTAATATATTACAAAAAGGATTAAGTACATAAAGTAGAAAGCTCAAACTCAAGACCTTAATGTATAGTTACCAAAAGCATGGACCTTTTCACCAACTTGTGAAAATTGGTGAGTCAAACAAAGTCATAGTGGAAAGGTGGTCCAGCTTTATGGTGAAGTACATCAAATAAAAGCATGTTCATAGAAGTCTTCAGAAGAAATCTATCTTTACTCTTTGGCTTCAGAAGATGTTGGTCTTGGCTTTGAAAGATTTTACACTTAGAATATTTCTAGTGCAAGGTGTAAAACTTCCGAAACATTTCTACTTTAGTTCTTTGGTGCATGCATGCAAAGAGACTTTGGATGTTTTAAATGTTTTGGCTACATAAGACTTATTGGAATCCTTACAAACTCCCCCTAGGTTGATGCTATCAAAAAATTTGAAGATCTCCATCAGTTGACAGTCCTCATCATGATGATAACCAGGCCCTTCTTCATTAGATGATCAGTATCACTCAGACTTCCATAGTATCTTCTCATCTTAAATAGATCATGCAAAGGTAGGTTGAATAAGTCTTTCCATGTGTAGAAATTCTCACCACCTTGATCTCTAATCACATGCCATCTTTCAGGATTAGTTGTGAAGGTCCAAGATAAGATGGGTCTCTCAAAAGCAAGAGGAGCCACTTGAATTGGAGTTGATTGGGTTGCCTCTTTATGCACTTCCTTATGTTGATCTGACTCACCCTAAGGTATGGAGGTGGATGGTTTAGACTTCTTCTTCTTCTTCTTTGACTTTGGTCTAGAAGCCATCCTCTTCCTCCTCTTTGATGACTTTAACTGAGAAGACTGGTCTATAGCACCTGGTTGATCACTCTTGTCTTGCATAGTTGGGTGTTCCTCCCTCACAGGTTCAGAAGGAGAGAGAGTTTGACCTGGCTGTGGATCAAAAGATGAAGCTTGTTGAGGCTCAGCAAGAGGTCCAGGTTGTATTGTCTCAAAAGTTTAACCTTAACCTCCACTTCTTGAGAGACTTGACTTGGTGGGGAGTGTAAGTCAATAAGTTATCCTCTTTTGATCTTCTGCTTGATCACCATAATGTGCTCATCCATAGTAGATAGATACATAGGGCCAAGTCTCCTTCTAGATTGTTGGACCAAAAGAACCAATGAGCCTGATCAGAAAAACCTCCAAGTCCCACAGACATTACAACTGCTAAAGAAGATCACAACAGCTGAAGACATCAGCTGATTACAAGGTCTAAAGACAAAGTCTGAAGACAAGATCTGAAGATTTCTACTGAAGACAAAGTCTGAAAGTAAAGTATTGAAGACAAAGTCTGAAGCTATTAGCTGAAGACAACGTCTAAAATAAAAGTCTGAAGAACAAAGACTGAAGACAGAGACTGAAGACCAGAGTGATCAGTAGTTGTCACAACAGCTGAAGTTATTAACTTCAGTAGTTATGATGGTTTTCCTTTTCAGTACTTGTAATTTACCTTTCAGTAGTTTTAGTTTGAGTAGTTTTAGTTCAGTAGTTTTATGTTCTTGTACTTAGCATTCTCTGAGATGTGATCAGTTGTTGAGAACATTCTCAGTAGTTTGCATAGTTTCAGTTGTTTGTATAATTCTGTTAGATGTCACTATCAAGTGACATCAGCAGACGTCACATTCCTTATATAAGGAATGTTGACCTAATTGTAACGTGTGACTTTCAACCACCACGAAAGCATTTGAATGAAATATTCCTTTTGCAGAATTCTCTCTCTCTCTATAACTGTGTACTATTCCATTGAATATCAATTGAGTTCTTGCTAAATTGTCTAATTCATTATTCGAATTCCGCTGCAATCTACTCTAATTGATCAAACTTAAATAACTGATCCTAACAAATGGTATCAGAGCAGGTTAATCATTGATCGATCTAACAATTGATCATTGAAACTGCTATTTCGATATCTAAGTTTGATCGAATTAGCATATTTGCAAGAATTGGTTATAGAGATTGAATTTCTGCTGCTTTCGGTTATTTGCTTTGAGATTTCTCTTGGTTCATATTGAGTTTGTTGTGTTTTGCGCTAAATCGGTTAAAACTTAATTGAATTTGATTGAATCTTAGAATGACTACTCCTTCTAATGACCCTCACAATACTGGCTCCTCAACCAAGCCTCTGATGCTGGTTAGGACTGTTATAACATATGGCAACGAAGAATGCTCCATCACTTGTCTGTTAACAGTTCAGGTTGTTGGACATCTGTGGTACATGGTCCACACAAGCCTATGGTGAACAATCCGGAAACCAACCAAATGGTTCCAAAGAAGAAGGAACGATACTCAGATGAGGATCGAAAACTGTTTGAGATTGATGCTAAAGCCCATGGAATTCTGGCCATGGCACTGCCGAAGGAAATCTATTCTGGGCTTATGCATCATGAAACTTCTCATGACCTCTGGAATGCATTGAAAGAAAATTTTGGTGGAACAGATGAGGTCTTAGCAACAACAGAGAAATCCTTGCCCAACAATAGAACATTCTCTCATAGGAAAGGTGAGACACTGACTTAACAGTTTGAGCGTTTTTCCTTTTGATCTCTGAGCTAAAATGGTCAAACATGAATACACTAATAGCCAGATAAACAACAGATTCCTCAGATCACTGCCTGAGATATGGGACACATATACCATTGTCCTACGCTCCAGTGCAAATCTGGATAGCCTATCTCTCACCCAACTCCATGGGAACTGCTTACATTTGACAGAGAGATAGAGCAGAAAAGGAAACTGGCATCATCAGGAAAGCTCACTGATGACTTTGTACCAGGGAACACTGCCTTGGTTGGTCATGAGTCAGAATATGCTGCATCAGAAAGCCATTATGATAAGCATATAGATTTCTCTTCAAACAGTTCTAATCATGCATTTGTTAGTGTTGATAGTCAGTCAGGCTGTAATATGACAATTTGTGCTTCATTTGGATGATTTGAAAGGTATTGCTGATGATGACTTAGAAGAGATGGATATTCGAGCCAAATGGCCTTGATTAATATCAGATCTCAAAAGTTCTACAAGAGAACTGGTAGGAATTTCCAGGACTCTCTGGCAAAACCAAAGTTGTTTTTGACAAGAGTAAGTTGAGGTGTCACAAATGCCCAGGGCTGGGCACTTGCAAGAGAGTGTAGATCAACTGGATCTAACTCCTCTGCACCCTTTGTGACTTTTCCAAGCAATAGTTCACAAAACAGAGGGCAACATCCTGCTAGTTCTGGTCATCACTCACAACCTCTATCTCTTGCCTATTTTGTCCCTCAGGGTCCAATGCCATATCCATATCCCTGCTATTACATGCCACAGCCAAATCAAGTTCAAGTTCCTATTGCACAACAACCTCAAGCCTTACCTGAGCCTCAACCATCTCAACCATCTCAATCACAACCTCATCACAACTTCTTCACCCTAGTGCTGTTGACTTGAGCAGTTTACCAGATGATCTTTCTGGTAATGAGCAATTATTGCTAGTGATGGTCAACATGGTGGTGAACATCCTTTTGGGAATCTTGCTCTCATGGCCCTGGAGTCTATTGAGGGTTCATGCTCCAATGCATCTTCATCACAGGTAACCCAGTATCCTCTAAGGCTAAGCCAAGCTATGTTCTGAATCTTGCAATAGCTGCATTTAACTCTATTAGAGAGGCAAATGTAGCTTAATAAATCAAAATCTTGAGCTTGAGCAAACCCTTCCCAAAAGAAAAGCTGAGTATGAGTCTGTCCTTAAAGTAAAGATGATGAGATTTATAAGCTTAAATGCCAATTAAATGATGAAAAGGCTAAGGTTGAGGTCATTCTTGAGAACCACAGAGATCTCAAAGAAACACTTGCAGCTACCCAGTTGAGTGTGATCGCTGGGTATCATCCTACAAGGGATTTGAAATGCTTCTCAGCAAGCAAACAGCTTCGAATATGAAGTTTGGAATAGGTTACAATCACATTGCACCATCTACAGATTTTACTCCAAAATCAATAGTAAACATGAAGGTGAAAGTAATTTCCCAACCACATCATCATGTGTATCATCCTCAAGAGATCACCCAAAATCAGAAGATGAAATCAGTGTTGATACCTCAGCAAATCAATTGCCTGATGGGTTAACTACTGATAAGCACATGAAGCTGAGTACTTCAGATGTTGTCCCTCAATGTACCTCAAGTACGAAAGGCAAGTCACAACATCTGAAAAGCATTTCAAATCAACTGAAATAAAAGGATTAACAACTGTTGAGGAATCTATCATACGGTCTTTCAGGACGGATAGAGAACAGCTGAAGAACAAGTCTTCATTTGTTACAGATCCTTATGTACTTAACACAAGTACTGAAAGGAGGAAAGTACTGAAGATCACACCTTCAGTAGTTTCCACTTCAGCAGTTGATCAAGCCAAGATGAAAAATAAGCCATGTGACATATGTGGTAAATTCAATCATCTTTCTGATGAATGTTGGTACAAAAAGGTTTCCAAACTCAATAGAGATAAGCTCATTAAATGCAGATGGATGAAATGAAAAATGAGTTTGAGACCAAGTTTGTACCACAGTCATCCCAAATTGATAAACCCAAGGCTTCACCCAAATCCAAAAAGAAGGATAGGGTTTATCATAAAACAGTTGATAGTGTTCCTCATGATAAAAATAAGACTAAGTCTGAATTTCAAGGAGGAAATGGTGGGCCACAAGAACTCATCAAAAACAAGTACTGATGTGTCACAAGAGCTGAAAGCTTTAGCTACAAATCAGAACCAACTTGTTATAATGGTTTAGCATTTGTTGGGGAGAGTTAACCAACTAGATGCACCTGTGATCAAACCACTGAAAAGGTATTCCAAGCCCAAATCCAAGGAATCCATTTCAGCACCATCTCCACCTTCATCAGCTGTTAATCATGAGAAACAAGTTATGGTTAATCTGTTGATGAAAACAGACCCAAAACCAAAAGGTTAGGGTCTCAAAAAACTAACTAGTTCCTTGTGATGAATGCAGGGTTCTTCAGCATGCCAGAAGCATCTGTATGGTAGACAGTGGAGGATCTATGCATATGACTGGGAGCATTTCTCTCTTAGTGACTACTCTCAAGGAAAGAAGGGATTTGTTTCATTTGGAAATGATGCTAAGGGTTACATCATCGGGAAAGGATATGTGTCTAATGGAGAAATCAGATTTGATGATGTTAACCATGTGGAGAATCTCAAGTATAATCTACTGAGTGTCAGTCAAATGTGTGATAAAGGGCATGTTGCACTTTTCACAAGCCAGAACTGCAGGATTCTGTTTCCACAGTTCTGAGGCTGATTGACAAGGTATTGGATGAACATACTCTCCTGAAGGCCAACAGTATTGGAAGAGTATATGCCCTGGATTTGTCAAAGAAGATTGATTTGAAAGGTCATCCTTGCCTGTTCTCCAAAGCCTCTCCTCAGGAATCTAAACTGTGGCACAGAAGGCTGGGTCATGTAAATCTCAAAACATGAATCAGTTGATCCACAATAGTTTAGTGAGAGGTCTACCAATAAAGGAGTTCCACTGTGATGAAACCTGCACTACTTGTTTGAAAGGAAAACAACACAAAGTCTCATTCCCTCCTATTGAAGAACCTAAGTCCACTGCCTACTTGCAGTTACTGCACATCTATCTATTTGGTCCTGTGAGAGTGATGAGCATGGAAAAGAAGAAATACTGTCTGGTAATTGTGGATGATTACTCCAGTTTGTATGGACTTTCTTCTTGCATTCAAAGGATGAGGTTGCTCAGACCATTATAACTTTGTGTTGTATGTTGAGAGCAGTATTCCCTATCAGTCAAGTGTATAAGAAGTGATAATGGAACAGAATTCAGAAACCATACACTTGATGATTTTTATCTATCAAAGGGAATCAAGAGGCAGTTTAGCATCCCAAGGAATCCAGAACAAAATAGAGTAGTGGAGAGAAAGAACAGACCCTAATTGAAGCTGCAAGGTCCATGTTGGCTGACTCTGTTTGCCATTGACCTTTTGCGCTGAAGCTGTCAACACAGCTTGCTATGTGCAGAATAGAGTTTTAGTAAATCAGAGTTGATGAAGACTCATATGAAGTTCTACATCATTTGGCTCCTCTAATTTCATTCTTCAAAGCCTTTGGGTGTCCTTGTTTCATTCTCAACACAAAGGATCAACTGCACAAATTTGATCCTAAGGTATGCAGGATATTTTGTAGGATATTCATCCACAACAAGGCTTACAGAGTCTTCAACTGCAGAACAAAGATAGTTGAAGAAACCTTACATGTGAAGTTCAATGAATCTCCTAAGGATAAAATTCCACAAAACCCTGTGGAGTTGTTTGATCTGGATATACTGCAATATGTTCCTTATCAACCTCCAGCTGTTGCAGATCATGTGAATAAATCATCTTCTGCAGCAAGTCTTCCACCTGGTGGTACTGAAGATGATGATGATATCAGTACTCACCTTTTCAAGTTTAGTGATCAAGTGCCTAAGTCCACTAAACTTGATGTTCCTGTAGCTTCAGTAGCTCCATCCACAACAAATGCTGATGAGATTTCTGACTCCTCTACATCATTTGAATTGCCATCTCATACTTGGTTTCAAGAGTCTGGATCACATCTGTTGCTGCTGCACCTGCTACAAACACTTGCACTAATCTTATAGTGTACCAAGAGCTGAAGAATCACCCCATGTCTCAAATCAATGGTGATGTCAATGCTGGTGTCTCAACCAGAAGTCAATTGTCCAACTTCTGCTTCTATGCTCTCTTTATCAGTCATCTAGAGCCAAAGAACTATCATGATGCTTTAAGAGACAATGGATGGGTTGAAGCCATGCATTTGAGCTACTTCAGTTCAAAAAGAAACAAGTGTGAGAACTGGTTCCTCTACCCCCAGGTAAGTGTGCAATAGACACAAAGTGGGTGTTTAGAAATAAAACTCATGTAAATGGGCTTATTTTCAAGAACAAGGCTAGACTGGTTGTACAGGGGTTTTCACAAGAAGAGGCATTGATTATGATGAAACCTTTGCCCCTGTAGCCAGACTAGAGGCAATTAGATTGTTCTTAGCCTATGCTGCATTCCACAATCTTAAAGTTTTTCAAATGGATGTCAAAAGTGCTTTTTATATGGAAAAATAAAAGAAGAGGTTTATGTGTGTCAACCACCAGGTTTGGAGGACAATAAACATCCTGATTGGGTGTATAAACTTGATAAGGCTCTTTATGGGTTGAAGCAAGCTCCTAGAGCCTGGTATGAAACACTTTCAAATTTTCTTCTTCAAAATAATTTCACTAGAGGCTCCATAGATAAAACTTTGTTTATTAAGAAAGTGGATCAGCATAAGCTACTTGTTCAAATTTATGTTGATGATATAATGTTTGCATCCTCTGATCCCCAGTTGTGTGATGATTTTACATGTTTAATGAAACAAAAGTTTGAAATGAGTGCAATGGGAGAATTACAGTTCTTTCTAGGCTTGCAAATCAAACAAAAGGCTGATGGAACCTTCATTCATCAGTCAAAATATACAAAAAATCTTTTGAATAAGTTTGATTTACAAAACTGTAATCCCTGTTCTACTCCCATGTGCAACACCACACAACTGGATGTAAATCAGAAAGGTAAAGCTGTTGATGAAACACTTTACAGATGTATGATTGGGTCCTTGATGTACTTAACAGCTTCTAGACCAGATATCATGTTTGCTACTTGTGTCTGTGCTAGATTTCAGGCTGCTCCTAAAGAATCTCATTTGATTGCAGTCAAGAGAATCTTTAGATATTTGCAAGGTACATAATCTCTGGGTTTATGGTATTCCACTGGACACTCTTGCAAATTAGTTGCTTTTTCAGATAGTGACTATGCAGGGTGCAAGTTAACTAGAAAGTCAACTTCTGGTGGATGTCAATTCCTAGGCAACTGTTTGATTTCTTGGCAGAGTAAGAAACAAACATCTGTTGCTACATCCACTGCTGAAGTAGAGTACATTGCTGCTGCAAGTTGTACATCTCAGGTACTCTGGCTTCAGAACTAACTATTGGATTATGGCATTATAGAGACTAAGACTCCATTGTTAATGGATAGTGCTTCAGCTCTGTGTATTGTCAAGAATCCAGTCCAACATTCTAGGACCAAACATATAGAGATCAGACACCATTTTATTAGGGATTGTTTTGAAAAAGGTTTGATTGATCCAAAGTTTGTGCCAAGTGCTGATGAGCTTGTAGATATATTTACTAAGCCTTTGGACAGTTCATCTTTCCAAAACCTTGTGTTAAGGCTTGGTATGCTGCAGCTAGAATAAGTGACAACTACTGATGATCTCAGTAAACAAGTACTGATGACCATTAGTAAACATGTCACAAATAAGTACTGATAAGTTGTATTCTCAGTTGGTTTCATAACTACTGAAGACTACATTACTTAAAAAGTACTGTACTTTCTGTTAAAAGAAACTGATGCAGTTACAACTACTGATGTAGTTATAACTACTGATGTTAGTAAAAACAGATAAGTACTGATGTCCTATGAAACAACTGAAAATAGCTAAAAAGTCTGATGAGTAAGTGTTGAGGACATTATGAAACAGCTGAAAAGCTAAGAATTGACGAAAACTACTGATGAGAATTTTCTCTTCAATCGTTTCCACAAACTGCTGTTTCACCTTAAACAACTGATGACAAAACCATGTCTTCAATAGTTTCACAACTACTGACAAAACCATGTCTTCAGTAGTTTCACAACTACTGATGACTAACACCAAGTCCTCAGTTGTTTCCTACACCTGAAGACAAAACCAAGGTTTTCAGTAGTTTCATAACTACTGATGACCAAAACCAAGTCTTTAGTTGTTCAAATGTCTGATAGTTAAAACCAAGTCTTCAGTTGTTTTCATACAACTGATGACAACACCAACACTTTCAGTCATTTTCTTTTCAGCCTTTTCTTAACCTATAAATACCTGCACTTATAGTCGAACGTTTCATTAGCCGTTTTCTATCCTTTTCTCTCTCAACAATGGCAACCATTAAACTCAAACCCAGACACAACTGTGTTGCTTACCTCTCGAAATCGGCCTTTTGGAACAAATTTGATAATGCCATCGATCTTATGGTGGATTCCCAATACAGAACCGCCTTTCTTTTGAATCCTACCATATACCACGATTCCTTAAACCAATTCTGGACCAACGTCTCTGTAACAACTGGTGAAAATGATAGCCAAATCACTCTCCAGTTGTTGGTCAACCAGAAACAGGTGGTAATCACCCCTGACATCATTCGCAAAACCCTAAATTTGCATGATGCCACCTGTATTATAGAATACCCGAAAGGCACCATTGATGGCAACAGGTATTGTACTCTATCTTTGAACAACAAACTCTAAATTTTTCTGAGATAGTGTTTCTGGAACTTAAAGGATCTGGCTCAGAAACCTGTGACAAACAGATGGCTACTATATCGCAGGTTTCTGATGGCCATAATTTTAAATCAATTAAAATCTGAAGGCCTTGTTGGTCTTGGAGTCCCTGCTCCAGCTATCTTAGCTGAGGTATACTCCAGGCATAACTCTGACCCTACTCTCAAAGGGGCTGCCCGGCTGCTCAAACCCAAGCAGAGGGAACCCACAGCCTCCACCTCCAGATCCAAAGTCCCCACCAACCCAAACCCAAAAGCCCAAAAAGGCTACTCAGGGAGATGAGTCCCCTGAGGATGCCCCTGTACCACCTATACAGGAAACACATATTGGTTCTAACCCCCAGTGATGCCAGAGACTCAACCAGCTGAAACCACACAGGTATCCTCTCCATAGGATCTTGTTGCAACCAAATTTGGGGATACCCCATTACTGGAACCTATCTCAGTTGAGAAGGTTACCATTGAAGAGCATCTCTCACCTCGGGTGCAATATGCTTCTGACCAATCTCCAAATGCAACCGCCCCTCAAAGCCCAACCCTTATAGTTGCTAAAGTGCTGAGTCAGCTGCATTCCTCACCCCCTCCCCAGAAACCAATTAACATTGGGAATACCTCAACGATTGAGGGGGAGGACCAAAATGCTGCTGATAACCCACATCATAGGGGTTATAATGTTCAATCTCCAAGTGTAGAAGAGGAGGTTAGAACATCTGGTCAGGCTGCCACTTCTACTGATTCAGCAAATGAACAGGATGAAGTTGGTAACATATATAAGACCTCACCAGAGGCAACTGCCAATGAAGGACAAAGTCCAGAGGCAGGAAGTCCCCAGAACCAAGAACAAGGGGCACATGCATATACTGATCTACACTTAGGGCATGTACATCCTGATTTAATCAGGAGGTCAGATGATTCAGCAAAGACTGATGATGACCTGGGCTTTTTCTTTGATGTCTTAGCCCATAACACAATCCTAGAGACTGAGGTGAGCAGACTCAAAGAATTGATAGCCAAAATGTCTCAGGATAAAAGTCCATCTACCCCAATAAACCCACAGATGGCACCTTCAATTTAAGGTTCACCAAACACACTGCCAATACACTTAACTAAGCCACCAGCCATTGCTTCTGGCACCACCTCTCAAGGACAGAACCCCTCTGAGCAGATGGTTGCAACCTTTCAAAGCTCCTTACCTCTCATCACTCCCATCATCACTGAGATAGTATATAAATCCATTGATGAGAGGATCTCCTCAAATCTCCAAACACTCCTTGATGATGCTGTTCACAAGTCACTTTCTTCCTTTCAAGCCCCTGATCCCAATGCACCCAAAAAAGGGGAGACTACTAAGTCTAAGGCAGTGAAAGAAAGGAAAAGGAAGAGAGTAGAAGATGAGAAAGAACCAGAAAAAGAAAAGGAGTTGGAGAAAGAACAAGAACTGATCTCAGAGAAACAGCTGCTCACAGTGCAAGAGCTGAGCACAGACAAAGAGCAGAAAGATCAGCTGATCACTTAAAAGGAAGAGAAGTGCTGAGTCAAAGTCTGATGGAGAAAAGTCCTTAGAAGATCTAGTCAAAGAAGCTGATGAAGCTCACAATAGATCTATGGACAAAATAGTAGATCAGCTCTTCAGACAGGGTCATGACACAGCCACCTTAGATGTTGAGATCAGAAGGCTGGAGATTAATGAAATTCAAGCAAGATGGGCTAGTTACAGTGTGATGGATAGGGAAAGGTTAGAGATTATGATCAGCTTTATTGCCAAATATCTAGGAAGATCATTGATAGAGATGAAGTCTTGGTCCAGAGACAGTATCTTGGAAATAACCAAGAATATATGTTCTGCTGGAAGCTACAACAAAGAGTTGATCATCGAAGCACTGGATGAAGCAGGTGTTGGGAAGAGAACTGAGATGAAAAAGCTCTCAAAAGCCAAACTCACCACTAAATTGCTAGATCAGCCTTCTCATACTCCCACTCAAAAACAACCCTCAAAGCAATCATCTCTAAAATCTACCAATTCTATCCCTAAACCAAAACCACCCACAACTCAACCCACAAAACCAATTCCATTACCCCAAAAACCATCTCAAAACACACCCAGTGATACACCCAGAAGGAGGAGAAGGGTGTTGAGGGTAGAAGAAGAAGAAGAGGAGGAGGATGAGAATGAAGACAGTCTGCCAATCTCTGCTGTTCTCAAACTTAAAACACCTGAGCCCAGAAGTCAACAGATGATCACACCTGACTTGCAAATGCAAATGGTGAAAGTGAAGATTGAAGAAGTAGAACAGCAGAAGCAGCATGATGAGCAATTTCTCAAAATGGTTGACAAGGACTTCCCTCAGTCCTCATCCATTCAAGCAATGAAGAAACAAGCTCTGAGGCTGTACACTCTTAGGCATACATTCCAACATCAAAGAAAGAGAGTGAGGATTTGGCCAGACCCCATGGTAAGTTCCAGAATACACAAGAAGAACATACCAAGTAGATATCATGGCCAAGTGAAAAAGACTTTGAATGCTGCAATTATGTTGGCTATGGTAGTCTCACCCTAGGAGATTATAGAAGAATTCAAGAGAGCACACAAATCAAAGACAACCCCTCAATCTCTACTTGAGAACAAAATGATCAAGAAGGGGTTGTTATACAAGAGACTTGAAGATCTTCAAAAGAGTGAACTCCAGTTGTTGCTAGAAGGCTCTCATCCAGATGAAGTCGCATACAGAGAGATCACAACTATTGAGTTGAAGAATGGGAAGATAGTAAGGTATCTGTCTGAATATTATGGCCCTGAGTTCTTCTTTGAAGGAGAAGCAGAAGAACTCACCAAGGAGGAACAAGTTGTTATCCTTGAGGCCTATGCAAGAGAGTCTTACAGACTCATCAATGGGAATTAGGTTTCATGGTTGGGGCAAGACTCTATGTCTAGTTTCCCCAAGATAGAGTTCCCTTCCACACTTAGCCAATCAAAAGATCAGAAACCTTTTCCCGGCCTGTGCTTACATGATTACCTCTGAAGCTGATCAAGAGGGTGTTTCTGCCAAAGAATAAGTGGGATCATTAATAAACTTAGAGGTTTTGGCTGCATTGGTTCAGGGGGAGTTTGTTGGACCAAAAGAACCAATGAGCCTGATCAGAAAAACCTCCAAGTCCACAAACATTACAACTGCTGAAGAAGATCACAACAGCTGAAGACATCAGCTGATTACAAGGTCTGAAGACAAAGTCTGAAAACAAGATCTGAAGATTTCTACTGAAGACAAAGTCTGAAAGTAAAGTACTGAAGACAAATTCTAAAGCTATCAGCTGAAGACAACATCTGAAATAAAAGTCTGAAGAATAAAGACTGAAGACCAGAGTGATCAGTAGTTGTCACAACAGCTGAAGTTATTAACTTCAGTAGTTGTGATGGTTTTCCTTTTCAGTACTTGTAATTTACCTTTCAGTAGTTTATAGTTTCAGTAGTTTTATGTTCTTGTACTTAGCATTCTCTGAGATGTGATCAGTGTTGAGAACATTCTCAGTAGTTTGCATAGTTTCAGTTGTTTGTATAATTCTGTTAGATGTCACTATCAAGTGACATCAGCAGACGTCACATTCCTTATATAAGGAATGTTGACCTAATTGTAACGTGTGACTTTCAGCCACCACGAAAGCATTTGAATGAAATATTCCTTTTGTAGAATTCTCTCTCTCTCTATAACCGTGTACTATTCCATTGAATATCAATTGAGTTCTTGCTAAATTGTCTAATTCATTGTTCGAATTCCGCTGCAATCTACTCTAATTGATCAAACTTAAATCACTGATCCTAACATAGATAATCCGTACAGCTTCAAGAAGCTCATCATCCTCTACAATCAGTAGACTTCTTCATGCTCTTCTTGATGATGGTTCTTGACATAGGGCCAAGTCTCCTTCCAGATAATCCATACAGCTTCAAGAAGTGCTGATGCCTGGCAAAGACCTGTGGCACTTAGGTAGTTGATCATATTGATCCTATCAGTTTCTTTATCTACATGAGGTTCTTATGGAGTTGCCACAATCTCTTGCACAGGACTTTCTTGAACTGGAGAGAGAGTGGGAACATGCTTGTACAATCTCTTTTGTCTCTTCTCCTCTTTGAATTGAAGAAGTATCTCTGCAACCTCTACTTCCTTCTTCTATCTTAACAATTTCATGTCAGCCAGTTCATTAAGTTCCTCTAAGGGGAGTGATATAATATCATAAATGTCATAGTTCCTGGTTTGTAGGTAAGTAATCCTGACTGCCCTCAACTCATCATCTTGAGTGTTTGGTCTGGGGGCAACCCTGATTGCAGCTTCCATGAATCCTGCAAACCTAGAGGAACTTTCTCCCCTTAGCTTCCTTTTCCTCTCTCTGTCCTCCTCCTCAATCTTCTCAGGAGTTAGAATCATTTTCCTTTGTCACTCACAACCTTTGTGAAAAAGGGTGGAGAGAGATTTGGCCTTCATTGCTTGATGTAGCATCCAAGCTTTGGCTAGAGAGAGGTTGCGATACACCTTCACCAGTAGGTGCTTCACTGAGGGAATGAATCTGAAGTAGTTGTAGGTGTGACAGGGCTCACAGGATCTACCACTGGGCCTTTAGTCAAGGTTTCCCCTTCAAAGCTAATCTTAGGGTCTGCCTCAACATCCAGTTGACCAATAGTATTACCTAATTTCCGTTGTCTCCTTCGTAGACTAAACTCTTTAGTAATTCTATCCTAAATCCTTTGTGCCAGCATGATGATGGCTTGAGTGATAAAGATTGTCCTCCCCTGCATTGTGGCAGACAGTGCTTCTCCCCATCCATGATGACCTCTTAGCAGGTCTTCCAAAATTCAAGCAAGTTATCTTCATAGAGAGTAGGATCAATGGTGAGGGAGGTAAATTAGTTTGACAAAGCCAAAAAATAGCAAACCTTTGAAAAACTATCATCTTTCTCAGAGTTTAACAGAGCAACCTGGTTGTGTTGCCTGTGAAGTTGCATGGAGAAATTAGGGTTGTTTCTGAGGTTTAGATTGGCCATTTTGATATGCTTAAGGGTGAAGGAAGGTAAAGAACGAAGGCGGTTTGGGAGAATTTAGGTCAGAGGAAAAGTGCAGATGAAGAAGATAGTGAAAGACGGGGGGAATCATTGGTTTTACATGTGAAAAGGATCTGAGACAAAGTTAATGAAAGAAGATAAACTTTGAAATCCAGAAGTCGGCCCCAACTCTGAAAAAGTAGTTTACTTTTACCCAAAGAGTAGTTTTCTTGGAAGTTAAGAAATCTTCCAAAGGTTATTTTGCTTTGGAAGTTCTTGAAGAAAAGCTTCCAAAGGCAAATTGACTTTGAAAGATATTTTAAAGATTTTTGAGAATTTTGCTTCGGAAGAGATTTAGAACTCAAAGTGTTTATTCTAAGAATAAAAACTTTTGAAAGAAAATTGCGTTCGGAGGAAAATTGTGTTCTTATAAAACATACAAGTACTTAAGTTGATTTTAAGCTTCGGAAGATATTTCAGAAATTTCTTCCGAAGGTAAACTACTTAAGTAGATATTTGTTTGTTACGACATAAGTTTCTTCCGAAGGTAATTTTAAATCTTCCTAAGGATAAAGAGATCAAAATTTTCAAAAATCTAAGGAATGTATTTTAAAAAGAGTTTATTTCCAAAGAGAACAAGGGCTTATGAAGGTGATAAAATAGACAACTTAGGACACATAGGTTTTAGAAATAATATGATTAAGTTTTAAGAAAAGCTTGTTGGTCCATTTGATTGATTTGTAGTATAAATGAGTTGTTGATTCGTTTCATATCAGATACAATAAAAATATAACAAAGATGAATAACAATAAGAACAATCTCAAAGTCAACAACTAAGAACAATAATAATCAATAATAACAAAACATAAGTATATTTCATTGAATAGCTACTTACAAACAGGCTCTTGCAACAATGATTAACAATTAGGGCTTTTGCAAGGATGCCCAACAATGAAAAAGATCAAATCTATATATAGCATTCCTAGTTTCGCAGACAGTTTCACTGTCAGCGAAATTATGTTGCCAAAACTTTAGTTTTGCCCGGCAGAAACAACAGTTTTGCTGGGTGAACTAAACAACTGACTATGAGCGAAACTATAGTTTCCCTGGACTACAAAACTAAAAATAAATAAATGAAGGGATCGAGATCTAGTTTGATCAATTAGATTAGGATTTGCAGCGGAATAGCACACAATTAGATGAAATTATAGCAAGAATAATATGAATATTCAATCAAACAGTGACGGTTATAGAGAGAGAGTTTTCTGCAAAAAGAATGTTTTCATTCATGCACAAGCTTCCCGTACAGGGAAATTAGGTCAACATTCCTTTTATAAGGACTGTGACATCAGCTGACGTCACTTGATAGTAACATCTAACTGATTTATACAAACAACTAAAAGAAAACTAAACTAGTGAAGATGTCCACAACAACTGAGGACACCTTCACAAAAAGCTAAGTATAAGCTAACATTACAACTACTGAAGTTATAACATCTGAAGTGTAAGAACTTCAGATGTTTTACATAATATAAAACTACTGATTACAAACTACTAAAATGTAAACCATCACAACTACTGAAGAGAACTACTTCAGCTGTTGTGACAACTTCTTAGAACTTGATCTTCAGACTTTGTCTTCAGCAGTTGTCTTCAGACTTTGTCTTCAGCTGTTGTCTACAGACTTTGTCTTCAGCTGTTGTCTTCAGACTTTGTCTTCAGCAGTTGTCTTCAGACTTTGTCTTCAGCTGTTGTCTTCAGACTTTGTCTTCAGCTGTTGTCTTCAGACTTTGTCTTCAGCTGTTGTAGATCACTTCAGTTGTTTTGATGTCTGTGGGACTTAAAGGTTTTTCTGATCTGGCTCATTGGTTCTTTTGGTCCAACAAACTCCCCCTGAACCAATGCAGCCAAAACCTTTAAAATTATTGAGGTCCCACTTATTGGCAGAAACAATATCTGGATCAGCTCAGAAATCTTCAATATAAGCTCAGGCCAGGGAAGAGATTTCAGAAGATTTGATTGGCAAAGAATGAATGGGAACTCTATCTTGGGGAATTGGACACAGAGCTGTTACCCCATCCATGAAACCTACTTCCCAATGATAAGTCTGTAAGACTCTCTGACATAGGCCTCAAGGAAGACAACTTGTTCTTCCATTGTGAGTTCTTCAGCTCCACTTTCAAAGAAGAACTCAGGCCCATAGTACTCAGATAAGTACTTAATATGCTTTCCATTTTTCAGCTCCACAGTTGTTATCTCTCTGTATGCAAACTCATCAGGATGAGTGCCTTCAAGCAATAACTGGAACTTATTCATCTTATTTCTTCAAGCTTCTTGTAGATTAACCCCTTCTCTACCATTTTGTTTTCTAGTAAAGTTTGTGGAGTCATCTTCGACTTGTAAGCTCTCTCGAAGTCATCAAGGATTTCCCAGGGTGACACTACAATGGCCAGCATTATCACAGCATCTACATTCTTCTTTACTTGGTAGTGGGTTGAGTAGGTTTATTAGGTAAAGGAGTTGGTTTTAAGGGTTGTGAGGGTGGTTGTTTTGGTTTGGGAGATTGTGCAGGCTGTCCTAGCATCTTGGATGTGAGTGAAGCTTTGGATAATTTTGCCATATTAGTCCTTTTCCCAGCACCAGCTTCATCAAGAGATTCTATAATCAATCCTTTGTTAAATACTTCAAAAGAATAGATTCTGGTGGTTATCTCCAAAATACTATCTCTGGACCATGACTTTACTTCAATGATTGACCTTCCCAGATGTTTTGATATAAATCTTGTCATAGTTTCCAGCCTTTCCCTTTCTTTCTCACTCCAACTTGCCCATCTTTGTTCAATCTCTTGAATCTCTAACCTTCTGATTTCAGAGTCAAGTTTGGCAGTGTCAAATCCTTGTCTGAAGAGTTGATCAATAATCTTATCCATAGATCTGCTATGTTGCTCATCAGCTTCTTTGATCAATTCTTCTAACTTTTTCTCTACCTTCAGTCTTTTCAGAGTTTTTCTTCCTCTTGTAGGTGATCATTTCCTTTTCTTTCTTCTCTTTTTCTGCTTCTTCCAGCTCTCTTTCTTTTGTCTACTTTCACTGACTTAGACTCCCCCTTTTTGGTTGCATTGGGTTCAGGGGTGTGAATGTCAGAAAGTCTCTTAGAAATAGCAGCATCAACTAAGGATTGAAGATTTGAGGAAAGCCTCTCATCAATGGCTTGATGTACAGTGTTTGTGATTATGGAAGTGATGAGAGGTAAGGATGTTTGAAAGGCAGCAACCATTAGCTAAGAGGAGTTCTGCCCCTGAGAAATGGTACCTGAAGTAGAGACTGGTGGCAAATTTGTTGAGAGTGGCTTAGTGTTTGGGATAGTTTCAAGAGCACTGCCATCTGTGGGTGAATGTGGGCAGATGGACTTGATTCTTGTGACATTTTGGCAAGCAGTTCTTGTAGTCTGCATACCCCAGTCTCAAGAATAGTATTGTGGGCTAGAACATCAAAGAAAAAGCCTAGGTCATCATTAGTCTGTGCTGAAGCAGCTGACCTCCTGATGAAATCAGGATGAACATGTGCTGAGTGTAGATCAGTATTCACATGTGCCCCTATTTCTTGGAACTGGGGACTTTCTGCCTCAGGATGATATCCTTCATTGGCAGTTTCCTCTGGTGAGGACTTAGAGATGATACCATCTTCATCCTAATCATGTACTGAAACAAAAGAAGAGGCAGCCTCACCAGATGTTCTAATCTCCTCCTCTACACAGGGAGATTGAAATCTGTAATCCATGTGTTGTGGGTTATCAGCCACATTATAATCCTCTCCCTTAACTGTTGAGGTTTTCCCAGTGGTAATAGGTTTCTAGGGAGGGGTAGAGGAATGTAGTTGAGTCAGCACTTGTGCAATAACCACAGTTAGGCTTGTAGGGGTGGCTTTAGTGGGAGATAGGTGTGAAGAGCAGTGCACCTGGAGTGAATGGTGCTCTTCAATGGCAATCCTCTCAAGTGAGAGAGATTCTAGTAATGTGGTTTCCCCATTTTTGGTTGCATCAGGATCCTGTTGAGAGGATACCCGAGCGGTTTCAGCTGGTAGAGTCCTGGAAACTACAGCGGGATTACTACCCATAGTTTCATCCTGCATTTGTGTTGCAGGGACATCATCAGGGGACTCAACTCCCTGAGTAGCCTTTTTGGTTTGTTTGGAATGTGGTTTGAAGGAGACTTTGGATCTGGAGGATGAGGCTGTGGGTACCTTCTGCTTGGGTTTTAGCAGTTGGCAGCCTCTTTGAGGTGTGGGTCAGAGTTGTGCCTGGAGTATACCTCAGGCAAAACTACCACAGCAGGGACTCCAAGGCCAACAGGGCCATTAGATTGTAACTGATTCATGATTATGGCCATAAGAAACCTTGGATATAATAGCCATCTGTTAGCTCCAGGTTTCATTGCAGATCTTTTAATTCTAAAAATATATTTCAAAAAAATTTAAGCTTTGGCGTTCAAGGATAGAATACAATACCTGCTGCCACCTGGATGGCATTTGATCCCATGAAGAGGTTTTGGGGGCAAGACAAACATTGATCCCATGAAGAGGTTTTGGGGGAAAGACAAACATTGATCATGTGGAAGATTAGGCGTTCAGCATCATGGAAGTGCTTCTTTAGAATGGTTGTAGCACTTAGGTTGCCCTCATATCCATGGTTGATGAATGAGAGATCAATGGTGCCCTTCGGGTATTTGGTGACAAAGGTAGCATCATTCAGATCTAGCGTTTGGCGAATGATAGCAGGAGAGACTACCACCTTCTTCTGGTTTACAAATGACTGGAGAGTGATCGCGACATCATTCTCACCAGTATGGATAGTGACATTTGTCCAGAATTGACGAAGAGAGTCTGGATAGATGGTTGGATTCAGAAGAAAAGCAGTTCGATACGGGGAATCAACCATCAGATCAATGGCATCATCAAACTTAGTCCAAAAGGCCGATTTTGTGAAGTAGGCAACACAGTTGTGTCGTGGTTTGATTTGCATGGTCGCCATTAATGGAAGATGAACGTTTGGAAATCGATTTATGAAAAGTTTGAAGTTAGGGTTAGGTATTTATAGGTTATGAAACGGCTGAAACAAAACAGCTGAAAGTTTTGGTGTTAGTCATCAGTTGTTAGAAAATGATTGAAGACATGGTTTTAACTTTCAGATGTTGTAAACAACTAAAGACTTGGTGTTTGTCAGCAGTAGTTGGAAACTACTGAAGACTTGGTTTTGGCTTCAGTTGTTTTGAAATGAAACAACAGTTGTTTGAAACAATTGAAGAATAAAATTACTCATCAGTTGTTATCGTCAATTCACATATCTCAGTTGTTTCATTTGACCTTAACACTTACTCAACAGATTATCTGATTTTCAGATGTTTCATTGGTCATCAGTACTTATCTGTTAGAACAGACTTCAGTAGTTGTAACCACATCAGTACTTTGCAACAAATAAAGTACTTTAGTACTTTTAAGTAATTTAGTCTTCAGTAATTATGAAAACTGCTGAAGATAAAATAACTTCAGTACTTATTTTTGACAGCTGTATACTGATGCTCATCAGTACTTGTGAGCTGAGATCATCAGTGGTTGTCAAATCATTCAAGCTGCAGCATACCAAGCCTTAGCACTAGATTTTGGAAAGTTGCAATGTCCAAAGGCTTAGTAAATATATCTGCAAGCTCATTAGCACTAGGAACAAACTTTGGATCAATCAGACCTTTTTCATAACAATCCCTGATAAAATGATGTCCGATCTCAATATGTTTGGTCCTAGAATGCTGGACAGGATTCTTAACAATACAAAGAGCTGAAGCACTGTCCATCAGTAAAGGAGTCTTAGTCTGTGTAATGTCATAATCCTGTAATGTCATAATCCTGTAATTGATTCTAAAGCCAGAGTACCTAGATGTACAACTTGCAGCAGCAATGTACTCTGCTTCAGCAGTGGATGTAGCAACAGAAGTTTGTTTCTTACTCTGCCAAGAAACTAAACAATTGCCTAGAAATTGGCATCCACCAGAGGTTGATTTTCTAGTTAATTTACACCCTACATAGTCACTATTAGAGAAAGTAAGTAATTTACAAGAGTGCCCAATGGAATACCAAAGTCCTAGAGATTGAGTTCCTTGCAAATATCTAAAGATCCTTTTGATTGCAATCATATGGGATACTTTAGGTGCAGCCTGAAATCTAGCACAGACACAAGTTGCAAACATAATGTCTGGTCTAGAAGCTGTAAGGTACATCAAGGAACCAATCATACATTTGTAAAGAGTTTCATCAACTACTTACCTTTCTGATCAACATCCAGTTGTGTGGTGCTGCACATAGGAGTAGAACAGGGCTTACAGTTTTGTAAATCAAACGTTTTCAATAAATCCTTTGTATATTTTGACTGATGAATGAAAGTTCCATCAGCCTTTTGTTTGATTTGCAACCCTAGAAAGAACTGTAATTCTCCTATGGCACTCATTTCAAACTTTTGTTGCATCAACTTAGTAAAGGCATCACACAACTATGGATCAGAGGATGCAAAAATAATATCATCTACATAAATTTGAACAAGGAGCTTATGCATGCCTACTTTCTTAATGAACAAGGTTTTATCTATGGAGCCTCTAGTGAAATTATTTTGAAGAAGAAAGTTAGACAGTGTTTCATACCAGGCTCCGGGTGCTTGTTTTAGCCCATAAAGAGCCTTATCAAGCTTATACACCCAATCTGGATGTTTATGATCTTCAAAACCTGGTGGTTGGCACACATAAACTTCTTCTTTTCTTTTGCCATATAAGAATGCACTTTTGACATCCATTTGAAAAACTTTGAGATTATGGAAAGCAGCATAAGCTAAAAACAATCTGATTGCCTCTAGTCTGGCTACAGGGGCAAAGGTTTCATCATAATCAATACCTTCTTCTTGTGAAAACCCCTGTAAACCAGTCTGGCATTGTTCTTGACAATTTGGCTTTTTTCATCAGTTTTGTTCCTAAACACCCATTTAGTGCCTATTGCACACTTACCTTGGGGCAGAGGAACCAGTTCCCACACTTGCTGCTTTTGAAACTGAAGAAGCTCAAGTTGCATAGCTTCAACCCATCCATTGTCTCTTAATGCATTATGATAGTTCTTTGGCTCTTGCTGACTGATGAAGAGAGCATAGAAGCAAAAATTGGCAATTGACTTCTAGTTGAAACACCAGCATTGATGTCACCAATGATCTGAGACATGGGGTGATTCTTCAGTTCTTGATATTCAATAAGATCTGTGCAAGTGTTGTAGGTGATTCAGCAGCAACAGATGGTGATCCAGATTCTTGAAACCTAGAATGAGATGACAATTCAAATGAAGTAGAGGATTCAGAGATCTCATCAGCATTTGTTGTGGATGGAACTGCTGAAGCTACAGGAACATCAAGTTTAGTAGACTCAGGCAGTTGATCACTAAAAATTGCATTTATACCAACAGATGGATAACCAGTGGCAGGAGATGATGGATTCATAGAACCTGTAACAGTTGGAGACTGATAAGGAACATATTGCAGTATGTCCAGATCAAATAACTCCACAGGGTTTTGTGGGATTTTCTCCTTTGGGGATTCATTAAACTTTACATGCAAGGTTTCTTCTACAATCTTTGTTCTGCAATTAAAAACTCTGTATGCCTTGCAAGTAGATGAATACCCACAAAGTACCCTTCATCCACCTTTGATTCAAACTTCTGAAGTGGATCCTTTGTGTTGAGAATATAACAAGACACCCAAATTCTCTAAAGAAGGAAATCAGAGGAGCCAAATGATGTAACACTTCATAAGGAGTCTTTATCAACCTTTGATTTACCAATACTCTATTTTGCACATAGCAAGCTATGTTAACAGCTTCAGCCCAAAAGGTTAGTGGCAAACCAGAATCGGCCAACATTGACCTTGCAGCTTCAATAAGGTCCTGTTCTTTTTCTCCACCACTCCATTTTGTTCAAGAGTTCTTGGAATGCTAAACTGCCTCTTGATTCCCTTAGAGGAATAAAATTCATCAAGTGTGTGATTTCTAAATTCTGTGCCATTATCACTCCTCACACACTTGACAGAAAGAGAATACTGCTTTTCCACATGCAACACAAAGTATATGATAATTTGACCAGCCTCATCTTTTGAATGTAAGAAGAAGGTCCTTACAAATCTGAATAATCATCCACAATTACCAGACAGTATTTTTTCTTTGCCATACTCATCACTCTTACTAGACCAAAAAGATCCATATGCAGTAATTGCAAGCAGGCAGTGGACTTTGGTTCTTCTAGTGGAGGGAATGATACTTTATGTTGCTTTCCTTTTAAACAAGCAGAGCAGTTGTCATCACATTTGAACTCCTTTAATGGCAGACCTCTCACTAAACCATGAAGGATCAGCTCGTTCATGTTTCTAAGATTCACATGACCAAGCCTTCTGTGCCAAAGTTCAGATTCCTGAGGAGAGACCTTGGAGAACAGACATGGATGGCCTTTTAGATCAATTTTCTTTGATAAGTCTAAGGCATATACTCTTCCAATCCTGTTGGCCTTCAGGAGAGTATGTTCATCCAATATCTTGTTAATCATACTCAAATCATTGAAAGACGGAATTCGACAGTTCTGACTGGTGAAAAGTGCAACATGCCCTTTATCACACATTTGACTGACACTCAACAAATTGTACTTGAGATTCTCCACATGGTTAACATCATCAAACCTTATTTCACCATTTGAAACAAAGCCTTTGACGATGATGTAACCCTTAGCATCATTACCAAAAGAAACAAATCCCTTCTTTCCTTGAGAGTAGTCATGAAGAAGAGATCTGCTCCCAGTCATATCATAGATCCTCCACTATCCACATAACAAATGCTTCTATGGCATGTTGAAGAACTCTGCATATATCACAACAACTAGTTAGCTTTTGAGACCCAAACCATTTTGGTTTTGGGTCTATTCTCATCAACAGATTTTATACTAACTGATTTGTCATGATTAACAGCCTTTGAAGATGAAGATGGTGCTGAAAAGGATTCCTTTGATTTTGGCTTAGTTTTCCTTTTCAGTGATTTAATCATAGGTACATCTATTTGGTTAACTCTCCCCAACAAATGTTGAACCATCATAATAAGTTGTGCCTGATTGGTTGTTAAAGCCTTCAGTTCAGCAGACACATCAGTACTTGTTTTTGATTGGTTCCTGTGACGCACCATGTCCTCCTTTTTGAAAGACACAGACTTAGTCTGTTGTTTTGATACTCCTTGAGGAATATTTTCAGCTATTTTATGATAAACCACTTCCTTCTGTTTATATTTTTGTGAAGACTTTGGTTTATCAGTTTGAGATGTTTGTGGCACAAACTTGGTTTCAAATTCATCTTTCATTTTATTAATTTTCTTTTTAATGATTTTATCTTTGTTAAATTTGGAACCCTTTTTGTACCAATATTCATCAGTGAGATGATTGAATAGACCACATATTTCACATGGCTTTTTCTTCATCTTATGTTGATCAGCTGCTAAAGAAGATGAAACTACTGAAGGTGTGTTCTTCAGTACTTTCTTCCTCTCAGTACTTATGTGAAGTACTAAGGATTTGTAACAACTGAAGACTTGTTCTTCAAAGTTTCTATCAGTACATTGGATTTCCTGATAGACTCTTCAGCAGTTGTCAAACCATGTTTGGTTTCATTTGGTTTGAAATGTTCTTCAGGTGTTGTTACTTGCTCTTCAGTACTTTGAATACCTTGTGAGACAACACCTGAAGTGCTCAGCTTTTCTTTGATCATGTGTTCATCAGCAGTAAGACCATTAGCAGATTGATTAGCTGAGGTACTATTACTGACTTCATCCTCTGATTGTACATTATCACTTGACGATGAGACACATGATGATGTGGTTTGGGAATAGATTTCACCTTCAAATTTTACTTCTGTCTTGGGAGTAAAATCTGTAGGAGGTTCAGTGTGATTATATCCAATCCCAAACTTCACATTTGAAGCAGTTTGCTTACTGAGAAGCATTTCAAACCCCTTGCAAGATGTTACCCACGTTCACACTCAACTTGAGTAGCTGCAAGTGTTTCTTTGAGACTCTTATGATTTTCTAAAATGACCTCTACCTTAGCCTTTTCATCAGTGATTTGGCATTTTAATTTGTAAATCTCATCATCTTTTTCTTTTAAAACAGACTCAAACTCAGCTTTTCTTTTGGAAATCACTTTCTCTAAGTCAAGATTTTGATTAATTAAAGCTACATTTGCTTCTCTAATTGAGGCAAAAGCAGTTATGCATGACTCAGAACACAACTTGGCCTTAGCCTCAGAAGATACTTGTGGTACCTGTGATGATGAAGCATTTGAGCATGAACCATCAGTAGACTCCAGGGCCATAAGAGCAAGATTTCCAAAAGGATTTTCACCACCATGTTGACCAACACCAGAAAACACTTGTTCAGAATAACCAGAAAGATCATCTGGTAAACTACTCTAGTCAACAACTCCGGAGTGAAAAAGCTTTGATGTGATTGAGATTGAGATTGAGATTGTTGACTTGATTGAGATGGTTGAGGCTCAGGTAGGACATGTGATTGTTGAGCTATGGTTACTAGAACCTGATTGGACTGAGGCATGTAAAAACATGGATAGGATATGACATTTGACCTTGAGGAACAAAATATGCAAGAGATGATTGAATTTGTGAATGATGACCAGAACTGGTAGAATGTTGCCCTTTGTTTTGTGAATTATTGCCTAGAAAGGTCACAAAGGGTGCAGAAGAGTTAGATCTAGATGATCTACAGTCTCTTGCAAAATGTCCAAGTCTATGGCACTTGTGACACCTCAACTTGCTCTTGTCAAAACCAACTTTGGTTTTTCCAGAGAGACCAGGGAATTTTCTACCTGTCCTTTTGTAAAATTTTTGAGATCTGATATTAACTAATGCCATTTGGCTCAAAATATCCATCTCTTCCAAATCATCATCAGCAATTCCTTTCAAATCATCCATCAAAAAGCACAGATTGTCACTATTACATCTTGAATTACTATCAACACCAGCAAAAGCATGATCTCCACTGTTTGAAGAGAAATCAATATGCTCAACATAAGAACTTTCTGATGTAGCATATTCTGACTCATGACCAACCAGAGCAGTATTCCCTGGTACAAAATCATCAGTGAGCTTCCCAGATGAAGTCAATTTCCTTTTCTGTTCTATCTCTCTTTCAAATGTTAACAGTTTCCCATGAAGTTGGGTGAGAGATAGATTATCTAGATTTGCACTGGAGCATAGGACAATAGTATATGTGTCCTATCTCTCAGGCAGGGATCTGAGAAATTTGTTGTTCATCTGACTGTTTGTATATTCATGTTTAACCATTTTCAACTCAGATATCAAATAGGAGAATCGCTCAAATTGTTGAGTCAGTGACTCGCCCTTTCTATGAGAGAATGTCTCATATTGTTGGGCAAGGATTTCTCTATTGTTTGCTAAGACCTCATTAGTTCCTCCAAATTGTTCTTTCAGAGCAACCCAGAGGTCATGAACAGATTTATGATGCATAAGTCCAGAATAGATTTCATTAGGCAGTGCCATGGCCAGAATTCCATGGGCTTTAGCATCAATTTCAAACAGTTTCAGATCTTCATTTGAATATTGCTCTTTCTTCTTCGGAACCATTTCATTGGTTTCCGGATTACTCACCATAGGCTTATATGGTCCATGAACCACAGATTTCCAACAACCTGAATTGTTGACAGACAAGTGATGGAGCATTCGTCGTTGCCATATGTTCTACTCACTCCTAACAAGCATCGAAGGCTTTGTTGAGGAGCCAGTATTGTGAGGATCATTGATTGATGTAGCCATTTTCACCAATTCAAACAGGTTCAATGAGATTTTAACAGATCTAACTCAAATACTCAACAACACAGTTTAAAACAAGAAGAATCTCAAATTAATTCACAGGAAGCAACAAAAAAACAAACTCTATAACCAATTCTTGCGAATTTGCTAATTCAATCAAACATAGATATCAAAAGAACAGTTTCAATGTCAATTGTTAAATCGATCAATGATTAACCTTCTCTGATACCATTTGAAGGGATCGAGATCTAGTTTGATCAATTAGATTAGGATTTGCAGCGGAATAGCACACGAATTAGACGAAATTATAGCAAGAATAATATGAATATTCAATCAAACAGTAACGGTTATAGAGAGAGAGTTTTCTGCAAAAAGAATGTTTTCATTCATGCATAAGCTTCCCGTACAGGGAAATTAGGTCAACATTCCTTTTATAAGGAATGTGACATCAGCTGTCGTCACTTGATAGTGACATCTAACTGATTTATACAAACACTGAAAGAAAATTAAACTACTGAAGATGTCCACAAGAACTGAGGACACCTTCACAAAAAGCTAAGTATAAGCTAACATTACAACTACTGAAGTTATAACATCTGAAGTGTAAGAACTTCAAATGTTTTACATAATATAAAACTACTTATTACAAAGTACTGACATGTAAACCATCACAACTACTAAAGAGAACTACTTCAGCTGTTGTGACAACTTCTGAGAACTTGATCTTCAGACTTTGTCTTCAGCAGTTGTCTTCAGACTTTGTCTTCAGCTGTTGTCTTCAGACTTTGTCTTCAGTAGTTGTCTTCAGACTTTGTCTTCACACTTTGTCTTTAGTTGTTGTCTTCAGACTTTGTCTTCAGCTGTTGTCTTCAGACTTGTCTTCAGCTGTTGTAGATCACTTCAGTTGTTTTGATGTCTGTGGGACTTAAAGTTTTTTTGATCTGGCTCATTGGTTCTTTTGGTCCAACATAAACCAATTCAAAAGTAAACTAACATTAAACCTATTACAAAATAATATAAACATAATCTAATCTAAAGTGAGTCCAATCTATACTTGATCTTCAATACTCCCCCTAGGTTGGATCTCACCGCCTTCACTTGTCCTGATTTGTCTAGTCAACTCCAGTCTTTCCCGCTGCATCTGATGTATCTTTATCTACTCCTGCAGCTTCTTCCTTAGGAGCTTCAACAACTGATTCACTCTGGTCACCTCCTGCTTCATTAGCTCTCTCGTGACGAGCACTAGCTTGCTCAAACTATCTTTTTAAGTCCATCACATCCATATCTAGCTTATCCTGAGCTCTCACCTTCTCAGCCAACTCTCTCCTCACACCTCTAACCTTATTAGCCACAATCATAAATAGACTAGCTTCTTTCCTTGTCTCCTCCCCTACCCCTGATTTGATGTGGTTTTCACAAAGAACTAGCAAGTCTTCATCACAGAATCCAAACACCTCCATAGGATCAAACAGTCTGAACTCAACCTCGTCTTTTACCCTGATCACATCCTCCCCCGTGTTATTATCATAGAACCACTTTTCAAAGTTTCGTAATTGCTGGGGTGGGGATCTGACAATCTAACCCTCTTCACTATCTTTGGGAGTCTCACCCTCAGCACAATCTTTCCTTTCCCCCGTCTCCCAATCCATATCCTTTTTGGATCTTCTCCTCTCAGCCTTCATAAACCCGAATGATTCAAATTTTCATTCACTCCATTCCTGATCTCCTCTTCTAACAACATGGCTCTCTCACTCAGATGAGTATTAAGCAATGGCAGCACAGCCAGCCTCCTCAAGTCCTACTTAGGCAAGGTCTTGAATGCCTTCCTCTTATGGAGATAAGAAATTCCTCCCCCCTCCTCTTTATCATAAACATTTTGAGGCCGGGGTTACACTTCTAGCTTATGATTCTTTTAACAGCCTCAGACTTACTCAACCCTTCCAAGTTTTGGAATACGGGAGTTACCTCTTCAGTCCCTTTCTCCCTCACAAACCAGTCTTCCTTCTCCATCTCAAAAATATCTCCATCATCATCACCCTTATTAGAAACATAGGTTAGAGGTCTCCCATCAACCTCATAATATTCAGGTTCAGAATCATAGTCAACCAACTACTCATCATCTTCATCTTCATCTTCATCTTCATCAATCAATATCTTCTTAGTAGTTTTCTCAACATTCTAAGCAGGGTTCTCTCTTACCACCTCTTCACCAACCAAATTTTTCTCAAAATAGAACTGCATGTTCATAAAACCAGCCTCCAATATCTCATCATCATTCTCCACATTCTCAGTCTCCTGCCTTACTCCAGAACCTACTGCTTTCTTAGCCGCTACACCAGATGTGCCCACTCCTGCCCAGGAGGATGTACCCACATTTAGGAACGAGTATTTGGAAGCATCAGTTAAATCATCTAACTCAGGTTGAGTTAGCTAATTGGCCAGGCCTGCTGTAGCCTTCAGTTCATTCACCTCCTCAAGTAATCTCTTAATCAACTTATTCTGATCCACTAACATCTTGGTCATACCATTAATCACCTCATCCTTCTGCCTTTCCCTTATCTCTTGATTGGTAAGTTTTGTCTTTATCATGCTCAATTCATTAGCCAGAGATGTATTGAGGTTTCTTATCACGTCCTTATCCATACCAGCTCTTGCCTTCCTCCTAGAGGACTCAGTTAAAGATTGGTGTCATTGATTAGTTCTTCTCTCAGGTTCTCCTACATCAGCTTTCTTTTTCAATCTCCTTTCTTTCTCAACCCTTGCCTCCTTAGCTATCACATGCACTTCATCCTCAAAATCATAATCCTTCTTTTCCGCGTATCTTTTCCTCTTCTTAACTACATTAGTCTGTTTCACCCTTGTCTTCTTAGCATTTTTGTTATCAGACACATTGACCCTCCTCATATAGTTACATCTCTCCAGAGGGTACATGTTGTCCCATAGGTGAGTAATCTTCCCGCTGAAGTCATGACGAATAGCGCAACAGTTTGCGAAGATGTGTGTGTTTATTTGTACTAGCCTTTTAACCTTTCCATATCTGGGGATATTAGGAATAAGATCATCAAAAATCATCTTAAGAAATCAAGGATAAAGAAGCCATTTATCCTTCTTCAAATCATCACATTCTCCGCCATACAGGAAAAAATTAGTCTCGTGATATTTGCCTTCTCCCCTCTACCGCAAATCACCATAGCTTTTACCCATTCCAAGTTAAGCCCATCTGATCCACCTTTACGGTGATCTAAGCACATAATGAAGACATGATCTATATATCTCCACTCCTTAGAGGGGAAGGACTTTTTAATCTCCTTACTTGTCCCAAAAGGTGGTCCCTCATAACCCATCGATCTAAAAGCTTCAAACACCTCCTGGTCTAACAAAGTAACCTCCTCTCATGTGTCCTCATCGAGCCTTAGCACCCTTGATATAACCTCTGCAGTAATGGTCAGCTCATTCTCCATCACCCTAGCTACAATCCTCTGTGTATTGCCTCTTGTGGAATGTGAGATCACTTAGGCATTCGCCAAAAATCTCTGATGTGTAGGTCATAAATAGTAGTGGAATGTGAGATCACTTAGGCTATTTGAGATTTCTGCAACCATCGTATGCAATCTCTAAAACCACAGCTTTCGGATGAGTGTCATCCAAAATAGCAGTAATGTTGTTCCTCTCATCCAACTTTAGGTTCGACATTTAATCTGAAAAACAGATGAAACACATAGAATTATATATTAACAAATAATATTAAAGAATAATGAGAAAAAGAATAAAATAAACTAAAAACAAATTAATTTCGCTGGCCGAAATTATAGTTTCTCTTGATGAAATTATAGTTTCGCAGGATGAATTTTTAGTTTTGTCAGGCAAAAGTGTAATTTCGGTAGCAATTAGTTATTAGTTTTGGCAAGAATTAGTTATTAGTTTCGGTAAGACATTGTAGTAAATTTGACTCATCGAAATTATAGTTTCGGCATGATGAAACTGAAGTCTGCTTAGCGAAATTGCTAAGTTCGCTCGGACAACATAACTACACAGTTTCGCTGAAAAATCATGAACTTTAGTTTAGTTTCGCTAGACTATTCGGTACTTTCGCAGTAAGAACTGCGAAGGTACCGAAGAGTCTCAATCAAATGAACCATCAATGTTGCTATTAAACCTAGATTAAGCTAAGGTCCTGAGTTCGAAACTCACTTGCGAACAAGAATCAATGGTCATACAATCAATAAAAGTAAAAATACTCAAAATCGCATGACATGTCTACGGGGGAACCTTAGAACGTCTAACTACTCGAATGTGCGAAAATGAGGAATCAATTTCGCATATTGAGTTATATAGCACATAGTTTCGCAGGCAGCGAAACTATAGTTTCGCCCAGCGAAGATGCAATTTCGCCTTGCGAAACTCTATTCGAAACTGACCATGCAACGCGGGAGAGTACCGGCGAAGCTATAGTTTCGCCGTGCGAAACTATAAGCAAAATTATAATTTCATTGGAAACCTAAAAATTTAAGAAATTTAATTTTGTTTCCCTTTCTTAAAAAAAGTAAGAGTAAAATTATTTAAAAAATAAATTAAAATAAGGTAAACAAAATAAATAAAATAAAATAAAAGAAATTAGCTCCACAAAACATCATTATTTTTCACATATAATAATGTGAACAAAATCAAAACCATTTAGTATAAGAGGATATGAACGAGAAGCTGAAAAGATCTTCTGGAAAGTCAAAGTTTGGTGGGATTGTTGATATACTCGTCCTTTTAGGTCCATGTCTTCTTCGTTTCAACGATTGCACCACAACTACTGTTAACATAAAATGACCCAGTCCCCACAAACATTTGACAAAGAAACTTATCCAGTACTCATGACGTATTGAACAAATGACACACTCTGCATGACTCTTCCTCTCAGAAGCAACATAGACAATAAAAGAAACAATACCCTTATAGACATCAAATGATGAGAGCTCCAGATCTATACTTATATAGAACAAAGCAGTTGATCAATTGAGTCTTACAGATGAGAGCTTCAGGTCTATACTTACGTAAAACAAAGAAGGTCATCAATTTGCGCAGATGAGAGCTTTAGGCCAGTACTATCGTACAGCAGAGGAGATCATCACTCTAGGTCAATGTTCACACATAGCAGAGGAGATCAACACCAGATAGAGTACAACATGGAGCATCTTTGATACAAATATGAGAAAGCATATAGCTTTAGAAATATGGTGGATTGTTTTGATGCACAGATACTTTAGATAAGAATAACTCAAAACCGAGATGTCATGTTCTCAACCCATTTTGAACAAGGACTTGAGACTTTGTGAAGGCCAAAAAATGTCAAGGGGATTATCTGAGTCATCAAGTTTCTTGCTCATTTAATTAAGCTACAAGATTACTGTTTACTTTGTTTTTTGGCTAAACCTATCAAGAATATCCCACACAATACCGTTAACCTCCTTTACATCGTCCAGACTTCTCATTTTTATTCTGCAAAGGAAAACAAGTAGAACATTAATCTCCCCTGAAATTTCTACAAACAAACAAAATGTAGAACTTTTATTTATTTATTATTTTTATGTAAAAATGATGAAGAAAGATGGAGCGGACAAAACAAAAGGAAAAGAAAGAAAATAAAGAGAAAAGAATAAGCAATATGTACATAGCATGGTTGAAAGAAAAAGGGTTTTAAAATGATATTAATTCTAACATAGAGATTAATTCATAAAAACGAGGCTTATCAAATATTTTAGTAAGAAGATCTGCTTTTTGATTCTTGGTGTCAATGGGAATATTATCATTAAAACCATGTTCCTGAGCATCACGAATCACATGAATCTGTGTCTTGATGTGCTTGGTTCGGGAATGATGAATAGGATTCTTGGCGATGCCAATGGCTGCTTCATTGTCACAAAACAACGGTGTATGGAGAAAGTTGATCCCATATTCAATCATCTGGTGTTGTATCTAGAGCACTTGTGAGCAACATCCGGAAGTAGCAATGTATTCTGCTTCTCCCGTAGAGAAAGAAACCATGGTCTATTCTTGCTTTGCTAGAAAACAAGACAACTCCTCAGGTATTGACATCCTCTAGTAATCGACTTTCTGTTTAACCTATAACCATTAAGAATCACTATTAGAGTAGGGATGTAAGTCAAAATTCCCACCATAAGGATACCAAAGACCTAAACAAGAAGAGCCTTTAAGATAACAAAAGATTCGTTTTACATCCTTTTCATGAGACTCTTTCAGGGGCAGATTGTATCGAGCACAGTATCCTATAACAAAGGTGATGTCAGGACGACTTTCTGTAAGATACATAAGGGAACCAATCATGGATCTATATAGATGAGGATCAATAGGTTTCTCGTTCTCATCAGGAGTGAGGCATGTTTGAGTAGTAAATGGAGTCATTTCAGAAGAAGTGTCGTCGATCTTGAATTCTTCAAATTTCTTTAACATACTTCTCCTGATGAATGAGAATTCCCTTTGGCTTTTGGTAAACCTGAAGGATGAGGAAAAAGCACATCTCTCCCATCATGCTCATTTCAAAGCGACTACGCATTACCTCCTCGAACTCCTGACACAACTTTGGATTGGTGGAGCCAAAGATAATATCATCAACATAGACTTGCACAATCAGTATCTCACCATCCACTTCCTTCTTGAATAAAGTCATATCGATAGTGCGACAAGAAAAACCATTGCTTAAGAGATACTACGTTAAAGTCTCATACCAGATCCGGGGTGCCTGATGAAGACCATAAAGGGACTTATCAAGTTTGTAAACTTTTTCAGGGAAGTCGGGATCCTCAAAACCTGGTGGTTGATACACATATATTTCCTCATCAATTTCTCCATAAAGGAATGCATATTTGGCATCCATCTGATATACTTTGAACTAGTTATGGGCGGCATGAGCTAGAAAGATTCTGATGGCTTCAAGACAGGCAACAGGAGCAAAGAATTCGGTGTAGTCAATCCCTTCTTCTTGAGCGAATCCCTGGACCACCAACCTGGACTTATTTCTTACCACAATTTCATAGTCATCGGGTTTGTTCTTAAACACCCATTTTGTGCCAATTGGGCATTTGTTAGGTGGAAGATCGACCAAGGTTCACACTTGGAGTTTTCTAAATTGTTACAGCTCTAATTGCATTGATTTAACATAGCAAGGGTCCTGAAGATTTGTATGAACATTTTTCGGGACAATTTGGGATAGAAAACAAGAGAATAGACAAACGTTAATCAAACCAGATTGACTTCGCATCCGAACTTTATCAGTGATGGATCCTATGATGTAATCATGTGGATGATCTTTCAAGGTTTTGAAATCATGGGTATGGAATGAGGTTGATATAGTGATGTGGAAAGGGATGAAGAAACAGGTGGAGGTGGAAGGTCAAATGATGATGAAGAAGATGAAATATCAACTCATGTAGCATCGTTTCTAGATATGGTGGGAGGAGCTTGATGGATGACAGGTAATGCAGATGTAGGAGTGATATTTGTTTGAAGATTGGAGATGGACGCATCATCGTCGAAAACTGGAAGATTGAAAGAGTTAAACACCATATTGGAGTCAAAGAACCATGCTTGTTCAGATCGAACATCAAAGGAATTAGATTCTTGCCAATCAATATAGAAGGACTCTTGAACAATATGTGTTCTCTTGTTATATACCCAATAAGCTTTTTGAGAATAAGAATAGTCGACGAAGTAACATTCATCAGACAAGACACCAAATTTTGTGTTCTGTGCCTGAGTATTCAATAAAGTGCACGAGCAGCCAAATGGACAAAAGAAGTCAATTAAAGGCTTTCTCTTATGAAACAATTCATAATAAGTCTTCATTTTGTCTTTGACTATCAACACCTTGTTCAGAACGTATAAAGCACAATTCACCGCCTCAGCCCAAAAGATGATAGGTAAGGAAGATTCAATAAACATTGTATGAGCGGCTTCAATAAGGGTGCGATTCTTTCATTCAGCCACACCATTATGTTGATCGGTCCTCGCAGCACTAAATTGTCTTAAAATTCCTTTGGCAGCAAAGAACAAATCAAAGTTCTGATTCCTAAATTCAGTACTGTTGTCACTTCTGATCGCCAAAACCTTCCTCTTGCTTATCATCTCGATTGAAAGAATTAACTTCTGCAACTCCTCAACAGCCTTTCCCTTGTGGGCAAGAAATCTTACCCAAGAGTACCTGGAAAAATCATCTGTTATCACAAGACAGAAAGATTTTTTAGCAATTGACTTAAGACTGATTGGGCCAAAGAAATTAGTGTGTAACAGCTTGAGGGGATTAGAAATGCTATTTTTGAGTTTTGGCTTATGTGGTTTTTTATGTTGTTTGCCCTTGGCACATACCATACATTGTCCAGCCATAGAAAAATCCTTTAAAGGTAATCCCCTAACGAGATTGTTTTTAACTAATTTGTTTATATTTTTGAAATTAACGTGGCCCAATCTGCGATGCCATAAGAAAGACTCAGAAGTGGAAGCTTTAGATAGAAGACAGGTTATGTAGACATTGACTCCCTCGAACCCATGTTTAGAAGATATGTGTCATTCTTTCTTGGTGCCCATATGAGTACCATCTCATCTGGAATATCAATCTTAGATAAAAAGAGACATTCATTAGACTTGAACAAGACCGGAATATCTTTATCACAAATCTGAGAAACACTCAATAGATTAAACGTAAGCTCAGGAACATACTTGAATTTTTCTAAAGTAAGAGAATCGTTGGAAACTTCTCCTTGACCAATCATTTTCCCTCCTTTCTTGTCACCGGAAAATGCGACGTAACCTTCATTGATTATTCGATAATTGGTCAAGATATCTTTTAGGCCCATCATGTGTCTGGAGCATCCACTATCAACATGCCAGATACTGTTTTCAACTTTAGTGGATGACTCCTGCATGAACATCAAAGAATAGATTAACCAGGTGAAATAGGAACCGAAGTTTAAACAACTTTGGGTTTAGGAGAGATTAGTTTCTTGCAAAAGAAATCATTAACCAATTTAGTCAACCTATTACCAAATGAATTCCTATTAACATGTCTATGATGAAACTCGGGACAATGCTTAACTACATGATCATCTTCACCACATCTAAACAATATGGTTTTAATCTTGGTTTGTTATGTAACTTGGTAGGAATTTTTTCAATATGTATTTCCTCATCACATTCAGACAATTTAGAATTTACATCACTATAGGTCTCATACATGTCTCTAGGTCTGTTTTTTATTTGAAAAAGAATAGTTATTTACAAAAGAAGATGAATTGTCATCTAAAGTACATGTAGTACTTGTACCACTTGTACTAGCTTCAGATGATGACATTACCCTTTCATTTGATAGAGAAATATTCATTGGGGTAAAAGATGGAATAGGGTGAGAGAAGAATTTTTCAAAATAATTAGTTTTATTTTTCTCGTTACTCTTTATGGTGGAAACATTCACACTATTAACAAAATTAGAAAGGTAGCATCATCACAATCCACAAAATTTAAAGATGAAATAGAAACATCACTAGAACATGATGAGACAGAGTCTTTTACAGATTCACTAGAAATAAAAATAGAATTTAAACTAGATTTATGAGCTAAGACAAGATGATGAGATTCAAGTGTACTAAGACTAGTGCATCCAAGCCCGCTAGTCGGTCCATAATCGTAGTCCTCACAAATATGCTTAGGATTCACACCTTCTAAACTTACAGACATACTGTTAGTATATGTTTTGATCAAATGATTAGAAGGATGAGGAATAGGCATAGGAGAATAGCACTATGTACTAGGAGGAGGATAAACCTTAGCATTTTCATATCCCAAACCTGTTTTAATCCTAGCCCCCCTTTGAGATTTACATAAGTCATCATGTTTAATCACCGATATAGTCCATTTATCGAGCTTTGATTAAATTTTTCTCGTTTCAAATTCAGCAAGAGCAACCCTTTCAGTCAAAGTGTTAATCTCAATATTTCTTTCCAAAACTATTCGTCTTAAGTGGTCATTTTCTGTCAAGGCCTCATTTAATTTAACAAAATATTTAGACTCATTTATTTTAAGTTTCTTGTTAATTCGTTTTAAATCTTTTTCATTATCAATTAATAAAGAATTAGCTTTATAAATTCCAAATAACATGATTTTATATGCAGAAGAACACATATCATGAATTACCTCATAAGAAAGTCCCATCACCATCTTTTCTGCTGCTAAGGCCTTCTCACATCGGCACACCGGAGTACTCGACTTGCTTTCCTCAACAGTGATAGCGATATCATTTTTTTCTTTTTCTTGCTTAGTGAGTTGACTTCCTTCCTTCCTTATTTCCTTAGCTTTACTTTCTTTCACTCGCTCATCCTCCTTTACCTTCACAAACTCCTCATTCTCATCTCTAAGTTCTTTGAACAGATCAAATTCATCCTCACAATCCACCTTCCTCTTTCCTTCCACAATCTCAGCCACCAGCACTTGGTTAATCTCTTCTCTCGTCTCTTTAGCTTCAACACTCCAATCAAAATTTGAAATCAAAGTTGTCTCTTTTTTGTGATCATTTCCTTTTTTCCCTCATTTGAAGCTAGTCGTGAAACTTCAGAATTACTAGGATCAGTTACGACTGGCAATGGACATTCACATTTGAAGTGTCCCAACTGTTTGCAATTAAAACACCTCAACTTAGACTTGTCAAATCCCAGTTTGGAGTTAGAGTTTTGACCTCCAAAATTCTTTCTTCCAGTGCACTCCATGAATCTTCAGGCTCTAAGTGTCAACATTGACATTTGCCATTGAATGTCAGTCACTTTAAGATCATCAGGGTCCACCTGATACATATCTTCCATCGTCATCCCTTTTCCTTTCAACTCCCCTGCCACTAAAGCTTCATAACTCTGAACAAACATACCAAACAATGTCATTGTCTCGGATGGAACTGTATTTTCAACATTACTTTAAAATTAGCTTGATCTCTCCCAGCACTCCCACAACCTCTAGAATAATCGTCAGTATTCACTCCTCCTTGACGAGATGCCTGCATTGGAGAGCTTGCAGCGGAAGACAATAATGAAACATTTTGAGTGAAATCAGATGAAGGCATCATGGTTTGGTTGAATTCCCTTCTTTTCATGTCTAACTCGAAAGATTTAATCTTATTGTTGATGTACATAAGCTTGTAGTCAGTGAAACCTCTTTCTTGCTTTAGCAATCTCACCTGTATGCTCCATTGAGGTGGGAGAGAGTCTAGCAACCTATTGACTTGCTTATTATTGGAGAGTTTTTCATCATATTTCTTCAGTGTACTTGAAACTGTCGGAAAATGATTAGTGAGATCTATGAGACTCTTGTTCTTGTATCCCACAAAGGAGTTGAATTCCTTCTCAGCTTGAATACTCTTGTTTTTCACCAGCTCGTCGTTACTATCATAGAACTCACATAGTGCATCGAAGAGAGACTTAGCGTTCTTATGCTTAGCGAATCGATTGTAGATGTCTGGTGCAAGACATAAACTTAATGCTCCAAAAGCTTTCTTGTCTTAATCATTTAGCTTTAAATCCTTCTCGTTGAATGTGACTGGGTCCTTGTTTTGAGATACAACATCACCAATAGTGACAGTTGGTATATGAGGACCAGAAATGATAGATTCCCATTGATTGTGATCAGTGTAGAAGAAAAAGGCTTTGAGACATCTCTTCCAATCTTCGAAGTTATCCCTGTTTATGAGTCTCGAAGGTCTGTTGGGGGCTACACTCTCAAGATCTACAAGGGTGATGGAAGTCATCTTGGATATACTAGTTTCGCTGAAGAATATCTAGTTTTGCAGAAGAATTGCTAATTTCGTTGAATAGTTTCGCAGAGAAGACTAGTTTCGGTAAGTCATTGTAGTTTCGTAGGCAATTTCAACAGCACTTTCGCTAGCCAATGCTTGAAAATACTTAGTTTTGCCAACAATTTTGCACGAAACAAGCTTGAACTTTCGTTCAATGGTACTTTCGGTAGCGATTTCGCTTGTAAATCACCCACAAGCACTGTTGAACTTTCATTTAATGATACTAGTTTTGCTGGAAAGTAGAAAACAACTTCAAAGTGAATAACACTGGTAGTTTCACCGGAAGAGCAGCACAATTTCGCTGGATGAATATCTAGTTTCGCTAGAAGAAGCTGAAAAGCTTTTTCCACACGAAATCGATCTGAACTCACCAAAATCTCAATGTATTTAAGATTTGATGATTAACAGAACTTCCCCAACCAAAAACAACCAAACTTCAATCATATTCCATATCAATAACACTCAAATTTGTTCTGAAATTGATGAAATATTGATATTGAACAAAAACAACCAAAAAATCAACAAATCATGAGCACTAAGGCTCTGATACCATATTGTTGGTCCATTTGATCAATTTACGGTACAAATGAGTTGTTGATTTGTTCAATATCAAATACAATGAAGAGATAACAAAGATAAATAACAATAAGAACAATCTCAAAGTCAATAACTAAGAACATAATGATCAATAATAACAAAACACAAGTATATTCCATTGAATAACTGGATACAAACAGACTCTTGCAACAATGATTAACGATTAGGGTTTTTGCAAGGATACCCAACAATAAAAAAGATCAAATCTATATATAGCATTCCTAGTTTTGCAGAAAGCTAGCGAAACTGTGTTGTTAATGGAAAATGGATATCTTCACAATGGTACATATCGATGTTTTGTGTCTCAATTTCTTCCTTATCCTTCTATGTGATCATTATTGTGCTCAATGGTTAATGGGTCAGTAGTTAGAACCTTTGCTCATCAGTATCACATCTAGTTGTCTTATAGACACGTAGGAGTGTGGTGGAGTAATTTCATTGGTTCCAAACCCACTTTTATTTTAATAACACACCTTTGAGTGGGAGGATCATACAATAATGGTTTTGAAGTTATGCTCTTCAAGAGCATACGTCTTTGCTTTAGCCTTAACTATTACTAGCTGGGCTTGAGCCTCAGTCAACTTGGAAATCAAATCCTTTATCTAAGCCCTATAATTCAAGTGTTTATGTTTTAAAGGAAATAGTTTTCTCTAACTCTTCAATTTTTAGTTTGTAGTCAGATTCTACTCTCTTAAAATCAAATTTTAGTATATTTAAAGATTCAATATCAGATTTGATCTCCATGTTGTAATCCTGATAAAGTTTAACCATAGCAATACTGTTGGGGTACAGAGATGTTCATGTACCTAATTATCTTCAATTATAGCCATGAGAGCTTGAGCATGAGTGACATATTGCACCATAAAGCTCTAATCAACTTCTTTAGCAATAGTAGTTGTTTGTTGATTAGTTGGCTTCGAATAACTTTTGGAGTGGTAGGATGTTAGGAGGACTGAGTGGCTCCAGGGTTGGACTTTATAGCCTTGCATTCCCTTACAAAATGACCAAGTTGGTTGTAGTTATAGCACTTGGCCTTTGATTTGTCTAACATAATATGCTATTGGTTGGGTTATGAGGAACTATCTTCTAGTTCTTTTAAAAACTTCTTTGCTCTATAGGTTAAAAGAGCCGTTTGAAAATGTCCATATATTCCATGTCATCTGGGTTGAAGCACTCGAGATCATCAAACAAAACTGAAAATCTCAAGAGTGCCTATTTCCTGAAACAAAGGCACAACTATCCTGGAAGGGACTTTGTGAGCCTGTTGAGATCTGGGTGTCTTAGGAAAAGTGATGTAGGGCCCAGGAGGAGAATGTACAACTGGGGCTGAGGAGTTCTTAATCCTTTAGCAACAAGTAAAGCATTGCTAGTAGAAGGCAAGAAATTCTGCTCACTTGGTGGCCTCTCTGAGTCCCATCTCCATACGGTATCCATCAAGGATGCCATATAGTTCGGTCATCGTGAGAGTGTTAAGATTCTTAGTTCTCTTATTTGAGACACAGTAAAAAGTCCATTCATGAGAAAGTGCACTCATCAACTTCCTTACAATGTCTCTTTTCTCAAGAGTTACTTCCACATACTGAAGTGAGGAGATTAAATCCACATACCTGAAGTATTGCTAATTTAGGGTTTCTCCAACAATATGAGTGACGTTTTCGAATTGTTGTTTTAGGGTATATCTCTTGGACTCTTTAGACTCGGTGGAACCGGAGTACATCAATGTCAAAGCATCAAAGAGTTCTTTGGTAGTCTGACAGTGCTTAAATCCTACCATTATGGAGTTTGGTATGGCTGCAAGTAGTACTATCATTGCTTTGCTATCGATTTCCATCTTCTTGAAGTCTTCATCGGAGTAGTGTTCAACAGCTTTCTCTATCATGGAAGCATTACTAGCCGGGGACTCCACCTTTGGCTTGTAAGGACTGTGAGTGATTGACCTCCACATTTTGTCGTCTTGATACATAATGAAGCCTTCAATATGTTTGCACCAAGATCAAAAATTGCCAGGGGTGATAATTGGAGCCTTGGTCATAGTTCCCATCTCATATTCAGAAGAATTCTAGTTGAGCACCATTTTTTTAGTCTAGTGAGTGAATAAGTGATGAAACAAGGTGATTTGGGATGGTTAGATCTCACAATCAAGAGCCTAAAAAGCTTTGATACCAATTGAAGGATCGCTGTTAGTCTCTCAACCAGAAGGTTTATCTCTTAAACTCACTTAAATACACTCGGATGATGAGCAGAATCATTAACTGAGTTGATAATAATATACTAAGTTAATGAACACAAGAAATGGTTTTCAAGATACTTGTATATATTACTTCTCAACTCAAAGTTTACAAGACTCTTACAAGCATGCTAAATGAGCTACAATGAGAAACTATATATACTATTATCTACAGCTGATAATACTTAGATTACCAACTAAAACTTACTACTAAACAAATACTACATTGTTAGAAGTATGTCATCTAAGATAAAATACTATCCTAGAGTAGGTAGTCATGACAAGTCCATGACTTACCTTTTGTCACCAACTAAACGTGGTAACTATACTAACTGAAAAAGGTGACCAGTGGAATAAAGTATGGCCAACTACATGGGAGCGGAAAAGCGCCATGCAGTATCTTAGAGGTGGCAGTCATTTTCAGGCCGACCATACTTATGTCCACCGGTTCATAGTTGGTTCTTCCAAAAGTTAATTGGCTTCGGAAGAATAAGTTCTCCTAAATCCATTTATACGTCGAAGAAATCAACTTCTTCCGAGATCTCTGCTAGTCTTTAATACCTTTATTTTTCGGAAGTCTTTGTCTTGAATAAGTTCTTCCAGAACCATTAATTTTTCCGAAGACTTTATTCAGTTGCACCAAATTATCTTCTAAGTGTTGTTTTGGTTGCACCGCGTTATCTAACCCAACAAAAGTATATCAATATGGTATGTGTTGAAAAGATAAAACATAATAAAATTAATCGTGAAATTTTTTTTGAAAAATTAAAGTCGTGAAAAAAAGTTATGAACATTTAAAAAAATAAAACTGATATGTGTCTTTCATATGACTTAAATGTGTGGCTCATATTGATTTGTAGAGTTATAATGGAAAAACTAGTTCATATAGGGGTTGTTAAAAATTGAGATTAATTTTTAGGCATAAAAGTGGTCTAGAGGTTAGTATGTGGAAAACCATTTTTGTTAACTTTTTTTCAAATTCCCCCGATTTATTAAACGTTCATAATTTTTTATAAGATATTATTTTCAAAATTAACCGCATCATAAAATCAAACGTTTTATCCTCTTTAATTTAAGTATAGTATTGCAATATCTTTTTAATAAAAAAACCACTATCACAAAAATGTGTTGGTTTATGAAAAAAACACACGTTATGTATTGTTTTGTCGTAAGAAAACACTTTTGTGTTGTTTAACGTTAAGACAACATGTTATGTGTTGTTTTAGGTTAAAACAACACATTATTTGCTATTTTAAGGTAAAAACATGTTATGTTCTTGTTTAGAGTAAAGCATTCTGTTTTGTGTTATCTAACGTTAACACATCACTTAAAATTATTTTAAAATTAGGTTGTTTTATAATAAGAGGGTACATTCTATGTTGTTCTATGATAAAAAACACCTTATATATTGTTTTAGGTTATATATTGTTTTACGGTAATAGATCATGCTTTGTTTTGTTTAGTGAAAAGATTATATAAAACAACATAAACGTATATGCCGTTTTAGTATAATAATAAGGTAAAACATCACATCATGTGTTGTTACTATTAGGGGACCGTGTAAGTACGGAGTACTAACTGATTATGCGTGAAACCGAATCAAATAGTGTGGAATCCTATTTGTTGGCGATCCAATCAGTGAGAACGCAAACTGGATTGATCTAACGATTAAAGAAACATTAAGATTGAGTAGAAAACGATCAGATGCGAACTATGAAGTTGGAATATACGTTTTGGACGCTCTAGATGGCTAGGTTTTGAGGGTATACGATATAAGTGTCAAAAGTCTCGTTTTTTCACGAAGTATATGGTATTTATAGGTTTGTAGTCTTCATTTGTATGACTGAACCATTAGCATGGTTCAGTCGTGCGACTGACCCATGCGACTGATTCATACGCATGACTAAAGGTTCAGTCGTGCAACTGAGTCACTCTCATGCCTCAATCGTATGACTGGTCCAGTCTCCTGTTCCAGTCGTGTGACTGGTTCATTAGCATGATGTCTTCATGCGTATGGTCCATAAGTATGGTCCATTAGCATGAATAATCATACAACAGCTTCAAACCTATATAATAAGTTCATATATATGAACTAAAGATACATTAACATTAAAGCACAAATCATATATCATTATATCGTTTCATTACACATATGTAAGCCATGACAGACTTTTACATTAAGCACATAAACTAGGGACATATGTATCAACAAACTCCCCCTTGGACCTAGTTTACTCTATTATCTGACATCCTTCATATGCTCCTCAAACTTCTTGTACTTTTCCTCTCTTGTGACTCCTGTGTGCATTTCAAACGCAAAGCAGAGCCGTATCACATTTTGGAATTGGAGGGCTTGTACAATAACTTGCATGCCATAGAACAGTGGCCACTTGTATAGAGTGTAGACATCTTCAGCTGACAAGTTGGTACGCCACATTTGGTCAATACCCTGATAGTTTCCATTTTGCTCTCTCTGTTCAGAACTATGATCGCTTCACCCGTCCTCCAGTCATAATACCACCATTTGAAATGTGGAGTGAAGTCTTGAGGCATTTCCCGTAAGGGAATCTTTGACATCGTGCATGGGGGACTCCACTTCAGCACTACTTTTGGCTTCCCAGATATAGGATCCACTTCAGACCTGTGGATGTACCTCTTTAGCTGTTGAGGTCTGAAGTTTACCCACCTGGTGCGGTATTCTTTCTTCAACGCAACTTCAAACCATCTTGACATCTTCCTTGGATTAGCATACAGCAGATCCAAGCATGCCATTCGGTTGAGCTCAAAACCAGGAAGAGTCTTTAGATCATGAGGATAACTGAAGTACTAGATCCCATTCTCTCTTTTTACTTCATAAACGTTTAGTCCTCAAACTAAGCCCATGCTATTATATTACCCGACACCTTCTGATGTTTCTTGACTTTGTAGAGTTTGGTGTAGGCATTTTGCTTTGGAGTTGTTCACTGGGCTCTTATTTCAGCAAAACAAGTTGCCCATTTAGCCTTCTTGATATCAACATTTGAATCCAAGGCTTGGGCTTGGTTTTCATCCTTTTCCTTTTCCTTCTCCATTTCATCCAACTTCTCAAATGTAGTACTACCAAAAGTATCACCCAAGTTTGGTATCATATTTCCCTCGCGGTCAGTGTACTCTGGATAATGTTCTGCTGTAATATTCTCAATCTCAATCTCATCAACATCCTGCAGCTCCTCATCACTTAAAACATTCACTTCTGGAGCATCTTTAACAATTTCATACGGATTGAGTCAGAACATCTCAGCTAGTTGCTCGTCGGTCAGATCATGTATAATTTCTCCTTCTTCAGGAGTATAGCTCACTGACCTTCTGACGATCCCTTGCAAATCAAGAATCATGGTGAATTGAGACTTGATTTGCTGAAGGGGAGCAACATCGTATTCATCCTGCTATGGAGCTTTATCTGCTTGATTAGACATTAAGCACAACACACATAAGTCATCGTATGAAGCCTTTAAACATAAACAACCATAGATTATACTTAATTCCATTAATGTAATATGATTCAAATACGAAAGTTTCTAAATACTAAACATCTAGTCATTACTTTTATCTTGAATCGCAGGTTCTTCAGCTGGAGGAGCGGAGGATGAGGCTCCTTGATCTTGACTATGTTTGGTCCGCCTCTCTTGAGCCTAAGGATTAGAGGTTGATGCAGATGCATCACCTTCCTGATCATCATCCTCATCTTGATCTTTTTGGCTAGGTCCTCCTTCCTCGACATCTTTTTCAGTATCATCTTCATCCTCATCATCATCATCTTCATCATCACCATCACCATCTTTGATCTTGAGAGGCTCACTCTTTAACCCCTTTAGCTTAGCAATATCTTCTTATTCTTCTTCTCAAGCTCTTCAATCCTCTTTACCGACGCCAGCACCAGCTCATTTTGACTTGTAAGCGCTTGGTGGGCTCGGCTCAGAGCTCTCTCATATAGATCACTCTTCTCACTAAGCTCCTTGATCTTCTTGGCTTGAGCAGCATTAACTTCCATCATCTTGTGTAGCTAAGAAGTCTGAAGCTCATCAGCTGCAAGCTGTCTAAGCATAGTGTTGTTTAGGTTAGCCAGCTGTTCCTCTAACCTAATGTGGGGTAGAGAGGGTCAGCGGTGAATGGAGTGTGTGTGGAAGGACCGGCTTGGTGACTGGTGGTGGTAGATGTGTTGTATATAGGAGGTGGAATGTGTGTGGGATATGGTGGAGTGGTTGTGGTAGTGGTGGTGGGATGAGAGATGGTAGTAGCGGGAGGAGTGGTGGTGGTAGTGGTTGTGGGGGTGATGATAGGAGGTGTGGTTATGGTGGTGCCTGTGGTAGTGATGGTGGCTATGGTAGTGGTGGTAGCAGTGGCTGTGGCAGATGATATGATAACGGTAATCCTCGCCTCTTGCTCTTCCTGTCGTGGGGATGAGCCATCCTCTTCTTCCCAGAGCCTTTAGAAGAAGATGCTCCCCTTGGGCTGATGGCTGGTCAAGGCGTATGTAGGATCAGTAACATCAGTAGCCACACCCTTTGACTCACCCTGGCGTCTACCAATCGCCGTTATTCCTCTCTTTGTAGCCATAACCCTACTCCCAACTACCTCACGAGAGGCTCCTCATCTGACTCATCATCTTCATCTATCCGAAAATCAGGTTGGATTGGAGCCTACTCAGATCCACTAGGAGCCTCACCACCTTGACCATCACCATGGCCGTCGTTATCTTCGTCTGTATCATCAGTGGGTAGCTCAATCGCCTCGACATCTGAGTCACTCTCATCATGACGTCACTTCTTATGAGAAGGCGTCACATAATCAGCACTTGCCAAGTTCCCGAACAGTCTCTTGACAGGGGGCTTCACCTTCTTCCCCATGTATACTTTCATCCTACCCAAGGTGGTATCATCCATCACCTCGAGTACCACTGCATCTTCTTTCTCCTTTGGCAGGCACGGAAGCTTCTCATCAATAATAAGCTATAAGAACCGAGGGTACATGCAAAAACCCTCCTTACCCTTAGCCTCGAGGTTCTCTATCAAGTAAGAGAATATCATGTTGGAGAAGTTGAAAGGATGGTTCGGCACCAGTGCAACGTATGCATTATGGATTTGGTCAGATAAATCATCAAATCCTCCCCTCCTTGATGCTATGCAATTTAGAATGACATGGGTCAGGTACTTGAACTGGGGACACAGGTTGCTTTTGTTGAGCACACCTGCGTTAACTTGGTCCCCAGTGTACTTCATCCGTAGAAAACATCCCCTTACTGTCAGAGGATGTAACTTGGTCGGGTGGGCATCATCGTCACCCAGATCCAGTACCCATCTTAGATCAGCTGTAGTAACTTTGATCTCTTGACCAAAAATGGAGCTCCATATACAGTATGGTTCAATGGACTAGTCAACCCTGCCACTTTCCCAGAAGGCCTGTTAGATGGATCTGTAAGGTGTGCATGGTGGAGAAATAGCTTTGAAGATCCTCGATCTCCTAAGAAAAGCAATAATCCCAGCAAACTCGATAGCATTCCGAGTGGTCGCATCCAAGTGAGCACAGATGTTGTGCTTGGTATTGATAGTCCACCTATCAGCCATGTTGTTGTAACACAAGACACATAAACAGTAGATTTGTACATAAGATGACTCTTGAAAATAAACTGTTTTGAGCAATCTGGTTCAATCGTGCGATCGAACCATACGACTGAGTTCAGTCATGCGATAGAGCTTGCGACTGAGTTTAGTCGTGCGATGAGCTTGCGACTGAACTTAGTCATGTGTTAAGCCATGCAGTTGAGTCAGTCGTGTGTCTGAGTGACCAAATGATTAATTTGTGCGATTGAATTGCACGTCTGGCTCAATCGTGCGACTAAAGTTCATTCGGAGTGTCTATTCGCATACAGCACTGTTCAGCACTCCAACTATGAATCTTGGTCAAAACTTGATCTTAGACATCGTGTTTAGACTCATTTGACTCGCAAACACTCTAAATAGCACCTAATGTCCTGTAAATCAACTATTTGGTTCATTTAAGTGATCTATTTGAGTGGTTTTATTGATTTCTTGATTTTAACCAATTAGGTCAGTTAGGGTTTGATTTCATCGTGCATTTTGTACGATTTCAGTCACAAACTACCTGCAGATGATTAGCTCAACCAGGCTCTAGGGGCTTGATGGAGCCCGTAGATAGCCTTATCCAGTTTGTAAACTCTGTCCCGATGACAAGGATCCTCAAATCCTTCAGGTTGACTGACATACACTGTCTCACGGATGTCACCATGAAGGAATGCACTTTTTTACATCTAGTTGATAAACTTTAATCTTCATGTAAGATGCATAGGTTAGGAAGATACAGATTGCTTCCATTCTAGCCACAGATGCAACACACCTCTTGTAGTCTATGTCTTCGACTTGTCTAAAACCTTGTACCACAAGTTGAGCCTTATTTCTGATTATGACCCCTTGGTCATCTTTCTTGCACTTCAAGACCCATTTAGTGCCAATCACCTTAGCACCTTTTGGTCTGTCCACCAGCGTCCATACTCCTAGCTTTTTGAATTGTAGGAGTTCTTCTTGCATGGCACTAACCCATGACTCGTTGTTTAAGGCTTCACTTACATGTTTTTGCTCAAATTGAGACACAAAACATCGATAAGCACCATCGTGAAGATAGAATTTTTCCATGACAGAGGCATAATCAGCTGAGTATAGTTGATTTTGGTCTGTACTCCCAATAGTACATCCCCTATGACATTATCCAGTGGATGATAAACATTTATTCGAGATCCGGGAGTGGTGGGAACAACTACTTCCTCATCCAGATTTTGAATTCCAGATTCAGTATCTGTAGCTGTTGGAGTATGAGGTTCAGAAGTGTCAGAGGCATCAACATCTGATGCTTGTGTACTTTTAGTAGTATGAACTTGTTCCCCCTGGTCCACCTGTTCAGTCTCCACTTCTTCTTCATCAGAGGAGGAATCGCTTACATCAAGTTCTGCCCCTAAAGGATTAGGAGATTCACCTTGTGGAGTTGATGTTGTCGAGTCTAGTGGCGGTGTGTCTAGGATATCGGACATCATTCTGGTCCTTAAATCATCATCAGGAAGGGAGGGAGGTATGTTGAAGGACTTAAAGAATCCATCATAGTCGAAGAAGAATGAAGGTCCCTTTCCAGCAGGGGGTGGTGTATCTCTGAACATCAACGTTGCACCACACTTCTACCTCACTCGTTAAGTTGTTATAAATTCTCTTGTCCCGTATATTGTATCCGAGAAAGATCCCTTCTTCAACCTTCTCACTGAACTTCCCAGACTGAGTTTTCTTCAGCAGCATACATGGTGCACCAAATGGTTCGAGATACTCCAGGTTAGGTTTACGTCACTGGAGCAATTCATAACATGTTTTACCATGACGTTTGACCACCAAGACCATATTAAGGGTGTAGCATGCATTGGCCACTGCCTTGTTCCAAAATTGGATAGGCAGTTTCGAGTCGGCTAGCATTGTTCTTACTTGTAACATCTCGTATTTTTGTTAAATTAAAAGTTAACCTTGTTAAGTTCTTGTAAGGCCATTTATGTCTTTTATGAAACTTTGAGGGCTTGTTATGCATATTGAGTTAAATTGGGAGTTAATAAATTAAATTGCTAATAATATTGTTATAATAATAATAATACTAAATAATAAGTATAATAATAATAATAATCATAATAATAATAATGGAATAATATTAATAATAATAACTATAATATTACTGATATTAATAATGATACTAATTTTTATAAAAGTTTAGAAATTAACAAATTAGTTAGAAGTTAAACTTAAACTAAGTTCAGGAGGTATTTATGTTATTTTGAAACTTGAATTAAAAGTCTTCTTACATAAAATAACAAAAACTAAAAAGTTGAGGGACCAGTTGTGAAATTAATGAAACCCAAACCGCCCCCTTTTCTTTTCCACGATTTTCCGGCCGCCGGTCGGCCTAGCCGGTGCGGCGCCGGTGAGTGACCAAAACCAGTCAAAACGACCGGTAACTCGCGATTAAATGGTGCCAAACGAATCGATTAAGTGTCTCGAACTTGAATATGCCATTTAATTGACTTCATAAGGTGGTTACAAACCTCAAACGATCGAATAACCGGTGACTTAAACACCGCAACCGTTCGAGCATTAAACCTTATAATACTTCAATTAAAGGAACCTAATCAATCATCTAATAACACTTAACCGTTTACAACTCTCAATCGCACTTGAAACACACAAGAATTCCACCTTCAATTCCCTTCTTTTTCGCGACCTGCAACCCTACCAAAACCTAATCTCTGAACGAATTGAACCAAAATCGACATAGGGCTTTGCATCGAGGGCATCACACGAAGCTATTCACAAAATTAATTGAATTATCATCAACGTTTGCCATTGGAATCGGTTCTCGTATAGCCACGACTGTTGTTCGACTGTTCATTGTCAATTCGATATCAATCGGGTAAGTTAGATATATCAACGAACTCAGTTTTGTGAGGGGAACAAAAGCCCCAACTTAATTGGGTTCACCATGTCGTTTTGATCATTGATTTGGAATTACACGATTCTAGGGTTCTTATGTGATTGGGGGTTTTGTTAACTTGGAATTTATAAATTAAAACGTGTTTTCTAATGCGGCCGAGAGGCTTGGTTTAATGGTTCCATGTCCACATTTCAACTTAGAGGTCCCGGGTTCGAACCCGGAGACCTCCAACTTTTTTTAGAATGTTTTTGCAAATTTTTTTAATATATAAAAAAATTCTAAAAATTATAAAAAAATCATGTTTATAAACTTCGTGTATTTTAAACCATGTAGATATTTTTCTATAATTTATTTATATTTTATTTAAAATTCTAAGTGAATGTTATAGTTAATATATTCTATAAATTTTGACTTAAAATACTAGTTTATTATTTCAACCAATGTTTATTTAAGTTATTGTTTAAATCGTGCTCATTTTATTTAATTATAAAACCTTATTTAAACTTTATAATATTACAAAATTATTATAAATGTTATTCTTATTTTATATCTTTACATAAAATATAAGTATCTTGTTTTCACGAAAATATAATTGTTTTTCCATTTGTTAAATATAATTGATAAAACCTCAAACATCAAATGAACCTAGTCCATGTTAATTCATTACACTTATTGTAAAACTTTAACATGGTGAACATATATATTTAGGTGTCTTGTGACGATACGACTTTGAAACGACGCTTATTATTAATCTTATTAATCTCCCTAAAATACTTATTGCCATGTGAGTTTTCTTTACCCCCTTTTATTATTTTCACACTAATTTGTGGTGAAACATGATACTTATTCTCATACACTTGTAAGCGTTTAAACTTGTAAGCACTTGCAATTCATATTTTTGTCATGGTTATTTGTGTGTTGTAAGTGTTTTATGAGATACATATCTTTGTTTACAATCATTAACTATTGCTAGCCTGGTGACATCTTAGATCTTTGGGCCGACAAGCCTATTTGGTGCTAAAGCCGAGGTATTCCCGGCTCCTGATGACGTATGCTTTTCATCATGGGGACCAAATACACTTAGTCAATCTTATATACTTGTAATCAAGTCGAGGTTTGGTTGTAACGATATGTTTTCTATAACCTTACTAACTTATGACCTATGACATAAATTGCTACTTGTAACCTTATCATATTATGTATGAAAACCTTAGAAACTCACCAACTATTTTTAGTTGACCTTTTATTTTTATCATGTTTCAGGAAATCCCCAAGTTTAAAGTGGACTTTTGAAGCTGCAATAAAACTAGAACTTGGACCTAGTTTCATAAATAAAAGGTTTATGTAATGTTGGAACTTATTAATGTTTGAGACTTATGTTTGTTATGCCTTTGAAACTTATAATTTTAATTTTACATTTAAATATAGCGTTATATGGTTGTGAACATCTACCCTACATCTCGACGTTTCCGCCGTCAAGGTTGGGGTGTGACAGATTGGTATCAGAGCCCATAACTATAGGATCTAGGTTATTAGAAATGGTGACCTAGACTATAACTTATGCATGAACCTCATAGAATAAATTATATTCTGGAATATATATATTGTTTACATGCTACATAATGCTATACATACTTATGTGCAACTTGATGCCTTAGCATAGGTTTGCCTTGTATTGTTTTAAACTTTGTTATATGCTCCCTAAACTTTACCTTAACTCTTTGACTCTCCCCACAATGAAAGTTCTTAATCTTATTCTCGACGACACGTGGAATCGTAACTATTGCTTAGACTTTGATCTTAAACTTATGTCTAATCTATTTAATCTCATCAAGGTTTTGATTTCCGAACCTAAGATTTTGTGTGACACATGGACACCTGTATTCTGGATTCCTGGCAAAAGGCCTCGGGAAGGCAACATATCACAAATCCGACGGACTAGTTATGCTTACTGGGATTCTGGGATGAGTGATAAACTATGGTCAACATACCGAATTTCTAAGGCGAATGGGTCACTTTCCTTGACGTGTCAACGTTTCCAAATGGTAATGTGTTACCAAATGGAACCATTCCAGTGCTTACAACTCTTGCCTTATCCTTGTTGAATTATATCCTTGTTATTCTCTTTCCGTGTCTAACTCATTTGCAATTCCGCATGTCCTCGTCATCAGGAGCATGGAAGTTCCGATCGTAAGCTAGCCACCATGATCGCCCGACAAATGGCTATCTGTCATTCCGACATGGTTGCTTGTTAGGACCCGGTATTCGACTGAAATACCTAGAGATCACGTGTATACCAGATCAAATAGTGCGGAATCCTATTTGATTGGCGATCCAATCAGTGAGAACACACGAAGGATCAATCAAGAATTGAAACTAACGTTAGAAATCGATAAGGAATCGATCTAATGTGTTCTATGAACTTGGAGAACGATTTGGAAGGTTTCTGGACGGCTAGGGTTCGACTTGAATCGTACTGATCGATCTCCTTGTTTTTCACGAATTGAGTTGTATTTATAGGTTGGCACTATTCAATCGTGCGACTGAACCATTAGTTTGGTTCAGTCGTGCGATTGAACCATGTGGTTGGTTCATTCGTGCGACTGAGTGTTCAGTCGTGCGACTGAGCCAATCTTATGTTACAGTCGTACGACTGATCCAGTCTCCTGGTTCAGTCGTGCGACTGAGTCAATCGTGTGAAGTTCTTCATGTGTATGGTTCATTCGCATGAGCCATTCGCATGGGAACTTCATTAAGTTAAGTTTGAATGTTTTAGTTAATTATATAATATTATATGTAATCATTCAAGTAATCATAAACTCAATCAATTCAGTCACGACTCATTAATGAACTATTAAACATTATAACCAACAACTATCAATATCAGTTCATTAATCATACCAAACAAGATCTATTACATCACATATCACGATCTAGGGACATACATGTATCAACAAACTCCCCCTTGGACCTAGATCTCTCTAATGTCTTGTTTTCTTCATTACCTTCTCATATTTCTTGTACTTGTCCTCTTGTGTGACTCCCGCGTGAATATCAAACGCGAAGAAAAGTCGTATAACATTTTGGAACTAGAGGGCTTGTACAATGTCTTGTGTGTCATAGAACAATGGCCACTTGTATAATGTATAGACATCGTTAGCAGACAAGTTGGTTAGCCACATTGGGTCGAATACCCTGACAGTATCCATTTGATCCCCTTTGTTCAGAACTATGACAGCTTCAGCAGTTCTCCAATCATAGTACCATCATTTGAAGTGTGGAGTGAAGTCTTGTGGCATTTCCCTGAGAGGGATTCTCGACATAGTGCGAGGAGGACTCCACTTCAACACAATCTTAGGTTTTCCAGTAATGGCATCCATCTCAGACCTTCTAATATACCTTGTAGGTTGTTGAGGTCTGAAGTTAATCCACCTGGTGTGGTACTCTTTCTTGAGGGCAGCCTCAAACCAGCCTGACATTTTTCTCGGGTCAGCATACAACAGCTTCAATTTGCCAGCTGGTTGAGCTCAAATCCTGGTAGAGTCTTTAGATCATGTGGAAATCTAAAGTACTCTATGCCTTTTCCCTCTTAACGGCATAAACGTTAAGATCATCAAAATATGCCCATGCTATATCCTGCCTGACACCGTATGATGTTTCTTGACGCTGTAGAACTTGGTGTAGGCATCCCTCTTCGGTGCAGCACGTTGGGCTCTGACTTCTTTAAAACATTCAGCCCACTCAGCCTTTCGAATGTATACGTCATCGTTTGAGGCTTGGCTGTTCCTTCGGTCTTTCCTGCTTCCTGCTCCATCTTGTCTAGTACCTCAAACATATCACTGACTAGGGACTCACCCAGATTGGGGACCACATTACCCTCGTTGTCAGCGTACTGAGGGTACTCTTCAGCAGCAATATCTTCAACCTCAACTTCATCAACGTCATGTAGTTCGTCGTCACTGGTTGAATCAACTGTTGGAGCATCCTTGACAATATCATCAGGATTGAGTCTGAACATCTCTGCCAGTTGCTCGTTAGATAGGTCGTGAATTATTTCACCTTCTTCAGGGGTATAACTCACTGACCTTCTGACAATCCCTTGCAGATCAAGAATCATTGTGAGTTGAGACTTGACCTGTTGAAGGGGAGCAATATCAAACTCATCTCTGTGGTACTTTGGATCTGTTTGATTTACACATTTCACACTCAAATCATTAGTAATATCAAACAAAATGCATTAACTTAATATAAACATTTAGTACATGGTTTTTCAATACAGAATACAAAAGTAATTAATACATAAAACATCCACTATTTACTTTTATCCTGAATGCTAGACTCTTCTTGTGAAGGTGCAGAAGCAGAAGCTGACTGATCTTGTCTGTTCTTTGTTCTCTCTCTTGCCCGGAGCTGAGACAGATTCAGCTGCTTCTCCTTCTTCAGTCTCTTCATCTGCACACCACTCTTTGGTTTCTCTCTTCATCAGAATCATGTCATCATCATCATCTTCATTATCTCTGTCTCCATCCTTTATCTTTAGAGGTTCCTCCTTGATCCTTTCAATTTTAGCAGAATGGTCCTCTTAGCTTTTTCCAACTCCTCTATCTGCTTACCTGCTGCGACACTTTGCGCTCGGAGTTGGTCCAACTGAGTGTTCTGAGCAGCCAATTTCTGGGCCTGCTCCTCAATACTCGATCCTGCTCTGCAATTTTCTGCGATTGTGCAGCAGTCAGGTCGGTAAGCTGGCGGATCTGAGTGGTCTTTTCCTCATCAGCCGCCAGCGCCAACACCATTCTATTTAAAGCTGACAGCTGTTCCTCTACCCCGACTGGAGGTAGAGGAGATCTATAGGTGTGTGTGGGGTAGGCTGAGGGCTCGGTTTGGTGGCTAGTGGTGGTGGTGGAGGTGGTGAATATCGGGTCAGGTCTGGATGATAGTGGTGGTGAGTGTGGGTTGAATGATGTAGTGGTGGCTGGGGTCTGGCTTGTGGTGGTCGGTATGGTGGTGTCTGTGGTTGCTGTGGGGAGAGGTATGGTGGTGGAAGGTGAGTATGCAGAGGTGGTAGTGGTGGATGGTATGGGGGATGTGGTAGTGATGAAGGTTACCTTACGCTTCTTCTTTTTCTGGCCATGGGGTTGAGCCATCCGTTTTCTCCTCGTTCCCTTCGAGGTGGATGCTCCCCTTCAATCCCGCCTGAGGACCCGGAGCATAAGTTGGATCAGTTTCTGTATCTCCGGAGCCTCTCGGTTGTTCACCAACAACCCTCAACCCATGTTCTGTGGGAACCACTTTCCTTCCCACAGTTCGGGTCAGTGGCTCCTCATCAGATTCATCCTCATCCTCCTCGTTAAGAACAAAATCTTGATGAAATCCTGCTGACTCAGTTACCTCAGCAGGTGAGACAGACACAGAGGGAACAGAGTCAGACAAATTGCCTCTGGATGGAATAGCACCATCCCCACTGTCATCCTCCTCTGAATCATCAGTAGGGAGGACAATTGGCTCCACGTCGGAGTCACTGTCCTCGTGACGCCATTCTCCTTTCGGCACTACATAGTCTTCTCTGGCAAGATGACCGAACAACCTCCTGACCGGAGGCTTCACTGGCTTTCCCCGGTATACTTTCATCCTTCCCAGGGTGGTGTCATCCATGACCTCCAATACCACCGAATCCTCCTGTTCTTTTGGCAGGGAAGGAAGCTTCTGATCTATTATCATTTGCATAAACCGTGGGTACATACAGAAGGCTTCTTTCCTTTCCCCTCGATGTTTCCACCAGATAGGTGAAGATCATCTTAGAGAAGCTGAACGGATGGTTCAGCACCAACGCAACGTATGCGTTTTGCATTTGATCCGATAGCTCATCAACCCCCTTTCCTTGAGCCATGCACTTGAGCAGCACGTGTGCAAGGTACTTAAACTGAGGACAGAGGTTACTCTTGTTGAGTACCCCTGAATTGATGTCCCCAGAGTATTTGGCTCTGAGAAAACATCCTCTGACAGTGAGGGGTGTAGACGGGTTGGGCAGTCACCGTCATCCCCCAATTGAAGTACAACCCGTAAGTCTTCCTCAGAACTGTAATATCCTCGCCAAATATGGACTTCTTATGCAGTGAGGATCCGATGATCTATCAACTGTGGCGCGCTTCCCAGAAGGCTTGTGAATGGATCGGTATGGGGTGCAAGGGGTTGAGATGGCATGCGCAATCCGTGATCTTAGTAGAAACGTGATAATGCCAGAGAATCTGCAGCATTTCTGGATGTTAAGTCCAGATGAGCACATTATATGCTTAGTGCTCATTGTCCATCTACTGCCATCTGTTACACAAAGAGTAAACATTAGTAACATTTAATAAGAAAGTCATTAACTCATTAAGCTTGAAGAACATCTTTCTGTCATGCGATTGAAGTTGTGCGACTGAGTTCAATCGTGCGATTGAACCGTGCGAAAGAGGTTCAGTCGTACGATTGAATGGTCCGAATGGTTCAGTCGTGCGATTGACCCATACGTATCTCAGTGTGTGCGATTGACCTCAGTCATGCGATTGAACTTCATACGCATGGTTCAGCCATGCGTATGGGCAGTTTGGCCCTTCAGTCGTGCGACTGAAGTTCATCTTGATGTCCATTCGCATGAAGACCCACTGTGCGATTCACATTTTCAGTTTCACCAATATTTTGTTTGAAACCTCTATATCAAGTTCATTTGAGTCGCCATCTTGTCACTAATGACCTAGCAACTTATTTTTAACGTTTAGCTTAGTTTATGTAGGTTATTAGGGCATTTTTCAGTCCGATCAAGTTTCATTCGAATACCCAATTTGGACTTAAATCTTCTGATTTCTACAAGATTAAACGGCAATGTACCTTGATTTTGTCAATCGAAGTCAGAGATGAATTGCAATGTGAATAACTGTCTCTAGAGATTTTGGTAGAGTAACGGTAAGAGAGCGATTTGGGGTGCGATTGAGAGTGATGAGTGAGATGCGATCGACTGAGGCCCTTTAAATACTGACCCTAATTTCAATCGGCCGACTGGCCTCATTCGCACAGTTCATTCGGGCGACTGAGGTTCAGTCGTGCGATTGAACCAGTCGGTCGCTTTCAGTCGGCCGACTAAGCCTCAGTCGGTCGACTGACTCATTCGGTCTCCTTTATTCGCATTTCAATTAACCGACTAAGTCTCAGTCGGTTGACTGACTCATTCGCACCCTGTCATCCGGTCGAATGGCTCAGTTTCATGTCCAGTCGTGCGAATGGGATCCATTCGCATGGTTGGTCCATATTCATGGTCCAATCGTGCGAATGGAATCTTCGCATGGTTGGCCATACTCATGGTCCAATCGTGCGAATGGGATCCATTCGGTAGATTTTCTGCCATTTTTGAACATTTTAACCTTTTGAAATAGACATTATAAGCTCTTAACCAATTCAGTCACTTCAGACGTGACCTTTTAAATTTGAAAACCATGTGGCCATTTCAGACATGACCCATTTAGGTAAGTTAATTCCCTTCTGATTTCCCTGATGGTCCGAAGACACACAAATTAAAAGATAAACATAGGAACTTAAACTAACTACACAACTAAAGTTTATTTTTGGACTTTTTGTGAGAGATAAAACCCTAAGATGGAAATCTAAGGGATTTGATTAGGAGTAGACAGCTTTAACTTAGATTGATCATATCTGGACCAACTCAATTTTGGAATCATACAGGAATATCAAATCATTTTGGGACTTGTTATTAAAACTCTTTGATGCTTAAATTCTCGGTGTTCATCCAGAGTCGTTAGCAACTTAAGGAAATCATACTGAAACTCTTAGATTTTCACATCGATTTGAACTCTTGAGAATGTAGCCACTAAGATTGTCAGTATGTTTGTCCACTTAAATCCATACACTGACTTTTGACGCAGACTGGTGACTGATTTAGGTTTAATTATTTCAGCTAACATTGTGGATCCCACACTTATATGGTAATCAACATTCCTCAGAGGTTTTGAGCGGTCTACGGTATTATTACAAGAAGAGACTATTCTTAGAGCTTTCAAAGAGAAGCCTGTCCTCAGGTCAGTGCCATCGCACAGCAGAGAGGCGGCAAACAACAATGAATTCTAGAATATCTAGGTTATGTTTATCCTCAGGTCAGTGCCATCGCACAGCAGAGAGGCACACAACCTATCTCCTTGTTAGAGCAGCTTATTTTATTTGACACAATATGCACCCAACATAAGTCATTAGCTTTATTGCATTTGTCTTTCATTTTTTCTTGCTTTGCTCTAATTATGGTCATCCGCACACTTTTGTGGCATTTAAATGCTCATTACCCCTTATTGGAATATATTTGATTGTGTTAACCAGTGATAAGATGGAAGCCCACAGTGAGTTGAACAACTTAGTTTGATCTTGAGATCACCAATCAGGTCTAATTGTCTATTGTGTTGAATCTACCAACATATCATTTGTGGTCTAGCAGCCTCTAAGTCTACTTTCTCTGTGTCACCTTAGGAGTTGCCAGTTTTCTATCATTTTCCCTTTTTATATGCTTAGACTACACAGACTATACTTTGAACTTTTGCATCTTTTCAAACCTTAAATTTTAAAATCCCTCTTGATTTGTTCCTGTGTACTATCATATTCCAAAGGTATTGAATCAGTATCACAGACACAATCTACCTTATTTCAGCTAGTTACCCCTTCTCCCATTTTTTTTTAATATTAACTTGCTGACATATTCTCCCCCTAAAATACTAAAATCATTTCGGATTTAATTATTTTTGGATTTTATAAACAGCAAATAACATGAATTTAAATATAACAGACAGAAAAGAAAAACAGATAACATAAAATAAAATAAACTTTAACGAAACTACATCGGACTACACATTATCTCATCAGGATTACCTCACTTTTCTTTTTAACGCCGTTGACCTCTAGCAAGTATTGAAAACGTGGTTTATCAAAGGCTTTTGTATAGAGGTCAGCACGTTGAAAATCAGTATTAATTTTAACCACATCTATTAAGGTCTTTTCAAAACAGTCTCTTATGAAGTGGTATTAATACCGATGTGTTTGGTCTTAGGATGTTGAACCGGATTTTTGGTTACTGCAATTGCAGCAGAGTTATCAACAAAAATAGGAGTAGACGAGAATTTCAAACCGTAATCCCGCATTTGCTGTTGAATCCAAATGATTTGGAACAGCAACTTGCAGCAGCAACATATTCGGCTTCACAGGTTGACAATGCAACCGATGTCTGCTTCTTACACTGCCATGTAACTAATCTTCTCCCAAAGAATTGACACCCTGCTGATGTAGACTTGTAGTTCATTTTGCAGCCTCCATAGTCCGAGTCACTATACGCTGTGAGCTCAAAATCGTCATCATGAGGATACCACAACCCCAGTGTGGGTGTACCCTTTAGATAGCGAAAGATCCTTTTGACCCCGATCAGATGATTGACCTTAGGTTTAGCCTGATATCTGGAACATAAAATGTAGCATACATGATATCAGGTCTTGAGGCAGTGAGATACATGAGAGATCCAATCATTCCTCGGTACATAGTGGCATCTACAAGATCTCCATTCTCATCAGGTGCTATATCATGATTCGTAGCAGTGGAGTCCCAGCAGCAGAAGCATTCTCCATGTCAAAGCGACTGAGAATGTCTCCTACATACTTGGTCTGATGTAGAAAGATCCCATTAGGTGTTTGATCCACCTGTACCCGAGAAAGAACTTCATCTCCCCCATCGCACTCATCTCAAACTCTTTCTTCATCACTGCTTCAAACTCTTTGCATAACTCTTCGTTCTTTGACCCGAAGATTATGTCATCAACATATATCTGTACAAGCAGTAGGTCACCATCCTTTTCTTTAATAAACAGTGTACAGTCAATGACTCCCCTGCGAAAGCCGTGTTTCACAAGATGAGTCGAGAGTTTCTCATACCAAGCTCGAGGAGCTTGATGAAGCCCATATAACCCTTGTCGAGCTTGTAAACTCTATCCCGATGATAAGGGTCTTCAAATTGGTAGACATAATCTTCATGTACGAGGCATAGGCAAGGAAGATACGAATACTAGCTTCCATCCTTGCCACGGGTGCAAACACCTCATTATAGTCAATCCCCTCGACTTGGCGAAAACCTTGAACCACCAGTCGAGCTTTGTTCCTGATAATGACTCCTTGGTCATCCTCTACATTTTAGTACCCATTTGGTGCCAATGACTTTAGCACCTTAGGTCTATCAACCAGAGTCCATACACCTAACTTCTTAAACTGCAGAAGTTCTTCTTGCATGGCACTCACCCACGCCTCATCATTTAGTGCTTCACTGACATATTTTGGCTCAACCTGCGAGACAAAACATCGATAAGCACCATCATGAATGTAACCCTTCTCCATAACTGAGGCGTAATCAGCTGAGTATAGCTGATTTCGGGTTTGTACTCCTGATCGGACATCTCCAATAACATTGTCAAGGGGATGATAGACGTTTAGTCGTGATCCTGGAGTAGTCGGCACAGTCACCTCCGAACCAAGATTGTGAACATTTTGGTCTGCATCTGAGGAGGTTGGAGTTTGAGGTTCGAAGTCGAGGGTGCATCACTTGTGGATGCTTGTGGACTTTCAGGAACTGGAACCTGTTCCTCCTGACTGTTCTGGTCATCTGCTTCAGTTTCATCTTCAGAGGAGGAGTCACTTTCATCGACTACCCCTTCTGACTGAGTAGATGACTCTCCCTGTGTGCTGGATGGAGTATTTAGAATATCATACATCATCCTAGTAGCTAACTCATCCTCCGAGGGAGAGAGAGGGATGTTGAAGGATTTGAAGAATCCATCATAATCGAAGAAGTATGCAGGTCCTTTGCCTGTAGGTGGTGTGGTATATCTCTGAACGTCGACATTACACCACACTTCTACAAGACCCGTTGAGTTATTGTAAACTCGCTTGTTCGGTATGTTGTATCCTAGAAAAATTCCTTCAACTGCCTTCTCGCTGAATTTTCCTTCTTGTGTCTTCTTCAGTGTGTACACGGTGCGCCAAAAGGTTCAAGATACTCCAAATTCGGTTTGCGTCTTTGAAGTAGCTCATAACATGTCTTTCCGTGGCGCTTGACTATTAGGACTCGGTTCAGTGTATAGCACGCATTTGCCACTGCCTCGTTCCAGAATTGGATAGGCAGTTTCGAGTCTGCCAGCATAGTCCGGGCTGTTTCTATCAAACTCCTGTTCTTTCTCTCAGCAACGCCATTCATCTGAGGTGTGTAGGCAGAAGTGAATTGATGCACAATTCCCTTTTCCTTGCAGTATGCCTCCATCCCTTGATTCTTGAATTCTGTCCCGTTGTCTGAGCGTATTTGTCGAACTTTGAGCTTGTAGAGTGATTCCAGTGTGGTTACTAATTCCTTGAATGTCTCCAAAGTTTCTGATTTTGATTTCAGAAACATTACCAAGTGAACCTTGAGTAGTCATCAGTGACCACATAACAGTACACGTCGCCTGCAATGCTCCTTGTACTAACTGGACCAAACAGATCCATGTGAAGAAGCTCAAGAGGAGTTCTATTGAATGAACTTTCTTTTCCTTATGAGACTTCTTGTGTCTGTTTGCCTTTCTTACAAGCTACACAAAAGTCAGGAAGTTGGAAGTTCTTGACATTCACTCCTCTAACTAAATCCTTCTGAATCAAATGATTCATCTTCCTTTGACTAATGTGTCCCATTCTCCGATGCCAGGAGATGGAATCCTTCTCAGTAGCTTTAGATAAGAAACACTGAACCTCATGATCCGTTGTGGCAGCTGTTGACAGATCCAAGACATAAAGGTCTTTATATCTTGAAGCAGTCATCAGAACTTGGTCCTCTGGGATCATATATTCTTTCTTCAGCACGTAACACTTCTGGTTATCGAAGATGCTTTAAAACCTTTATCACAGATTTGGGAAACAGAAGTAAGTTGTTCTGAAGTTGTTGAACGTAGTTCACTTTATCAAACTTAACTTTCTGATTTCCCACTTCTCCCTGAGCAGTGATATAGCCTCCTTTGTTTCCTGCAAAGGAAACATGCCTCCTTTTATTTGTTTGACGTTAGATAAAAGGGCTCTATTTCCTGTCATGTGCCTGGATGCTCCGCTGTCTATAATCCACGTGTTAGTCTCAGCACTATATCGAACACCCTGCACATACAGTAAAAGAATCAGTTTAGGTTAGGAACCCAAGCTTTGACTGTCTTGGGTTTCCCAGAGGCATCACACATCATAAACTCCACCCATGACCCTTAGAAGGTGAGGGTAGCTCAGGTTCTTTCTTGTCCTCAGTATTAGACACGTAGGTGGATTTTTCTTTCCATAAGCCAGATTTGTGCAATGCCTGTTTATGATAAACAGTCGTCTGGCTTACAGGTTGGACTTTAGGTTCACTAGCTCTTCTAGGTGGAGTTAAAGAACTCCGCTTAGAAGGCCTAGGTTAGAGTCCAGAAGATCAATCTTCTTCCTAGGTGTCTGATAGAAATGACAGTCGGAGCAATGTGTCCACATTCTCCACAGTTGTAGCATGACCTGCTATCAACTTTATGAGTAGACTTTCTTTGTGGAGAAGTGCGTGACACTCTAGTAACATCAATCACTTTAGTTTTTGACTCTTGGATGTTTGATGTTTTCTCTGGTGTAACAAAATTTACTGATTTAACCTTTTACTTTTTGGTTAACTGGTTTTTGACTTGAAGCATGTGAAAAGTAATTTGAAGTCCTTTTAGGTTCTGATTTGACTCTATTTGACCCTGACTTTAAATTAACTTTTTCAAATTCATTTTCCAGGTTAACACATGGCAATTTACCCTTTGCCTTTGAAGTGGCCTCCTTTTGTTTCTTACCAGATTCAGTAGATGAACATGAGGTGTCTGGATCAGTAACAAGAGGAGTGGTCACCACATGATCCTTGATGGGGTTATTATTTACTGGTCTAGACTTAGTGTTCATCAAGGTCTCAGGTGGTGGTGGAACCACTTTGTAGCCTAATCCCTCCCCGTTATTCTTTCTCTTACTAAGTGTTGGACTATATGTGAAGAGCTAGTCCAACTATGCAGTTTCTGTTTTAATGAATTAACTTCGACTTCTAGAACTGCCTTTTGTTTTTAGTGTCTTCTAGGGAGTTAGATAGTACCTAATGTCGTTTGCTTGGTTAAAAGCCACTACTTCGGTTTCCCTAAGTTGTTTAGTCAATAGGTCTATCTTTTCTTTATAACAATGCTCATTTTGTTTTAGTACTCTATTTGCCTCAGTGCACAGACGTAAATCTTTTACTAAGTTATCATTATGATCTAATAACCTAGCAAATTTTTCACTATGCTACAAGTCACAATCAAACAAGCATGGTTATTAAAAATTTGGTCAGTGGTACTTACCTGAGTTGGTTCAGAAGATTAGCCATCAGTGCCGCATCAGATGATTCTGGTTCTGTCGACTCTGGCTTTTCTGTCTCAGATGTGGAAACTTCCTCATTTGGCGTGTAACTGACCTCGGCTGCAGTTGTTTCTTCACTATGTGACATTGCAATCTCAACTGCTATATCACCTTCACTCGCAGAATCATCGTCAATATCCTCAACACTGGCAATGTTAGATTCTCCTGGTGAGACAAACCTGAAACTCCAATCCTGTCCTTCATCATCATGACCAGTTAGTGCTTTTGAATCCTTGTTTGATGAAGTAGAGCTAGAGGGTTGCTTGTCCTGGCGAGTAAAGGATGAGAACGGGTTCCCATTCCCCGTCTTCTTTGGCTTGACACATTCTCGTTTGAAGTGCCCCTTCTCACCACAGTTAAAGCAGGTCACTTTACTCTTGTCGAAGCCAAGGTGGTGTCCTTAGTAGCAACCAAGTTCTGTCCAGTCTTTTTCACAAACTTCTTCGCCCTCCGGACAGCACTTGCTAAGGCCCACATTATATCCATTCTTTCAAGCTCCATCTCATCCACCTGCTCGTAGTCCTCATCTGCCAGATGGCAGTTTCCAATCTTCCCAGCAACAAGTCCATCATATGAAAACCACTGCTGCTAAGAGATCCATATGCTCTCGTGCTACTTCCACGGTCACATTACCGAGTTCTCGATCTTCAGTTTGGTAGCGTTTGCTTCTGATCCAATATGATGGGTACATGATGACCCAGACGTGTCTGATCCAGAAGGAGAAGCATGTGAAGGACCTGACGAGCTAGACACAAAAGCAGTCTGGAGGGGTGCTCCAGATGTCTTAGCTTGAGGCGTGGCGTTGTATAAAGCTGGATTTTGTGTGTACGAGGACTTCTGAGCTCTATACTTCATCCTTAGTGCTTCTTCTCGCAACTTAAGATGAAGTCATTTATATCCAGCTTTACAAGGATTCCATTCTGTCTCAGGTTAGACACGAATGTAGCCCACTTATCAGGCAACCCGTCTGCGAAGTTGCTTACTTCTCTTCCATGGTAGTAGCCACTCCATGTGTATGCAATTCGCTCATCAAGTGGTAGAATCTGTCTATGACTTCGTCCAAACTTTCATTACCAATTGATGAGAAGTTATCGAATTCCTTCTTTAACTCCTTTGCCTTGATTGCCTTCAATGATGCATTACCATCATATCTCTTCTCTAGCGCATCCCACAGTTTCTTGGACTGCTTGTTCTCGAATACTGGTGGAATATGTCTTTGGGGATAGACTGAGTGATCAATGCATAAACTCTTTTCTCTGCATTGTACTTTACTTTCTGTGCGTCTGTCATCCCGCTTAATGTTAGTTTAACCCCATCAGCTCCCACCGTGTACTATAGCCTATCTCAATGGCTTCCCACAGATTAGGATCTACTCCATTAGGTAGATCTCAAAACGTTGTTTCCAGTGGGGAAACTCTAAAGTCAAAAGCTTTGGTGGTTTATTGTGATTCCCCACCTCACTCTCAAGCAGCAACAGATTCTATATCCTTGAGTCCTTCCCAGTGTAAAGGCTGACATCTGATCTTCCATGACGAATAAACTTATAATCTAATCAAACAAACTTTCACTGATGCGACTGAAGGATGCGAATGAGCTAATCGTGCGTATAAGCTCTGCGATTGGTTCAATCGTGCGAATGAACTGGGCGATTGGTTCAGTCGTGCGAATGAATCTGGTGCGTATGAGCTATGCGAACGAACGGTTCAGTCGGCCGAATGAAGGTGCGACTAGGTCCAATCGTGCATATGAGCAATGCGAATGGAGTCCAGTCGTACGAATGAGTCACTCGTGCGACTGAAGCTGCTGTTTTGCGAAAATTTCTAGGTTTGACGGGTTTCAGCCGTAAAAATTCGAAATTTCACAAGTTCTAATCGCCTAAGTCCGTAGAAACCAAACGTCGATGAGCAGGGAACTTCCAAGATCACTTTTGATGCCAAAGATTGCGTTTTAGTGTAAAAACACAAACTTTATGCAATCTTGATTGAATCAACACGTAATCAAGAGCCAATAGCTCTGATACCACTTGTTAGGACCTGGTATTCGACTGAAACCTAGAGATCACGTGTATACCAGATCAAATAGTGCGGAATCCTATTTGATTGGCGATCCAATCAGTGAGAACCACGAAGATCAATCAAGGATTGAAACTAACGTTAGAAATCGATAAGGAATCGATCTAATGTGTTCTATGAACTTGGAGAACGATTTGGAAGGTTTCTGGACGGCTAGGGTTCGACTTGAATCGTACTTGATCGAATCTCTTTGTTTTTCACGAATTGAGTTGTATTTATAGGTTGGCACTATTCAATCGTGCGACTGAACCATTAGTTTGGTTCAGTCGTGCGATTGAACCATGCGGTTGGTTCATTCGTGTGACTGAGTGTTAAGTCGTGCGACTGAGCCGATCTTATGTTACAGTCGTACGACTGATCCAGTCTCCTGGTTCAGTCGTGCGACTGAGTCAATCGTGTGAAGTTCTTCATGTTATGGTTCATTCGCATGAGCCATTCGCATGGGAACTTCATTAAGTTAAGTTTGAATGTTTTAGTTAATTAATATAATATATGTAATCATTCAAGTAATCATAAACCAATCAATTCAGTCACGACTCATTAATGAACTATTAAACATTATAACCAACAGACTATCAATATCAGTTCATTAATCATACCAAACAAGATCTATTACATACATATCACGATCTAGGGACATACATGTATCAACATTGCTGAACTCAATAGCACCTTAATCACCAACTCTAGCAACAATGGAAATGGTCAAGGAGAGAATAGTGCTAACCAAGGGCGCAACAACCAAACTTGCACCTTCAAGCACTTTAGCTCTTGCAAGCCCACTAGTTTATTGGCAAGGAAGGAGCCACTGATCTTCTTGAGTGGTTCGAGAGCATGGAAAACACCTTCGTCAATTGTGAGTGTCCCGAGGCACTCAAAGTTCGTTATGCTACTAGTATCTCCAACAAAGGGCACTCACCTAGTGAATAGCGAGAAGAGGAATCGTTGACTGACGCTATATTGGCACTCTCTTGGGATGAGTTCAAGAACCATCACCATCGCAAGTTCTACCCGAGAAGTGAACTGCAAAAGTTGGAAGAAGAATCTGGAATTTGAAGCAAAATGATGGTGATCATTGCCTACTCAACTAGGCATCATGAGTTGAGTATATTGTTGCCTCACATGGTCGACACTGTCCCCCGCAACATCGAGAAGTTCATTAAGGGTGTACCACCCAATTTAAGATGTTGTGGTGGTAGCCGACCCGCAACCTTGGAAGAAGCCATCACTATCACCGCTCACTCACCTAGAACAATCGAGTGGGCACCATGTCTGTGAGGGTGCAAAGAAGTTGGAAAAGACGTTACCGAGGCCGTTAAGGAGACCAAAGCTGAACCGTCTAACAACAGTGTTGGACCAAAAGAACCAATGAGCCGGATCAGAAAATCTTTAAGTCCCACAGACGTCACAACAACTACTGAAGACCACAACAGCTGAAGACAACAGCTGATTACAAAGTCTGAACACAAGTGCTGAAGACAAAGTCTGAAGACAAGTGCTGAAGACAAAGTCTGAAGAAGTGCTGAAGACAAAGTCTGAAGACAAGTGCTGAAGACAAAGTCTGAAGACAAGTGCTGAAGACAAAGTCTGAAGACACAAGTGCTGAAGACCAAAGTATCAGACGTTGTCACAACAGCTGAAGAGTCTTCTTCAGTAGTTGTGACGGTTTACCTTTCAGTAGTTTTATGTTTTATCTGTTCAGTAGTTTGACACAACAGCTGAAGATACTTCTTCAGTTGTTGTGCTCGTCAGTAGTTTTATGTTTTTCAGTAGTTTTGTAAAACGACTGAAGAGCTTGTTCTTCAGTCGTTGTAGTTTCAGTAGTTTCTTATCAGTAGTTTCATATTTTGTACTTAACACTCTGATATGTTCTCAGTAGTTGTGAACATTTCAGTAGTTTGTTAAGAGTTAGTTATTTTTGTAATAGATCTGCCAGTTGTCACTTTCCCGTGATAACAGCAGTGATTGCACTCTATATAAGGAGTGTCAACCTATTGTAATAGGAGAATGATTTGATCAGAATATTCGATATATAGAAACATTCTTGTTACAGAAATATATTCTCTCGTTATAACCGTATTTGTTCTTAATGCATACGAGTATCAAATTCTTGCTACAATTTGTCTAATTCTTGTTCTTATTCCGCTGCGTTACGCTCTATTACATCAAACTTGAGATCACTGATCCTGACAAATGGTATCAGAGCCGGTTAATCATTGATCGATCTAATAATTGATCATTGAAACTGCTATTCAAGATCCAAGTTTGATTGAATTAGCATTTTTTTTCAAGAAACGGTTATAGAGATTGAATTGTCTGTGTTTCTGGTCATTCATCCTGAGATTTTCTCTTGGTTTTCATTGAGTCTGTTGTGGTCTATGTAAAAACGTTTAAAAGCTTGAATTAAATTGTATTTGGACTGAAAATGACTACTCCTTCCAATGATCCTCACAATACTGGTTCCTCAACCAAGCCTCCAATGCTGGTTAGGAATGAGTATAAATATGGCAACAACGAATGCTCCATCACCTGTCTGTTAACAGCGCAGGTTGTTGGACATCAGTGGTACATGGTCCACACAAGCCTATGGTGAATAACCCGGAAACCAATCAAATGGTTCCGAAGAGGAGGGAGCAATACTCAGATGAGGATAAGAAATTGTTTGAGATTGATGCAAAAGCCCATGGAATTCTGGCCATGGAACTGCCCAATGAAATCTATTCTGGGCTAATGCATCATGAAACTGCCCATGACCTCTGGAATGCCTTGAAAGAACAATTTGGAGGAACAGATGAGGTCTTGGCAAATAATAGAGAAATCCTTGCCAACAATACGAGACATTCTCTCATAGAAAGGGTGAGATACTGACTCAACAGTTTGAGCGGTTCTCTTGTTTGATCTCTGAATTAAAATGGTCAAACTTGAGTACACCAATATCCAGATGAATAACAGATTTCTCAGATCACTGCCTGAGAGATGGAACACATATACTATTGTCCTACGCTCTAGTGCAAATTTGGACAAACTATCTCTCGCCCAACTCCATGGGAAATTGCTCACATTTGAGGGAGAGATAGAACAGAAATGAAAACTGTCTTCATCTGGAAAGCTCACTGAAGACTTTGTACCAGGCAACACTGCCTGGTTGGTCATGAGTTAGAATATGCTTCATCTGAATGCCAGTATGATGAGCATATTGATTTCTCCTCAAACACTTCTGATTCTGCATTTGTGAGTGTTGATAGTCAGTTTACTGGGTGTAATAATGACAATCTATGCTTCATCATGGATGATCTCAAGGGGATTGCTGATGATGACTTAGAAGAGATGGATATTTTGAGCCAAATGGCTTGATAAATATCAGATCTCAGAAGTTCTACAAAAGAACTGGAAGAAAGTCCCAGGACTCTCTTGCAAAACCAAAGTTGGTTTTGACAAGAGTATGTTGAAGTGTCACAAATGCCATGGCTTGGACACTTTGCTAGAGAATGCAGATCATCTGGATCTAATTCCTTTGCACCTTTTGTGACTTTCCCTGGCAATAGTCAACAACACAGAGGGCAACATCCTGTCATTCTAGTCATCATTCTCAACCACAATCTCCTGCATATTTTGTTCCTCCGGGTCAAATGCCATATCCTTACCCTTGTTATTACATGGCACAGTCAAATCAAGTTCAAGTTCCTATAGTACCACAACCTCATGCACTACCAGAACCTCAACCATCTCAATCTCATCAACCTCCTCAACCTCAACAACACAGCTTCTTCACCCCTGGAGTTGTGACTGGAGCAATTTACCGGATGACATGTCTGGTCATGAACAACTGTTCACAGGTGCTGGTCAACATAGTGGTGACAGTCTTTTGGGAATCTGGCTCTCATGGCCCTGGAGTCTACTGAGGTTCCTGCTCAAATGCATCATCTTCACAGGTAACTCAGGTATCTTAAGAGGCTAAAGCCAAGTTATGTTCTGAATCATGCATTGCTGCCTTTGTCTCCATTAGAGAGGCAAATGTAGCATTAATAAATCAAAAACTTGAGTTTGAGAAAACCATTTCCAAAAGAAAAGCTGAGTTTGAGTCTGCTCTTAATAGTAAAAATGATGAGATTTATAAGCTTAAATGCCAATTAAATGATGAAAAGGCCAAGCTAGAGGTTATTCTGGAAGACCAGAGAAGTCTCAAAGAAACCCTTGCAGTCACCCAGGTAGAGTGTGATCGATGGGTACAATCATGCAAAGTTTTGAAATGCTTCTTAGTAAGCAATCTGCTTCCAATGTGAAGTTTGGTATTGGTTATAATCACCTGCTCCTCCTACAGATTTTGCTTCAAGAGCAGAGGTGAAATCTGATGGAGAAAGCAATAACCATCCACCTCATCATGTGATTCACTTTTTGATAGAGCATCATCAAAAGTTGAAGTCAGCACTAAGCCCTCTCAGAACCATCAGCTGATGTTGATGGTTCCACTGCTAACACTCACATGATCAAAGAGATGATCAACTCAGGAGCTATTTCTAGAAGTCCGAAAGGACTGGAGAGCAAGATTTAACACCTGAAGTTCAAACTCCAACTACTGTCAGCACTGAAGAGAAGAAAATTGTCAGTAGAAAGAGTTTTACTACAAAAGAGGAAGTCAAGAAAGCAAATAATGCTTCCAAGTACTGAAGAGCAAGTCTTCAGTAGTTTCATTCTCTTTAGTTGATGATCAACATAAGATGAAGAAGAAACCATGTGAAGTATGTGGTTTGTTCAATCATCTTACAGATGATTATTGGTACAAAAGGGGATCCAAACCTAAACATAAAGAGGAAAGTAAAGAGAAAATGGTTAAAATGAAAACTGAGTTTGAAGCCACATTGTACCAGCAACATCAAATCCTGTAACCTTAAGTCCAAAAAGAAATCCAAAAAGGAAAGGGTTAAACAGGTAACAGCTGAGATTGCTCAAAAGAAGAAGGTGCAACATAGGAACTTATCAAACTCCAATGCCAATGTGTCTGAAGAGCTGAAAGCCTTATCAAAAAATCAGACACAGCTGGTTATGATGGTTCAACATCTATTGGGAAGAGTTAACCAATTAGATGTTCCTATGTTGAAACCACATAAAAGGAGGTCCAAGCCAAAGGATTCCTTTTCTTCACCAGTTTCTTCCTCTCAGGCTGTTGTTTCCAACAAACATGTTAGTTTACCATCTGTTGATGAGAACAGGCCCAAGACCAAAAAGGTTTGGTCTCAAAATCTAACTAATTTGTTGTATTTTGCAGGGTTCTTCAACATACCTCAGAGGCATCTGGTATGTAGACAGTGGAGGATCCATGCATATGACAGGAAACAGATCACTTCTTAATGACTACTCTCAAGGAAGGAAGGGGTTTGTGTCATTTGGCAATGATGCAAAGGGTTACATCATCGGCAAAGGCTTTGTTTCCAATGGGGAAATAAGTTTGATGATGTTAACCATATGGAAAATTTCAAGTACAACCTCTTGAGTGTCAGTCAAATGTGTGACAAAGGCCATGTTGCACTTTTCACCAGTCAGAACTATCGGATTCTGTCATCCAAAGTTCTAAGTTTGATTGATAAGGTGTTGGATGAACACACTCTCCTAAAGGCCAACAGGACAGGAAGAGTGTATGCCTTAGATCTTTCCAAGAAAATAGATCTCAAAGGCCATCCTTGCCTATTTTCCAAGGCTTCCCCTCAAGAATCTACTCTATGGCATAGAAGGTTGGGTCATGTTAATCTCAAAAACATAAATCAGCTAATAAACCATGGTTTAGTAAGGGGACTGCCTATGAAGGAGTTCAAGTGTGAAGATAACTGCACTGCTTGTTTAAAAGGAAAACAGCACAAAGCTTCATTTCCCTCCATAGAATACCTAAGTCCACTGCCTGCTTACAGCTTCTTCACATGGATCTCTTTGGTCCTGTGAGAGTGATGAGTATAGCTAAGAAGAAATACTATCTGGTAATGGTGGATGATTACTCCAGATTTGTATGGACTTTCTTCTTGCATTCAAAGGATGAGGCTGCGCAGTCCATTATGAACTTTGTGTTACACGTTGAGAAGCAGTATTCCCTACCAGTTAAGTGTGCGAGGAGTGACAATGGTACTGAATTCAGAAACCTCACACTTGATGAGTTTTACTTATCAAAGGGAATCAAGAGGCAGTATAGCATCCCAAGAACTCCTGAGCAAAATGGAGTATTGGAGAGAAAGAACAGGACCCTTATTGAAGCTGCAAGGTCCATGTTGGCTGATTCTGGACTGCCAATGACTTTTTGGCCTGAAGCTGTCAATACAGCTTGCTATGTACAGAATAGAGTTCTAGTAAATCAGAGGTTGATGAAGACTCCATATGAAGTTCTTCATCATTGGCCCCTCTAATTTCATTCTTCAGAGCATTTGGGTGTCCTTGTTTCATTCTCAACACACAAGATCACCTTCAAAAATTTGATCCTAAGGTGGATGCAGGGTACTTTGTTGGTTATTCATCAACTTGCAAAGCATACAGAGTCTTCAACTATAGAAAAAAGGTGGTGAAGAGACTCTACATGTTAAGTTTGATGAATCTCCAAAGGACAAGATTCCACAAAGCCCTATGGAGATATTTGATTTGGACATACTGCAATATGTTCCTTATCAAACTCCTGCTGTTGCTCCTGTCAACAATTCACCAGCTGGTGGTTCTGCTGGTGCTGATGATGATGATGATGATAGCAGTACTCACCTCTTCAGGTTTAGTGATCAACTGCCTGATTCAGCTAGACCTGATGGTCCTGTAGCTCCAGTAGCACCATCCACAACAAATGCTGATGAGATTTCTTCAAATTCAACTTCCTTTGAATTACCATCCACTGATTGATTTCAAGGAAATGATTCACCATCACCATCTGTTGCTGCTGAGCCTGCTACAAACACTTGCACAGATCTCATTGTGTATCAAGATCTAAAGAATCACCCTATGTCTCAAATCATTGGTGATATCACTGCTGGCGTATCAACAAGAAGTCAATTGTCAAATTTCTGCTTCTATGCTCTCTTCATCAGTCAGCAAGAGCCAAAGAATTATCACATTGCTTTAAAGGACAATGGATGGGTTGATGCCATGCAGCTTGAGCTTCTTCAGTTCTGTGAAGTCGCTAGATCGGTAAACATCCGAGCATGTTCTTGACGGAAGGATAAACAACAGCACAAACCAAAAGTCAAACAATAACACGAACTATAATTGAATGGTTTCATTGATAAAACCTAACGATTACAAGTTCGTTTCAACATAAGAATCAAGACTCTTGGCAAGGGGAGATCGAGCATGATCTCCCCTCTCATCCGGTAGCCCTAGGCTCCTGGGCAGACTCCTATCTCAACCCCTTTTCCCTTCTACACATTAAAACTGGTATATATAGGCCTCGCCCATATTAGATGCGACTGGGCCCATTCGTGCGATTGGACCATGCGTATGGTCCAATCGTACGACTGGACCATGCGTATGGTTCAATCGTACGACTGGACCATTCTTATGGTTCAGTCTTACGAATGTCCCAATCGCATCTCTCAGTCGCACGGCTGGTCCATTAGCATGGCTCAGTCGTACGACTGAGTCTCATCGCATATGCTCCTGCGAATGACCCAGTTTCATGTGTTTACACCATATCAGGTGTATAACATTAAGCGTAGACTATTCGACAAGCGACGGACACACTATATATGACTATATATGCTCCAACAAGTTCAAGAAACAGCAAGTGTGGGAACTGGTTCCTCTACCTCTAGGTAAGTGTGCAATAGGCACTAATGGGTGTTTAGGAACAAAACTGATGAAAATGGGCTTATTCTTAGAACAAGGCCAGACTGGTTGTTCAGGGGTTTGCACAAGAAGAAGGTATTGATTATGACGAAACCTTTGCCCCTGTAGCCAGACTGGAAGCAATTCGATTGTTTTTAGCTTATGTTGCTTATCAAAACCTTAAAGTTTTTCAAATGGATGTCAAAAGTGCATTTTTGTATGGGAAAATTAAAGAAGAGGTTATGTATGTCAACCACCAGGCTTTGAGGACAATAAACATCCTAATTGGGTGTATAAGCTTGATAAGGCTCTTTATGGGTTGAAACAAGCTCCTAGAGCCTGGTATGAGACATTATCAAACTTTCTTCTGGAAAATAATTTCACTAGAGGCTCCATAGATAAGACTTTAATCATTAAGAAAGCTGGGCAGCATAATCTACTTGTTCAAATTTATGTAGATGATATTATTTTTGCATCCTCTGATCCACAGTTGTGTAATGCCTTTACAAAGTTGATGCAACAGAAGTTTGAAATGAGTGCCATGGGAGAATTACAGTTCTTTCTGGGTTTGCAAATCAAACAAAAGGCTGATGGAATTTTCATTCATCAGTCCAAATACACAAAAGATCTTTTGGAAAAGTTTGATTTACAAAACTGTAAGCCCTGTTCTACCCCCATGTGCAGCACCACACAACTGGATACAGATCAGAAAGGTAAAGTGGTTGATGAAACACTTTACAGATGTATGATTGGGTCCTTGATGTATTTAACAGCTTCTAGACCAGATATTATGTTTTCTACATGTGTTTGTGCTAGATTTCAGGCTGCACCTAAGGAGTCTCATTTGATTGCAGTCAAGAGGATCTTTAGATATCTGCAAGGCACTCCATTTCTAGGTTTATGGTATTCTACTAGACATTCTGGTAAATTAGTTGCTTTTTCTGACAGTGACTATGCAGGGTGTAAGTTGACCAGGAAATCAACTTCTGGTGGATGTCAATTCCTAGGCAACTACTTGATTTCTTGGCAGAGCAAGAAATAGACCTCAGTTGCTACATCAACTGTTGAAGCAGAGTACATTGCCGCTGCAAACTGTACATCTCAGGTACTCTGGCTTCAAAACCAATTATTGGATTATGGATAACAGAGACTAAGACCCCATTGTTATGGACAGCTCTTCAGCTCTTTGTATTGTCAAGAATCCTGTCCAGCACTCTAGGACTAAACATATTGAAATCAGACACCATTTTATTAGAGATTGTTTTGAAAAAGGTCTAATTGATCCAAAATTTGTTCCTAGTGCTGATGAGCTTGCAGACATTTTTACTAAGCCTTTGGATAGTTCAACTTTCCACAACCTGGTGTTAAGGCTTGGTATGCTGCAGCTAGAATAAGTGACAACTACTGATGATCTCAGCTCACAAGTACCGATGATCATTAGTTCATTATTGTCACATATACTTTATCTGTTAAAACAGCTGATGTAGCTACAACAGCTGATGCAGTCACAACAGTTGATGCAGCTACAACTACTGACGTAAGAAATGCAGATTACTGATGTCCTATGAAACACCTGAAAAGCAGATGAAAAGTCTAATGAGTAAGTGTAAGGACAGCGTGAAACAGCTGAAAAGCTATGAATTGACGACAACAGCTGATGAGTAATTACTCTTCAGTTGTTTCTACAACTGATGTTTCATTAAAACAACTGAAGCCAAAACTATGTCTTCAGTAGTTTACAACTACTGAAGACTAACACCAAGTCTTCAGCTGTTTACAACAACTGCTGACAAAACCACTGTCTTCAGTAGTTTCACAACTACTGATGACTAATACCAAGTCTGCAGTTGTTTCATCACCTGAAGTCAAAACTGTCTTCAGTAGTTTTATAACTACTGATGACTAAATCAGAGACTTCAGCGGTTTCAACGTCTGACGGTTAAAACCAAGTCTTCAATTGTCTTATAACAACTGCTGATCACACCAATACGGTCAGCCTTTTCAAACCTCTGAAAGTCAATATCACGTCATCAGTAGTTTCAACAACTGATGACTCACACCAAAACCTTCAGTCGTTTTCTAACCCGACCCTTTAAATACCTTATCCACCTTCAGAGTTTTTATCTTCTCTTCTCAAACCTAACGTTCAAAAACTCTCTACCCTCTCTTCATCAATGGCGACCATGCAACTAAAACCACGACACAACTGTGTCGCACATCTCACCAAATCGCCATACTGGACCAAGTTTCACAACGCCATTGATTTAATGGTTCAGTCACCCTACAAAACGGCTTTTCTGGTAAATCTCACCATATATGCCGAATCCCTTAACCAATTCTGGACAAACGTCACTCTGGTCTCTGAGGAGAATGACACAGAGTCTCTTCAATCGTTTGTCCATGGCCAAAAAGTGGTCATTACTCCAGACACTCTTCGCCAAACCCTTAATCTGGATGATGCCACTTTCCCAACTGGTTATCCAAAGGGCACAACATATCAATCATTTGCCCACCATGGATACCAGGGTAACCTGAGTGCATCTACCATACTGAAGAAACATTTCCCGGATGCCGAACGTCTCATATTTCATATGGTAAATGTATGCCTTGCCTCTAAGACTTCATCATGGGATCAAATGTCCACAAGGTGGCAACAGGTAATGTACTCCATCCTTGAGCAACAACCTTTAATTTTTCTGAAATACTATTTTTAGAGCTCAAGGATATGGCCCAAAAACAACTTGCTAACCGTTGGATATTATATCCTCGGTTCATAATGGCCATAATTGAAAACCAGCTTCAAGCTGAGGGACTTTTTGGCCTGGGAGTCCCTGCTATGGCTGTATTGCCTGAAGTATACTCCCGGCACAACTCTGACCAATCACTCAAAATGGCTACCAAGCTGCGCAAACCCACGCAGCTGGAACCCACAGCCACCACCTCCAAATCCAAAGTCCCCACCAAACCCACTAAAAAGAAGACAAAAAAGGCTACTCGGGGAAATGAGTCCCCTGAGGATGCCCCTGCAACACAAACGCAGGCTCTATCCACTGGTTATAACCCCCTAGTGGATACAAGGACTCTCCCAGCCACAGCCGCTCAAGATTCCTCTCAAAAGGAGCCTGCAGCAACCACAAAGGGGTACCCGCAAATGTGGGATCTTCCTCATTTGAGGAGATTGCCATTGAAGAGCACCATTCCCCAGGTGCACACTGCTTTTACCCTATCTCCCCATGCAACCGTCCCCCAAAGTCCAACCATTACCATTGCAAACGTGCTGACTCAGCTGCATGCCTCTCCTCCCCAACAACCACCAACAAAGGGGAGAACCACGGCTATTGAGGACGAGGATCACCATGCTTCTGACAACCCACAGCACCGGGGTTTACACGTTCTATCTCCTGGTGTGGATATGGAGATTAGAACATCTAGTGAGGCTGCCACCTCTTCTGAATCAGCACATGATCAGAATGAGGCTGGTAACATAGCAGACCTCACTAGAGGCAACAGCTGATGAAGGACATAGTCCTGAGGCTGGAAGTCCCCAGTTCCAAGAAAAAGGGGCACATGCTAAAACTGGTCTACACCTAGTGCATGTACATCCTGCTACAAGCAGGAGGTCAGGTGATTCAGCATCTGCTGATGATGACCTGGCTTCTTTTATGATGTTTGGCCCAGAACACAATTCTTGAGGAAGAAGTCAGTAGACTACAAAGACTACTTGACCAATCTCTCAAACAGAAGTCCATCTTTCACACACATAACCACAGGTGCACCTTCACCTGAAGGTCTCCCATTGTTGGACCAAAAGAACCAATGAGCCATGATTAGAAAACCTCTAAGTCCCACATGGTATCACAACAACTGCTGAAAGCTTCATCAGCAGTTTGACAAGTGCTGAAGACTTCAACAGCTGAAGATCAAGTGCTGAAGACTTCAACAGCTGAAGAACTAAAGTGCTGAAGTACAACAGCTGAAGAACACAAGTGCTGAAGCTGAAAGACCAAAGTACTGAAGTACAACAGCTGAAGAGTTTACAAGTGCTGAAGATCAACAACTGATGTACAAAGTCTGAAGACAAAGACTGAAGACATCAGCTGATGATATCTACTGAAGTCATCAGCTGATGAAACATCTGAAGGTCAAAGTCTGAAGATCAAGTACTGAAGCCTCAGTAGTTTGTCACAACTGAAGAGTACTTCTTCAGTAGTTGTGATATCAGTAGTTTTATATTTCTAGTTTCAGTAGTTTTGTAAAACGACTGAAGAGCTTGTTCTTCAGTCGTTGTAGTTCAGTAGTTTCTAATCAGTAGTTTTATATTCTGTACTTAAAACTGATATGTTCTCAGTAGTTGTGAACATTTCAGTAGTTTGTTAAGATTTAGTTATTTTCGTAATTGATCTGCCAGTTGTCACTTTCCGTGATAACAGCAGTGGTTGTTGCACTCTATATAAGGAGTGGCAACTATTGTAATAAGATGAATGATTTAAATGATTTGATCAGAAACATTCCATATCTATAAACATTCCTTGAATCAGAAATATATCTCTCACTATAACCGTATGTGCTCTTAATGCATACAAGTATCGATTTCTTGCTACAATTTGCCTAATTCCTGTTCTTTCCGCTGCTCTGAACTCTAATACATCAAACTTGTGATCGTTGATCCTGTCAAATGGTATCAGAGCCGGTTAATCATTGATCGATCTAATAATGATCATTGAAACTGCTATTCAAGATCTAAGTTTGATTGAATTAGCTTTTGTTTTTGCAAGAAACGGTTATAGAGATTGAATTTTCTGTATCTCTGGTCATTCATCCTGAGATCTTTTCTTGGTTTTCATTGAGTTTGTTGTGGTCTGTGTAAAACTTTTAAAAGCTTGAATTAAATTGTTTTTAACTAAAATGACTACTCCCTCCATGATCCTCACAATACTGGTTCCTCAACCAGCCACCAATGCTGGTTAGGAATGAGTATAACATATGGCAACGACGAATGCTCCATCACCTGTCTGTTAACAGTGCAGGTTGTTGGACATCAGTGGTACATGGTCCACACAAGCCTATGGTGAATAACCCGGAAACCAATCAAATAGTTCCAAAGAGGAGGGAGCAATACTCAGATGAGGATAAGAAGTTCTTGAAATTGATGCAAAAGCCCATGGAATTCTGGCCATAGCACTGCCCAATGAAATCTATTCTGGGCTAATGCATCATGAAACTGCCCATGACCTCTGGAATGCCTTAAAAGAACAATTTGGAGGAACAGATGAGGTCTTGGCAAATAATAGAGAAATCCTTGCCCAACAATATGAGACATTCTCTCATAGAAAGGGTGAGACACTGACTCAACAATATGAGCGTTCTCTTGTTTGATCTCTGAATTAAAAATGGTCAAACTTGAGTACTCAAATATTCAGATGAATAACAGATTTCTCAGATCACTGCCTGAGAGATGGGACACATATACTATTGTCCTACGCTCCGTGCAAGTTTGGACAAACTATCTCTCACCCAACTCCATGGGAAACTGCTCACATTTGAGAGAGAGATAGAATAGAAGAGAAAGCTGTCTTCATCTGGAAAGCTCACTGAAGACTTTGTACCAGGCAACACTGCCTTGGTGGTCATGAGTCAGAATATGCTTCATCTGAATGCCAGTATGATGAGCATATTAATTTCTCTTCAACACTTTCTGATTCTGCATTTGTGAGTGTTGATGGTCAGTTTACTGGGTGTAATAATGACAATTTATGCTTCATTATGGATGATCCCAAGGGGATTGCTGATGATGACTTAGAAGAGATGGATATTTTGAGCCAAATGGCCTTGATAAATATCAGATCTCAGAAGTTCTACAAAAGAACTGGAAGAAAATTCCCAGGACTCTCTGGCAAAACCAAAGTTGGTTTTGACAAGAGCAAGTTGAGGTGTCACAAATGCCAAAGGCTTGGACACTTTGCAAGAGAGTGTAGATCAACTGGATCTAACTCCACTGCACCTTTGTGACTTTTCCTGGCAATAGTCAACAACACAGAGGGCAACATCCTGTCACTTCTAGTCATCATCCTCAACAACAATCTCCTGCATATTTTGTTCCTCAGGGTCAAATGCCATATCCTTACCCTTGTTATTACATGCCACAGTCAAATCAAGTTCAAGTTCCTATGGCACCACAACCTCATGCACTACCAGAACCTCAGCCATCCCAATCTCAACAACAACTCAACCCAACAACACAGCTTCTTCACCCCAGGAGTTGTTGACTGGAGCAGTTTACCAGATGACATGTCTGGTCATGAACAACTGTTCTCAGGTGCTGGTCAACATGGCGGTGACAGTCCTTTTGGGAATCTAGCTCTTATGGCTTTGGAGTCTGCTGATACTTCATTTTCTAATGCTTCTACACCTCAGGTATCACAGGTATCCTCTGAGGCAAAGGCCAAATTATGTTCTGAACCATGCATAGTAGCATTTGCTTCCATTAGAGAAGCAAATGTAGCTCTAATTAATAAGAACATTGAGCTAGAACAAATAATTTCCAAAAGCAAAGCTAAATTTGAGTCTGTGCTAAAGATAAAAATGATGAGATTTACAAACTGAAATGCCAAATAATTAATGATAAGGCTAGAGAAGAGGTACTTCTAGAGAAGTACAAAGATCTTCAAGAAACCCTTGCAGTTACCCAGGTAGAGTGTGATAGATGGGTACAATCATGCAAAGGTTTTGAAATGCTTCTCAGTAAGCAATCTGCTTCCAATGTGAAGTTTGGCATTGGTTACAATCACACTGCTCCACCTACAGATTTTACTCCAAGAGCAGAGGTAGAATCTGGTGGTGAGAGTGATACCCAATCCATCACATCATGTGATCCACTTTCTGATACAGCACAATCAGATGTAGCAGTCAGCATAAAGTCTTCTCTGAACCCATCAGCATGATGTTGATGGTTCAAATGCTGACACTCACATGATCAATGAGTGATCAACTCAGGAGTTAATTCTGAAGGTCCTGAAAGGACTAGAGAGCAGGATTTAACACCTGAAGTGATCAAACTCCAACTGCGTCAGTACGGAAGAGAAGAAAACTGTCAGTAGAAAGAGTTTGAAGACTACTAAAGAGGCAGTCAAGAAAGCAAATAATGCTTCCAAAGCATTGAAGAACAAGTCTTCAGTTGCTTCACCCCCTTTAGTTGATGATCAACCTAAGATGAAGAAGAAACCATGTGAAGTATGTGGTTTGTTCAATCATCTTACAGATGATTGTTGGTACAAAAGAGGTTCCAAACTCAAACAAAAAGAAGAAATTAAAGAGAAAATGGTAAAATGAAAACTGAGTTTGAGACCACATTTGTATCAGCAACATCAAACCCTGTAACCCTTAAGTCCTCAAAGAAATCCAAAAAGGAAGGGGTTAAACAGGTGACAGCTGAGAGCTCAGAAGAAGAAGGTGCAACATAGGAACTTATCAAACTCCACTAGCAATGTGTCTGATGAGCTGAAAGCTTTATCACAAATCAGACACAGCTAGTCATGATGGTTCAACATCTGTTGGGTAGAGTTAACCAACTAGATGCTCCTATGTTGAAACCACAGAAAAGGAGGTCCAAGCCAAAGGATTCCTCTTCTTCACCATCTTCCTCCTCTCAGGCTGTTGTTCCAATAAACCTGTTAGTTTACCATCTATTGATGAGACCATGCCCAAAACCAAAAAGGTTTGGGTCTCCAAAACTAATTGAATATTTATTATTGCAGGGTTCTTTAACATGCCAAAGTAGCATCTGGTATGTAGACAGTGGGGGATCTATGCACATGACTGGGAACAGCTCTCTTCTTCATGACTACTCTCAAGGAAAGAAGGGATTTGTTTCTTTTGGCAATGATGCTAGGGGTTACATCATTGGTAAGGGCTTTGTCTCCAATGGAGAAATCAAATTTGATGATGTTAATCATGTGGAAAATCTCAAGTACAATCTCTTGAGTGTCAGTCAAATGTGTGATAAAGGCCATGTTGCTCTTTTCACCAGTCAAAACTGTAGGATTCTATCATCCAAAGTTTTGCACTTGATTGACAGGGTGTTGGATGATCACACTCTCCTGAGAGCCAACAGGACAGGAAGAGTGTATGCCTTAGATCTTTCCAAAAAATAGATCTCAAAGGCAATCCTTGCCTATTCTCCAAAGCCTCTTCTCAAGAATCTAAACTGTGGCACAGAAGCTTGGTCATGTTAATCTCAAAACATGAATCAGCTTACCCAAATAGTTTAGTCAGAGGCTTACCAATAAAGGAGTTCCACTGTGATGAAACCTGCACTGCTTGTTTAAAAGGAAAACAGCACAAAGTCTCATTCCCTCCTATTGAAGTGCCTAAGTCCACTGCCTGCTTAATTACTGCATATGTATCTATTTGGTCCTGTGAGAGTAATGAGCATGGCAAAGAAGAAATACTGTCTAGTAATTGTGGATGATTACTCCAGATTTGTATGGACTTTCTTTCTACATTCAAAGGATGAGGCTGCTCAGAAGATTATTCACTTTGTGTTGTATATTGAGAAGCAGTATTCCCTTCCAGTCAAGTGTATTAGGAGTGACAATGGAACTGAATTCAGAAATCATACACTTGATGACTTCTATCTTTCAAAGGGAATCAAAAGGCAGTTTAGCATTCCAAGGACTCCAGAACAAAATGGAGTAATGGAGAGAAAGAACAGGACCCTCATTGAAGCTGCAAGGTCCATGCTGGCTGACTCTGGTTTGCCACTGACCTTTTGGGCTGAAGCTGTCAACACAGCTTGCTATGTGCAAAATAGAGTTTTAGTAACTCAGAGGTTGATGAAGACTCCATATGAAGTCCTCCATCATTTGGCTCCTCTGATTTCATTTTTCAAAGCATTTGGGTGTCCCTGTTTTATTCTCAACACAAAGGATCAACTCCATAAATTTGATCCTAAGGTGGATGCAGGGTACTTTGTTGGTTATTCATCTACTTGCAAGGCATACAGAGTCTTCAACTGCAAAACAAAGATGGTTGAAGAAACTCTACATGTTAAGTTCAATGAATCTCCAAAGACAAGATTCCACAAAGCCCTGTGGAGTTATTTGATTTGGACATACTACAATATGTTTCTTATCAAACTCCTGCTGTTGCTCCTGTCAACAGTTCACCATCTGGTGGTACTGCTGATGATGATGATGATTGCAGTACTCACCTCTTCAGGTTTAGTGATCAGCTGCCTGATTCAGCTAGACCTGATGTTCCTGTAGCTCCAGTAGCACCATCCACAACAAATGCTGATGAGATCTCTTCGAATTCAACTTCCTTTGAATTACCATCCACTGATTGGTTTCAAGGAAATGATTCACCATCACCATCTGTTACTGCTGAGCCTGCTACAAACACTTGCACAGATCTCATTGTGTATCAAGATCTGAAGAATCACCCTATGTCTCAAATCATTGGTGATATCACTGCTGGAGTATCAACAAGAAGTCAATTGTCAAATTTCTGCTTCTATGCTCTCTTCATCAGTCAGCAAGAGCCAAAGAATTATCACATTGCTTTAAAGGACAATGGATGGGTTGATGCCATGCAGCTTGAGCTTCTTCAGTTCAAGAAACAGCAAGTGTGGGAACCGGTTCCTCTACCTTCAGGTAAGTGTGCAATAGGCACTAAATGGGTGTTTAGGAACAAAACTGATGAAAATGGGCTTATTCTTAAGAACAAGGCCAGACTGGTTGTTCAGGGGTTTGCACAAGAAGAAGGTATTGATTATGATGAAACCTTTGCCCCTGTAGCCAGACTGGAAGCAATTCGATTGTTTTTAGCTTATGATGCTCATGAAAACCTTAAAGTTTTTCAAATGGATGTCAAAAGTGCATTTTTGTATGGAAAAATTAAAGAAGAGGTTTATGTATGTCAACCTCTAGGCTTTGAGGACAATAAACATCCTAATTGGGTGTATAAGCTTGATAAGGCTCTTTATGGGTTAAAACAGCTCCTAGAGCCTGGTATGAGACATTATCAAACTTTCTTCTGGAAAATAATTTCACTAGAGGCTCCATAGATAAGACTTTATTCATTAAGAAGCTGGGCAGCATAATCTACTTGTTCAAATTTATGTAGATGACATCATTTTTGCATCCTCTGATCCAAAGTTGTGTGATGCCTTTACAAAGTTGATGCAACAGAAGTTTGAAATGAGTGCCATGGGAGAGTTACAGTTCTTTCTGGGGTTGCAAATCAAACAAAAGGCTGATGGAATTTTCATTCATCAGTCCAAATACACAAAAGATCTTTTGCAAAAGTTTGATTTACAAAACTGTAAGCCTTGTTCTACCCCCATGTGCAGCACCACACAACTGGATACAGATCAGAAAGGTAAAGTGGTTGATGAAACACTTTACAGATGTATGATTGGGTCCTTGATGTATTTAACAGCTTCTAGACCAGAATTATGTTTGCTACATGTGTTTGTGCTAGATTTCAGGCTGCACCTAAAGAGTCTCATCTGATTGCAGTCAAGAGGATCTTTAGATATCTGCAAGGCACTCCATCTCTAGGTTTATGGTATTCTATGGACATTCTGGTAAATTAGTTGCTTTTTCTGACAGTGACTATGTAGGGTGTAAGTTGACCAGGAAATCAACTTCTGGTGGATGTCAATTCCTAGGCAACTGCTTGATTTCTTGGCAGAGCAAGAAACAGACCTCAGTTGCTACATCAACTGCTGAAGCAAAGTACATTGTTGCTGCAAGTTGCACCTCTCAGGTACTCTGGCTTCAGAACCAACTTCTGGATTATGGCATTACAGAGACTAAGACTCCATTGTTAATGGATAGTGCTTCAGCTCTGTGTATTGTCAAAAATCCAGTCCAGCACTCTAGGACCAAACATATAGAGATCAGACATCATTTTATAAGGGATTGTTTTGAAAAAGGTCTGATTGATCCTAAGTTTGTGCCTAGTGCTGATGAGCTTGCAGACATTTTTACTAAGCCTTTGGATAGTTCAACTTTCCAAAACCTGGTGTTAAGGCTTGGTATGCTGCAGCTAGAATAAGTGACAACTACTGATGATTCAGTAGTAATTACTGGTGATCATTGGTACCCATGTCACATATAAGTACTGATGAGTCCTTTTCCCTTCAGTAGTTTTTATAACTACTGATGGCTAAATGCCTCATAAGTACTGAAGTACTTTATCTGTTCCAACCTACTGATGTAGTTAAAACTACTGATGTAGTTACAACTACTGAAATCAGTATAAACATAAGTACTGATGTTCTATGAAACAACTGAAATCCGCCAAAAGGCTGATGAATGTGTTGAGGACAGTATGAAACAGCTGAAAAGCTAAGAATTGACGAAAAGCTGATGAGAAATTTCTTTTCAGTCGTTTGTACAACTGCTGTTTCATTCTAAACAACTGAAGCAATACCATGTCTTCAGTAGTTTTATAACTACTGATGACTAATACCAAGTCTTCAGTTGTTTACAACAGTTGATGACAAAACCACTGTCTTCAGTAGTTTCATAACTACTGATGACAACACCAAGTCCTCAGTTGTTTCAATCATCTGAAGTCAAAACCACGGTCTTCAGTAGTTTTCTAACTTCTGATGCCTATCACCACGAATTCAGCTGTTTCAATGTCTGAAAGGATAATACCATGTCAACGGTCGTTTAAAACTACTGATGACTAACACCACATCCTTCAGTCGTTTTCTTACCCGTATCCTATAAATATCCCTGACCTAAGCCTTCAATGCTTCATCTTCTTCAAACCTAACGTTCCTCTCCAAAACTTCTCTCTTCTCAATGGGGTCCACGCAAATTAAACCGCGACACAACTGTGTTGCCTACCTTACTAAATCACCTGTCTGGGCTAAGTTCGATACTGCTATCGATCTTATGGTTTAGTCCCAATACAAAACAGCATTTCTTCTGAATCCCATACTACATGCCGAATCCCTTCAACAATTTTGGATGAACGTTACTATTACCACTGGGGAGAACAACACACCATCTCTCCAGTCGGTCGTCAACAACAAAGACGTAGTCATCACTCCTGCAGTTATCCGCCAAATTCTTCATCTGGATGATGCTATTTCTCCTGCTGGATATCCGGGCACCACAGATCTATCCTTTGCCCAACATGGATATCAAGGCAATCTCAGTGCCTCCACTATCATGAAGAAACACTTCCATGACGCTGAACGCCTAATTTTTCACATGGTGAATGTATGTTTGGCTCCTAAGACGTCGTCTTGGGATCAAATGTCGACAAAATGGTAGCAGGTAATGTATCTATTCTTGAGCAACAACCACTAAACTTTTCAGAATAATATTTTCGGAGCTCAAGGATATGGCTCAAAAACTAACTGCCAACCGTTGGATACTATATCCACGGTTCATAATGGCCATCATTACAAACCAGCTTAATGCTGAGGGACTTGTTGGCTTGGGAGTCTCTGCTACGGCTGTTCTGCCGGAAGTATACTCCCGGCACAACTCTGACCAGACACTCAAAATGGCTGCCAAGCTGCGAAAACCCACGCAGCTGGAACCCACAGCCACCACCTCCAAATCAAAAGTCCCCACCAAACCCACCAAAAAGAAACCCAAAACGGCTACTCAGGGAATTGAGTCCCCTGAGGATGCCCCTGCACCACAAACGCAGGATATATCCACTAGTCCAAACCCCCTAGTGGATACAATGACTCTTCCAGCCATAGCCGCTCAGGCTTCCTCTCAACAGGAGCCTGCAGCAACACACAAGGGGTACCTACATATCTGGGATCTTCCTCACTTGAGGAGATTGCCATTGAAAAGCACCAACCTCCCCGGGTGCACACTGCTTCTATCCCTTCACCCCAAACAACCGCCCCTCACTGCCCAACTTTAATAGTTGCACAAGTGCTGACTCAACTGCACTCCTCACCCCCTCCCCAGAAACCACTTACTACTGGGAACACCTCTACAATTGAGGGGGAGGAACACAGTGCACTTGAGAACCCACAGCACAGGGGTTTACCACTTCTATCTCCTGGTGTAGAAAGGAGCTAAGAATATCTAGTGAGGCTGCCACCTCTTTTGAATCAGCACATGATCAGAATGAGGCTGGTAACATTGCTAAGACCTCACTAGAGGCAAGAGCTGATGATGGACATTGTCCTGAGGCTAGAAGTCCCCAGTACCAAGCACAAGGGGCACATGCAACAACTGGTCTACACCCAGTGCATGTAAATCCTGCTCCAAGCAGGAGGTCAGATGATTCAGCTTCGGTTGATGATGACCTGGGCTTTTTCTACGATGTTCTTGCCCAGAACACAATCCTTGAAGAGAAAGTCAGTAGGCTGCAAAACTTACTTGACCAACTCTCACAAGGAGAAAGACCATCTGCCTCTACCAACCCACAGATGGCACCTTCCCTTGAAGGTTCCCCAAACACTGAGCCACTCCAAACTCAACCACCTGCCTCTGCTTCAGGCCCTATTTCTCAGGAACAGAACCCTCCTGAGCAAATAGGTGCTGTACTTCAAAATTCCCTCCCTCTCATCACACCCATAATCACTGATATTATGACTAAAGCCATTGATGAGAGGCTTTCCTCAACTTTACAACCCTTGATTGATGTTGTTGTGCAAAAGACACTTTCTGCGGTACAAACCCCTTCCTCCAATGCATCCAAAAAGGGGGAGAGTACTGCAGTGAAAGAAAAGAAGAGGAAAAGAACAGAGGAAAAGAAGGAAGAGAAGCACGCCCAAGAGGAGGAGAAAGAAAAGCAACCACTGCTCACTTACAAGCGAAAGAAAAGTGCTGATGATCATATTGCTGAAGACAAATCCTTGGAGGAGCTGGTAAAAGAAGCTGATACTACACACAGCCGATCCATGGATAAAATATTGAACACCTCTTCAGGCAAGGGTTTGATACAGCCACACTGGATAGTGAGATCAGAAGGTTGGAAGTGCAAGAGATACAAACCCGATGGGCTGGGTATGATGCTCTTGAAAAAGAGAGAGTGGAAATAATGATCCGCTTCATTGCAAAATACTTAGGAAGATCGTTAATGGAGATTCGCGCGTGGACCAGGGACAGCATTCTGGCTATAGCCACCAGAATCTGTCTGTCTGAGCAATTCAACAAAGGGATTATTGTGGAAGCCCTTGATGAGGCTGGGGCTGGTAAAAGGTTGGAGATGGCTAAACTCACAAAGGCAAAACTTACTACAAAGATGCTGGATCACCTTCCCTTCCACCCACTCAAACAGAGCCTATCCCTCAAATCTCCCAACCAATCTCTAAGCCAAAATCCAAACATCCTCATTCTTCAAAACCAATTCCTTCAACCACCCAACCATCATCCTAGTGTGCACTAGAAGGAGGAGAAGGGTGCTGAGGATGGAAGAAGAAGAAGAAGAGGAGGATGAAATGATAGTCTGCCACTCTCTGCTGTTCTAAAGCTACCAAAACCCCGAAGTCAACCCATGATCACACCTGACTCTCAAAGGGAAATGGTCAGAGTCAAGATAGAAGATGAAGAATAGCAGGATCAGCACGATGAGCAACTGTTGAAGATGGTTGACAAGGAATTTCCTCAGTCATCATCTATTCAAGCCATGAAAGGCATGCTCAAAGGCTGTACACTCTCAGGCACACTTTTCAGTATCAGAAGGAGAGAGTGAGAGTATGGCCAGACCCCAGGGTGAGTTCTAGAATCCATAAAAGAACTATTCCACACAGATACAATGGCCAGGTCAGAAAAACAATAGATTCTACCATCATGTTGGCCATTGTAGTCTCACCTTGGGAAATCATTGATGAATTCAAGAAAGCTCACCAAGCAAAGATGACCCCTTAAGCTTTACTAGAAAACAAGATGATAAGAAGGGGTTGTTATATAAAAGCTTGAAGACATCCAGAAGAATGAGCTCCAGTTACTCCTTGAAGGCAACCATCCTGATGAATTTGTATAGGGAGGTAACTACGGTGGAGCTGAAAAATGGCAGGACCATGAAGTACTTATCAGAGTACTATGGTCCAGAGTTCTTCTTCGAAGGAGGAGTAGAAGAACTCTCTCAGGAGGAACAGTTGTTCTCCTTGAGGCCTATGTTCGAGAGCATACAGACTCATTATGGGGAAGTAAATCTCATGAATGGGATAACAACTCTGTGTCCAGTTCCCCAAAACAGAGTTCCCATTCATACCCTGCCAAACAAATATCTAAGATTTCTTCCCAGGCGGAGCTTACATGGGTCATCTTCTCTACTGATCAAGAAGGAAAAAGACAAACACTTTGCCAACAATAAGTGGGATAATAAATAATTTAGAGGTTTTGGCTGCATTGGTTCAGGGGGAGTTTGTTGGACCAAAAGAACCAATGAGCCAAGATCAGAAAACCTCTAAGTCCCACATGGTATCACAACAACTACTGAAAGCTTCATCAGCAGTTTGACAAGTGCTGAAGACTTCAACAGCTGAAGATCAAGTGCTGAAGACTTCAGCAGCTGAAGAACTAAAGTGCTGAAGTACAACAGCTGAAGAACACAAGTGCTGAAGCTGAAAGACCAAAGTACTGAAGTACAACAGCTGAAGAGTTTACAAGTGCTGAAGATCAACAACTGATGTACAAAGTCTGAAGACAAAGACTGAAGACATCAGCTGATGATATCTACTGAAGTCATCAGCTGATGAAACATCTGAAGGTCAAAGTCTGAAGATCAAGTACTGAAGCCTCGGTAGTTTGTCACAACTGCTGAAGAGTACTTCTTCAGTAGTTGTGATATCAGTAGTTTTATATTTCTAGTTTCAGTAGTTTTGTAAAACGACTGAAGAGCGTGTTCTTCAGTCGTTGTAGTTTTAGTAGTTTCTAATCAGTAGTTTTATATTCTGTACTTAACACTGATATGTTCTCAGTAGTTGTGAACATTTCAGTAGTTTGTTAAGATTTAGTTATTTTCGTAATTGATCTGCCAGTTGTCACTTTCCGTGATAACAGCAGTGGTTATTGCACTCTATATAAGGAGTGGCAACCTATTGTAATAAGATGAATGATTTAAATGATTTGATCAGAAACATTCCATATCTATAAACATTCCTTGAATCAGAAATATATTCTCTCACTATAACCGTATGTGCTCTTAATGCATACAAGTATCGATTTCTTGCTACAATTTGCCTAATTCCTGTTCTTATTCCGCTGCTCTGAACTCTAATACATCAAACTTGTGATCGCTGATCCTGTCACCATACACTCAGCCACTCAAAACTTCCGAGCCACCAGCTTCTATTTCTGGCACTGCTTCTCAGGGACAGAACCCCTCTGAGCAAACAGCTACTATCTTTCAGCAATCCCTACCTCTCATCACCCCAATGATCACAGACATTGTGATCAAAACCATGGATGAGAGGCTTCCCTCAATCATACAACCCCTCGTGGAGGAGATTGTGAGCACCAGGCTTTCTGCTACTCAAACCCTTACAACCAATGCAACCAAAAAGGGGGAGAGTCAGTCAATGAAAGCAAAGAGGAAGAGCAAACTGAAAGAGAAGAAGAGGAGTCTGTGAAGGGAACCGAAAATGATCAAGTGGGTGAAAGTCACAAAGACTTTCATGTCACATATAAGAAGAGGAAGGGTGAAGGAAAAGAGAAAGAACTCCAACTCGATGAGATGATCAAAATGGCAGATGCTACACATAGTAAATCAATGGATGCCATTATTGATCAACTGTATAGACAAGGGTTCGATACTGCACAGCTTGACTCAGAGATCAGGAGACTTGAAGTTGGAGAAATTAACTCAAGATGGGAAAGTTATGATGCATTAGAAGAGAGAGACTAGAGATCATGATCAGATTCATTGCAAAATATCTTGGGAGATCATTGATCGAGATTAAATCATGGACCAGGGACAGTATCTTGGCCATAACCTCCAAGATCTGTTCGTCTGAAGCATACACTAAGGGTTTTGTGGTCGAAGCTTTGAATGAAGCAGGAGCAGGGAGCAGGACTGAGCTAGCCAAACACTCAAAAGCCACACTCACCTCTAAAATGCTAACTCAGCCTATCAACATTCCCTCTCCAAAGCAACCACAACCACAACCCACAAAACCAACTCCTTACCCCCTAAACCAACAGCCGATGATGCACCCAAGAAGAAGAAGAGAAGGGTGTTGAGGCTAGAAGAAGAAGAAGAAGAGGATGATGATGTGGAAGAAGATAGGTTGCCTCTGTCTGCAGTCCTAACATTGCCTAAAGCCAAACCCATGCCCGTCATTCCCACCTCATAGATGGAAACTGTGAGAGTAAAGATTGAAGAAGAGCAGCAGCAAAGGCTTCATGACGATCAGATGTTGAAAAGCATCGACAAAACTTATGCTGCTTCTTCATCAATAATTAGTATGAAGAAAGAAGCTCTGAGGTTGTACACCCTTGCCAACACATTTCAATATCAGAAGGAAAAGGTGAGAGTATGGCCTGATCCTAGGGTGGCTCACAGGATTGTAAAGAAAGACATTCCTTCGAGATACAAGGGCCAAGTAAAAAGGATCGTAGATGAAGAGATCACAGTGGTCCTTGTAGTATCACCCTAGGAGATTGTAGAAGATTTCAAGAAGGCCTATGAGACTAAACAGCCACCCCAAAAGATGTTAGAGAACAGAGTTATTAAAAAGGGGTTAGTCTACAAGAGGCTTGAGAACTTCAAACAAAATGAGCTCAGTCTGTTACTTGAAGGGAATCATCCTGATGAGTTTGCATACAGACAGATTACAACAGTTGAGCTCAAAAATGGCAAACAGGCCAAGTACATCTCAGAGCTGTATGGGCGTGAAGGATTGTTTGATGGTGAAGCTGAGAACCTGACCATGAAAGAACAAATTATGTTTCTCAGAGCATACACCAGAGAATCCTACAGGCTTATACATGGGAAGTGAGTCTCATGGATGGGGGAACAGCTCAGTGTCCAATTCCCCAATACAGAGCTCCCATCCATACATTGCCAACCAAATCATCAGAGACTCATTCCTAGGCCAGTGCTTATATGGGTCATCTTCTCAACTGATCAAGAAGGAAAAAGACCAACCATTCTGCCAACAATAAGTGGGACCTCAATAAAGTTAAAGGTTTTGGCTGCATTGGTTCAGGGGGAGTTTGTTGGACCAAAAGAACCAATGAGCCGGATCAGAAAAACCTTTAAGTCCCACAGATGTCACAACAACTACTGAAGACCACAACAGCTGAAGACAACAGCTGATTACAAAGTCTGAACACAAGTGCTGAAGACAAAGTCTGAAGACAAGTGCTGAAGACAAAGTCTGAAGACAAGTGCTGAAGACAAAGTCTGAAGACAAGTGCTGAAGACAAAGTCTGAAGACAAGTGCTGAAGACAAAGTCTGAAGACACAAGTGCTGAGGACCAAAGTATCAGATGTTGTCATAACAGCTGAAGAGGTCTTCTTCAGTAGTTGTGACGGTTTACCTTTCAGTAGTTTTATGTTTTATCTGTTCAGTAGTTTGACACAACAGCTGAAGAATACTTCTTCAGTTGTTGTGCTCGTTAGTAGTTTTATGTTTTTCAGTAGTTTTGTAAAACGACTGAAGAGCTTGTTCTTCAGTCGTTGTAGTTTCAGTAGTTTCTTATCAGTAGTTTCATATTTTGTACTTAACACTCTGATATGTTCTTAGTAGTTGTGAACATTTCAGTAGTTTGTTAAGAGTTAGTTATTTTTGTAATAGATCTGTCAGTTGTCACTTTCCCGTGATAACAGCAGCGATTGCACTCTATATAAGGAGTGTCAACCTATTGTAATAGGAGAATGATTTGATCAGAAATATTTGATATTATAGAAACATTCCTTGTTACAGAAATATATTCTCTCGTTATAACCGTATTTGTTCTTAATGCATACGAGTATCAAATTCTTGCTACAATTTGTGTAATTCTTGTTCTTATTCCATTGCGTTACGCTCTATTACATCAAACTTGTGATCACTGATCCTGACAAATAGCAAAAAGAAGAAGCGCAAGTTCACCCTGGCACGCAACTATGCCGTGGCTGCACCCAAACAACCCCAAAGACAACTTGTACCTGCGGCTACACCTATAGCACAAGTGCCTGCGGCTAGGGCCTATGCTGGTCCTCAGCCTATGTTCAACACTTGTAGGTATCATCATCCGAGGAATCAACAATGCCCCAGCACCTTATGCGGTAAATATGGTCATTTGGTGGCGACTTGCCACCGTGCACCTAACAATGCCGCCGTGGTCACAAACCGTGTTTGCTACAACTATGGGGAACCTGGTCATTTCCACCCACAATGCCCTCGTCTTGTGGGTAATGTTCCACAAGCCCAAGGACGTGCTTTCAACATCAACGCTAACCAAGCACAAGCAAACAACGATGTGGTGAATGGTATGTTAACTTACCTTTAACTTTTGTGATCCGATTCTTTTCATACATTACCTGTATCGTTAAATACCTTAAAATTGAACAGGTATGTTTTTTATTAATAAAACTTATGCCTACGTTCTATTTGATTCTGGAGCCGATAAGAGTTTTGTTTCATTAGAGTTTGAACCCATTCTTGCTAAGCCACATACGAAACTAGAAAGACCTCAAACCGTTGAAGTTGCCGATGGAGAACCGATCACCGATGACGTCATTATTCGTGATTGCATCTTAAGTCTTGACACGCATGATTTTCTTATCGATCTTATCCTTATGAAACTTAGAAGCTTCGACGTCATCATTGGTATGGATTGGTTAGCCAAACACCATGTCGAGATCATTTGTTTCGAGAAGTGCATCCGTATACCGTTACCCTCTGGTGACACATTGAAGGTGTTCGGTGAAAAATCTTCCAAAGGGCTTAAACTCATGTCTTGCACTCAAGCCCGAAAATGCTTAAGCAAGAAGTATATGGCTTTCTTGGCTTACGTGGTCAACACAAAAGTCAAAGGGAAAGAACTTAAGGATGTCCCTATCGTACGAGACTTTCCTGAAGTATTTCCCGATGACCTTAGTGGTCTACCTCCCGTGCGTGAAGTCGAGTTTAAAATTAACTTGATACCGGGAGCAAACCCCGTGGCTAAGTCACCATATCGACTTGCCCCATCTGAAATGCAAGAACTCTCTAGTCAACTTCAAGAGCTATCCAAGAAAGGATTCATCCATCCTAGTTCTTTGCCTTGGGGTGCACCTGTTCTTTTTATGAAGAAGAAAGATGGATCGTTTCATATGTGCATCGATTATCGTGAGCTTAACAAGCTTACCATCAAAAATCGTTATCCTCTCCCTTGCATCGATGACTTGTTTGATCAACTTCAAGGAGTTGCTATTTTCTCGAAGATCAATTTACGTTCTGGCTATCATCAATTGCGAGTCCATGACGATGATATCCCAAAGACTGCATTCCGTACTCGCTATGGGCACTATGATTTATGGTGATGCCTTTTGGTTTAACCAATGCTCCTGCTGTTTTCATGGATCTCATGAACCAAGTATGCAAGCCTTATCTAGACAAGTTTGCGATCGTCTTCGTTGACAACATACTTATCTAGTCCAAATCCAACACCGATCATGAACTGCATTTGAGATTGGTTCTTGAGTTGTTGAAGAAAGAGCAATTGTACGCGAAGTTCTCGAAGTGTGACTTCTGGCTTGAGGAAGTTCAATTTCTAGGACACGTGGTAAATAGCCAAGGAATTTATGTTGATCCTGCAAAGGTGGAAGCTATGAAAAATTGGTGTGTTCCTACGACTCCTACCGAAGTTCGTTCTTTTCTTGGTCTTGCTGGTTACTATCAACGATTCATTGCCAACTTTTCGAGGATCGTGAAACCACTCACTTCTTTGACACAAAAGAATAAACTATTCAAGTGGGGTTCCGAGCAAGAAGAAGCTTTTGAAGCGTTAAAGCACAAGTTGTGCAATGCTCCTCTCTTGACCCTACTCAATGGAAATGACGATTTCACCGTGTATTGTGATGCATCTAAACAAGGCCTTGGTTGTGTTCTCATGCAACGAGGGAAGGTCATAGCTTATGCATCGAGACAATTGAAGGTTCACGAGGTGAATTACACAACACACGATCTCGAGCATGGTGTTGTTGTCTTTGCTTTGAAGATTTGGAGACACTACTTGTATGGTACGCAATGTATAGTCTACACCGATCACAAAAGCCTTCAACACGTTTTCAATCAAAAAGATCTCAACATGAGACAACGTCGTTGGGTGGAGTTGATTAGTGATTACGATTGTGACATTCGATACCATCCTGGTAAAGCAAATGGTGTAGCCGATGCACTAAGCTGAAAGATTCACAACAAGATGATCTCATTCCAAGAAATTCGTGATCGACGTCAATGGTTTGACACTTTAGGTGAGTTCGATACCGAGATCCGACTAGATGTCAACGAGACTACCGTACTGCTACAAAACTTGAGAATAGATAGTGACATCGAGTCTAGTATCTTGGAGGCTCAACAAGTGGTGCAACAAGAAGGAAGAATGAAGGATGAGCTGGAGCATAATCTTTCAATCCGATTGGAAACGAAACCCAATGGATTGATGTACTTCACAAATCAAATTTGGGTTCCAAATCACGATAACCTTCATACCTTTATCATGAATGAGGCTCATCAAACTCGTTATTCTATTCATCCTGGTTCTGATAAGATGTACATGGACCTGCGTGGTCAATATTGGTGGCCTGGGATAAAGAAGGATATAGCAACTTATGTGGCTAAGTGCCTCACGTGTACGAAGGTTAAAGCCGAACATCAACGTCCAAGTGGATTACTTGAGCAACCCGAGATCCCTATGTGGAAGTGGGAACACATATCCATGGACTTCATAACTAAGCTACCCCAAACCTCTCCAGGACATGATAGCATATGGGTGATCGTTGACCGATTGACCAAATCGGCACATTTTATACCCATACCTAACACTTACAAGACATCAAGGTTAGCTCGTATATACGTTGATGAGATTGTAAGTCGTCATGGGGTACCTCTGCACATCATATCCGACCGAGACGCTCGTTTCACTTTGCATTTTTGGTCGTCTATGCAAGAACTCTTGGGTACTCAATTGGACCTAAGCACGGCTTACCATCCTCAAACTGATGGTCAAACCGGGCGAACGATCCAAACCTTGGAGGATTTGTTACGCCTTTGTGTTCTTGACTTTCGTGGTGATTGGGATACGCATCTACCGCGTATAACAATAGTTATCACTCAAGTATCAAGATGGCACTATTTGAAGCACTTTATGGTCGTAAATGTCGTTCACCGATCTGTTGGACTAACATTGGTGAAAACTTCATCACTGGCCCTGAACTTATACAAGAGACGACCGATAAAGTTTTTATTATCCGTAAGAACCTTGAAGTGGTGAGAAGTCGTCAAAAGAGCTATGCTGACAAGCGACGTAAGCCATTGGAATTCCAAGTTGGGGATATGGTTCTTCTAAAGGTCTCACCATGGAAAGGTGTTGTTCGTTTTGGAAAGAAGGGCAAACTGGCTCCAAGAATTGTAGGACCTTTCAAAATCCTGAAAAGGATTCGGAAAGTGGCTTATAAACTGGAGTTACCTTCCGACCTTAGTGGAGTTCATCATGTGTTCCACGTCTCAAATTTGAGAAATATCAACAAACTCAGTTTTGTGAGGGGAACAAAAGCCCCAAACTTAATTGGGTTCACCATGTCGTTTTGATCTTCAATTTGGAATTACACAATTCTAGGGTTCTTATGTGATTTGGGGGTTTTGTTAACTTAGAATTTATCAATTAAAATGCGTGTTCTAATGCGGCCAAGAGCCTTGGTTTAATGGTTCCATGTCCACATTTCAACTTAGAGGTCCCGGGTTCGAACCCGGCGACCTCCAACTTTTTTTTAGAATGTTTTGCAATTTTTTTATATATAAAAAAATTCTAAAAATTATAAAAAAATCATGTTTATAAACTTCATGTATTTTAAACCATATATATATTTTTCTGTAATTTATTTATATTTTATTTAAAATTCTAAAGTCAATGTTATAGTTAATATATATTCTATAAAATTTAGACTTAAAATACTAGTTTATTATTTCAACCATTGTTTATTTAAGTTATTGTATAAATCGTGCTCATTTTATTTAATTATAAAACCTTATTTAAAATTTATATATATATTACAAAATTATTATAAATGTTATTCTTATTTTATATCTTTATATAAAATATAAGTATATTGTTTTCACGAAAATATAATTTTTTTTCCATTTGTTAAATATAATTGATAAAACCCCAAACATCAAATTGACCCTAGTCCATGTTAATTCATTACACTTATTGTAAAACTTTAACCTTGTGAACATATATATTTTGGTGTCTTGTGACGATACGACTTTGGAACGACGCTTATTATTAATCTTATTAATCTCCCTAAAATACTTATTTCCATGTAAGTTTTCATTGCCCCCTTTTATTATTTTCACACTAATTTGGGGTGAAACATGATACTTATTCTCAAACACTTGTAAACGTTTAAACTTGTAAGCACTTGCAGTTCATATTTTTGTCATGGTTATTTGTGTGTTGTAAGTGTTTATATGATATACATATTTTTGTTTACAATCATTAACTATTGCTAGCCTGGTGACGTCTTAGATCTTTGGGCCTGACAAACCTATTTGGTGCTAAAGCCGAGGTATTGCCGGCTCCTGATGACGTATGTTTGTTTATCATGGGAACCAAATACACTTAGCCAATCTTATATACTTGTAATCAAGTTAAGGTTTTGTTGTAACGATATGTGTTCTATAACCTTACTAACTTATGACCTATGACATGAATTGCTACTTGTAACCTTATTATATTATGTATGAAAACTTTGGAAACTCATCAACTATTTTTAATTGACCTTTTATTTTTATCATGTTTCAGGAAATCCCCAAGTTTAAAGTGGACTTTTGAAGCTTGCAATAAAACTAGGACTTGGACCTAGTTTAATAAATAAAATGTTTATGTAATGTTTGGAACTTATTTCATGTTTGAGACTTATGTTTGTTATGCCATTGAAACTTATAATATTAATATTTACATTTAAATATAGCGTTATGTGGTTGTGAACAATCTTAACCCTCACATCTCGACGTTTCCGCCGTCAAGGTTGGGGTGTGACATTGTTGTCTCTATCAAGCTCTAATTCTTTCGCTCAGCAACTCCATTCATCTGTGGGGTGTAGGCAGACATAAATTGATGTACAATCCATTTTTCTTCACAAAACGCCTCCATCCATGGGTTGTTGAACTCTGTGCCCTAGTCTGAATGAATATGTCTAACTTTCAGCTTGTAAAGTGATTCCAATGTAGTTACCAGATGCTTGAATGATTCACAAGTTTCTGATTTAGCTTTCAAAAACATCACCCAAGAGAATCTTGAGTAATCATCTATTACTACATAGCAACACAAATCACCAGCAATACTTTTAGTGCTAACAGGACCAAACAAGTCCATGTGTAGAAGCTCGAGAGGCAGGTCAATGGAATTAAGTTTCTTTGCCTTGTGAGACTTCTTGGTCTGTTTGCCTTTCTTACATGCTACGCAAAAATCCAGAAGTTGGAAGTTCTTGACATTTACTCCATTCGCTAGATCATTCTGTATCAAGTGATTCATCTTCCTCGAATTAATGTGTCCCATTCTCCTATGCCAGGAGATTGAGTCCCTCTCTGTTGCCTTTGACAAGTAGCATTGAAATTTATGATCAGTTGTGGAGGCTTTTGATAGATCCATGACATATAAATCGTTATATCTTGAAGCTGACATTAAGACTTTGTCCTCCGGGATAACGTAATCCTTTTTCAGCACATAGCACTTCTTATTGTCAAACACAACTTTGAAGCCTTTGTCACATATCTGGGAGACAGAAAGCAAGTTGTTCTGTAGTTGTTGAACACAATAGACCTTATCAAACTTAACTTTCTAGTTTCCCACTGCGCCCTGAGCAGTGCTATATCCTCCTTTATTCCCAGCAAATGATACATGTCTCCCTTTAATTTGTTTGACATTGAAAAGAAGAGACAAGTTCCCGGTCATGTGCCTAGATGCCCCACTATCAACAATCTAGGTATTTGTGATAGCATTGTATCGGACACCTTGCACATTCAAAGGAAATGATCAGTTTAGGTTTAGGACCCAAGCCTTAATTGGCTTAGGTGACCCTAAGGAATCACACATCATAAAATCAACCCACTGTCCACTTGAGGATGAGGGCATATCGTTCTTCTTATTGTTCTCATTATCTGACAATTTACTTTACTTTTCTTTCCATGAGCCATTTTTGTGTAAGGCATGTTTGTGATAAACAGACGACTGGCTTATAATTTGAACTTTAGGTTCATTAGTTCTCTTAGGAGGAGTAGTAGAACTCCTTTTAGAAGAACTTTGTTTAGTGTCATAAAGTTCAATTTTCTTTCTGGAGTTTGATAATAAGGACAACTAGAAGAAATATTTCTTCTCTTTCCACAACTGTAGCATGATCTCCCTTTTACATGTTAAGGAAACTGTTTATGTGGGGTTGAGTGTGATACAGGTGCAACATAAGTCTAGTAGGATTTAGTCACTTCTCTTTTAGATGTTTCTGCTTCTTTAACAAAATTAATTGTTTGAACATTTTTAGCCTTTAGTTTATTTGGACTTTGACGTGTAACATGGGTTTGGTTAACTGGTTCATTTTGGGTTCAGAATAAGATATGTGTGAACTTGACCTTACATTAACCTTTTCAAATTTATCATCCAAATTAACAGTAGGCATCTTTTCTTTTGATTCCACAGTAGACTCCTTCTGTTTAGTGATAAAGTTCACGTGTTTACCCGTGGAATCAGGATCACTAACCAAAGGAGTCGACACCACATGATCCTTTACTGAATTGTTATTTACATGTCTACATTTTGTATTTAAAAGGGACTCATATGGTGGTGGAACTACTTTGTAACCCAACCCTTCCCCATTATTTCGCTCTTTCACTAAGTGTTGAACTATGTGAGAGGAACTGGTCCAACTATGCAGTTTTTGTTTTAAAGAATTAACTTTGACTTCTAAAGCTGCTTTTTCTTTCTTTGTTTCTTCTAAAGAATTTAAATAAAACTTTATATCATTTGCTTGATTGAAAGCAACAACCTCAGTTTCCCTTAGTTTTTACCAAAAAGTTCTATTTTTTCTTTGTAACTGCACTCATTTTGTTTTAAAACCAATTAGCTTTGGTGCATAGTTGTAAATCATTTACTAAGTTATCATTGTGGTCTAATAACCTAGCAAATTTTAGATCTATGCTTTCCCTAAATTTGTCACATTCAGCACAAGCATGTTTTTCAAACAATTGGTCTTTAGTACTTACCTAAGAGGAATTGGTTGAATCAGCCATCAATGCAGAGGTAGACTCTTCAGTTGTTGAAGATTCTAAACTTGTTGCTCTCAGCTCTTCCTCAACCAAGTAATGTACCATGTTCACAGCTTCTTCAATATCTGACATTACTAGCTCAACTGTGATCTCACCTTCACTTGCAAAACCATCATCCAGTCCCTCAACACAAGCAATGTTTGATTCACCCGGAGACACAAAATAGAAGGTCTAGTCTTGCCCTTCATCACCTTGAGCAGTCAAGGCCTTTGTCTTTTTGCTTGAAGAGGTAGCTCCACTCATGGGTTTGTCTTGATGGTTGAAGGTGGAAAATGGATTTCTATTTCTTGTTTTCTTGGGCTTTACACATTCACGTTTAAAATGCCCCTTTTCACCATAATTGAAGCAGGTGACCTTGGTTTTGTCAAAGCCAAACGTTCTGTCCTTTATGGCTACTAAATTCTGCCCAGTCTTCTTAACAAACTTTTTGGCTCGTCTAATTGCACTTGCAAGAGCCCACATGATATCCATTCTTTCTAGCTCGTTCTTATCGACTTGCTCATAATCTTCATCAGCAAGATGACAATTACCAATCTTCCTGACAACTAAACTATCATAGGATTGGACAACAGCTGCAAGAAGATCCATGTGCTCCTTCGCAACCTCCACTGTGACATTACTGAGATTCTCAGTCTTCAACTTCATAGTGTTGGCTTCAGGAACTGTATATTGGGTTCCAGATGACCCTGACGTTTCTGGTCCTGAAGCACTAGTTTGGGTAGGAGCTACGGAACTGGACACGAAAGCAGTTTGCAGTGGGGCTCCTGAACTGGTTGGAGTGGGAAATGAGTTGTAGAGTGAAGGATTCTGATCGTAGGATCCTTTCTGTAACCTGTACTTTATTCTCAGTTCTTCCTCTCTTAACTTCATTATGAAATCATTTATATCCAACTTAGCAAGAATATCATTCTGTCTTAGATTAGACACAAATAAATCCCATTTATCCTACAAATCGCCTGCAAAACTTGACACTTAATCTTCCATAGATGTTGTTACACCATGAGTGTGCAGCTCACTCATCAGATGGTAGAACCTGTCAATAATGTTGTCCAGACTCTCTTTCCTTATTGAAGAGAAGTTATCAAACTCCTTCTTGAGAGCCTTAGCCTTCAGAGCCTTTAACGTTGCATTTCCATCATATCTTTTCTCCAATGCTTCCCATAACTTTTTTGCCTGCTATTTTCAGAGAACTGATGAAAGATGTCTTTCGGTATCGACTGAGTCAACAAGGCATACACTTTCTTTTCTGCATTGTACATAACCTTCTGGCTGTCATTCATTCCTCCCAAAGTCAGCTTAACTCCATCAGCACCAACTGGCATAGTGTAACCTGTCTCAATGGATGCTCAAAGATTAGGATCAACTCCGTTTAGATAGATCTCGAACCTTTGTTTCCATATTGGATAATCATCTAACGTTATAAGCTTTGGTGGTTTATTATGATTCCCAACTTCATTTTCCAGAAGCAGAAGGTTCTGGATGTGAGAGTCCCTTCTGTCAGTAAAGGCAGTGAATTGAGCTTCCATATCTATAAACTTTGACCTTTAGAACAAGACTGGTTCACTCGTGCGAATGGACAAGTATGAATGGACAAATGCGGATGGACAATCGTGCGGATGGACAAATGCGGATGAGTCAATCATGCGATTGGAAAAATGCAGATGAGTCAATGCAGATGACTCGGTCATGCAAATGGACAATGCGGATGGCCAATGCGGATAACTCAGTAGTGCGAATGGACAATGCAGATGACCAATGCGGATGACTCAGTCGTGCGAATGGACAATGCGGATGACCAATGTGGATGACTCAATCGTGCGAATGGACAATTCGGATGACCAATGCGGATGACTCAGTCGTGTGAATGGACAATGCGAATGACCAATGCGGATGACTCAGTCGTGCGAATGGACAATGCAGATGACCAATGCGGATGACACAGTCGGGCGAATAGACAATGCGGATGACCAATGCGGATGACTCAGTTGTGCGAATGGACAATGTGGATGACTCAGTCGTATGAATGAACAAATGCGGATGATTCAGTCGTACGAATGAACAAATGCGGATGATTCAATCGTACGAATGAGCTATTCGTGCGACTGAAGGCTGTTGTGTTTGGAAATTTTCGAATTTTGAAACTTTGACACAAAACACGATTTTTCCAGAGACCCTAATCTGCCGTATGATGAAAAATTTGAACTCTTAGACCTGGAAACGTCGAAAACACTGTTTTGCTCAAGAAAGATGACTTTTTGAATGAAAAACGTGAGTTTAACACCAAAACTAATCGAATCACAAGCAAAATCAAGAGCCAAAGATCTTATACCACTTGTTAGGGGACCGTGTACGTACAGAGTACTAACTGATTATGCATGAAACCGAATCAAATAATGCGGGATCCTATTTCATTGGTGATCCAATCAGTGAGAACGTAAACCGGATCGATCTAACGATTAAAGAAATGTTAAGATTGAGTAGAAAACGATCAGATGTGAACTATGAAGTTGGAATATACGTTCTGGACGCTCTGGATGGCTAGGTCATGAGGGTATACGATATAAGTGTCAAAAGTCTCGTTTTTTCACGAATTATGTGCTATTTATAAGTTTGTAGTCTTCATTCGTGCGACTGAACCATTAGCATGGTTCAGTCGTGCGACTGACCCATGCGACTGATTCATACGCACGACTAAAGGTTCAGCCGTGCGACTGAGTCATTCTCATGCCTCAATCGTATGACTGGTCCAGTCTCCTGGTCCAGACGTGCGACTAGTTCATTAGCATGATGTCATCATGCGTATGGTCCATAAGTATGGTCCATTAGCATGAATAATCATACAACAACTTCAAACCTATATAATAAGTTTATATATATGAATTAAAGATACATTAACATCAAAGCACAAATCATATATCATCATATCGTTTCATTACACATATGTAAGCCATGACAAACTTTTACATTAAGCACATAAACTAGGGACATATGTATCAACAGTTAGAATGTAAAACAACATATTTTTTTATGTTTTCATATGGTGGTAGTATGTAAAATAGTACGTTCTGTGTTGTTTTCACCTTCTATGTTGTTTTCATGTAAAACAACACGTTTTGAGTTGTTTTCATGTAAAATTGGATGTTATGAGCTAATTTCATGCGAAAAAGTTGTCCTGTAAGGCCCCGTTCCCGGAGACCTCACAGTTGGTCAATCACAGCAGCTAAAACATTAAACATTATAATTATACAAACTTAAGAAGCGGAAATAATTTATCAAAAACCATTCATTTCATTTAAAACACTGTTGTTAAACAATACATCATCGTTTAACTGTTTACAAAAGTATTGTTTTACTGCATTACAAAACAACAGCAACATAAAATACAAATGGATGCCAGTCTTTCCCTACCGAGTAGCTTCACCCTCGTGCCATCCTCAGCAATAATTACCTGCCAACTAAAAATGTATAAAAGTCAGCGTTACTAAGTGAGTTCCAGTTTTATAAGTAATAAAATACTTTCTGTATGTTGTATATGAAAATACTTTTTTCTGTAAAATACAACTCTGTACTGTGTAGGTGAGCACTTATTACCTATATGAACAGATAATGTTCATTCTCTTTACTGTATGCCTTGTCTGTTCTGTAGACTTTTATCTTTATCTTTCACTTTCTTATGGACCATTGAGCAATACCCCAACTATATGCGCGATGAAAAACGGGTGATGCGCCATCTATATCCCTCGAAAAGGTCAACTGTATCCCTCGAAAGGGTCAACTGTATCCCTCGAAAGGGTCAACTGTATCCCTCGAAAGGGTCAACTGTATCCCTCGAAAGGGTCAACTGTATCCCTCGAAAGGGTCAACTATATCCCTCGAAAGGGTCAACTGTATCCCTCGAAAGGGTCAACTATATCCCTCGAAAGGGTCAACTATATCCCTCGAAAGGGTCAACTATATCCCTCGAAAGGTTCAACAATATCCCTCGAAAGGGTCAACTGTATCCCTCGAAAGGGTCAACTGTATCCCTCGAAAGGGTCAACTATATCCCTCGAAAGAGTCAACTGTATCCCTCGAAAGGGTTCTGTGTACTGTGTACAAGGCCGACCCAATCACCCAGGGCATGCTGCAAAGGTCCTGGTCTCGTGTGCAATATGGGGTAGCTAACCCGCAACACGGTCGAGCTAACGACAACATGGTCGTGTCACTCCTATAAGCTTGCAAGACTTGTTAACATTTTATTAATGTTCCTCTTCTTTTCTTTATTGCTCTTTCTCTTTATTATTACGATATAATTTACGTTATGATAATAAACATACCACGTAAAGTCACATGCTATAAGTAATAATAATATTAGCAATAATATTAATAAGGAACAATCATAATCATGCATGGAACATCATCATAAATAAGCCCTAGTCAACCCTCGGTCAAAACCCTAAAAGCACAGACTCCCAGAAAATTCTATAAAAATTTCTAAGTGCTTAGGCGCTTTGGCACTATTTGGGCGCATGAGCCCTGTTTGGGCGTTTCATCACTATGTAGGCGCATCAGCCAACACTTAATCATTTTATCACTTAGGCGCATGAACTATTCAGGTGCATGGGCACTATTCGTGCATATGAACACTTAGGCACATGGGTGATTCGGACGCATGGACACTTAGGCGAATGGGCCTTTTGGGCGCATGGGCACTATTGGGGCGCATGGCCCTACACTTAGTCGTCCGACTAACATTTCCAGATGCATGGACCACTGTTCAGGCACATGGGATATACTTAAACATTTCTAAAGCAATCTTAGGCGCATGGGCTACTGTTCAGGCGCATGGATTACACTTAAATCCTTCTAAGGCATTTTCAGGCGCATGAGCCTTATCTAGGCGCATGGACCTTCTGTGTACCATGTTTCTAGTATGTTTTCAAACCTAATCATCGAACCCATCTGTTTTAAGCTTAACATGGCTATTCTAGCAGGAATAACCTATAAGCATTCAAGAATTAACATCCAACATGCATAATACATACGGGTAAACATACATAAACATTTGAAAATCGTTTTAATACATTTTCAGCCCCAAAAATGTTTAAAACAAGTAAAAAACGGGGTCTAGAACTCACCTGATGCAACTTGGGTGTTTCTTCCTTTCTAACCCGCTTGCAAATGAGTTCAAACACCTAAAAAACAACACCAAACACACACATCCGGGCACATACACAACACATAAGCACATAAGCATATAACCGGGATAGAACCCGTCATAAACACTTAAAAACCATGAATTCTTACCTTGAATTCGACTTCTCTTCTTCTTCTTTTTTTCTTCAGCCGAGAGTTCCCCTACTCTCTCTCTCTCACTCTCTCTAAATCTGAAAGAAAGTGGTGATGTGAAGTGAGGGTGGGCGGCCATGCCCACCTTTACACCAACTTTTTCAAAGATTTGTCCTTTTGGACACTTTTAGTCCTTCCACTTGGACTTTATTGCTTTTCTTTCTTTTATTCTTCATGTCTTGTCTTTTTAAAATAACCGGGTGTTACATGTTCCGTGCTACTTTCACATAAAACAACACTGTTGATACATGTATGTCCCTAGATCATGATATGTGATGTAATAGATCTTGTTTGGTATGATTAATGAACTGATATTGATAGTCTGTTGGTTATAATGTTTAATAGTTCATTAATGAGTCGTGACTGAATTGATTGGTTTATAATTACTTGAATGATTACATATAATATTATATTAATTAACTAAAACATTCAAACTTAACTTAATGAAGTTCCCATGCGAATGGATCATGCGAATGAACCATACACATGAATAACTTCACACGATTGACTCAGTCGCACGACTGAACCAGGAGACTGGATCAGTCGTACGACTGTAACATAAGATTGGCTCAGTCGCACGACTGAACACTCAGTCGCACGAATGAACCAACCGCATGGTTCAATCGCACGACTGAACCAACTAATGGTTCAGTCGCACGATTGAATAGTGCCAACCTATAAATACAACTCGATTCGTGAAAAACGATGACATTCGATCAAGTACAATTCCAGACGAACCCTAGCCGTCCAGAAACCTTCCAAATCGTTCTCCAAGTTCATAGAACACATTAGATCGATTCCTTATCGATTTCTAACGTTAGTTTCAATCCTTGATTGATTCTTCGTGTGTTCTCACTGATTGGATCGCCAATCAATAGGATTCTGCACTATTTGATCTGGTATACACGTGATCTCTAGGTATTTCAGTCGAATACCAGGTCCTAACAAGTGGTATCAGAGCTATTGGCTCTTGATTACGTGTTGATTCAATCAAGATTGCATAAAAGTTTGTGTTTTTACACTAAAAAACGCAATCTTTGGCATCAAAAGTGATCTTGGAAGTTCCCTGCTCATCGACGTTTGGTTTCTACGGACTCAGGCGATTAGAACTTGTGAAATTTCGAATTTTTACGGCTGAAACCCGTCAAACCTAGAAATTTTCCCAAAACAGCAGCTTCAATCGCACGACTGACTCATTCGTACGACTGGACTCCATTCGCATTGCTCATACGCACGATTGGACCTAGTCGCACCTTCATTCGGCCGATTGAACCGTTCGTTCGCATAGCTCATACGCACCAGATTCATTCGCACGACTGAACCAATCGCCCAGTTCATTCGCACGATTGAACCAATCGCAGAGCTTATACGCACGATTAGCTCATTCGCATCCTTCAGTCGCATCAGTGAAAGTTTGTTTGATTAGATTATAAGTTTATTCATCATGGAAGATCAGATGTCAGCCTTTACTGTTGGGAAGGACTCAAGGATACAGAATCTGTTGCTGCTTGAGAGTGAGGTGGGGAATCACAATAAACCACCAAAGCTCTTGAATTTAGATGAGTTTCCCCACTGGAAACAACGTTTTGAGATCTACCTTAATGGAGTAGATCCTAATCTGTGGGAAGCCATTGAGATAGGTTATAGTACACCAGTGGGAGCTGATGGAGTTAAACTAACATTAAGCGGGATGACAGACGCACAGAAAGTAAAGTACAATGCAGAGAAAAGAGTTTATGCATTGACCACTCAGTCTATCCCCAAAGACATATTCGACCAGTATTCCGAGAGCAAGCAGTCTAAGAAACTGTGGGATGCGCTAGAGAAGAGATATGATGGTAATGCATCATTGAAGGCAATCAAGGAAAAGGAGTTAAAGAAGGAATTCGATAACTTTTCATCAATTGGTAATGAAAGTTTGGACGAAGTCATAGATAGATTCTACCACTTGATGAGCGAATTGCATACACATGGAGTGGCTACTACCATGGAAGAAAAAGTAAGCAACTTCGCAGACGGGTTGCCTGATAAGTGGGCTACATTCGTGTCTAACCTGAGACAGAATGGAATCCTTGTAAAGCTGGATATAATGACTTCATTCTTAAGTTGCGAGAAGAAGCACTAAGGATGAAGTATAGAGCTCAGAAGTCTTCGTACACACAAAATCCAGCTTTATACAACGCCACGCCTCAAGCTAAGACATCTGGAGCACCCCTCCAGACTGCGTTTGTGTCTAGCTCGTCAGGTCCCTCACATGCTTCTCCTTCTGGATCAGACACGTCTGGGTCATCATGTACCCATCATATTGGATCAGAAGCAAACGCTACCAAACTGAAGACCGAGAACTTCGGTAATGTGACCGTGGAAGTAGCACGAGAGCATATGGATCTCTTAGCAGCAGTGGTTCATTCATATGATGGACTTGTTGCTGGGAAGATTGGAAACTGCCATCTGGCAGATGAGGACTACGAGCAGGTGATGAGATGGAGCTTGAAAGAATGGATATAATGTGGGCCTTAGCAAGTGCTGTTCGGAGGGCGAAGAAGTTTGTGAAAAAGACTGGACAAAACTTGGTTGCTACTAAGGACACCACCTTTGGCTTCGACAAGAGTAAAGTGACCTGCTTTAATTGTGATGTAATACATCTTGTTTGGTATGATTAATGAACTGATATTGATAGTCTGTTGGTTATAATGTTTAATAGTTCATTAATGAGTCGTGACTGAATTGATTGGGTTTATAATTACTTGAATGATTACATATATATTATATTAATTAACTAAAACATTCAAACTTAACTTAATGAAGTTCCCATGCGAATGGATCATGCGAATGAACCATACACATGAAGAACTTCACACGATTGACTCAGTCGCACGACTGAACCAGGAGACTGGATCAGTCGTACGACTGTAACATAAGATTGGCTCAGTCGCACGACTGAACACTCAGTCGCACGAATGAACCAACCGCATGGTTCAATCGCACGACTGAACCAACTAATGGTTCAGTCGCACGATTGAATAGTGCCAACCTATAATACAACTCGATTCGTGAAAAACGATGACATTCGATCAAGTACAATTCCAGACGAACCCTAGCCGTCCAGAACCTTCCAAATCGTTCTCCAAGTTCATAGAACACATTAGATCGATTCCTTATCGATTTCTAACGTTAGTTTCAATCCTTGATTGATTCTTCGTGTGTTCTCACTGATTGGATCGCCAATCAAATAGGATTCCGCACTATTTGATCTGGTATACACGTGATCTCTAGGTATTTCAGTCGAATACCAGGTCTTAGCAGCAGTGGTTCATTCATATGATGGACTTGTTGCTGGGAAGATTGGAAACTGCCATCTGGCAGATGAGGACTACGAGCAGGTGGATGAGATGGAGCTTGAAAGAATGGATATAATGTGGGCCTTAGCAAGTGCTGTTCGGAGGGCGAAGAAGTTTGTGAAAAAGACTGGACAAAACTTGGTTGCTACTAAGGACACCACCTTTGGCTTCGACAAGAGTAAAGTGACCTGCTTTAATTGTGGTGAGAAGGGGCACTTCAAACGAGAGTGTGTCAAGCCAAAGAAGACGGGGAATGGGAACCCGTTCTCATCCTTTACTCGCCAGGACAAGCAACCCTCTAGTTCTACTTCATCAAACAAGGATCCAAAAGCACTAACTGGTCATGATGATGAAGGACAGGATTGGAGTTTCAGGTTTGTCTCACCAGGAGAATCTAACATTGCCAGTGTCGAGGATATTGACGATGATTCTGCGAGTGAAGGTGATATAGCAGTTGAAATTGCAATGTCACATAATGAAGAAACAACTGCAGCCGAGGTCAGCTACAAGCCAAATAAGGAAGTTTCCACATCAGAGACAGAAAAGCCAGAGTCGACAGAACCAGAATCATCTGATGCGGCACTGATGGCTAATACTTCTGAACCAACTCAGGTAAGTACCACTGACCAAATTTTTAATAACCATGCTTGTTCTGATTGTGACACGTTTAGGAATAGCATAGATGAAAATTTTGCTAGGTTATTAGATCATAATGATAACTTAGTAAAAGATTTACGTCTGTGCACTGAGGCAAATAGAGTACTAAAACAAAATGAGCATTGTTATAAAGAAAAGATAGACCTATTGACTAAACAACTTAGGGAAACTGAAGTAGTGGCTTTTAACCAAGAAAACGACATTAGGTACTATCTTAACTCCCTAGAAGACACTAAGAAACAAAGGGCAGTTTTAGAAGTCGAAGTTAATTCATTAAAACAGAAACTGCATAGTTGGACTAGTTCTTCACACATACTTCAACACTTAGTAAGAGAAAGGAATAACGGGGAGGGATTAGGCTACAAAGTGGTTCCACCACCACCTGAGACCTTGATGAACACCAAGTCTAGACCTGTAAATAATAACCCTATCAAGGATCATGTGTAACTACTCCTCTTGTTACTGATCCAGACACCTCATGTTCATCTACTGAATCTGGTAAGAAACAAAAGGAGGCCACTTCAAAGGCAAAGGGTAAATTGCCATGTGTTAACCTGGAAAATGAATTTGAAAAAGTTAATTTAAAGTCAGGGTCAAATAGAGTCAAATCAGAACCAACAGGACTTCAAATGTTACTTTTTCACATGCTTCAAGTCAAAAACCAGTTAACCAAAAAGTAAAACAGTTTAAATCAGTAAAGTTTGTTACACCAGAGAAAACATCAAACATCCAAGAGTCAAAAACTAAAGTGATTGATGTTACTAGAGTGTCACGCACTTCTCCACAAAGAAAGTCTACTCATAAAGTTGATAGCAGGTCATGCTACAACTGTGGAGAATGTGGACACATTGCTTCCGACTGTCATTTCTATCAGACACCTAGGAAGAAGATTGATCTTCTGGACTCTAGACCTAGGTCTTCTAAGCAGAGTTCTCTAACTCCACCTAGAAGAGCTAGTGAACCTAAAGTCCAACCTGTAAGCCAGACGACTGTTTATCATAAACAGGCACTGCACAAATCTGGCTTATGGAAAGAAAAATCCACCTCGTGTCTGCTACTGATAACAAGAAGGAACCTGAGCTACCCTCACCTTCTAAGGGTCAATGGGTGGAGTTTATGATGTGTGATGCCTCTGGGAAACCCAAGACAGTCAAAGCTTGGGTTCCTAACCTAAACTGATTCTTTTACTTTGTATGTGCAGGGTGTTCGATATAGTGCTGAGACTAACACGTGGATTATAGACAGCGGAGCATCCAGGCACATGACAGGAAATAGCGCCCTTTTATCGAACGTCAAACAAATAAAAGGAGGGCATGTTTCCTTTGCAGGAAACAAAGGAGGCTATATCACAGCTCAGGGAGAAGTGGGAAATCAGAAAGTTAAGTTTGATAAAGTGAACTACGTTCAACAACTTCAGAACAACTTACTTTCTGTTTCCCAAATCTCTGATAAAGGATTTAAGTCGTCTTTGATAATCAGAAGTGTTACTGCTGAAGAAAGAATATATGATCCCAGAGGACCAAGTTCTGATGACTGCTTCAAGATATAAAGACTTGTATGTCTTGGATCTGTCAACAGCTGCCACAACGGATCATGAGGTTCAGTGTTTCTTATCTAAAGCTACTGAGAGGACTCCATCTCCTGGCATCGGAGAATGGGACACATAGTCAACGGAAGATGAATCATTTGATTCAGAAGGATTTAGTTAGAGGAGTGAATGTCAAGAACTTCCAACTTCCTGACTTTTGTGTAGCTAGCAAGAAAGGCAAACAGACAAAGAAGTCTCATAAGGAAAAGAAAGTTCATTCAATAGACTTCCTCTTGAGCTTCTTCACATGGATCTGTTCGGTCCAGTTAGTACAAGGAGCATTGCAGGCGACGCGTACTGCTATGTGGTCACTGATGACTACTCAAGTTTCACGTGGGTCATGTTTCTAAAATCAAAATCAGAAACTTTGGAGACATTCAAGGAATTAGTAACCACACTGGAATCACTCTACAAGCTCAAAGTTCCAAATACGCTCAGACAACGGGACAGAATTCAAGAATCAAGGATGGAGGCATACTGCAAGGAAAGGGAATTGTGCATCAATTCACTTCTGCCTACACACCTCAGATGAATGGCATTGCTGAGAGAAAGAACAGGAGTTTGATAGAAACAGCCCGGACTATGCTGGCAGACTCGAACTGCCTATCCAATTCTGGAACGAGGCAGTGGCAAATGCATGCTATACACTGAACCGAGTCCTAATAGTCAAGCGTCACGGAAAGACATGTTATGAGCTACTTCAAAGACGCAAACCGAATTTGGAGTATCTTGAACCTTTTGGCGCACCGTGTACACTTCTGAAGAAGACACAAGAAGGAAAATTCAGCGAGAAGGCAGTTGAAGGAATCTTTCTAGGATACAACATACCGAACAAGCGAGTTTACAATAACTCAACGGGTCTTGTAGAATGTGGTGTAATGTTGACGTTCAGAGATATACCACACCACCTACAGGCAAAGGACCTGCATACTTCTTCGATTATGATGGATTCTTCAAATCCTTCAACATTCCTCTCTCTCCCTCGGATGATGAGTTAGCTACTAGGATGATGTATGATATTCTAAATACTCCATCCAGCACACAGGGAGAGTCATCTACTCAGTCAGAAGGGGTAGTCGATGAAAGTGACTCCTCCTCTGAAGATGAAACTGAAGCAGATGACCAGAACAGTCAGGAGGAACAGGTTCCAGTTCCTGAAAGTCCACAAGCATCCACAAGTGATGTACCCTCGACTTCGGAACCTCAAACTCCAACCTCCTCAGATGCAGACCAAAATGTTCACAATCTTGGTTCGGAGGTGACTGTGCCGACTACTCCAGGATCACGACTAAACGTCTATCATCCCCTTGACAATGTTATTGGAGATGTCCGATCAGGAGTACAAACCCGAAATCAGCTATACTCAGCTGATTACGCCTCAGTTATGGAGAAGGGTTACATTCATGATGGTGCTTATCGATGTTTTGTCTCACAGGTTGAACCAAAATATGTCAGTGAAGCACTAAATGATGAGGCGTGGGTGAGTGCCATGCAAGAAGAACTTCTGCAGTTTAAGAAGTTAGGTGTATGGACTCTGGTTGATAGACCTAAAGGTGCTAAAGTCATTGGCACCAAATGGGTACTAAAATGTAAGAAGGATGACCAAGGAGTCATTATAAGGAACAAAGCTCGACTGGTGGTTCAAGGTTTTCGCCAAGTCGAGGGGATTGACTATAATGAGGTGTTTGCACCCGTGGCAAGGATGGAAGCTATTCGTATCTTCCTTGCCTATGCCTTGTACATGAAGATTAAAGTCTACCAATTAGATGTGAAGAGTGCATTCCTTCATGGAGTAAAAAAGGGAAACAGTCTATGTAAGTCAACCCGAGGGATTTGAAGACCCTTATCATCGGGATAGAGTTTACAAGCTTGACAAAGCTTTATATGGGCTTCATCAAGCTCCTCGAGCTTGGTATGAGAAACTCTCGACTCATCTTGTGAAACACGGCTTTCGCAGGGAGTCATTGACTGTACACTGTTTATTAAAGAAAAGGATGGTGACCTACTGCTTGTACAGATATATGTTGATGACATAATCTTCGGGTCAAAGAACGAAGAGTTATGCAAAGAGTTTGAAGCAGTGATGAAGAAAGAGTTTGAGATGAGTGCAATGGGGGAGATGAAGTTCTTTCTCGGGTTACAGGTGGATCAACACCTAATAGGATCTTTCTACATCAGACCAAGTATGTAGGAGACATTCTCAGTCGCTTTGACATGGAGAATGCTTCTGCTGCTGGGACTCCACTTGCTACGAATCATGATATAGCACCTGATGAGAATGGAGATCTGGTAGATGCCACTATGTACCGAGGAATGATTGGATCTCTCATGTATCTCACTGCCTCAAGACCTGATATCATGTATGCTACATGTTTATGTTCCAGATATCAGGCTAAACCTAAGGTCAATCATCTGATCGGGGTCAAAAGGATCTTTCGCTATCTAAAGGGAACACCCACACTGGGGTTGTGGTATCCTCATGATGACGATTTTGAGCTCACAGCGTATAGTGACGGACTATGGAGGCTGCAAAATGAACTACAAGTCTACATCAGCAGGGTGTCAATTCTTTGGGAGAAGATTAGTTACATGGCAGTGTAAGAAGCAGACATCGGTTGCATTGTCAACCTGTGAAGCTGAATATGTTGCTGCTGCAAGTTGCTGTTCACAAATCATTTGGATTCAACATCAAATGCGGGATTACGGTTTAAAATTCTCATCTACTCCTATTTTTGTTGATAACTCTGCTGCAATTGCAGTAACCAAAAATCTGGTTCAACATCCTAAGACCAAACACATCGGTATAAATACCACTTCATAAGAGACTGTTTTGAAAAAACCTTAATAGATGTGGTTAAAATTAATACTGATTTTCAACGTGCTGACCTCTATACAAAAGCCTTGATAAACCATGTTTTCAATACTTGCTAGAGGTCAACGACGTTAAAAAGAAAAGTGAGGTAATTCCTGATGAGAATGATGTGTAGTCCGATGTAGGTTCGTTAATGTTATTTTATTTTATGTTATCTGTTTCTTTCTTTTCTTTTGTCTGTTATACTTAAACTCATGTTATCTTGCTTTATTAAAATCCAAAATAATTAAATCCGAAATGATTTTAGTATTTTAGGGGGAGAATATGTCAGCAAGTTAATATAAAAAAAAAAAAAAAAAATGAGGGAGAAGGGGTAACTAGCTGAAATAAGGTAGATTGTGTCTGTGATACTGATTCAATACCTTTGGAAGATGATAGACACAGGAACAAATCAAGAGGGATTTAAAATTTAAGGTTTGAAAAGATGCAAAAGTTCAAAGTATAAGTCTGTGTAGTCTAAGCAATATAAAAAGGGAAAATGATAGAAAACTGGCAACTCCTATGGTGACACAGAGAAAGTAGACTTAGAGGCTGCTAGACCACAAATGATATGTTGGTAGATTCAACACAATAGACAATTAGACCTGACTGGTGATTTCAAGATCAAACTAAGTTGTTCAACTGACTGTGGCTTTCATCTTATCACTGGTTAACACAATCAAAAATATTCCAATAAGGGGTAATGAGCATTAAATGCCACAAAAGTGTGCGGATGACCATAATTAGAGCAAAGCAAGAAAAAATGAAAGACAAATGCAATAAAGCTAATGATTCATGTTGTTGGTGCATATGTGTGTCAAATAAAATAAAATGCTCTAACAAGGAGATAGGTTGTGTGCCTCTCTGTTGTGCGATGGACTGACCTGAGGATAAGCATAACCTAGATATTCTAGAATTCATTGTTGTTTGCCGCCTCTCTGCTGTGCGATGGCACTGACCTGAGGACAGGCTCTCTTTGAAAGCTCTAAGAATAGTCTCTTCTTGTAATAATACCGTAGACCGCTCAAAACCTCTGAGGAATGTTGATTACCATATAAGTGGGATCCACAAATGTTAGCTGAAATAATTAACCTAAATCAGTCACAGTCTGCGTCAAAAGTCTGTGTATGGATTTAAGTGGACAAACATACTGACAATCTTAGTGGCTACATTCTCAAGAGTTCAAATCAATGTGAAAATCTAAGAGTTTCAGTATGATTTCCTTAAGTTGCTAACGACTCTGGATGAACACCGAGAATTTAAGCATCAAAAAGTTTTAATAACAAGTCCCAAAATGATTTGATACTCCTGTATGATTCCAAAATTGAGTTGGTCCAGATATGATCAATCTAAGTTAAAGCTGTCTACTCCTAATCAACTCCCTTAGATTTCCATCTTAGGGTTTTATCTCTCACAAAAGTCCAAACATAACTTTAGTTGTGTTGTTAGTTTAAGTTCCTATGTTTATCTTTTAATTTGTGTGTCTGTCGGACTACATCAGGGAAATCAGAAGGGAATTAACTTACCTAAAAGGGTCATGTCTGAGATGGCCACATGGTTTTAAAATTTAAAAGGTCACGTCTGAAGTGACTGAATTGGTTAAGAGCTTACAATGCTATTATCAAAAGTGAAAAGGATCTGAATAGTAAATGTTAAAAATGACTGTAAACTCACAAAGTGTGACCCATTCGCACTAGTGGATCATGGTTATCGACCAACTATGCGAATGGCTTCCAATCGGCCAAATGGACATGAAATTGATCCATTCGACCGAATGGAAGGGGGAATGAAACAGTAGACCGACTGAGGCTCAGTCGGTCAACTAAAGGGGCGAATGAAGGAGACCGAATGAGTCAGTCGACCGACTGAGACTCAGTCGGCCGACTGAATGCGATTGACTAGGCCAATCGTACGACTGAACCTCAGTCGCCCGATTGAACTGAGCGAATGAGGCCAGTCGGTCGAATGAACCTAGGTTCAGTATTTAAGGGACTGAGTCGATCGCATCTCACTCATCACTCCCAATAGCACCCCAAATCGCACTCTGTACGTTACCCTGTCAAACATGCCACCGATTCTGATATACATTGCGGTTAAGATTCTTACATTCCAGTGACGTTTTACAGGTACACTACTCCTTAAATCCTACCAAAATCAGTACCTCACCGAACTACAATAGCGACATTGGATTGAATCAAGAACCGAACTGTGAATTGACCTAATCACCTATGTAAATGAAGCAAAATGTGAAAATTGAGTTTAATAGGTTATTAGTGACAAGTAGACGAGGTAATGGACCATTACACACTGTTAAAAGACTTAGATTGGTCAAGATTCGACCCACAGGCGATCGAACAGTGGGGCAAGCGACTGGTCGTTCGAATGAACTCCAATCGCACGATTGAACCTTGCGATTGGATCATTCGACGACTGAACCACACGAATGAGTCCAGTCGGCAGATTGAACTCAATCGCATGTCTCAGTCGGCAGATGAACTCAATCGCATGTCTCAATCAGCCGATTGAACTCAATCGCATGTCTCAACAGCCGATTGAACTCAATCGCATGACTCAAACAGGCGACTGACTTCAGTCGCATGATTCATTCGCACGAATGAATCAAAATGACTTTCAACTTTACACTTAGAACAGAAGTCTTCATGTCTTATGTATTAATAGTTCTATGTCTTGTGTGTTACAGATAAATGGCAGAAAAGTGGACCATAAATCCAAAGCACAACATCTGTGCCCATTTGGATCACACCACAGGAACGGGGCTGAGTTTACCGACATAATAGCATTTCTGAGACGGTCCGGATATATAACGCGATCTCCACTCCTTGCACGCCTTATAGATCACTCCATCAGGCATTCTGGGAAAATGCCTCGGTGGACCGCTCTCGTGAGCCTTACTGTATCAGGAGCTCCATACTGGGCCATGATATTGAGATTTCTGCTGCCGACATTCAGAGGGTCCTAGAGTTCGGGGAGGACGCTGATCATCCTACAAAACTACATCCATTGACAGTAAGAGGATGCTTCCTAAGGATAAAGTACGCTGGGGATATCAACTCAGGTGTGCTCAACAAGAGCAACCTGAGCCCCCAGTACAAGTACTTAGCACACGTGATCCTCAAGTGTGTAGCATCGAGGAGGGGTGGGTTTGACGACCTCTCAGACCAGATTCAAAATGCCTACGTGGCACTGGTTCTGAACCACCCCTTCAGTTTTTCCAGCATGATATTCTCCTACTTGGTGGAGAATTTGGAGGTAAAGGGAAAAGAGGGGTTCTGTATGTACCCCAGATTCTTACAGCTCGTCTTCAACGAGAAGCTGCCACAGTTGCCCAAAGAGAGTCATGACGCAGTGGCCTTAGAGATAATGGATGATACTACTCTGGGTAGGATGAGAGTTTACAGGGGAAAGCAGATTAAGCCCCAAGTGAAAAGAATGATTGGCCACTTAGCAGATGAAACGTATGTGGCACCGGGGAGACGCCAATGGCGTCACGAGGACAGTGACTCCGACGTGGAGCCAATTGTCCTCCCCACTGATGATTCAGAGGAGGATGACAGTGGGGATGATGTTGTTCCATCCAGAGCCACTTTGTCTGACTCTGTTCCCTCGGTGTGTCTCACCTGCTGAGGTAACTGAGTCAGCAGGATTTCATCAAGATTTTGTTTGAACGAGGAGGATGAGGATGAATCTGATGAGGAACCATTGACCCGGACTGTGGGAAGGAAAGTGGTTCCCACAGAACACGGGTTGAGGGTTGTTGGTGAACAACCGAGAGGCTCCGGAGATATAGAAACTGATCCAACATATGCTCCGGGGTCCTCAGGCGGGATTGAAGGGGAGCATCCACCTCGAAGGGAACGAGGAGAAAACGGATGGCTCAACCCCATGGCCAGAAAAAGAAAAAGCGTAAGGTAACCTTTCACCACCACATCCCCCATACCTTCCACCACTACCACCTCTGCAGACACACCTTCCACCACCATACCTCTCCCACAGCAACCACAGACACACCACCATGACCACCACAAGCCAGACCCCAGCCACCACTACATCATTCACCCCACACTCACCACCACTATCATCCAGACCTGACCCGATATTCACCACCTCCACCACCACCACTAGCCACCAAACCGAGCCCTCAGCCTACCCCTCACACACCTTAGATCTCCTCTACCTCCAATCGGGGTAGAGGAACAGCTGTCAGCCTTAAATAGAATGGTGTTACGACTGCTGGCGGCTGATGAGGAAAAGACCTCTCAGATCCGCCAGCTCACCGACCTGACTGCTGCACAATCGCATAAAATAGCAGAGCAGGATCAAGTAATTGCGGAGCAGGCCCAGCAATTGGCTGCTCAGAACACTCAGTTGACCAACTCCGAGCGCAAGTGTCACAGCAGGTAAGCAGATAGAGGAGTGGAAAAAGCTAAGAGGTCCATTTTGCTAAAATTGAAAGGATCAAAGGAGGAACCTCTAAAGATAAAGGATGGAGACAGGGATAATGAAGATGATGATGATGATGATGATGACAGTGACTCTGATGAAGAGAAAACAAGAGTGGTGTGCAGATGAAGAGACTGAAGAAGGAGAAGCAGCTGAATCTGTCAGCTCCCGGTCACGAGAAGAGAACAAAGAACAGACAAGATCAGTCAGCTTCTGCTTCTGCACCTTCACAGAAGAGTCTAGCATTCAGGATAAAAGTAAATAGTGGATGTTTATGTATTTCATTACTTTTGTATTTTGTATTGAAAAACCATGTACTAAATGTTTATATTAAGTTAATGCATTTTGTTTGATATATTACTAATGATTTGAGTGTGAAATGTGTAAATCAAACAGATCCAAAGTACCACAGAGATGAGTTTGATATTGCTCCCCTTCAACAGATCAAGTCTCAACTCACAATGATTCTTGATCTGCAAGGGATTGTCAGAAGGTCAGTGAGTTATACCCTGAAGAAGGTGAAATAATTCATGACCTATCTAACGAGCAACTGGCAGAGATGTTCAGACTCAATCCTGATGACATTGTCAAGGATGCTCCAACAGTTGATTCAACCAGTGACGACGAACTACACGACGTTGATGAAGTTGAGGTTGAAGATATTGCTGCTGAAGAGTACCCTCAGTACGCTGACAAAGAGGGTAATGTGGTCCCCAATCTGGGTGAGTCCTAGTCAGTGATATGTTTGAGGTACTAGACAAGATGGAGCAGGAAGCAGGAAGACCGAAGGAACAGCCCAAGCCTCAAACAATGATGTATACATTCGAAAGGCTGAGTGGGCTGAATGTTTTAAAGAAGTCAGAGCACAACGTGATGCACCGAAGAGGGATGCCTACACAAGTTCTACAGCGTCAAGAAACATCTTGCGATGTCAGGCAGGATTATAGCATGGGCATATTTTGATGATCTTAACGTTTATGCCGTTAAGAGGGAAAAGGGCATAGAGTACTTTAGATTTCCACATGATCTAAAAACTCTACCTGGATTTGAGCTCAACCAGCTGGCCAAGTGAAGCTGTGTATGCTGACCCGAGAAAAATGTCAGGGTGGTTGAGGCTGCCCTAAAGAAAGAGTACCACACAGGTGGATTAACTTCAGACCTCAACAACCTACAAGGTATATTAGAAGGTCTGAGATGGATGCCATTACTGGGAAACTAAGATTGTGTTGAAGTGGAGTCCTCCTCGCACTATGTCAAGAATCCCTCTCAGGAAAATGCCACAGGACTTCACTCACACTTCAAATGGTGGTACTATGATTGGAGAACTGCTGAAGCTGACATAGTTCTGAACAAAGGGGTTCAATGGATACTGTCAGGGTATTCGACCCAATGTGGCTAACCAACTTGTTGTATTATGTCTATACATTATACAAGTGGCCATTGTTCTATGACACACAAGACATTGTACGAACCCTAGCCGTCCAGAAACCTTCCAAATCGTTCTCCAAGTTCATAGAACACATTAGATCGATTCCTTATCGATTTCTAACGTTAGTTTCAATCCTTGATGATTCTTCGTGTGTTCTCACTGATTGGATCGCCAATCAAATAGGATTCCGCACTATTGACCTGGTATACACGTGATCTCTAGGTATTTCAGTCGAATACCAGGTCCTAACAAGTGGTATCAGAGCTATTGGCTCTTGATTACGTGTTGATTCAATCAAGATTGCATAAAAGTTTGTGTTTTTACACTAAAAGACGCAATCTTTGGCATCAAAAGTAATCTTGGAAGTTCCCTGCTCATCGACTTTGGTTTCTACGGACTCAGGCGATTAGAACTTGTGAAATTTCGAATTTTTACGGCTGAAACCCGTCAAACCTAGAAATTTTCCCAAAACAGCAGCTTCAATCGCACGACTGACTCATTCGTACGACTGGACTCCATTCGCATTGCTCATACGCACGATTGGACCTAGTCGCACCTTCATTCGGCCGATTGAACCGTTCGTTCGCATAGCTCATACGCACCAGATTCATTCGCACGACTGAACCAATCGCCCAGTTCATTCGCACGATTGAACCAATCGTAGAGCTTATACGCACGATTAGCTCATTCGCATCCTTCAGTCGCATCAGTGAAAGTTTGTTTGATTAGATTATAAGTTTATTCATCATGGAAGATCAGATGTCAGCCTTTACTGCTGGGAGGACTCAAGGATACAGAATCTGTTGCTGCTTGAGAGTGAGGTGGGGAATCACAATAAACCACCAAAGCTCTTGAATTTAGATGAGTTTCCCCACTGGAAACAACGTTTTGAGATCTACCTTAATGGAGTAGATCCTAATCTGTGGGAAGCCATTGAGATAGGTTATAGTACACCAGTGGGAGCTGATGGAGTTAAACTAACATTAAGCGGATGACAGACGCACAGAAAGTAAAGTACAATGCAGAGAAAAGAGTTATGCATTGACCACTCAGTCTATCCCCAAAGACATATTCGACCAGTATTCGAGAGCAAGCAGTCTAGAAACTGTGGGATGCGCTAGAGAAGAGATATGATGGTAATGCATCATTGAAGGCAATCAAGGAAAAGGAGTTAAAGAAGGAATTCGATAACTTTTCATCAATTGGTAATGAAAGTTTGGACGAAGTCATAGATAGATTCTACCACTTGATGAGCGAATTGCATACACATGGAGTGGCTACTACCATGGAAGAAAAAGTAAGCAACTTCGCAAACGGGTTGCCTGATAAGTGGGCTACATTCGTGTCTAACCTGAGACAGAATGGAATCCTTGTAAAGCTGGATATAAATGACTTCATTCTTAAGTTGCGAGAAGAAGCACTAAGGATGAAGTATAGAGCTCAGAAGTCTTCGTACACACAAAATCCAGCTTTATACAACGCCACGCCTCAAGCTAAGACATCTGGAGCACCCCTCCAGACTGCGTTTGTGTCTAGCTCGTCAGGTCCCTCACATGCTTCTCCTTCTGGATCAGACACGTCTGGGTCATCATGTACCCATCATATTGGATCAGAAGCAAACGCTACCAAACTGAAGACCGAGAACTTCGGTAATGTGACCGTGGAAGTAGCACGAGAGCATATGGATCTCTTAGCAGCAGTGGTTCATTCATATGATGGACTTGTTGCTGGGAAGATTGGAAACTGCCATCTGGCAGATGAGGACTACGAGCAGGTGGATGAGATGGAGCTTGAAAGAATGGATATAATGTGGCCTTAGCAAGTGCTGTTCGGAGGGAAGAAGTTTGTGAAAAAGACTGGACAAACTTGTTGCTACTAAGGACCACCTTTGGCTTCGACAAGAGTAAAGTGACCTGCTTTAATTGTGATGTAATACATCTTGTTTGGTATGATTAATGAACTGATATTGATAGTCTGTTGGTTATAATGTTTAATAGTTCATTAATGAGTCGTGACTGAATTGATTGGGTTTATAATTACTTGAATGATTACATATAATATTATATTAATTAACTAAAACATTCAAACTTAACTTAATGAAGTTCCCATGCGAATGGATCATGCGAATGAACCACACATGAAGAATTCACACGATTGACTCAGTCGCACGACTGAACCAGGAGACTGGATCAGTCGTACGACTGTAACATAAGATTGGCTCAGTCGCACGACTGAACACTCAGTCGCACGAATGAACCAACCGCATGGTTCAATCGCACGACTGAACCAAACTAATGGTTCAGTCGCACGATTGAATAGTGCCAACCTATAAATACAACTCGATTCGTGAAAAACGATGACATTCGATCAAGTACAATTCCAGACGAACCCTAGCCGTCCAGAAACCTTCCAAATCGTTCTCCAAGTTCATAGAACACATTAGATCGATTCCTTATCGATTTCTAACGTTAGTTTCAATCCTTGATTGATTCTTCGTGTGTTCTCACTGATTGGATCGCCAATCAAATAGGATTCCGCACTATTTGATCTGGTATACACGTGATCTCTAGGTATTTCAGTCGAATACCAGGTCCTAACAAACACATTATCAGATGTTTCAAACAAAACAATATGTGATGTGCTTATTTAATATAAAACTATATGTTTTAGCTGATTTAAGGTAAACCAACACATTCAGGCTAAAATAGCACAAAACATGTTATGTTTATATGATATTTTGACATATACACATATTAAAATTATTATATTATCATTAATTTTAAAATCTGTGATCTTGTTTCAAAATATAGTATAAATTACGAAGTAAAAATTATGCAGTAAAAGTGATTCTCGAGAAAGAAAATGTTTTATTATATAGAGAATGATGTTTCAGACTCTAAATATAAATAAACTTAAACAAAATTTGTACGAAAAATATGATCTATCTAAGTTTTGAATAAATAAAAAATAAATGCAATATTAAACTAACTTTGCTCTAAATTGCTTTTATATTGTCAGGATTGTGTACCGGACGAATACTAACAGATTATGCGTGTACCGAATCAAATAGTGCGGAATCCTATTTAATTGGTAATCCAATCAGTGAGAACGCACATAGAATCAATTAAGGATTAAATCTAAACGTTAAGAATGATTAGCAATCGATCTACTGCGATCTATGAAGTTGGAACAGGTTGTTAGAGGTCTATGGACGGCTAGGGTACGTGTAGGTATCGAAATATTCTATGCCGATGTGTTTGGTCTTAGGATGTTGGACCAGATTTTTAGTTACTACAATTGCAGCAGAGTTATCAACAAATATAGGAGTAGAAGAGAAATTCAAACCGTAGTCCCGTATTTGCTGTTGAATCCATATGATTTATGAATAGCAGCTTGCAGCAGCAACGTGTTTGGCTTCACAGGTTGACAAAGCAACTGAAGTATGCTTCTTACACTGCCAGGTCACTAATCTCCTCCTAAAGAATTGACATCCCACTGATGTAGACTTGTAGTTCATCTTGCAGCCACCGTAATCCGAGTCACTATACGCCGTAAGCTCGAAGTCATCGTCATGAGGATACCACAACCCAAGTTTTGGTGTACCCTTCAGATAATAGAATATCCTTTTAACCCCTATCAGATGGTTAACTTTTGGCTTTGCCTGATATCTTGAATGTTGGACCAAAAGAACCAATGAGCCAGATCAAAAAAAACCTTTAAGTCCCACAGACATCATAACAACTAAAGTGGTCTACAACAGCTGAAGACAAAGTCTGAAGACAACAGCTGAAGACAAAGTCTAAAGACAACAGCTAAAGACAAAGTCTGAAGACAACAGCTAAAGACAAAGTCTGAAGACAAAGTATGAAGACAACAGCTAAAGATAAAGTCTGAAGACAATAGCTGAAGACAAAGTCTGAAGACAAAGTCTGAAGACAACAGCTGAAGACAAAGTCTGAAGACAACTGTTGAAGACAAAGTCTGAAAACAACAGCTGAAGACAAAGTCTGAAGGCAAAGTCTAAAGACAACAGCTGAAGACAACTGCTGAAGACAAAGTCTGAAGACCAAGTTCTCAGAAGTTGTCACAACAGCTGAAGTAGTTCTTTTCAGTAGTTGTGATGGTTTACTTTTCAGTAGTTTGTAATCAGTAGTTTTATTTTATGTAAAACATATGAAGTTCTTACACTTCAGATGTTATAACTTCAGTAGTTGTAATTTTAGCTTGTACTTAGTTTTTTGTGAAGGTGTCCTCAGTTGTTGTGGACATCTTCAGTAGTTTAGTCTACTTTCAGTTGTTTGTATAAATCAGTTAGCTTTCACTATCAAGTGACATTAGCTGATGTCACATTCCTATAAAAGGAATGTTGACCTAATTTCTTAGAAGCCGAAGCTTGTGCATGAATAAAAATATTCTCTTTGCAGAAAACAGTCTCTCTCTATAACCGTCATGTTTGATTGAATATTCATATTATTCTTGCTTAAATTTCGTCTAATTCTTGTTCTATTCCGCTGCAAATCTTAATCTAATTGATCAAATTAGATCCGATCCTTTCAAATGGTATCAAGCTAGATTAATCATTGATCGATTTAACAATTGATCATTGAAACTGCTCTTTTGATATCTAAGTTTGATCTAATTAGCAAATTTGCAAGAATTGGTTATAGAGTTTGATTTTCTGTTGCTTCCGGTGAATTAATTTGAGATTCGTCTTGTTTCAAACTGAGTTGTTGAGTTTTTGAGCTAGATCTGTTTAAATTTCATTGAACCTGTTGAATCGGTGAAAATGGCTACATCAATCAATCATTCTCACAATACTGGGTCCTCAACAAAGCCTCCGATGCTTGTTAGGAGTGAGTATAACATATGGAAACGCCGAATGCTCTATCACCTATCTGTCAACAGTCAGGTTGTTGGAAATCTGTGGTTCATGGACCATATAAGCCTATGGTGAGTAATCCGAAAACCAATGAGATGGTTTCGAAGAAGAAAGAGCAATACTCAGATGAAATCTGAAACTGTTTGAAATTGATGCTAAAGCCCATGGAATTCTGGCCATGGCACTGCCTAATGAAATATATTCTGGACTTATGCATCATGAAACTGCTCATGACCTCTGGTTGCTCTAAAAGAACAATTTGGAGGAACTGATGAGGTCTTGGCAAACAATAGAGAGATCCTTGCCCAGCAATATGAGACATTCTCTCATAGAAAGGGTGAGTCACTGACTCAACAGTTTGAGCGATTTTCCTGTTTGATATCTGAGCTGAAAATGGTTAAACATGAATATACAAATAGTCAGATGAACAACAGATTCCTCAGATCTCTGCCTGAGAGATGGGACACATATACTATTGTCCTACGCTCCAGTGCAAATCTGGACAATCTATCTCTCACCTAACTTCATGGGAAACTGTTAACATTTGAAAGAGATATAGAACAGAAAAGGAAACTAGCTTCATCTGGGAAGCTCACTGATGATTTTGTACTAGGGAATACTGCTCTGGCCGATCATGAGTCAGAATATGTTGCATCAGAAAGTTCTTATGATGAGCATATAGATTTCTCTTCAAACAGTGGAGATCCTGCTTTTGTTGGTGTTGATAGTAATTCAGGTGTAGTAGTGATAATTTGTGCTTTTGATGGATGATTTGAAAGGAATTGCTGATGATGATCTAGAAAAGATGGATATTTTGAGCCAAATGGCATTAATCAATATCAGATCTCAAAAATTTTACAAAAGGACACGTAGAAAATTTCCTGGTCTCTCTGAAAAACCAAAGTTGGTTTTGACAAGAGCAAGTTGAGGTGTCACAAGTGCCATAGACTTGGACATTTTGCAAGAGAGTGTAGATCATCTGGATCTAACTCTTCTGCACCCTTTGTGACATTTCCATGCAATAGCTCACAAAACAAAGGGCAACACTCTACCAGTTCTGGTCATCATTCACAAATTCAATCATCTCCTGCATATTTTGTCCCTCAAGGTCCAATGCCATATCCTTATCCCTGTTTTTACATGCCTCAGTCCAGTCAGGTTCCAGTACCCATAGCTCAACAACCACATGCCCTACCTGAGCCTCAACCATCTCAATCAAATCAACAATCTCAATCTCAATCATATCAAAGCTTTTTCACACCTGGAGTTGTTGACTGGAGTAGCTTACCAGATGATCTTTCTGGTTATCCTGGACAATTGTTTTCTGGTACTAGTCAACATGGTGGTGAAAATCCTTTTGGAAATCTTGCTCTTATGGCCCTGGAGTCTACTGATGGTTCATGCTCAAATGCTTCATCATCACAGGTACCATAGGTATCTTTTGAGGCTAACGCCAAGTTGTGTTCTGAGTCATGCATAGCTGCTTTTGTCTCAATTAGAGAAGAAAATGTAGCTTTAATTAATCAAAATCTTGACCTAGAGAAAGTGATTTCCAAAAGAAAAGTTGAGTTTGAGTCTGTCTTAAATGAAAAAGATGATGAGATTTACAAATTAAAATGCCAAATCACTGATGAAAAGGCAAAGGTAGAGGTCATTTTAGAGAATCATAAGAATCTCAAAGAAACACTTGCAGCTACTCAAGTAGAGTGTGAACGCTGGGTAACATCCTACAAGGGGTTTGAAATGCTTCTTAGCAAGCAAACAGCTTCAAATGTGAAGTTTGGGATTGGATATAATCACACTGTACCTCCTACATATTTTACTCCCAAGATAGAAGTAAAATCTGAAGGTGAAAGCAATTCCCAAACCACATCATCATGTGTCTCATCCTCAAGTGATAATCCAAAATCAAAGGAGATGAAATCAGTATTAGTACCTCAGCTAATCAATCTGCTGATGGTCTCACTGCTGATAAACACATGATCAAAGAAAACTGAGCACTTCAGGTGTTGTCTCACACAAGTATTCAAAGTACTGAAGGGCAAGTAAAACACCTGAAGAGCATTTCAAACTAAATGAAAACAAACATGGTTTGACAGCTGCTGAAGAGTCTATCAGGAAATCCAAAAGTACTGATAGAAAACTTCTGAAGAACAAATCTTCAGTTGTTACAAATCCTTAGTACTTAACATAAGTACTGAGAGGAAGAAAGTACTGAAAAACACACCTTCAGTAGTTTCATCTTCTTCGGTAGGAAAAACAGAAGATGAAGAAAAAGCCATGTGAATATGTGGTCTATTCAATCATCTCACTGATGAATGTTGGTACAAAAAGGGTTCCAAATCAACAAAGATAAAATCATTAAAAGAAAATAATAAAATGAAAGATGAATTTGAAACCAAGTTTGTACCACAAACATCTCAAACTGATACCCAAAGTTCTTACAAAAATCTAAAAAGAAGGAAGGGGTTTATCATAAAACAGCTGAAAGTATTCCTCATGGAATATCAAAACATCAGACTAAGTCTATGTCTTTCAAAAAGGAAGACATGGTGAGTCACAGGAACCAATCAAAAACAAGTATGATGTGTCTGCTAAACTGAAGGCTTTAACAACCAATCAGACACAACTTGTTATGATGGTTCAACATCTGTTGGGGAGAGTTAACCAAATAGATGTACCTGTGATTAATCCACTAAAAAGGAAAACTAAGCCAAAATCAAAGGAATCTTTTCAGTACCATCTCCACCTTCAAAAGCTGTTAATCATGACAAATCAGTTAGTATAAAATCTGTTAATGAGAACAGACCCAAAACCAAAATGGTTTGGGTCTCAAAAGCTAACTAGTTCTTGTGACAAATGCAGGGTTCTTCAGCATGCCATAGAAGCATCTGGTATGTGGACAGTGGAGGATCTATGCATATGACAGGGAGCAGGTTCTCTTCTTCATGACTACTCTCAAGGAAAGAAGGGATTGTATCTTTTGGTAATGATGCTAAGGGTTACATCATCGGCAAAGGCTTTGTGTCAAATGGTGAGATAAGATTTGATGATGTTACCCATGTGGAGATCTCAAGTACAACTTGTTGAGTGTCAGTCAAATGTGTGATAAAGGGCATGTGCACTTTTCACCAGCCAGAACTGTCGGATTCTATCTTCCAATGTTTTGAGAATGATTGACAAGATATGGATGAATATACTTCCTGAAGTCCAATAGGATTGGAAGAGTATATGCTTTAGACTTATCAAAGAAAATTGATCTAAAAGGCCATCCGTGTCTGTTCTCCAAGGCCTTCCTCAAGAATCTAACTATGGCACAGAAGGCTTGGTCATGTGAATTTTAAAAACATGGACCAGCTTATCCATCATGGTTTAATGAGAGGTCTGCCATTAAAGGAGTTCAAATATGATGACAACTGTTCTGCTTGTTTAAAAGGAAAGCAACACAAAGTATCATTCCCTCCAACAGAAGAACCAAAGTCCACTGCCTGCTTGCAATTACTTCATATGGATCTTTTTGGTCCAGTAAGAGTGATGAGCATGGCAAAGAAAAAATACTATCTGGTAATTGTGGATGATTATTCCAGATTTGTATGGACTTCTTCTTACATTCAAAAGATGAGGCTATTCAAATCATCATCTACTTTGTGTTGTATGTGGAAAAGCAGTACTCCCTTCCAGTCAAGTGTGTGAGGAGTGATAATGGCACAGAATTTAGAAACCAACACTTGATGAATTCTATTTATCTAAGGGAATCAAGAGGCAGTATAGCATTCCAAGAACTCCTAAACAAATGGAGTGGTGGAGAGAAAGAACAGGACCCTTATTGAAGCCGCAAGGTCAATGTTGGCTGATTCTGGTTTGCCACTAACCTTTTGGGCTGAAGCTGTCAACACAGCTTGCTATGTGCAAAATAGAGTGTTAGTAAATCAGAGGTTGATGAAGACTCCTTATGAATGTTACATCATTTGGCTCCTCTGATTTCCTTTTTAGAGCATTTGGGTGTCCCTGTTACATTCTTAACACAAAGAATCCACTTCAGAAGTTTGAATCAAAGGTGGATGCAGGGTACTTTGTTAGGTATTCATCTACTTGCAAGGCATACCGAGTTTTTAATTGCAGAACAAAGATAGTTGAAGAAACCTTGCATGTAAAGTTTAATGAATCTCTAAAGGACAAAATCCCACAAAACCCTGTGGAGTTATTTGATTTGGACATACTGCAATATGTTCCTTATCAGTCTCCAGCTGTTGCATATTCTGTGAATCCATCATCTCCTGCAACTAGTCATCCATCTGGTGGTACAAATGCAAGGTTTAGTGATCACCTGCCTGAGTCTACTAAACTTGATGTTCCTGTAGCTTAGCAGTTCATCCACAACAAATGCAGATGAGATCTCTGAATCCTCTACTTCATTTGAATTGCCATCTCATTCTAGGTTTCAAGAGTTTGGATCAACATCTGTTGCTGCTGAATCTCCTACAAACACTTGCACAGATCTTATTGAGTACCAAGAACTGAAGAATCACCCCATGTCTCAAATCATTGGTGACATCAATGCTGGTGTTTCAACTAGACGTTAATTATCCAATTTCTACTTTTATGCTCTCTTCATCAGTCAGCAAGAGCCAAAGAACTATCATATTGCATTAAAAGACAATGGATGGGTTGAAGCCATGCAACTTGAGCTTCTTCAGTTTCAAAAGCAGCAAGTGTGGGAACTGGTTCCTCTACCCTAAGGTAAATGTGCAATAGGCACTAAATGGGTGTTTAGGAATAAAACTGATGAAAAAGGTCAAATTGTCAAGAACAAGGCCAGACTGGTCGTATAGGGTTTTTCACAAGAAGAAGGTATTGATTATGATGAAACATTTGCCCCTGTAGACAGACTGGAGGCAATCAGATTGTTCTTAGCTTATGATGCTTTCCATAATCTTAAAGTTTTTCAAATGGATGTCAAAAGTGCATTCTTATATGGTAAAATAAAAGAAGAAGTTTATGTGTGTCAACCACCAGGTTTTGAAGATCATAAACATCCAGATTGGGTGTATAAGCTTGATAAGGCTCTTTATGGGTAAAACAAGCTCCCAGAGCCTGGTATGAAACACTGTCTAACTTTCTTCTTCAAAACAATTTCACTAGAGGCTCCATAGATAAAACTTTCTTCATTAAGAAAGTAGGCATGCATAAGCTCCTTGTTCAAATTTATGTAGAAGATATTATTTTTGCATCCTCTGATCCACAGTTGTGTGATGCCTTTACTAAGTTGATGCAACAAAAGTTTGAAATGAGTGCCATGGGAGAATTACAGTTCTTTCTAGGTTTGCAAATCAAACAAATGGCTGATGGAACTTTCATTCATCAGTCAAATATACAAATCTGTTGAAAAAGTTTGATTTACAAAATTGTAAGCCCTGTTCTACTCCCATGTGCAAACACACACACTGGATGCTGATCAGAAAGGTAAAGCAGTTGATGAAACTCTTTACAGATGTATGATTGGTTCCTTGATGTACCTTACAGCTTCTAGACCAGACATTATGTTTGCAACTCGTGTCTGTGCTAGATTTCAGGCTGCACCTAAAGTATCCCATATGATTGCAGTCAAAAGGATCTTTAGATACTTGCAAGGAACTCAATCTCTAGGACTTTGGTATTCCACTGGGCACTCTTGCAAATTAGTTGCTTTCTCTGATAGTGACTATGCAGGTGTAAATTAACCAGAAATCAACCTCTCGTGGATGCCAATTTCTAGGCAATTGTTTAGTTTCTTGGCAGAGTAAGAAACAAACTTCTGTTGCTACATCAACTGCTAAAGCAGAGTACATTGCTACTGCAAGTTGTACATCTCAGGTACTCTGGCTTTAGAATCAATTATTGGATTATGACATTACAGAGACTAAGACTCTTTTACTGATGGATAGTGCTTCAGCTCTTTGTATTGTTAAGAATCCTGTCCAGCATTCTAGGACCAAACATATTGAGATCAGACATCATTTTATCAGGATTGTTATGAAAAAGGTCTGATTGATCCAAAGTTTGTTCCTAGTGCTGATGAGCTTGCAGATATATTTACTAAGCCTTTGGACAGTGCAACTTTCCAAATCTAGTGCTAAGGCTTGGTATGCTACAGCTAGAATGATTTGACAACTACTGATGATCTTAGTTCACAAGTACTAATAAGCATTAGTATACAGCTGTCAAAAATAAGTACTGATAAGTTATTTCATCTTCAGCAGTTTTCATAACTACTGAAGACTAAATTACTTAAAAGTACTGAAGTACTTCATTTGTTGAAAAGTACTGATGTAGTTACAACTACTGATGTGGTTACAACTACTGATGTCTGTTCTAACAGATAAGTACTGATGACCAATGAAACATCTGAAAATCAAATAGTCTGCTGAGTAAGTGTTAAGGTCAATGAAACAACTGAGATCTGTGAATTGATGACAACAACTGATGAGAAATTTTGCTCTTCAATTGTTTTCAACAACTGTTGTTTCATTTCAAAACAACTAAAGCCAAACCCAGTCTTAGTAGTTTCAAACTACTGATGACTAACACCAAGTCTTCAGTTGTTTACAACATCTGAAAGTTAAAGCCATGTCTTCAGTCGTTTTCAAACAACTGATGACTATCACCAAAACTTTCAGTTGTTTTCTTTCAGCCGTCTCATAACCTATAAATACCTAAACCTAACTTCAAACTTTTCATAAGTCGTTTTCAGAACTTTCATCTTCCATTAATGGCGACCATGCAAATCAAACCACGACACAACTGTATTGCCTACTTCACAAAATCGGCCTTTTGGACTAAGTTTGATGCTGCCATTGATCTGATGGTTGATTCCCCGTATTAAACTGCTTTTCTTTCTCTGAACCACCATCTATCCCGATACCCTTCGCCAATTCTAGACAAATGTCACTGTCCAGACTAGTGAGAATGATGTCGCGATCACTCTCCAGTCGTTGTAAACCAGAAGAAGGTGGTCATTACTCCTGCTATCATTGCCAAACCCTAGATCTGAATGATGCCACCTTTGTCACCAAATACCCGAAGAGCACCACTGATCTATCATTCATCAACCATGGGTATGAGGGCGACCTAAGTGCTACCACCATCTGAAGAAGCACTTCCATGATGCTGAACGTCTAATCTTTCATATGATCAATGTCTGCCTTTGCCCCAAATCCTCTTCATGGATCAAATATCATCCAGGTGGCAGCAGGTATTGTATTCTATCCTTGAACGCCAAAGCTTAAATTTTTCTGAAGTTATATTTTTGGAACTAAAAGATCTGGAATGAAACCTGTGGCTAACAGATGGATATTATATCCAAGGTTTCATATGGCTATAATCATCAATCAATTAAAATCTGGTGGCCATGTTGGCCTTGGAGTCCCTGCTGTGGTAGTTTTGGCTGAGGTATACTCCAGGCACAACTCTGACCCACAACTCAAAGAGGCTACCAAACTGCTAAAACCCAAGCAAAGGGAACCCACAACCTCATCCTCCAGATCCAAAGTCCCTTCCAAACCACAATCCAAACAAACCAAAAAGGCTACTCAGGGAGGTGAGTCCCCTGATGATGCCCCTGCAACACAAAGGCAGGATGAAACTACTGGTAGTAATCCCCCTGTAGTTTCCAAGACTCTACCAGCTGAAACCGCTCAGGTATTCTCTCACAGGATTCTGATGCAATCAAAAATGGGGAAACCACATTACTGGAATCTCTCTCACTTGAGAAGATTTCCATTGAAGAGCACCATTCACCCCAGGTGCAATTCTTCACACTTATCTCCAAATGAAGCCACCCCTACAAGCCTAACTGTGGTTATTGCATAAGTGCTGACTTAACTACATTCCTCTACCCCTCCCCAGAACCTATTACCACTGGGAAAACCTCAACAGTTGAGGGAGAGGATTATAATTGGCTGATAACCCACAGCACAGGATTACAGAGTTCAATCTCCTTGTGTAGAGGAGGATTCGAACATCTGGTGAGGCTACCTCTTCTCCTATTTCAGCACATGAACAGGATGACGGTGGTATCATCTCTAAGACCTCACCAGAGGCAACTACCAATGAAGGACATAATCCTGAGGCAGGAAGTCCCCAGTTCCAAGAAATAGGGGCACATGTGAATACTAATCTACACTCAGCATGTTCATCCTGATTTAATCAGGAGGTCAGATAATTCAGCAAAGACTGATGATGACCTGGGCTTTTTCTTTGATGTTCTAGTCCAAAACACCATTCTTGAGGCTGAGGTATGAAGACTACAAGAACTGCTTGCCAAATTGTCACAAGAATCAAGTCCATCTGCCCAAATTCACCCACAAATGGCAGCTTCTTCTGAAGGTCTCCCAAACACTGAGCCACTCCCAACAACTGTGCCACCAGCCTCTGATTCTGGCACCATTTCTCAGGGACAGAACCCCTCTGAGCAAATGGTGTTGCTGCCTTTCAATCCTCCTTACCTCTCATCACTAACATTATGGCATCAAGCCATTGATGAGAGGCTTTCCTCAAATTTCAAACTTAGTTGATGATGCTGTTTCTAAGAGACTTTCTGAAATTCAAACCCCTGAACCACCATGCAACCAAAAAGGGGAGTCTAAGTCAGTGAAAGCAGACAAAAGAAAGAAGAGTTGAAGAGGAAGAAGAAAAAGAAGAAGAAAGAAAAGGAGATGATCACATACAAGAGAAAGAAGAGTGCTGAACAGACTGAAGATGAGAAAAAGTTAGAAGAACTGATCAAAGAAGCTGATGAGCAACATAGCAGATCTATGGATAAGATCATTGATCAACTTTTCAGACAAGGTTTTGACACAGCCAAACTTGACTCTAAAATTAGAAGGCTAGAGATTCAAGAGATTGAGCATAGAGGCAAGTTGTAGTGAGAAAGAGAGGGAAAGGCTGGAAGCTATGATAAAATTCATATCAAAGCATTTGGGAAGATCAATCATTGAAGTGAAGTCATGGTCGAGACAGTGTATTTGGAGATAACCACCAGAATCTGTTCTTCTGAAGTATTCAACAAAGGATTGATCATAGAAGCTCTTGATGAAGCTGGTGCTGGGAAAGGTCTGATATGGCAAGTTATCAAAGCCTCACTCACAACCAAGATGCTAGAGCAGCCTGTACAATCTCCCACACCAAAATAACCAACTTCACAACCTCAAAAACCAACTCCTTTACCCAAGAACCTACTCAAACCACTACCAATGATGCACCAAAAGGAAGAGAAGGGTATTGAGGATGGAAGAAGAAGATGATGATGATGAGGATGATAGTCTGCCAATCTCTGCTGTTCTTAAAACAAAGATGCCTGAGCCCAGGAGTCAACCAACACAACAATCACACCTGACATCCAAAGGCAAATGGTAAAAGTCCAAACTTGAAGAAGAAGAACAGCACAAACAACATGAGGAGAGCTGTTAAGGATGGTTGATAAAGAGTTTCCTAAGTCTTATCCATACAAGCTATGAAGAAACATGCTCAGAGGTTGTATGCTCTCAGATTCACATTTCAATATTAGAAAGAGAGAGTGAGAATTGGCCTGACCCCAGAGTAAGTGACAGAATTCATAAAAAGAATATTCCAAGTCGATACAATGGCCAAGTAAAGAAGACTGTAGATGTTGTGATAATGCTGGCCATTGTAGTGTCACCTGGGAAATCCTTGAAGACTTCTAGAGAGCTTACAAGTCTAAGATGACTCCACAAACTTTACTAGAAAACAAAATGGTGAAGAAGGGGTTGATCTACAAGAAGCTTGAAGAAATAAGAAGAAATAAGCTCCAGTTGTTACTTGAAGGTACATCCTGATGAGTTTGCATACAGAGAAATAACTACTGTGGAGCTAAAGAATGGAAAGAATGCTAAATACTTATCAGAGTACTATGGGCCTGAGTTTTCTTTGAAAGTGAAGCTGAAGAACTCACAATGGAAGAACAAGTTGTATTCCTGAGGCCTATGTTAGAGAGTCTTACAGACTCATCATTGGGAAGTAGGTCTCATGGATGGGGTAACAGCTCTGTGTCCAATTCCCCAAGACAGAGTTCATTCATCCTTTGCCAATCAAACTTTCTGAAACCTCTTCCTTGGCCTGAGCTTAATTTGGTGATTTCTGAGCTGATCCAGAAAATGTTTTTGCCAATAGTGGGACTTCAATAATCTTAAAGGTTTTGGATGCATTGGTTCAGGGGGAGTTTATTGAACCAAAAGAACCAATGAGCCAGATCAGAAAAACCTTTAAGTCCCACAGACATCATAACAACTGAAGTGGTCTACAACAGCTGAAGACAAAGTCTGAAGACAACAGCTGAAGACAAAGTCTGAAGACAATAGTTAAAGACAAAGTCTGAAAACAACAGCTGAAGACAAAGTCTGAAGACAATAGTTGAAGACAAAGTCTGAAGACAACAGCTGAAGACAAAGTCTGAAGACAACAGCTGAAGACAAAGTCTGAAGACAAAGTTTGAAGAAATAGCTGAAGACAAAGTCTGAAGAAAAGTCTGAAGACAACTGCTGAAGACAAAGTCTGAAGACAACTGCTGAAGACAAAGTCTAAAGACAAGAGCTGAAGACAAAGTCTGAAGACAACTGCTGAAGACAAAGTCTGAAGACCAAGTTCTTAGAAGTTGTCACAACAGTTGAAGTAGTTCTTTTCAGTAGTTGTGATGGTTTACTTTTCAGTAGTTTGTAATCAGTAGTTTTATTTTATGTAAAACATCTGAAGTTCTTACACTTCAGATGTTATAACTTCAATAGTTGTAATTTTAGCTTGTACTTAGCTTTTTGTGAAGGTGTCCTCAGTTGTTGTGGACATCTTTAGTAGTTTAGTCTACTTTTAGTTGTTTGTATAAATCAGTTAGCTGTCACTATCAAGTGACATCAACTGATGTCACGTTCCTTTATAAAAGGAATGTTGACCTAATTTCTTAGAAGCTAAAGCTTGTGCGTGAATGAAAATATTCTCTTTGCAGAAAACTGTCTCTCTCTATAACCGTCACTGTTTGATTGAATATTTATATTATTCTTGCTTAAATTTCGTCTAATTGTTCTATTCTGATATCTTGAACATAAACACGTCGCATACATGATATCAGGTCTTGAGGCAGTGAGGTACATGAGAGATCCAATCATTCCTCAGTACATGGTGACATCGACCAAATCACCATTCTCGTCGGGTGCTACTTCATGGTTTCTAGCAAGTGGAGTCCAGCTACGGAAGCATTCTCCATGTCAAACCGACTAAGAATATCTCCTACATACTTGGTCTCATGTAAGAAATCCCCTTTGGTGTATGATCCACCTGTAACCCAAGAAAGAACTTCATCTCTCCCATGGTACTCATTTCAAACTCAGCCTTCATTACTGCTTCAAACTCTTTACATAGATCTTCGTTCTTTGAACCAAAGATTATGTCATCTACATAAATTTGGACCAGCAGTAAATCACCATCCTTTTCTTTAATGAAAAGTGTGCAGTTAATAACACCTCTGCGAAACCCATGTTTCACAAGGTGAGTGGAGAGTTTCTCATTAGGCTCTAGGAGCTTGATGAAGCCCGTATAAAGCCTTATCGAGTTTGTAAACTCTGTCCCGGTGATATGGATCCTCAAATCCCTCCGGTTGACTGACGTACACTGTCACTCGGATTTCACCATGAAGGAATGCACTCTTCACATCCAGTTGATAAACTTTAATCTTCATGTACGATGCATAGGCAAGAAAGATACGGATTACTTCTATTCTTGCCATGGGTGCAAACACTTCATTGTAGTCTATGCCCTCGACTTGTCGAAATCCTTAAACAACAAGTCGAGCCTTGTTTCTGATGATCACTCCTTGATCATCTTTCTTGCATTTCAAGACCCATTTGGTGCCAATGACCATAGCACCTTTAGGTCTATCCACCAGAGTCCATACACCTAACTTCTTGAACTGAAGAAGTTCTTCTTGCATGGCACTCACCCATGCCTCATCATTCAGGGCTTCACTCACGTATTATGGCTCGAACTGAGACACAAAACAACGATAAGCACCATCGTGAAGGTATCCCTTTTCCATCACCGAGGCATAATCAGCTGAGTATAGCTGATTTCTGGTCTGAACTCCTGATCTCACATCCCCAATGACATTATCCAAGGGATGATAGACATTTAGGTGTGATCCAGGAGTGGTTGGAACAACTACCTCATAATCAAGATTATGAACATTTGGTTTAGTATCTGAGGCAGTAGGAGTCTGAGGTTCCGAAGACTCAGAGGCATCAATGTCAGATGCTTGTGGACTTGCTGTAGGAGGAACCTGTTGTTCCTGAGTGGCCTAAAATTCTCCACGTCTTCATCATCAGGAAGAGTCACTTCCCTCGAGTGCTCCCCCTGAGTTGGTATATGAATCACCTTGTAAGCCGGACGATGTAGATTCCTGAGATGGTGTGTTTAGAACATCATACATCATCTTTGTTGCTAACTCATCATCCGAAGTGGAGAGTGGGATGTTGAAGGACTTGAAGAATCCATCATAGTCGAAAAAGATGGCAGGTCCTTTTCCAGCAGGTGGTGTGGTGTATCTTTGAACATCAACGTTACACCACACTTCTACTTAAACCGTTGAGTTTTTGTAAACTCTCTTGTTCGGTATGTTGTATCCTAGAAAGATACCTTCATCAGCCTTCTCGCTGAACTTTCCCTCATGAGTCTTCTTTAGTAGGGTACACGGAGCGCCAAACGGCTCGAGATACTCTAGATTAGGTTTACGTCATTGTAGTAACTCGTAACACGTCTTTCCATGGCATTTAACTGCTAGAACTCGATTTAGCATATAACACGCATTTGCAACTACTTCATTCCAGAATTGGATAAGCAGTTTCGAGTCTGCTAGCATCGTCCGTGCTGTCTCTATCAAGCTCCGATTCTTCCTTTCAGCAACGCCGTTCATCTGAGGAGTGTAGGCAGACGTGAACTGATGCACAATTCCCTTTTCCTTGCAGTAAGCCTCCATCCATTGATTCTTGAACTTGGTTTTGTTGTCTGAGCGTACTTGTCATACCTTCAACTTGTATAGGGACTCCAGAGTAGTTACTAATTCCTTGAATGACTCAAATATTTCTGATTTGGATTACAGAAACATCACCCAAGAGAATCTTGAGTAATCATCAGTAACTACATAGCAGTACAGGTCGCCTGCGATGCTTCTTGTACTGACTGGACCAAACAGATCCATGAGACTTCTTCGTATGTTTGCCTTTCTTGCACGCAACACAGAAATCTGGAAGTTGGAAGTTTTTGATGTTAACTCCTCTTACTAGATCATTTTGGATCAAGTGATTCATCTTTCGTGGATTAATGTGTCCCATTCTCCTATGCAAGAGATGGAATCCTTCTCAGTAGCTTTTGACAAGAAGCATTGAACTTCATGATCCGTTGTGGAGGCCTTTGATAGATCCAAGACATAAAGATCCTTATATCTTGAGGCAGACATTAAGACTTGATCCTTGGGATCACATAGTCTTTTTTCAGGACATAGCGCTTCTTGTTGTCAAAAACTACCTTAAAACCTTTATCACAAATTTAAGAAACCAAAAGCAGGTTATTCTGAAGTTGTTGAACATAATTTACCTTGTCAAACTTCACTTTCTGATTTTCCCACTTCACCTTGAGCTGTGATATACCCTCCTTTGTTTCTAACAAATGAAACATGGCCTCCTTTTATTTGTTGACGTTTGATAAGAGAGCCCTGTTCCCTGTCATGTGCTTGGATGCTCCGCTATCTATAATCCACGTGTTGGTTTTAGCACTATAGCGAACACCCTGCACATTCAAATGAAAACATTAGTTCAGGTTAGGAACCCAAGCCTTTACTGGCTTGGGTGTCCCAGAGGCATCACACATCATAAATGTAACCCATTGACCATTCGAGGGTGAAGCTCAAAAGTCTTCTTGTTCTCATTATCGACAATGAGGATGATTTTTCCTTCCATAAGTCAGCTTTGTGTAAGGCATGTTTGTGATAAACAGACGACTGGTTAATGTGTTGAACTTTAGGTTCCCTATCCCTTTTAGGTGGTGTCATTGAGTTCCTCTTAAAAGAGCTAGGTTTTGGTTCCGGAAGTTCAAATTTCCTCCTCGGTGTCTGATAATAAGGACAATGAGACGCAATGTGTCCATACTCTCCACAGCTATAGCATGATCTGCTTTCGACTTTGCGATTTAACTGTTTTTGTGGAGATGTATGTGACACACAGGTGACCTTACTCTATTTGGGTTTTGATTCTTCTTGTTTAGATGTTTTGTCTAGTTTAACAAAGTTAATTGTTTTCATAGTTTTAACATCTTTTCCTTTTCTATTATCTGGACTTTGACATGATGCACGTGATTGGTTAACGTTACAGGTCTTTTTAGATTCAGATTTGACTGTGGTTGACCCAGACTTAACCTTAACCTGTTCAAATTGTTTGTCCAGATTAACACAATACATTTTACCTTTTGCCTTTGAAGTGGCCTCCTTTTGTTTAGTACCAGATTCATTTGATTTACATGTGGAATCTGGATCACTTACAAGAGGAGTAGACATCACATGATCCTTGATTGGATTGTTATTGATTGGTTTACATTTTACGTTCATCAAGATCTCATGTGGTGGTAGAACCACTTTATAACCCAATCCCTCCCCGTTGTTTCTCTCTCACTAAGTTTTGAACAATATGAGATGAACTTGTCCAACTGTGTAGTTTTTGCTTTGAGGAATTAACTTCTACTTCTAAAACTGCCTTTTGTTTCTTAGTGTCTTCAAGGGAGTTTAGATAGTACCTAATGTCATTAGCTTGGTTAAAGGCTACTACTTCTGTTTCCCTAAGCTGTTTGTTCAAAAGGTCTATCTTTTCTTTGTAACTATGCTCATTTTGTTTTAGCACTCTGTTAGCTTCAGTGCACAGTTCCAAGTCCTTTACTAAGTTATCATTATGATCTAATAACCTAGCAAATTTTAAATCAATGCTTTCTCTAAATTTATTACAATCAGAACAAGCATGATTATTGAAAAGTTGGTCAGTAGTACTTACCTGAGAAGGTTCTGATGAATCAGCCATCAATGCAAGTCTGGTGTTTCTAGTGCTGGTGATTCTGATGTTGTTGTAGTTTCCCTTCTTCAGGCAGGTAATTGACAACTGGGGCAGTCTCTTCTATGTTTGGCATCGCGAGTTCGACTGCAATATCTCCTTCACTAGCAGAATCATCATCTATGTCCTCGACACTAGCGATATTGGATTCTCTCGGTGAGACAAACCGAAAGCTCCAGTCCTGTCCTTCATCATCATGAGCAGTCAAGGCTTTAGGATCCTTGCTTGACAAAGTAGGACTGCTAGTGGGTTTATCCAGACGATTGAAGGCGGAGAAAGGATTCCCATTACCAGTCTTCTTGGGCTTCACACACTCCCGTTGGAAGTGCCCCTTCTCACCATAGTTGAAACAAGTCACCTTGGTCTTATCAAAACCAAGGTAGTGTCCTTAGTTGCAACCAATTCTGTCCAGTTTTCTTGACAAACTTCTTAGCTCGCCGGACAACACTCGCTAAGACCCACATTATATCCATCCGTTCCAAATCTATCTCATCCATTTCCTCGTAATCCTCATCAGCCAGATGGCAGTTCCCATTTTACCAGCAATTAGTCCACCATAGGAGTGGACTACCGCAGCTAAGAGATCCATGTGCTCTTTAGCTACCTTAACTGTCACATTACCGAAATTCTCGACCTTCAGTTTTGTTGCATTGGCTTCAGGTACGATGTATTGGGTACCAGACGACCCTGACGTTCTGAACCTGAAGTAAAGGCTTGAGAAGAACCAACCGAGCTTGATACAAAAGTTGTCTGAAGAGGTGCTCCATATGTTTTGGCTTGTGGAGTCGCATTGTAAAGCGCTGGATTCTGAATCTAAACGTTAAGAACGATTAGCAATCGATCTACTGTGATCTATGAAGTTGGAACAGGTTGCTAGAGGTCTCTGGACGGCTAAGGTACGTGTAGATATCGAAATATTCAAAGTCTCTCATTTTTCCACGATTCAAGTGGTATTTATAGGTTAGGGTTTCTCAATCGTGTGACTAGACCATTTGCATGATTCAGTCGTGCGATTGAGTCATGCAGTTGATCCATTCGCACGACTGAATTTTCAGTCGTGCGACTGAGTCAATCTCATGTTTCAATCATGCGACTGATCCAGTTTCCTGGTTCATTCATACGACTGGTTCATTAGCATAAAGTTGTGCATGCGTATGGTCCATTAGCATGAGCCAATCGCATGTGAACTTCATATGATTAAGTTTGAATATATTTTACAATCATTATTTGACTTTGATCTATTCAAACAACCACAAACTATATAATTAGTTCAATAAGCGTTAACCTACTAATCAATGAAATAACAAACATTATAAGCACAACCACACATTGAATTTCATTAAGTACCCATTCAATTACATATGTGTAAGACAATAAAGACATTTACATTAAGTTCAGAAACTAGGGATATATGTATCTACATATATTAAATTAGATTGGCTTTTGATCAAAATACACATATCTAAAAAAAATTGATTGTATATTTAAATTGGATTGAGTTTTGAGTAAATGAAATCAAAATTCTAAAGAAGAGATTAATAAAATCAGTTGAGATTAATAATAAATTGAAAAAAAAAAGAAAAAAACTGACTTTTGTGTTGTTTATATGTGTTGATTGTTAAACACAATATTACCCTTTATATTTAATATTAATATTACCATGTGTCAATCTTATATTGCTTTTTAGGTATTTTAGGCAAATGGTGTTTTTTAAACCGGACCTATATATATAGGAGAGGGATGAAATGAGAACTAGTTTTTTTTTGTGAGAACTCTAGGAACCAATCTCAACCATTAATTCTCAATGGCAAAATTGTAATTAACAAAAATATATTTAAAAATTTTATAAATCAAAAAATAACATAAAAATAAAAAAAATAAAAACACAAAAATGTTCCCCAACTTTCCCTCTTTCATAAAAAATATAAAAAAATTTATAAAAAATAAAAAAAATTCTTGTTTTTTTAACGAAATTCGTTTTACACATGTGTAATATTGGATTTACACATGTGTAAATCCAGTACTACACATGTGTATAACTAGATTCACACATATATAAACAACGGATGTACGATTTTTTTAGAAAAGTATATCAATATGGTAGGCATTGGAAAGATAAAAAAATACTGAATTTTATAATGATTTTTTTGAAATGATGTCGTGAAAAAAAGTTACGAACGTTTAAAAAAAGGGAAATGGCATGTGATTTGCATGTGATAAAAAGTGAGTGGCTGAGATTGATTCTTAGAGTTCTCACAAAAAAAGGTGGTTCTCATTTAAACTCTCCCATATATATATATATATATAATATATATATATATATATATTTATATATTCAACTTTTTTTATTTTCAAAACTCACGAAATCAATCTTAACTATTCATTATGTTTCAATTTTCAAATTTTAATATTAAATGTAAAGGGTATAAAGGTAAAAATACTAAATATTCTCTCTCCATTAAATAAATGATTAATTTATATATTCTCTCTCCTATTTAATCTTTTTAATTATTATGTTATTGTTGTTTTGTTGTTGCTGATAAGTTTCCTATCTTTTGTTTAACTTTTTTTCTTTTATTGTACATTAAACAAATGTCATTATCAATATAATAAACATAAAAAGATCTTAAACCTAAGTGTTATTTTTTTGTAAGTATTTATAGAACAATACATATGTTTTAAACAGTCTTTATAGAAACTAATATTAATTTACATATTAGGAAATATTCATATTAATCAACTATTCTTAAATTATAATTATTTAAAAATAAGTAAATTTCATACTAATCATTTATTTTTAAATCACAAACTATTTACATATACGTAAATTCTCAAACGAACCATCTATTGTATATACATATGCATACTGAAATAAATTTCTTAAGTTGCCCATTCTTACAAATATAGAATTGATGTTTTACATATGCATAAATTGACTATTTACATATACGTAGATCTTTTATATTCATGTAATGAAATGTTTTTTTTCACTTACATCTTCTATTAAAGAAACCAACACTACTGAAACTACAAACCTATAATATCAAGTAAACCAACAGCAAATCAAAAGTTACATATTGTAATATATAACATAATCATTTAAGAAAAACATATGTATATAGTTACATATTAAGTAAACCAAAACCTTCCCGTCACTTTTAAATAGTTTATTGTCAATATTTAATTTTTTAAATCATATTGTCTTCAAAAATAGCTTTTTACTCAAATCTTTGAAATTTACGACCACCGGTCAAAATTAAATTCAAGTAAATAAAAGATTAATCTTAACTGAATTTACCATGATGGCATAATGAATATCAAACTTGATTTATTTATCATAATTAATTAGATAATGGATTACAAACTTACGTGAATTTCAAATTAGTAATCTATTAGTTTATTCTCAATTAGTTGTCTAATTGATCAATTATCATCCCAATTAATTGGTTAATTAATCAATTCTCTCTCATTTCTTCTCTCTTATCTCTTATCTTTATTTATACAAATTTTACATAGATGAAACTATCGTTTTCGTTCATGTGATTCTATGAAATAACGATTTTAATCTATTTGGAAAATAACCAATTCAAAACTTACATAAATTTTTGAAATTACATCAACTTTAAAACATGAATAAATTAACAGTAACAATGTCTAATGAACAAAAATAAATAAAATAAATGTTTACAGTATATGCAAATTCAAATTATCCAAAAGTAAAATAATTGTGTTTAACGGGCATGGTGCATATATACATTTTTACCTATTTTCTTTTTTCATTGAAATTTGTAGTGTTTCCCAAGTAATGCGAACACCTACAATAGATTAAAAACAATCTAAAACAAACATTTTATAAATTGTATTAAATGCATAAATAAACAATAGCTATATACAAATAAGTTAAAAGATAATAAACATGTCATACAAAAATTATTATCTATTTACATATGTGTAAATTTACTCTCTACATACATGTAAACTAACTGTTCATATTATGTTAGTTTTGTTTTACAAATGTGTAAATTAGTTATTTAAATGTGTAAATTAGTTATTTAAATGTGTAAATTAACTATTACATATATGTAAACTAACTATGCTGAAATTTGTTTTACATATGTATATATTAATTTTGTGTAGGTCTATCATCTTTATATACACATGTAATTTAGCTATTTAGATACATGCAATCTTGTTAATATATATGCGTAGGTTAGCTGTATAAAATATATATACATATAAAATATACATACATATATAAATAGTTAATTTACATATATGTAAAACAAATACATTTAAAAAAATAATCTAGCATGAAAAAACTAACGTTTGAAAAAACTAAGGAAAACTTAAAAAACCTAACAAAATTGGTTATATACCCAAAATATTCTTCCGCATTTTTGTTTACAACATTATTATGTTAGCCATTGATTAAGAAATACAAGGATAAGATCATTTATTAACCTTTTTTTAGCAAAATATATTTTTGGTAAAACCTCCCCTATATGTGTGTGTGTATGTATATATATATATATATATATAAAAGGTAATTAAAATTAAATAAATTAATAAATATATTAAAAAGGGTTTCGTTAACCTTTTTTTTAATGTTTCGAAATATTTTGTTTTGAAATGTATATTAATGACTGAAAATGTAAGAAACCGACTGGTCTGCTGGTTTGCCCTTGCCTTTTACGAATACAACGCATGTTCGGTGACGATGGTGCCCCATCTTTGGTTTCCCACTATCCCATTCCCATGCATGCATCCATGTTCTCCTTTTGTCATGTTGCAATCGTTTTGTTTATTTTAGATTTATTCATATTGATTATTGTTTGTAGCCTACCAAAATAAGATTGGACAAATAAGAACCGTATTATACGAAATGCTTATAAAAAAGGTAAACTTCATGTATTAGTGGAAAGAATAGTATTTTAAATTCATATAACTAGGTTAGTAGCTCGTGTATTACATGGATTAAATAAATAAATATTATAATTAGTAACTAAAAATTATTAATTATAATATGATATTTTGAAATATGATATGACTAAAATTATATATAAGTAAGAACTACAAGTAATAAACAATGACATTATTTTTTTTGAACTTTCATTTTATTTTTTTTTAATTTGTTCTAAATCAAAACGTTTTAGAAAATATAATTTTCTAAAAATTTCTTATTATAACTTCTAATTTTAAATTTTTATGGTTCATAAAAAATTTAATTTCTATAAACACTAATTTTAAATATTTGTATTTTTAAAAAAGTTGACTATTTTAAAAAATTACTTATGTTATACAAAAGATTATTTATTTAGAAATTACATTTATAATAAAAAGTTTTTCATATTTTATAAAAACTATTTAATCTTAAAAATAATTAAATTAATATAATATAATTAATAGTTAATGTAAGCATTAATATGAGAGAGAGGCGGAAAAATTAGATTTAGAAGGCCTAATATTGTGATAAATGGTAACTCAAAAGCTTTTTTATTATAATAGATAGATTTGACAACAACATAAAAACAAAGATATTTCAAATTTCCCTTTTTGTTTATTTAACTATTTATTTTTATTAGTTATAACTAGTTTCATTCATTTATTTTTATTTTCCTGGTAACACTTTTAAAATAGCATCTCTTTTATATATCGTTACGATATACTTATGTTATGATAAAAGTTTACCCAAGACCGAGCCACTGTTATGACATATTTATTTTTATCTATGTTACGATAACAATTTTTTTCTCAATCGAAACATGCCAGCACAGGTGACCTGGTGCATTGAGCGAATATAACCCACTAGTTAGATTTATTTAAGTGAACTAGTTGTTCCCCCCCCCCCCCCCCCCCGGACTTTGGGCGGGGATGAATCTACACCTACATAACTCGATAACAGGCTTGGAAATGTCATTTTATTGTGGCCGCAAACTAACCGTTTACCATGGCAAAACAACAATATCAAAGGTCATTCGTTTATCGTTATCACCTATCACCCATATTTATACAAGAAGTCAATCTCAACGATTATGAAACAACTAGAATCAGACTCAGAACCACTGTTTGGTTATGGTTGCATATCGTAAATGGCCACCAGGCCATGGCAAGCAACACCAGGCTTGAATTCTAATCATAGCCACGACTACAAAGAAACACCTAAACAACATACCCAAACATAGTTAGTTGGATGAGCAACAACTTGTCGTCATCGACATCATAATATACCTAACTAGAATTAGTCTCAGATGAGACAAACTTCATCATCATTAACACTGGTCAAACCGACCAGATCACCATCACCAACGTCACCGCCCTACCTTCAACCTCACGGGGGTGACAAGCCACCACGGTGACAATCGTAAAGGGTAGAGATGACTAGATAAAACAAAATTGACAAGCCACCAAATCACGAAACCCTAGTGGACGACTGAAGCCACCGTTAGCAGGAACATCATCGCACACCCTTCAAAAACCTAGGGTCCTATGGACAGAAAAAGCCCCACAAGCACCATGCTATCGTTAACATCAATGCCACCAGGGTGAAACTAGCCTAAGTCAGTCGCGGCGATACCCTCCGCTATAATGCATTATGCTGGCTGTAACCAGATCCCCCACCTTTGTCACCAAGAAAGTCCATGCAAATTTTGATCAGGTGGCGATGGGGACCAAGAAACCACCAGGGAAACCGACAAATCAAGCAAGTTGGTGCTGTGACAACGGCAACCGAGACTGTCGTCGAGCAAAAGGCAACCCAATCGGACCTCCAAAGGCGACAATCGTCGTTGATTAAGCATCAACATAGCCGCCAATCATGATCGGGATAGAACACCAACACCACATTCATAAG